>JAKKIB010000253.1:4155000-5419028 GCA_023089585.1 Melophagus ovinus
TTAAGCGTGACGTTCTTTTTTTTTTTTTTTTGTTTGGTTTTCTTATAAAAATCTTCGACTTTAACTTATAAAAATTTTCTATTCTAATATATGAGATTATGAATAAGCCTGTACCTTTCTCTGCCTTTTTTTTATTCTTTCTCTTTCTTTCAATTTGACCATGGCAGACTGCTCTTTGAAGAGCTACCCTTTTCCAGAACTTCGCTAATCGCATAAATAATGTAAAATGTATTCATATAAAGCATGATGAATGATAAAATAATTTAAAGACCACGCCCTCTCTATGATATAATTATAGCATATAATTTTTTAAAACAGTTTAATATTATTCTGAATCGAAATATATGAAATTCATCTATTTGCCATTTGCTCATTTTATTTTTTTTAATTATAGTAAAAAATTATAATTTTCTATAATTATAGCAAAAAGTGTAACATTTATAGTAAAAAATATATGAAAATTCTTGCATTTTAGAGTAATAATGACTACGAAAATATTAGAAAATTCTATAAAAATTGTCGAGACTAGAATAAAAATTATAGATGATTTTTTGATTTTATAGCAACAATATTATTGATTGGATACATAGGTAGTTATAATGAAATTTCCATAATAATTTTATAGGACACATAATTATAGTAAATGGATTTGTTATAGGACTCTATTCTGTTACTCTAAAACGTAAGA
Source organism: Melophagus ovinus (assembly GCA_023089585.1). Taxonomy (NCBI): domain Eukaryota; kingdom Metazoa; phylum Arthropoda; class Insecta; order Diptera; family Hippoboscidae; genus Melophagus; species Melophagus ovinus. The sequence goes on from JAKKIB010000253.1 coordinate 4,155,689, forward strand.
ATTATGGCTGAGATTCGATCTATATAAATCAAAAATGTTTATTATAGTAAAAATTATAGAATTTATACTAGAAAATTATGGCAACAATTTTATTTAAAATATTTTGCTATAATAATAAAAATTAATATTACTAAATCTTCTACAAATTATAGATAGAAATTATAGGAATTACATACAATAAAAATTATAGATAAACAGTACCGATTTTATAGCAACAATATTATTGATTGGATACATAGGTAGTTATAATGAAATTTCCATAATAATTTTATAGGACACATAATTATAGTAAATGGATTTGTTATAGGACTCTATTCTGTTACTCTAAAACGTAAGAATTATGGCTGAGATTCGATTTATATAAATCAAAAATGTTTATTATAGTAAAAATTATAGAATTTATACTAGAAAATTATGGCAACAATTTTATTTAAAATGTTTTGCTATAATAATAAAAATTAATATTACTAAATCTTCTACAAATTATAGATAGAAATTATAGGAATTACATACAATAAAAATTATAGATAAACAGTACCGATTTTATAGCAACAATATTATTGATTGGATACATAGGTAGTTATAATGAAATTTCCATAATAATTTTATAGGACACATAATTATAGTAAATGGATTTGTTATAGGACTCTATTCTGTTACTCTAAAACGTAAGAATTATGGCTGAGATTCGATCTATATAAATCAAAAATGTTTATTATAGTAAAAATTATAGAATTTATACTAGAAAATTATGGCAACAATTTTATTTAAAATATTTTGCTATAATAATAAAAATTAATATTACTAAATCTTCTACAAATTATAGATAGAAATTATAGGAATTACATACAATAAAAATTATAGATAAACAGTACCGATTTTATAGCAACAATATTATTGATTGGATACATAGGTAGTTATAATGAAATTTCCATAATAATTTTATAGGACACATAATTATAGTAAATGGATTTGTTATAGGACTCTATTCTGTTACTCTAAAACGTAAGAATTATGGCTGAGATTCGATTATATATCAAATGAAAGTAATGAATTTATTATTAGTAAAAATATAGAATTATATTACATACAATAATTATAGATAAATTATAGGCATACTAATAATTTTATTAATTCTATACTCTAAAACGTAAGAATTATGGCTGAGATTCGATTTATATAAATCAAAAATGTTTATTATAGTAAAAATTATAGAATTTATACTAGAAAATTATGGCAACAATTTTATTTAAAATGTTTTGCTATAATAATAAAAATTAATATTACTAAATCTTCCACAAATTATAGATAGAAATTATAGGAATTACATAGAATTATTAATGCTTGTGGTATAGAACTTTTTGAAATTGCATTACGTATAAATAAATATCCAATCAAAAAATAATAAAATATGAAAGGAAAGAACAAGCAAAAAAAATTTTTGTAAAAGAATAAAATTTTTTTTCTCTTTCATATACAAAATATCTGAAACGATTAATTCAATGAATTAATTTAAACATTTATTCGAATGTATGTATGTATGTAGGGCACAATACCTACATACAAATAAACTAATACAATTACTTGAAATGCATGTTCTGCGTATGCGTATGTAAGTTTGAAGTAAGTACCATTTGGCACCATTTAGTATGAATGTATGTACAAAAAACTGACCCATAAAATGGAGCAACATATAAAAAAACAGAAATTTAGGTTGATATGTGAATTTTTTCTAATGCATAAAATTACAATAGACGCCCAGTATCCAACACTAAACATCATCAGAACATCAGACACAACAAATCATCACTAGAATTGTGTTTACTACACCAGCACCATTAACAACATCATCATTATTATTATCATCATCATTATTAACATTGTATAATTTAATAAATAAATAGAATTTAACAATTTTATGCCTCACATTTTCACAGAAATGTTCGAGTTAAAAGACAATAAAAATATATGTAAAAATAAAACAACTTAAGTAAATGCAACAATTTTTCTTTTTTGTTGGTTGTATATTTTATTTATTTTGTTTTGCTATTTGTTGTTGATAAAGAATGCAGTAACAGATAATGCAATTGAATAATTTCAAAAATAAAAAGAAAAAAGAAAAACAATACAATTAAAATTGAAGAAGACACCATGAAAAATGAAGTAGGAAAATACATCAAGGCATAGCAAAATTTAAAAAACAAAATGATAGAGAAAAGGAGTGCAAATCGCTCAAGCTGAACAATACGAGTTTTGCTGTAAGTAAAACAAAACAACGAAAAAAAAAAAAAAAAGAAAGAAAAAAGAAAATAATTTTATATAAAAATGCAAACCTTATCGAGAAATTTGCCATAAGCACGATCATTAACGCTACTGCTGCTATTACACTGCACAACCTCATACCATTCTTCTCTTCTCTGATCTAGGAATATGTTAGATATGTAGAAATAATAACAAAAATAACAACAATAACAATAAAAACAACAATAGCAACAACAACAACAATTATAAATTGAATAAACAAATATGCAATAAAATTTAAATGTTTATTTTAAAGTTAACAAAAGCCATAGAAAAAAAAAATAGGAAAATAGTTGATTTAGTTTTGCAGACAAATCTAACAACAATATTTCAATTCAATTCAATTCAATTCAATTCAATTCAAATCAAATCAATGCATTCATTTCAACTAACAAATGCATTCGCATTCGCGTTCACATTTTTATTCACTGTAACTATTGTGACAGGTTTGTGAATGTTTGCTTGCATTATGCATGAATTACAACAACAACAACAACAACAACAACAACAACAACAACAACAACAACAACAAAACAAGATAAATATATAATATATATATATATATATATATATATATATATATATATATACGTCTGTGTGTGTATATGAATAATGAATGACGAAGTAAAGCAATGAATGAGCATAAAAAGAAGAAAAAGAAGAAAAAAGTTATCCATAAAAAGAACTGAAAGAGAAGAAGAGATCATTTTATATTTATGTTGATATTTTTCTTACTATTCTTGTTGTTATTGTTATTGTTGCTGCTGACACATGCTTAATATATATCTATTACATATCGTATACACACACACACACACACACACACACACGCACGCACACAACATGTCTAATTGTTTAAGTAATTAGATGAAGATGTTTGATGTTTGAACAAAAAAAAAAAGAAAAAGAAGGAGAAGAAGAAGAAGAAGCAAACGAACATACATACACACATACACACATTTGAATGCCTAACATGCATATACATGTTTGAACGAGCATAAGTATAATAAAATATAAAAATTACAGTTACATGCTTGATGTGAATTTCTCAACTGTTTTTTGCGTGTTTCTTGTTTCTTTGTTTCTATTTTCTCTTTTATTTTATATTTTTGCTGCTTAACATCATCAATGGGTAACAATGTACATGCACTCACCAAGAGTTGGGGTAAGGGCATAAAATAAAAAAAAAACAAAAAAAGGCCACAAAAGTTATAGTTAAAATTAAAGGCAAAATAAAATTATGGTCCTTTTAATTTAAAACCAGTTACATAATTGCAAATAGCAAAAAGAAACTTTTATTAAAATTCTTATTTTCTTTTGAAGATCAAATGGGACCTCAATGAAATGTAGAATGAAATGAACCTGTTTCGTAGGAAATTTAAAAAAAAACAATAAACAATTGAAATTCATAAAATTCCAAGGTTCTTGATTAACTTTCTCTTACGTCAACTAGTGCATTCACTATCAATAAATTGTGGATCTGAAATTTCCTTATTTTCCTTTTTTATTTCTCTTTTTATGACTTAACGTTCATTTGATTTGCATTAAACCATTATGATTAGGTGGTTGATATTAATAGAGACAAGATTTGATGTTTAATGGATTCCTTTTAAATAAAATAATTATGGTGATATGCCATGAAAATTGGAATCAAACAACTTTTTGTACTTTAAGAAGACAAGCACTCTTAAATTATGAATTAAATTTGAACTTAATTAAAATGAATACAATGATCCAGTATATGCAACACACACACACACACATACACACCCATCGCTTAAAATAATATAATTTGCAAAATATGACACTTATGATGCTTACTCATCGCACCATAAAACTCAGGCAAACGCAGGCATAATCGAACAGCGACCGAACGCATTAGAATGAATTAAACGACAGACTTAGACAGACTTTATTACTTAGATAATCGGATAAATAGATATATAGATAAGAGAGAGAGAGAGAGAGAATAGCAATAATTGACAAGTGGCCGCATAATGAAGAAGAAGAAGAAGAAGAAGAAGACGAAGAACGAAGAGAGAGAAATAGCACACGGCTCTCCCAAAAATAGTGACATTTTTATTTAATTTTTTTGAAAATGCAGAAACTAAAGCAAAACAAATTCATTCGTATTTTTATATGTTACCACTTAAATTTGTTATCAAAATGTTGCTATTGGAAAAAGTTTAGCTCAATTAATTAAATTTCCATTTTGTTTATACTCTAAAAATATGTAATTTTTTTTTGAAAATTTTTAATTTAGTTTAAATTAATAGAAATGAAACATTTCAAAATAATTTAATGAAAAATCATAAAAGCGTCTTTGATTCTTGGAATTTTATGTTAACATTAAATTGCCAAAAAAAAATATAAATTTATCCATGAAATTGGAAATTTTATGTAAACTATAAAATTTAAGCGATATTTGTAAAATTCAAAATGAAACATTTTCTCGATTTTCCTTTTTTTCATGACATAACCATTTCTATCACAATTTCTTCTTTTTTTTCTCATTTATTTTATTAATTTTTTTTTATATATTTTTTTTTTTATATTTTTTGTTTATCGGTCACATTTCTGTTGCATGCATTTCTTGTTTGGTAAGAAAAAACAAAAAGAAACATCTGTTTATATTTGAAACAGTGTTTCATTTTCAGCTGTTATTTATTTCCTCTCTCACTCTTCACTTTTTCACTTTTTTTTTCATTCTTGCCTTAATCATCTTGTTTTTCTGCGTTTTTATTATTATGATAATTTTTATTTTTCTTTTGCATAAAAACGACCGCAGAAAATGTCTGAGTGTCGTTGGTTTTTTTTGTTTCCTTTTTGATGCTTGATTTCACCTTTCGTCTGCTGCTTTACTTGCTGCCTTAATAATAAACTAAACTCAACAAAAAAAAAAAAAAATGTGAAGGAAAAAAGTTTTCTTTTTTTCTTGTTTTGAAATGACATGATGGCAAAAAAAACGTTCAGCATATTGAGCTAGAAGAACACAAGTGGAAAGAGAGACAAGAAGTAAGATACAGAAAAAATGTAGAAAGGAGTAGTAAAGGACAAAGAATATAAAACCAGCAGAAATTAAGGCAATGACTGAAATGAAACAAGGACATAGAAAATGCCAACAGCAAATAAAAATAAAAATAAATAAATAAAAAAATAAAAAACAACAACAAGAACAAGAACGAAAACGAAAACGATAATCATAAACAATTTTATGCTGGACAATGGACAAAGGACAAATTAATCGAAAATTAGTTGGTTCGATCATCTTTTTCTTTTATGATAAGAAAATGTTGAAAAAACAGCAGCAATGCAAATGCTGCTTCTTCTTTCTATTTCTACTTGAGCCTTTTTTTTTTTGTTTTTTATTTGTTTGCTTACTGGAAAAATGAAAAGTATAAATTTAAGAAATGAAAGAATTCAGCCACTTGGATTGTTGTTGTTTATTGTTTCTTGGTTCTTGCTTTTTATTGTTGTTGTTTTTTTATTTTTGTTGTTGCCATTTTTTTTCTGCTTTTTTGTTTTTGTCTAAACAAATTAAACAAAAAAAAAGCTACAAATTTTCTTCTCTCTCTCTCACTCTCTCTCTCTCTCTCTCTCTCTCTCTTTTTTACACAAACTCTTTTATTTTCTTTTTATTATTTCTCTTAGCTCATGCAGAAAAAAAATTAAATTAAATTAAAGTAAAAAACAAAGTGGCCCAACTCGAACAACAAAAACAAAACAAAACACTAACTAAAACATGGAGACACAAAAAACAAACACAAAAAAAAATTTATAAAATATTAAACAGAAAGCAAAGCAAAAAAAAAAAAAAACAAAAAAAAAAAGAGGGGCCAAAGATATAAAAAGTCGATTAAAGCAGATGTTTTGCAAAAAAAAAAAAAGAAAAACAAATTTTATGGCCTTTTTGCTTAGTCTGCTTGGTCCGTCTTCATAATCATCATCCTCATCATCATCATCATCATCATTTTTTATTGTGTTACTTTTATTACTCTTATTTTTCTATTTAATTTTCTTTTTTTTTTTTTTTCAATTTCAAGTAAACCAAAATGATCATTTAAAATTTTGTAAAATAATTTTTTATTAATTAAAATGAACATTTTCATGTTCAACAAAATGAAAATGAAAGGTGAATAAGGCAACTGGAGACAAGTTAGGTGATAAAAAAAAAGCGAGAAATGAGAGAAAGAGATGGTTGGTATGAAAAATTTAAATGAAAAGGTTAATGGACGGACATAAATGCCTTCATTTATATGTACAAAATTAAATATTAAATATTTCTTGGGCAAAAAAAAAAAGTTTATGTGACAGCAGCAACAACAACAAACCAAAAAATTCTTGAAATGGGAAAAATGCCAATCAAGAAAAACCCGCACAGAAAAAAAACGAAATTATGGCAAAAGATGAAGAATGAAATGTTTTATTTATTTCTGATTTTGATTTTTGTTGGGAATACGGCCAATGCCTTGTGGCTAGTTGTGGCCTTCTGTCTATCTGATATAAAAATTTTGGTAGAATTCTTTTTTTTTTTTTTTTTAGTTTTTTGGTTTTAGTTCTTAACGTTTTCTTACGTACCATTTTACCATGATAACGGTAATAAAACTTAATTAGACAAGATAATAGAGAAAGAAAGAAAGAAAGGAAGGAAGGAAGGAAGAAAAAAAACAGAAACCAAGAATCAAGAAAAAAAAAAATGGGCGAAATAATCATTTTAATTGTTTCCTTTTTTTTTTTTTTTAAAAAAAACAAAGACAAAAGAAAAAGATAAAAAAAATTGCCTAAAAAAGTTAAGCGAAATAAGGTAAAATTTTGTAAGTTAAAACTTCTTAAAAAAAATTTGTTTATTTTTCTTTTCAAGGTGAAATATTTAAAGATATTAATAGAAAGTCTTTAATAAAAATTATTTTGATTTTCTCTAACTAATTTGATAAAATTTTCCTGAATGTATCAGATTTCCTTTTTTGTCTTTTTTGTCGATTGAAAACTTTCCCATCGAAATTTCTATATTTAAGTTTTAAACTTTAAAATTTTCATTTTCTTTTATTTATTTTTTTTTTTTCAAATTTCAAAGGCATAATTTCTATTTAGGGCCTAACGCTTTGGGTTTAATAAAAGTTTAATGGCCCCCATGTAGAAGAAAATTTTAAAGTAAAATTTTTGAATATTTATTTACAGAAATATTTTTACTAAAGTCAATTAATTCGAATACGAGATTTATATTAACAATCCGAAATTGGCAGATGCTGCTAAGGTAAAATTAGCAAGGACGTTAAGATAAATACGTATCTAATTAGCAAAGACCCAAACCGTTATATACAGCCAGCCAGAGCTCTGTTAACTGCTTAGAATTTTTTTTAATGTAGTCTTGGAATGTTTTTTTGAATTGAATGTGGCATATCAACTGAATTTTTTTTTTCAAAATTTTTATAGAGAAATGAAAAAAATATGTAAATCATTTAAAATTTGTTAAAAATTTTTGTAAAAAACTATGTTTAGTGTGTAAATTATTGAATTGAAAAAGTCAAAGTTTAACAGGCCACTTCAACCTAAATCGACTTTTTATATCAGATATATCGATGTAATGCCGATTTTTCATTTTTTTCGATTTTGTAAAAATTCTCTTCTCTGCATATTATCAATAGCAAAGTTGGAGGGGGCAGTACAATCAAACTAAGTACTAAGCCACTCCAATGTCATCATGGTATGGATCTATGGAGGATTATCTCTCGGAATTTATATCAGATATAGCGATGAGATCTCAATTTTTCATTTTTTCGATTTTGTAAAAATTCTGGTTTTTTTTTTTTAGATTATTCATGCATAAAACAAAATAAAGTTAGAGTGGGCGGTTATTACGATTCGTATAAAAAATTAATTAATTTAGAAATTTGTGTATAAAAAAATTCTATGCCACAGAAATTTGGAGTAACTTGTCTTTTCTAACAAATTAACCAGATTTAACTTTTACAATTTTTAAAATTTCTATTAGACACATCTAGTAAAATGAGATGATAATCCAAAAAGAGCATTTTAACAATTTAAAGCGCAAAAATTGCTGATATTTAAATAGAAATTGAAATTGTATTCAAAATTTACAACTTTAATAAGTTTATTTGAATTTTGAACTGTTAATTAAGAATGATGTCAGAATTTACAAAAAATCACTTAAAATGTGATAGCGCCCATTTTTACTGAAAATTCAACGGCAATAAATAATAAGCAACTTTAAGAAAACTTTATCAAGAGAGGTCTCGACTTTTATTACCATCAATAACATCAACACTTTTATGAATATAAATTAATGGAACCACCATTTGAAAATAGCAAGTAAAATTTTCCTAGAGGAAAATATTTTTTTTTTAAATATTTTTGAACTTACCTCAGCGATTATAATGTTTAGCACCATGAAGGCGCTCAGTAATAATTTAATCCAATGCATGTTATTGTTGTTGTACTTTGTTTAATTTTTATTTTTTTATTCTTTTATTTATTAATTTTTTTTTTTTTGTATTTGGCTGTTTCTGCGGGTAGTAAAAATGTATATATCGGCGTTAGGAAAGGGGTTGATTGCTTAAGCAAAATAAATAACGACAACAACAACAACAACATATATATAAATAAAGGTAGACAGTAAAGTAAAGGCCAGCTGTATGCAAATAACATAAGAACGATATAGCAAGCGATAACGATAATGATGTTTGATGATTTTTTTTAACTAAATAATTTAGATTTAGATGAAAACATGAAAATTAAATCATTAACTGACTAATTTTTCCTTTAACGATTGTTAATATTTGCTGGTCTTTTATAAAAACAATATTCATAAATTGTCTTCATTCATAATAATGCTGGAGCAAAATGCATGAAAATGGAAATATGAAAATTTTGCATGAAATTGTGGAAAAACTTTTTGGTAATCCGTGTTCTTCCACTACGATCAATTTTCTTCGTTTTCTTCTTTTTCTTCTTTTTCGTTTGTTGTTTATGCCACTGTTAATATTTCATTTTTCTTTTATGATCTTCTTGAAATTATATTTCTCTTTATGTTTTATGAATTTATCCAATAAAATTGATTGACTTTAATTGATTAATTATTAGATATATTTTACATATTTATTTTTTAATTTTACACTTGACACCATTTCTCTTCTACTCTTTCATTTTTCTCATTTAAATATTTTAGCAAAAAATGAGATTAACAAAAAAAGAAAAGCAAAGAAAACCACTTAAATAGTTAAGGAAAACATAACCATAACTTATGGACGAAGAGAGAAAGAGAGCGGCTCGCACACAGAGAGAAAATCGGTATAATTTTTTTATAATATTTTGTTGTTTATTTTTAAACTAACGGTATATAGTGAGAAAACGAAATTTTTTGTTGTTATACGTTTAGTTTTTTGCGTTTATTGTTGTCTAATAATAAATGTTCATCTTAACATTCGATGATGGCTTTTTTTTTTTATAATTTTTGTAAACTTACTTTTAATTTTTTTTTCTTTTAATTCTTTTCACACTTTTCACATTATAATTTGTTTTAATAAAGCACGTTTTACATTTTTCATTTCTCTTATTTCTGCTCCTTGCTAAAAATGTTGTTGTTAATCCTTAAGAATTCTGCTATTTTTTGTTATTATTGTTGATGTCGTTTATGTTATTATTATTATTATTACTGTAATTATAAAATTTTATGCGTGAATGGGAATGACTTTCATATTGTTTTTCTTCTTCTTTTTTATACAAGTAATTTATGACATTTTTCTTTTTCTGTAGCATTCAACTCATGTGGAATTTCTATACAAATTTTGTTTTATATGCTTGTTGTTGTTTCTATTTTTATAAAATTTTTCTTTCAAATATTTTGCGCGAATTCTCTATACATGTGCTTTTAAAATGAATTTTTGTTTTTTTCTTAATTTTCTACTTTCAATTAGATAGAACAGGCAGCAAAAAATTGGGTATTTGGGAAAATCACGTTACAAATATGAGAAATATAGAATATACACTTTACTTCTTTTTGTTAAAATTTTTTTCTTTTTTTTTTGTTTTTGTTTCTCTTCCAGCATTAGCGTCACTTTTGTTAGTATGAGTAGAGTACAGTATAATTAGTGGTATTCACGACCCGACGACGTTTACCACATCAACTGCAATTGGAAACTGCCGCTTGTTAAAATTTCATCGTAATGCTAACGTTAGTTGTTAATTTACTTATACTCTAAGTTATGTATCCATATGGCTTGTGTATATACATGTGACTGAGTATTTTAAAACTCTTTGCCTTTATTATTTGATTTCTTTAAATTGTTATTACATTGTTTCAGCTCTTTTCATATGCAAAAGAATAGAGAACAAAAAGAATTACTCAAATGTATGAAATTGAACAAAAATTTTCCTCTCATTTCTTCTCAATTTTCTCTGTTTATTCTTATTACTGAGAGTGCGAGAGAAATATTGCCAATATTTATTTTTCCTGTTTAGTAATAAATAGAGTTTGACCGCTTATTCCAACGGCAAAATGGAATTCCATTAAAAAGTATAGCAGATGTTCAATTTTTTATACCTTAACTCTCTCTGTCATTTTCTCACCACGCTATTTTGTTTTCATTTATACTTTCTCTTTGATATTAGAAGGGAGTTTTTGAATTTAGTATACTTTGTCTTTATGAATTAATATTCTCATTCAATTGATCTGTAAGTATTGAGATGAATCAAATGTTTGGTTCTGTTTTTCTTTATTTTCGTTTTTAATTCTTAGTAATGGATAAATGGATAAACGGATAAATAAGCGTTGAGTGCTTTTAATTATATTTGCATTTACTTCTTTTCTGATATTCATTCATATTATTGTATAGGATATTTTTATAAATTTTGAGCGTAATATTTAATTGCTTATTAAAGAAATTTAAGGGTATTTTTTTTGTTTCAAATTTGATAATCCTAAAAATATATTGAGCATATGAATTTGAGTGGAATGCAAGACTGCAATGAAACTCAAACTAATTGAGTTAAAATGTAGAATATAAAGGATTTGAGGATGCTAGATACGTATCGAACTAACGACGCCAATCAGGCATGTTGGATTTGTTAAAATATTTGTAAAGAAAATATAATTGTAACAATTATACTGTAAAATTGCATTAATATTTCGAGTACATAATTTTCAAATTCATATATCATAAGGTCCTCAGAAATTAAATCAAAATTTTAAGATATGATAATCAACAGGTTTTATCACAGATACTTATTGTTGTTGGACGCCCATGACTTTTGTATAGTGTGAACTTTCAAAAGGTACGCTTGAAAATTTCATAATATTGCTTAATGTGCTTCTATGCGATCTTAGAACGCTTTTTGGAATTGTTTACTGAAGATTTCTGATGGAGCAATTAGTTGTTAGAAGCATCTACTCAACTGGGTGTAAACTCTTGTGTGTGATAATGTTAATTAGGCCCATGAGTTTCATGAGATCTATTATCGATTATGGATTATTTAATATCCATTGGTGGTATGAAAAATGGCTTTGGAATGGTGATGCTACTCATACGCCAAGCGAATATTTAAACGAAAATTTTTATTTTTCTTTCGTTTGCATGAATTAACATTTCGTAGACCTGGTTCCACAAACTTGAACGAAACTTTTATACGAGGCTCCACAGGTTCCATAAACAAACTGAAGTACAGACTTTAGATTTTAGATTGGTGTTAAAAACCGACTAAATAAAAAAGCTTAGCTTAATCTTGAAATTACATTTCCTTTTAAAATATTTTATTTATTTTAAGTAGCCATTTTATTTGATAAATTTCAATTTTAACTTTGTTTTCTGGAATATCCATAGTGATAGAGAAAGAAATAGAAAAAAGGATGAATGGAAAATATTCCAGATTAAATGGAGAATTTTAAATTTATGTATCTGTAAATAATAGTTACTTTTTGATGAGTACTGTACTTTTTTAATATTTCAATGGAATTTTTACAAATTTCATATTATAAATCTTAGAGATGTGTACAGTTGGATTCGCCTCAAAGGAAATTATAGTAAATATCATTTTTTGTTGTTGTTGTTGTTGTTGTTGTTGTTGTTTTTTCTTTTTTTTTTCTTTTTTCAATAATCCTTAAGAAATTGTAAGAATAGAATAGAACAGAATGGTTTCTCATTTATCTAGAGAATACGATGAACAGATGCTAAAGAAGATATAAAAAAAAGGCAAAAAAAAAACAGAAGAAGAAATCTTTTAAGAAAAATCATTAAGACAATAATTAACAAGTACGTAGAATAATTAGAAATATTTGCAACGACCATCAAATACCCTTCTAAACTTCTGCCATAAAGAAAATTTTTACAAATTCTATAAAAATTTATAAGTTTGCTGAGGCTTTAGAGCCAGTTCCTTATTCTCTTTGGCAATATATATATATTTTTCAAAATTGAAAACCTCAATCGAATCGATAAAGTAAAATAATAGTCTAGTTGGACATATTGTCGATATCGATGATCGATCGCATGTTATAGACCAGCTCTTTGATACAAAAGTAGTATCTTTCTAGAAAACCTTGCTTGAATGGCTACCACTAAATCATTTAGTTATCCATTTGGCATAGAAATGGTATCAAGCTTAACAAGCATATAAATTTTCTTATTCAAGTATTTCTTCGGGGCATGGGCACCACAGAAAGCTAATACTAATAGCTTTTGAATAATTAAAACTTGTAATGCCCTAAAAATCAAGTAAAAATTTTTGAGTAGATTTCATAAGACTATTTATCTCGAAGAAAATCCGAGCTAGTTTACCTGAAGCATTTTGAAACCAGTTACCTTAGATAAATAAGGATAAAAAAAAGTTAGAGAAGGTAAAAAAGGGCCAAATTAAAAGAGTCCAAAATTAATCATTTAAGGCAAGACGTTTTATAAAATCCTAGATACATAAACTCAGAGAGACATTTAACCCTTGGAAAAAATTCTAAAGTGATCCAATAAATGGAAACAATTATTTGGCAATTTGAAAAAAGAAAAAAAAAGGAACAGAAACAAAAAAAAAATTTTTTTAATTTAATGATCTGAAATTGTAGCAAATCATATCTTTTATTTAATATACCAAAGTTCATATAAGATAATACAAAATTTTAATGGTATTCCCACCATGCAAGGCCACACACACAAACATGCTTATTCCAAATGGTTTTCGTTCTTCGTTCTTCGTTGTTGTTTTTGATTTTAGTTTTGAGTTTTTGTTATTGCTTTCTCTATTTAAAACGATTTTTCCAAAACTTCGTATTTTAATGAAATCTAAAGACGAGCAGGTAGAAAAAATTTTTCTTCAGTTGTTTAAGTGCATTTATGTTTTTCATGTTATTATTGTTGTTGTTATTGTTATTGTTATTTATTGTTATTGTTATTTCACTATTTATCGTTTCAAGAACAAACAGAAAGGCATCTTTTTTAGAAATCGTAAGAGCAGGCAAATTTGTTACAAAAAAAAAAAAAAAAACTTCTAATAATTAATATTGAGAAAATCGAAAGCAAAAAAAAAAATGTTGTTTTTTTTTCTTTTGATGCCATAATGAAATTTCCATGTAAAGAGAACAGATGGAAAATTTTGTTATTGTTGTTGTTGTTGCTGTTGCTGCTTCCATTTTCTATTCCCTGTTTCTTCTATTCTTTAGTTTTTTCATTTTCCAAATAAAGCAGGTTGAGAAAAATCTTCTAAAACTGTTGCTTTTTTTTTTTTTTGATTTTCAATGATCCTGGTTCCTTTTTTTTTCTTTCTTTTTGTTCTTAATTTTTCATTTTCCTTTAATAAGGATTATAATATTGTTAAGGATAACGATGATGATGATGATGATGATGTTTGAATTGAATTGAAATGAACAGATAACGAAATGTAAAATGGCAGATGCACCAGATCACAATTTTGAAATATTTTATTTTCTCAGGTTTTTCCTCAGGTTGGTTATTTATTATGCTCACCATTTAAAGGCTGATGGTATTCTGCTTTTGCCATTATGTTTGTAACATTTAAAAAGGAAACTTTAGAGATGCCATAAATTTCTAATCAGCATCAAATTTTGAATCGATTTAGTTATGTCTGTCCATCTGTCCATCTGTCCATCTGCCCTCGCGTTGATGTGTGGTAAAGTTATCGGCTTTTAAGTTTGGCTGAAACATTGAAAGTTCATTTTTATTGATTGAAATTGAAAATCGACCAAATCGATTGAAGGATACGCCAAAAGTGTAACGTGAGAACATCTCAATTTCCTTTTTTTTTTTTTTTAACAAAATTTTGTAGTTTTTCGTTTATAAGTTGAAATGTTAAAATTGCATTTTTATACAAATTGACCACGCCTACCCAAAATTATACAATCTCAAATGATCTGGCTCTAAAATACCAAACAGTGTCCCAGTGGTGGGTTATCCAATAAATTAATTTTCTTAATTGTTTTTTTTTTTGTTCTGGTCTTTTAATTTTTTTTCAAATACATAACGAAAAAAAAAAAACAATAAACATCGACAAAGCAACAACTGTTTGATGGTTTGATGGTTTGATGATTTGTTCATCCTGCTGCTGTTATTTGCTGCTAACGCTCTTACGGATAATATTGTTATTGTTATTGTGGATTTTAGTATAATTAAAAACCTTCATGTGAATATAAATTTGGGCCTACATTTTTCATCCAAAATGAGAATTTTCAAGCAACATTTTAATTAAAAGGAAACAATCAAAAATCCAAATTATCATGATAACCTGCCAAAATTCATAATGAGGACAATAATGATGATGATTGTTTTTGTATTTGTTTTTGTTTTTGTTTTTGTTTTTGTTTTTATAAGGATAACTGTACTTTCACACATTTTATATTGTAACTGTAAAAATTTTGGCTTGTTTGCTTTTTGCTTTTTGCTTATTTCTTTTTGTTTTTGTTTTTTTTTTTTTTGTTATGGCACCTTCAATCATTCAATTGCATTTGGATACGATTGTATTGAAAATATTTTTCGAGATGCAAACTTGCTCTGCAAAACTCAAAAAAAAAAAAAAGAAGCCAACAAATACGCTTAAAAAAGAAACGTGAAAACAAAAAGCTAAAACAAAATGACAACAGTTGGTTTTCAGTTTTCAGTTTTCAGTTTTCAGTTTTTAGTTTTTAGTTTTTACTGGAGATTATTTAATTGACTCTGCTGCATCTTGTTCTTCGTCCTTTGTTTCATATAAAAGCATCATTTTATCAGCCAAACGAAATATTTGTGTGCAAATAAAAAAAAATTTTTTAATTTTGCTTATAAATTTATTGTTAAGGTTGTTGTTGTTGTTGTTATTATTATTGTTGTTGTTGTTGTTGTTGCTGCTGCTACATTTTATTAATATATTGATTATTTTGTTACTTCATTATTATTATTATTATTATTATTATTATTATTATTATTATTATTTTATTATTATTATTATTATTATTATTATGAGTGTTCTTCTTGTTGTTGTTGTTGTTGTTATTGTTGTTTGTTCTTGTTGTTGTTCTTGTTGTTCTTGTTCTTGTTCTTGTTGTTCTTGTTGTTGTTGTTGTTGTTGTTGTTGTTGTTGTTGTTCTTGTTGTTCTTGTTGTTGTTGTTGTTCTTGTTGTTGTTGTTGTTGTTGTTGTTGTTGTTGTTGTTGTTGTTGTTGTTCTTCTTCTTCTTGTTGTTGTTGTTGTTGTTGTTGTTGTTGTTGGTTGAATATTTTTCAACGGAAATGGCTACCACTTTGCAATCACTTTCCGTTTCGTGGCTCATACAAACATTTTATTTACTGTTTGCTTATTTGTTGGCTTTTTCTTTTTTACTTCTTCATGTCTGTCTGCATGTCTGTCCATCCAATTAAAACTTTTAACAAGCTCTGCTCTTACTTTCAAAACATTCTTTGCATGAATTTAAGATTTTTCATTGTTCATTGTTGTTGTTCATTGTTGTTGTTATTATTGTCATCGTTATAGTTGTTGTAGTAAAAGCGATTGTTATTAATGTTGTTGTTATTCTTGTGATTGATCCACTTTTTTTTTTTAAATCCTTTTTATTTTATTGCAATTTAATTCAGCAAATTGTGAGGGTGAGAAATTTTCAAAAAATCATTGAGAAAATTATTTTCTGGTTTTTTTTGCTTTTTATTCTTTTTTTTTTTTAATTCCCATAATTTCATCTTATTAAATTTTAAGCGACAAAATTCAACAACAGGAACTTTAAGGAAGTTGATCAGGTGTAAATGATGATTAAAATTTTAAACATTGAGGAAAAGAGATAGAAAGAAAAAAAACCAAAAAAAAAAAAAAGGTAAAGGCATAAGAAAAAGGAGATTGTAATCTTTTGAGAGTTGGCTTGACTGGGTTAGTTGATTGCTTGGCAATTGGCAATTTTTTGCAGCCCGGAAATAAAAATAAATCTAAAAGAAATGAAACGAGACTGAGAAATCTTCATAAAAGGCATACAAAAAAAAAAAAAAAAAATAAGAGGGGTAAATGAGAGTTTGAAAATAAAATTTATTGTAATAAATTATGTAAAAATTATTTTGTATTTATATAAAAAAAGGGCCAAGTAAAAATTGAAGTAAAATTGAAATGTAGAAAAAACACAAAAATTTTAAAGATACAAATCAGTTTAAATAAATCATAAGGATAAATGTCTATTACAAAAAAAAAAAAAAAAAAGTTCAGGCACTTTGATCACTTACCTCAAAAAAAAAAAAAAAGGCCAAAAGGTTCTTCTGGTGCACTTAACAAAGTTTTCACGCTAAATTTTTAATCTGATTTATTTCAATTTCAATTTCAATTTCAATTTTTTCATAAAGAAATATGAATAATTCAGTGAAATAACTTTTAAAATACAACAACAAAGCCCCTCTCAATTTTATTTTAATTTCACATTATTCTTAAATAATAAGAGGGTTTCACGCCCTCTTAATGAAACGTTTTTTTTTTTTGTTAATTGCACTTTTTTTACTTTAAAAAAATTGTAATAAAAATTTTTTGATTGAAGAAAAATGAATAAAGGATAATTAAGGAAAATTTTTGAACCAACACTAAAAGGCTTTTACCTAAAATAGAAATTTAGAACTGTGATTTATGAATTTGATTTTTTTTTTGGAAGAAATCTGACTGAGAAATCTTTTATGAAAATTTCTCAGTCTCGTTTCATTTCTTTTAGATTAATTTTTATTTCCGGACTGAAAAAAAATTGCCAATTGCCAAGCAATTAACTAACCCAGTCAAGCCAACTCTCAAAAGATTACAAGACTCTTGAAACGAAAGGCCCTTAGAAATAGAGGAAAATTAAGAAAAAAATTTAACAACTAAAAAAAATTTATATTTGGTTAGGAATAATACACCATTCAGACAATACAATTCAACGATTCACGTACTGATACAGTTTTTTCAGAGTAGTTTATAGAAAAAAGTGAAGTTAACGACTTTTGGACTTGAGCTAAATTTCAGTTTTCTATTTTTTGCAAAGTTTACAGATGCAAAGCTTTACAAAAAAAAAAAATGAGATGCTTTTAAATCTGTTATGTTATATTGTGGGCGTGTCCTTGCTACCATTTTGTCTATTTCCAATTCCAAATTGTGTACAAGAACTCTCAATGAGTCTGCCAAAAATTTGATCCCTGATGGTTTCTTTTAATCTTTTAATCTTTACAAACATAATAAGCCCCAAGCTTCTGGTGATGGGTATAAAAAATCCAATGATCAATTTTAATGATATTTACCATGATGATGTGAAAAGTCTCTTGTGCCATTTTTCTAGTTCTAGATAATAAACCTCTTAAATATCCTTTATCCATAATGATAATCAATAATGTACAAAAAGTTACTGTCTTTCTTCATCTTTCTATCTCTTTCTATCTCTTTCTATCTCTTTCTATCTCTTTCTGTGTGGTTTTGCACATTCATTATTAATGCTAAAAAATGATTGTGCTGGACTTAATGCTGACCATTTTTCATAACTGTTTTGTATTGATAATTTCAATTTGCTTTCTTTCTCTCTCTCTCTCTCTCTTGGCTAATGTTACTGTTTGTTTATTTTGTTTTCTTCTTTTGTTTTTTTTGTTTTTTATTTATATCGTTCCATAAACGTAATAACAATTTTTTGTACGCATCACACGTTTGCATATTTGCCTCATACGGAAATCTACAGGTGTTTGTAAGGCAAAATTTCGCCTTTAGCATCCATAATGTTTGTATGGCAAAAGAAGTGTATAAATAACAAACGGCAATAATAAACAACAATACGAATAATGATGATAATAAGAAATAAGAAGTATAATGATTTCTTCTTCTTGTTCTTTTTTTAATTCTTCATTGTTCAATTTTCTAGAAGCGAACATTTGTTCGTTCGTTAATTTCTATCTTCTCAATTTTCTTTCTTTCCTTCTTTCTTTCTTGCCTTGTTTTTTTTCCAGCTTTCTGCATTAAATCTTTCTGTTGCCGCACTTGCCCTTTCAGAATGATGATACCACCATCGTACAAGTATTGTGCTTCTCAATATTTTTTTTTGCTGTTGATGATGATGTTGTTGTTGCTTATTTTTCTTTTATTTTTTTTTTTTTGCTGTTGCTATTGTTGCTATTGTTGCTATCTGTTGCTTTTACTATTGTTACTGCTGTTGCTGCTGTTTGCTTTTGCTCCACAGCCTGCAGCCAGATTTCTCGTTATTCATTTTATTTATCTTTTATTTTTTTTTTTTTTTTGTACATTTTAAGGCTTTTTCCAAATTTTTTTTGCTCTTCCTTTAATTTAATTTATACGTATATAAATAAATAAATAAAGCGAGGCAAACACAATATTTTATGTACAATGAAACACTTAATAAAATATAAATATAAAAAAAAAGGTGAAAAATAAGAAGGTAAACAATAAGAACAAAAGTAGACAAGAAAAAAAACACTAAATCTAAAGCAATCTTCTGTGATAAATGATGAGAATCTTAAAAATTTTTTTTTTTTTGTTTTAAATACAAACATAAATTTTTATTTATATTTATGAAATTTGTACAAATGTGTATGAATGAATTTTGCCTTGAAACCAAATACACTTTTCTGAAATATTTCAAAATATGTTAAATCTACAAGATCAAATATTGACTTTCAACTACCAATTAAATGATCTGAGAATTATTTAGTTCAAAAGAAAAAAACATTTGAATTAGTTTAAGCGTTCTACTTTGAAGAAACTTTTCCGAGTTATTTCGTTGAGATTTTGTATGAGGATCCAAAAATTTTTCCGAGTTATATCGCTGGGAATTTGTATGAGGATTCAAAAATTTTTCCGAGTTATATGGCTGGGATTTTGTATGAGGACCCAAAAATTTTTCCGAGTTATATCGCTGGGATTTTGTATGGGGACCCAAAAATTTTTCCGAGTTATATCGCTGGGATTTTGTATGAGGACCCAAAAATTTTTCCGAGTTATATCGCTGGGATTTTGTATGAGGACCCAAAAATTTTTCGGAGTTATTTCGCTGGGATTTTGTACGAGGACCCAAAAATTTTTCCGAGTTATTTCGTTGGGATTTTGTATGAGGATCCAAAAATTTTTCCGAGTTATATCGCTGGGATTTTGTATGAGGATCCAAAAATTTTCCGAGTTATATCGCTGAGATTTTGTATGAAGACCCAAAAACTTATCCAAGTTATTTCGCTGGGATTTTGTATGAGGATCCAAAAATTTTTTCGAGTTATTTCGCTGGGATTTTGTATGAGGACCCAAAAATTTATCCAACTTATTTCGCTGGGATTTTGTATGGGGATGCAAAAATTTTTCCAAGTTATATCGCTGGCATTTTATATGAGGACCAAAAAACTCATCCAAGTATATTTCCTTGGGATTTTGTATGAGGAGCCAAAAACTTTTCCGAATTTGTTTCCTGTATAAATCTGAAATTGGATCATTTATGTGTGGCTCCGTCATTTAATCTTCCCTTTTTCCTTAGAAATTTACCATTTTGTAGAACAAATTCCAAATTTTTGAATTTTTTATATAAAGAAACTACAAATATAAAGTTTGGATCATATCGGCCCATGTTTTGCAACTCTTAACATTCACAATAAAACTTGAAAATTTATAGATTTCATGTTCTTGACTTTTCATTCAATTTGTTCAACTATTTAGGTACCTGCAATGAATTGTAAAGTTTGAAGTGTATTTTAATGGGCCATGTCCCTGCAACGTTTTTTTGCTTTTATCCGTATCCTTAATAGAAATCTTCGGTAATTAATAGAAAACTAATCTTAAATTGTTAGTTTTTAAAATATAAAATTGGGCAGAGAGAAGAAGAGATAGAAAAATAATTGGTCACATTAAATTGCTGAATGTAGTCTTCTGTAAATGGGTCTATTACTTTTATATACATTATCATAATTCCTTGGAGTTAATACACGTTGTTTGTTTTAGGTAGCCATAAACACATTAATTATATTAAAACGTACAATTAAAGGCAATTATATGGAATGGAAGGCCGAATAGATGTTGAAGAGGTGCATGTACAATAAATCTAAACTTAAAAGGAGCTTTTTTATAAAATGCATAAACAAAAACCTTTTACATTTTACAATTTATTTGTATGTAAATTTATGTAGAAATATTTACATTTCTTACTTAAGGGTGGTGAGGAAAGATTAGTGCACACCCCGCCCAATATTGTCTAGCATAATTGCCAAGGAAGTGAAAAGAAACCTGCTTTCCTTAGAGGAATGTGTTTGGCAAAAATAAACTGAACTGATCCACACTGGACTTACAGATTTAGTATATCACAATTCTAGTTTGTGTCGACGTAAAAAAGAAAAATTATGAAAAGTTATATTTTTCTATATAAGAGGTTGCTTGCAAAGAAAGCGTCTGGTCCATTGTAACTTCATCAATTGCCTAAGTCAGGTTTGGGTCAAAACATCCTCAAACTTTAAAATATCTGTTGTATTTTACTATTTAAAACGGATGAAGGATAAAACTGCTTATAGAACGGATGATCAGAATGGTCGAAGGGCCACCTGCCTAAGTCAGGTTTGGTTCAAAATATCCCCAAACTTTAAAATATCTGTTGTATTTTACTATTTAAAACGGATGAAGAATAAAACTATAACGATCGGAAAATTTAAATCAAAAAATGCTTTATCTATCTAGATCTACATTTATCTAGAGGTCTCTAGATCGATCTACCTCTCTAGATCTACCTTAATACTTTCTGTGAATGTGATAAACCTGAAGCCTAAATTTATTATACTTTTTCACTGCAAATGGTGCAAGCAGGGTAAAAATGAAAAAGTACCATTTTTTTTCTTTTACTTGTGATGCGTGGGAATTTTTCTAGGAAGTCCTTTCAGGACTTCCGTTTTATGTTATCCTTGATTCAACTGCTATACTTAAATTAAGGACGCTTAAACCTAACAAATCTTTTCGTTGTTTATTTTTTTATTGTTGTTTTTCTTAAGATGAATTAACAACAATAACAATAATAATATTAATACATATGCATACTCAACACTTCAACAGTTTTATTTCCGCTTTTACAGGATTTTTTATATTTATTTATTTTATATTTATTTAAAAACGTTCACTCCATTCATTTTTTTTTTTTTTTGGGGTAGAAACGCACAATCGTACACTTTTATTAATTGTTTTCACATCATTGTTTTTTTTATGTTGTTGTTGTTCTTTTATATGTTACATGGCAGGTGATTTAGCGATTACTTCTTTCCTGGCATATTTCATATCATTCGTTTTTATGGAACAGGAAATATCTTTTAATTGAAATGGATACACGTGTAAGGGAAATCCCTTTTTATAGCTTCTTTCTTCCACTCTACAAAATTTTTTTTTATTACACCCACCACCAACATGTTGGGCGTACATTCACTGTGTCATTATGTTTGTAACGCCTAGGAGACTATAAGGTATACATATGCTTGATCGGTATTAAATTCTGAATCGATTTAGACATGTCTGCCTGTCCGTCTGTTATAATCATTTTTCTAGTCGTAAAAATTGAGATATGAAGTTCAAATTTGATAAAATCATTGAAAGTTCTAGCATGCAGATTGGTATTAAAAATGGGCCAAATCGGTCGAAGGACACGCCCACAATTTAACATAAACTAGGAACATCTCACTTTCTTTAAGCAAAATTTAGTCAATTTTTTTTTCATTATCTGCTGAAATTTAAGTGCTGAAATTTTGCACAAATAGGAAAGTCTATAAAGTCTGTCTAAAGAGCATACAAATCGGCTACGACTACGTGATACCATAAAATAGCAAATTTTCTCATTTTTATGCTTATGCTTTATATTAAGTACTGAAAAAAGTGGATCAGGTTTTGAATTGTAATACCATGCTGTCTGAGTGGTGATAGTCAAGATTTTGCCACAGCTAAATATAATTTTTTTTTTATTTAGTATTTTTGGCAAATTTTCAATTATAGATTTTTTAATACAAGTTTTTCATTCAAGATGATTCGATAGATACTTTTTCATTCCATAGAAACTGTTGAACCATGTGAAATGAATAAAAGCACCATTTAAGGCCTTCATTTTCAGAAGAAGACTTGTAGATGGGAAAACGCATATTAATCCAATTCAATTTAAGCTATAACTTTTTTTTAAGGGTTCAAAGTCATCCATTTAAAAGTTGTTGCATAATGCTCTAATTTGTAGCGTCTTAGAACATTTCAAAAGGAATTAGAAAACTCTATTTATGATAACTTTAAACATTTAATTTGTAATTGAATTGTTAACTATAACTTTACGATACTACGCTAAGTTAATTGAAGAAATACGCAAGTCCTAAATCAAGAGAAACGGAAAGGACTTTATTGCAGATGATGCTTTTTTAAAAGGTACGCATTTTTTAACATTTATAGACATTTTCCATTTTATTGAATTGAATTGAAAGCATCTAAAAGTTATTGGGCGTGTTATGTGGCATTAAAAAAATATTATAAAAGTCAACGGCAATTTTTGTTCATATTATGTAAAGAAGTGCAATATTACAATATAATAAAATAATATATAAAAAAAAAAACCGGCAACAATGGCAAGAATGGCAACAATATTTTTTGCTTGACATTTATGAAATGCTTACAATGTATTACTAAGTATGCAGCAACAGGTTGTTGTGGTCAATTTATATAATGTACATACAAAATCACCTGCATCTAATTATGTCAAGTCAACCTTCAATGTTTATGTTTGAGGTTGTCTATATATTGAAATGATTATTTGTTGTTGCTGTATGCGGCATATCATGTATGTCATATCGAGCCACGCGACTGCAGTTTTCTCTTTTTTTACTTCAATATAATAAATGAAAAATATAAAAACCTAAAAACATGACAACAAACTTTGTGTAAGTGCATAATAAAAAAAAACTAAAAAACTAAAAAAACAAAAACTTTAAACAAAAACTTGCAAAATAACTCAGGAAATGCAGAGACATTAAAGAAAGGTAATGCAAAAAAGTAACAGTGAGTAAAGTAGAGAGATTAAAATAAATATAATGAGGTGAGAGATTGAAAGAGTAATGAAGAGAATAAAAGAGTATTAAACCAATGAATACAAAGAGAGACAGAGAGATAGAGAGAGAAAATTTATTTAATATGATAAGTTTTTGCAGTGAGATAATAAAATTTATGTGTTTAGTTAATAAAATATTTAAAAAAAGTTTTCATTTTGATAGAGAATTTTAAAAATATATGCAAAAGTATTTTGGAGAACAACAGAACACAACAGAAAAGGCAAGAAAGAGTAAGTGATAGGAAAGCATTATGATATTCATTTAAAATTTTTGTAGATTTTTTAAAGTATTAACATTAATCATATAAATGTTGTTATTGTTGTTGTTGTTCCTGTTGCTGCCATCTCTATTATTATCTTTATTAATTTAACACATTTAGACTTTGTTAGCTTTTAACTCTGAGATCTCAACTTCAACTGAAGAACTCATTTGTAATAGTCAATACCGTAATTTTATTTACTTTAAATAAATTTTGAAAATTTTCAAAAATTATAATTAGACTTTATAGGGTATTTAAAATTTATAACTAATTTAGAACTTTAAGAGATTTTATTTGGTATGTAAGAGACAGTGCTTTTAAACTTTACTAAAAGCAAACGTGGCTTTATAAATAATTTTTAATTATACTTAAAATTTGCTATCGAGAATTTTGTATAGAATAAAAAACTTATTTAAAATTATTTATATTAAGGTCCTGGGTAATTACTACAATTTTTCGTTACTTTTGGTAAATGTTTCTATCATTAAATTTCTGCAAATTTAGTGGATCTTTTAAATTTTCTACATTTTAGTGTTATTTAACTTTTGCCAAGCACTGTAATTTTATTTGTGCTACATGATTCTTGTTTTTTTTTTTTGTTGAAGCTTAGCAGTATGCGTGTGTGCATGTTTTTTTTTTTGTAAGAAGGATTTTCTTCTGTGTTTTAATATTTTTATTGCTTTCTTGTTGTTGCTTTTCTTGTCCTTCACTAAATATTTTTTTTCTTCTCTTTTTATAAATTTTATGTACAAAATTTATTAAAGGAAAAAAAGTTTCAATGTTA
Organism: Melophagus ovinus; assembly: GCA_023089585.1. Lineage (NCBI taxonomy): Eukaryota > Metazoa > Arthropoda > Insecta > Diptera > Hippoboscidae > Melophagus > Melophagus ovinus. Next base: position 4,180,549 of record JAKKIB010000253.1, read on the forward strand.
TGATGCACGCTTGCGCATGTGTGTGTGTGTCTTTATATATACATTTTGGCAATATTTAATGTTACCAACTTTTAAATAGCAATAATAACGCTTAACATCAACAATAAGAGCAGCAGTAACAAGAACATTAATGTTGCAAAATTTCTTCGTATGCGCTTTTATTTTTCGTTCGGTCTGGTTTTTCTTCTTCTTACTTCTTACTTAAGACATGTAACCACATTGCATAAAAGTTAAAACAGTTAAGCATTTACACATGCACGTATACGCACTTTTTATATTTTCATGCACATAACATAACGCTCAATAAGTCACCAAATTATTCAACAATCATTTAACTTAATTTCTCTCTTCAATTGATGATAAATTACTCAATAGAATTTTTGTTAATAATTTTGTCTAACTTAAAATAATTGATAAACAAACTAAAGCCTCTGATGCCTTTGGTCAATCCAAAGGCATCAGACATCTCAAAGGAGCAAGATTTCTTAGCTCGTCTAAATGGTTAAAGGGTATCTGAAATTGCTTTCGAAAGAAATTTGGGCAAACTCAAATTTTAGTTTAAACATTTATCGAAAGTATTTTGGGAACTTTCTTCATTTTTTTTTTGGGATAAGTAACCATTTTAAATGACCAGAGTCCCTCGTCTGGGCGATGTTTGCACAGTAACCAAGGGAATTCAAAAAAAAATTGTTGAATTCCAAGTGATTTCTATGATGCAGAATATCTTTAATGCTGAATGCTTATTAAGTCGATCACCCTTATTTTAAAAATTATAAATCATAGTTCACTAAAGGCACTGCAATTCGGAAATTATATATTAAAATTTGTGAAAATTTTTATCAATAATAATCGCAGTTGCCGCTTAAAGTATTGCTATACCCATGTCTTATATATGTATATATATAATATGGATTGGGGATCTAAATTATCATTTGACCTCATTGTAAAAATTATTTTTCATTTACTTCTTCTTATTGCTGCTTTTAATATAAATTAAAGTAACAGCAATAACAATGAGCCTTAAGTGAATTTAATTTATCACAAGAGTATGATGATAGAAGGATATAATTTATTACGATAAAGTTTTATATTATTGTTAATGTTATTATTGTTGATGTTATTGCTGATGTTATCCTGGACAACTAAAAGAGACCAACGTAACACTTTATTCATATAATTTTTTATTTTATTATTAATTGTTTTTTTTTTATTTTATTATTCCTATAATTATTATTAATATTAATAAAATGCTTTTCTTTTCAATTCTGCTGTTTTTTTTTTGTTCTTTTTAATTCCTCTTCTATTTTTGACTGGTTTCCATTGGTTGAGTGTACAAAAATAGTGAGAGAGTGTACTCGTATAGTAAAAAACTTTCTTATTTCACCTGGCAGCACAATTTATATTAATAACGATAATATCTTTCGCTCGCATTGTTTTTCTCATGCAATTATTTCTACATTTATATAATTTATTTATTTATATGTATGTGTGTGTATGTATATGTGTGGACATATATATAATTTTGTATATGTATGTGTATTTATATTTAATCATTAAAAATGTAAAGATGTCACTTTAACATATCATTCTCAACAACAATAGCAACAACAACAATATATTAACAAACTGTTGCATTCGCGTAAGCGTTCGTACTCACATTCGTGTTAGCATTCACATTCGCATTGTCGTTTGCATAAGTATACGCAAATCAACTAAAATAAGAGTTTTTTGTTTTCTCAATTTGCTTTTCTTAGGAGTGAAAACTTACAAAGTATTTTTTTAATAATTTTAAGCTTTAAATAGCAAATAGATATTTCCTTATAATTCGCTTATTTCATTAATAGATTAATAATGTTCGTGGCCACAACAAAAAAAACAATTTTTTTGTAAAACTTTCTCCCTCTCTGTTTATCTCATGTGTGATTTTCAAATATACATAAGAATGAAGAAAATATTAAAATTTCAAAAGCCTCAATCTTGTTGTGTTTAATTTGTCATTTAAGTCTTTTTATGAAATTTCTATTCGAATATCGATTTTTTAATACTGAAAGAAACATTATATTAAATTTTAGCTTTTTTTTTGAAAAACATTTTCAACATATTTGGAAATTTTTAAAAAAAACCCTGAACAACTTATTCTGACTGGGTTAGTTTACCATAAACGATAAAACGTTCTCTTAGGTTTTAGAATAATCATAATAATAAGCAATGAATTTTCACAGAATACAATTTAACTCAAATTTACGGTTTTTCAAGTGCCAAAATTCAATTCCAATCAAAATTTTTAATTTCAAATACACTCCTCCCTCATATAACGCCATACTTGTAAACGATAGTTTCGATATTGCAAGATAAAAAACTTAAATTAGAAAGTGTTTTGGGGAAAAATATTGAATGTTAATTGAATTCAAATAAAAAAATTTTCAATTGGATTTTTTTTAATGATTTCTATAAGACTTTATTTGAAAGCAATTGTTGTAATGTTTTGTAGATTTTTACAGGGTTTTGTATTTTTATATTTTGCTACTTTAGAAATTAAAAAGAATTAAAGAGAATAAAAATTTAATCAAATAAGTGGAAATATCGCTTTCGAAATAATACGTTACCAAATGAATCGTTTTATATGAGGCATACAAATCTAAGCACTTGAATATACGTAGAAAGATCTTTTTTTTTTTTTTTTTGTATACACAAAATACATTTTATGATATTTTATATCACATAATTTTAAGTTCACTTTAGTTGGAGGCATGTGCAAAAATTCAATACGTTATCAGCTGCCGTCCTTATATCCGGTCAAATTAAATGAGAGTTTCCGTCTTAAATATACGCATATACATACACACACATCAGCAGTGAGAGAGAGAGAGAGAGAGAGAGAGAAGAAACAGTTAGAGTATTGTGATATTAAAATCGTGCATACTCAAACAATAAATGAAAAATTCATTTTTAATGAAAATGTGAAAAAATTTTATCTGTTGAATGCGGTGAAAAAAAATAAAATATACACACAAACACACACATATATTTAACGATTTATTAGATAAGTATTTTTTTTTTAAAGGAATATCACAGACACACCTACATACAAACACTTATATAATAAAAGAAGAAGAAGAAAAAAGGAATGAATGAAAACTTTAGATTAAAACATTTTAATTTATCGATTTAAGTTTCATAGAAGATTCATACAAATGTACACCTACATACACATGCGTTTATAATACTTTAAGGCAGCAGAAAATCTAAATAAAACATAAAGCATAAGGAAGATAATTTGACCACTTAAAATGTCACAATAAAACGCCCTTTTTTTTAAAGATTTTCTGTTGTTGTTGTTGTTGCTGATTCTGTTGTAGGTTTTGGTAGCCAAACACTTTTGAATCTTTGTGCAATAAGTTCAATAATTCAATGGATTTTAGATAATAGGAAGAAAATTAAAGTAAAGTGCACAACAACTGCCAACAAAAGTTGGTCATTTAAATTAAACGAAAATTTATAATTTGGCCGTTTTTGAGTGACTAACTCTTCATCATTTGCCATTATAAATATTTTTACTATTTTGTTATAAACTTACAAAACAAAAAAAAAGAAAAAGAAAAGAAAACTGAATTTAACTCTAAATAGATATTGCAATGAAAAATACGTCATATATATCAAAAAGGTCATTAAAAAAAAATTTTTTTTTTTTGTCTATTAAAATCGTTTTCTTGATTAGACTCATTAGTTGATTTCTAGACAAAAAGTTATTGCCGGTATTTGGAAATATTCAAAAAAAAAAAAAAATTGATTAAATAAAATATGGCAGATATATTTGTAAATGAGAAGCAACAAATGCAATCGTTAACACGAAAATATGTGGAAAAATTGATCAGCATGTGGATAACGATATTCGATGATAAAAGTTGTAAATATAATTTAGAAAAATTATTAGATTGTAGTAAAGATTTTTTTGAAGATTTAATACAAGAAACAATGGCATGTTGTTCTAATCTTAAAGATGATATTAAAAAGAAGAAAAAAGAAGCGAAAAAACTTAAACGTGCATTGCAAATTGATCTACCATTACCAGAATATAATCAAGGTGAAGTTCCCTTGATAATTGTACAACTTGAATTAGAACAGAAATTGAAAATTTTGAAAGAGCAATTACAAGAAAAGCGTCAAGAAATTTCTAATATTTTAATTGAACAAAACACTTTATGTGAAGAATTAAATGAACCGCCATACATGCTAACGGAAGATTCTTTACTTACAATTGAAGAGATCGAAGAATCTCGTAAATATTTAGATAAATTGCGTAATATTAAAAAAACTCGTTTTAATGAAATAACAAACTTGCGTAAAGATATTAAAAATTTTCTATGTATATTGAAAGTACAAGTTAAGACAACGGCTGAAGATCAGCTGTTGAATAAGTTGGATATTAAATTGAATCAAGAAACTGTTAATAGTTTACAAAATATGTATAATTATTATGATGATGAAGTTAAACAGCTAAAAGAAAATATTGATAATATGAGAAGTAAATTAGAAAATTTATGGGAAAATTTAAATGTTTCACCATGCAAGCGTAAAAAGTTTCGTTATTATGCTGAATACAATAAAGAAACTCACGATATTATTTATGCCGAATTAAAACGATGTCAGACAATAAAAAATCGTAATATAAAGCAACTCGTGCTAAAGATACGTGAAGAAATTCGTGTTTGGTGGGATAAGACATTAAAATCCGAAGCCGAACGTAATAATTTTTTTAATTTTTATAACGATTGCTATACGAATGACTTATTGGAATTGCATGAATTGGAATTAATGGATTTGAAAAGATATTATGAAGAAAATCGTCAATTATTTGATTTATATGCAACACGAAACGTTTTATGGGATCGTATGATAGCTCTTATAGCAAAAGCCTCTGAACCCAGCAGATATAATAATCGTGGTGGCCAATTATTAAAAGAGGAGAAGGAACGTAAAACTGTAGCTACAAAATTACCTAAAATTGAACAGCAAATTCATGATTTAGTTAGGCAATATGAGGCAAGAGAAAATAAACCATTTTTGGTGTATGGTGAGAATATTGTTATTGTAATTGCCTCGCAATGGGAAGAGCAACGTATTCAAAAAGAAAAATTATCTTCGGCACGTAAAAATGCTACTAAAACAACATCAATCTTAAAAAATGGTACATTTGTAGCAGCTAATGTCACATCATTGAAGAAAGTACCTACTTCGGTGAATTCATTAAAAATGCATGGAGCCTCAACTACTGGACGGAAGCGTAAATTGCCACATTTAGAAAAGGGTCCACCATTGGCTAAACGTAGTCTTATAAAAGATCTTAATATTATCAATATATCCAATAAATCTGGCGCTACTAATAAAAATATTATAACGTCTGAGGGAAAAGCAATTGCCACACAATGTAAATCAAACGATTTGAAAAATAAATCAAAAATCCCTACGACACGACAGTTGAGATATAGTAAACGTTATAATTGTTAAAGCCCGTTCATAAATTTCGTTAAAAAAAAATATGCATTTCAAGGAATTTGAACTTGGAATAATAATTGTAATATTTGCAACAAATTTACCATCATTATGAAATTTTTTAATGATTTTTTTAATGATTAATTTTGCTTTATTTAAATGTTTTATATTCCACAAGACAATTACGTTATTGTTCCAATGTACTCTTGAATCATCATAAATATGTGTATGGGGAAGTTATTACCTTGCAAAATAATAATTGCAAACAACTGTTGAATGTTTGGCCTAAGAAAAAATGCTTCCAAAAAATGCTTCATTTTACATGACGCAAAAACTGTCATATATAAAACTTTTATACATTTTAATTGTTATATAAATTCACTTGTTTGTTGGTTTTTTTTTTTTTTAATTTTAAAATTGCATTTTCATTTTGTTATGGACAATAAAGCTTTCAAAAAAAAAAAAAAAAAAAAAAAAAAAGAAAATTAATGAATCACTATTTTATTATAAGTGCAGATAAATCATTGAAAATTTTGAAATAATCATTTACTAAATGATTATTTAAAAAGTACCCACCAACTCCATAAAGCTTAGTGTCAAAATTTATATAGAGTTTTATGTGAGGAGTTGTCAATTCAAAATTATTTTTTAAAATCTTTTTTAAAATCTGTATGTCTATTTAATCGCTTTGGCTCTGTGATTTTCTATACAAGTGAAACATTTTCTAACATTTGAATTTCATTTTAGAAAACAGTGTTTTTAATTTTTCTAAAATGCTAAGAATGACTTTACAGTCTATTTGCTCTATTTGATCTATTTGCTGATATTTATAAGGGTTTGGCAAAATTTTTGAACCATCTTCCCATGTAATGGACAAGTTTTCAGTGATCTCTACTTTCCTGAGTTGTAAGTGTTTTAGATTGATTTTATTAGACATAAATAATGTAGAGCATTAAACAGTGAGTCTTAATCGGCCATTAAGACTGACTGACATAACATTTATAACTTGTTCATAAATTACACTCGTCTAATAAATATAAATAAATAGTGGCATATGGTGCCTAAAAATGATTTCCTGATTTTATTTTTTCCATTAAGCGTACTTTACATTACACCAAACTATTTAATAACAAGTAACAGTTAAGGCGAAATTTTTAATACCCTACAAGCTATAGGCAAGTAAGAAAATCAAGAAGCAAAAAAAAATTAACAACTAGTTATTTAATGCAGTAAAAAATTTTAAATGATTTGAAAAAAGCTTTATATAGCAGAGTGATAAAAAAAAATCGTCCAGTTTGGAACAAGTTAATAATCAAAATTATGAATTTTTTCATATATTAACATTTTCAATATGTGATCTTATGATACGTCTTTGATTTAGAAGCAGGCAATTAACAAAATTTCATTAAAAATTGTTTCCCAATAGCTTTATTTGAAGAGTCCAGGCAACAGGCAGGCGAATTTAAACGAAAGCATAAAATTATTCTCAGTCGTTCGATGTAGTAAAAGTTGGATCTATTTCAATTCCTATCAATGTTACAAAATTATGGCAAATGGCAAATTTTATGGCAAATGGTGTGAGGTATACAAATATTTGAACTTGTAGAACTTGTAGAACTTGTATATTTGTTGAACAATACAATCGAAATCAGTCCTTATGCATTATAATTCAATTACATTTTGAAGTATTTTGTCTGTTAGAGATATTTTTCAATTATGAACATCAAATGTTCAATTTGAGTTTACACATTTTTATAATGACAAGCCGAATGAACAAACTGACAAATTTATAGACATAAATGGCATAAATGGCATAATGTGGTTAAAAAAAAAATAAATAAATAAATAAAAAAAAAAAAAAATTAAGCACGAAATAATTACACATTCGATTGGCTGAGATTGAAAAGATTTAAAGAAGAGATGGAGTGATGGTGTATGAAATTTTTATTTCTCCTTTTTATGGACTTTCTTTCATTTCATACCAAATTTAGTATAATTATCATTATTAATGACATCAGGTGGCAAACACGCGACAAATTTCTTGTCAAATTATTGTTAAACTATTAAAAAAGAAAAACCTTTCAAAAAAATGAAAAAAAAAAATGAAAAAAAAAAAGAAGACAAACCAAAGTAGATGATTAAGTATATGAAGAAGAAGAAGAAGAAGAAGAAGAAGAAGATATCAACATATAATAAACTTTTAAATTGTCTGCAATGTAATTATTGTCTGTTGCCAACTGTTATCTTAACATTTAACTAAACAACTAAACAATTTACTGTTACATTTGATTGCCTTAAATTGTGGCATTTTCATTCCTCTTTTTTTTTGCCATTTTGCCATTTTTGCCTTTTTGTGTTCATCTGGATGTTTGTTTCTGGCTGTTTGGATTTGTGGATAATTTATTGTTAACAAATAAATATAAATTTATATATATATGTAAATAATCCAGACATTCATATAAAAACAACAATAGTAACAATAACAACAACAACAACAACAACAACAACAACCAATTTATTATGGTAAAGTTAGATTGTTTGGAAAAATGGTAAAGAGTAGAAAACAAGAGGAATGAAAATGCAAAGAAAGAGGGCAAAGAATAGAAATGTTATTTATGGAAAACTTTTGATTGCCCAAATTTTATTGTTGGTTAGTTTGTTTGGTTGCTTATTCTGTAGCCAATAATTATTATCTTGTTATTCGAAATTTAAATAAGCTAAATAAACTTTTCTTTGCCAAATGTTATTTCGTCTAGACTTTACATTAATTTAATTTGTTTTAATTTTGGGTTTTATTTTTTAATTTTTTTTTTTTTGGTTTTTTTGGTTTTTTTGGTTTTTTTTTTTTTTGGTTGCTTTTATAGTTAAAGTTTTTTCTTAGGCTTTGAAACTTTTTAATGAAAATAATTTCCAGTAAAATGATAAAATTGATAAAATTTTTATAATATTTTCGTGTTTGGTTTTTTCAGTCCTTTCAGTTCTTTTTTAACGATTTGCCTAAAATTCTTAACTTGTACGTTTCAAAAATTTCAAGCACAAAACAGCCCAAGTATAAAATTTCAAGTTTACGTTTTATATTGTGAAAATTTTTTTTTATATTATAGCGTGATTATTTTGATAAAAAAAAAAAAAAGTTGCTTACTTAGCCAGACTTGGAAGTCATCTATTGAATTAATCACTGCGAGAAAAATTTAATAAATTGTTGAAGGTATAATTTATTTATAATTTATACATAAGAAAATTATTTATCATCTCGTTAAAGATCCTGTTTCCAAAAAGTTCCATTATGAAACATAAATTTTGTAATAGAATTTCGTTAGGCTCCGTTTTTAGACCCCTAACTAACGCTTTAAAAAAATTTCAATTTTTTGCTTTTGTTCTTTTTTCTTGCTCTTTTTCTGTTGGTCTGTTAAATATATATATATATATTTTTTTTTGTTCACAGAGTTGCCATATTGTTTTTATAAATGTTGCCACATTATTTATAACTTAGGGCATGCAGAAAATTTTTTTTTATTAAAGATCATTAGTTACATTTAATTTAATTAAAATACAAAAAAAAACAAAATATTCAAAAAAAAAAAGTAATACAAAATATTCATGTAAGAATTTAAATATATATTTAATGGATACAAAAAGTCCCAAAAAAAAAGAAGGGCAACAACAACAACCATAAGAATAGATTTAAAAATCTATTGATTGATTTGAAACTTTTTTTAAATTAAATGATAAATTATGGGAGAAACGTGTTAGTTAAATTTTTGTTTAATTAATTTTTTATAAAAAAAATTAAGCTGAAAGATTTTTCAAATATTTGAATGTTGCTGAGGAAAAAAACAAAAACTAAGAGTGCAGAAATTCAAAATAATAATTCCAGTTATGCAGGACAATTATGCAGTTATGAAATATCTACAAAATTTTTTCAAGAATGGCCCTCCTTTTATTTTGGCTTATTTTGGTCTTTTTCTAGAAAGAAATAAATAGGACGTGGAAATCACTTTTATAGACAAACTCATTGCACGTCCAATAGAACATTCATGGACATAAGTTTATATTTATACCAGATTAAGTACTCAGATGAAGTAGCTTAAATTTATAACTGCTTAGAAAGTCGTTCATGTTAAAGAGATTAGCGGAATTCTCTAAAACGATTTATTTGTTATTTATATTTATATTAAAAATATAATTTTGAATATGTGTGTAATTTTTTAAAATTTTGGAAATTCATTAAACTCTTTTGGTTTCCTGATCCTTTGGTATTTCCCAATTAACATTGTAATGAATTTATGTCTCATAAAAACTTGAAAAAAAATTTTTTTTTCATGCATTTTTTTATCTATTTTTTTTTAATAATTTTATATAAAAAGTAATAAATAAAAATAAAAAATTTAAGGGAAATAAATTGCAATCTGTAATCTGCAATTTAACTGCAGTCTAATCAAAACTAAATCAATTCAAATATAAATTTTGCTTAGGTTGTATAGAAAATCATTGCATTTTATTAACTCAATGAAAACTTTTTTTTAAAAATGAAATCATCAAATGTTCTAATTTAAATGACCAGAGTATTTTTTTTTTCAAATAATATTGACCACAAAGCTGGCAACGTTTCATTCTTTTTCAACGATCTAATAAACTTCATATAAACATTTTATTTTAAATTTATTTAATTTATATGTAAATACATTTAAAAACATTTCAGTTTCTTCTTTAATTTGCTTTTTTTTGTTTTTGTTTTTTTTGTAATATCTGCCTAACACTATTGTTGTTGTTGTTGTTGTTGTTGTTGTTCTTTTAGCTATTAACGTTATTGTATATTTTGGCAAACAACATTGAACAACTGCAGCAAATTGAAAGTACAAAAAAAAAAAAAATAAAAAATATAAAAAAAAAAATAAGAAAAAAAATTAATGTTAAAGAAAATAAAAAACTATAAACGAATTTTATATAATTTTTTTATGTGCATTCAGTTGAGCAAACAAACGTATTGTATTGCTGATAAGTATAAAGGATAAAGGATAAAGGATAATGATTTACATTTACTTTATTTATATATATATATTTTTTTTTTAATTTTTTTTTTTTTGTTTTTTATTTAATTTTAACATTCCAATACATTTACATTTAAAGCAGATATAATCTGCTGCATTATATTTAAGTAAATTTGTTATGCTCGGTTGGAGTTTAGGAGTAGATTTTGTGAAAGTACGAATTACAAAAGGAACTCATTTATGGGCATGTAATTGATTTACACACAATACGGCCGGCTTTTCTTTATCCTATAATTTATTTTTATATATGAATTTTAAATAGAGAAAAAAACCGAAGTGCCGTAAGCGACAAGTCATGCATTCGCCCTTTTAACAATTGCTTTAATATTCTGAATTATTTTAGTTTTATTGTTTTTCAAAATTTTTCTTTTTCAAATAGGATATTTCTGATTTTTATTTCATAAGGCAGAAGCAGCAAAATTTATGCTTGAAAATTAAAATTTTCTTAATCATTTACATTTTCCAACTTTTACTTGTTGCTTTCTACTTGGCATTTCTCCTACATAAAATTATTACTTCTATTGTTGTCAAATTTTTGTAGGCGACTTGAGTTCAAGCTATCACATTGATATTAAGAGCAATCATTCTGAAGCAAATCTAACTTTGAAGTATTTTTGATTTTTTGAAATAGTTTTCAATTATTGTTATAATTATTGTTGTTGTACGTTTTATGTTCTGCTAATTTTGTACACTTGATATATTTAATTATTTTGAGTATTTGAGACAGGATGTGGCTTGTAAAATATATTTCAAATTCAATAATTTAAGATTTCAAATTGAAAATATGAAGAAAAAAAGGAAGAAAATTTTCCATTGATTTGAATTCATTCAACTAGAAACTACTACTAAGCGTTCCTCTCTTTTTATTTAGAAAATTATTAGGCAAAAAGTGTAAAGGCAAGAAGAAAAATTTAGTTCATAAAATAGAAATATCTAAAAATGTTGAGAAAGATCAGATTACAAAAAAAAAAAAAAAAAAAAAATTTAATAAAAAAATATCATATGTAAAGATGGTTCATAGATGGATGGTACATAGAAAAGCAGTTACCTAAATAATTAAATTGGTATTTTTAGCAGTGCCATCATTTGCTAAAAATGTAATACATAATACTTGGAGTATTGGAAACTATTATAATTTCTTGTCTTATGTCCAAGATGCATTATAAATTATTCAAATGAAATTTATAGTCGTACAATTCCGACTTTATGAAATACTTTATAAAATTTTTTCTTAATGTGATTAAAAATAGTTAAAAAAAAATAACAAGGCTTAAAAGAAAAAAATATTCAAATTCAATAAGCATGATATTTACCTTAAAAAAGCAATAAAATTCCAATTTATATTAAAATATAATAAAAATGATCTGATAACCCAAAATGAGCCAAAACCCAACAAAATTTAACTAAAATAACGCTAAAATTTCGAATTGTAACTAATACACAAATGGACAGACAGATAGATGACTCAATAAAAGGTGAATCAAACTCAACATCTTTGGGGCGTTACAAATAACTATATAAACTTATACTTAATCTGTAACGCAAGTTAAAAGTCACTTTGAAATTTCTAGCATAAACAAAAAAATTCCAATTAAATTTTTTTATATAATTTTTAAGTACTTTTATTTAACTATCACGAGAATATTTGTATATTTAATATAAAATATTATCATTTATGTATTTTTTTTTTTTTTTATAAAGAACTTCAAACACTCAAATGTTCGTCTACAAAAGAATCAAATGTTAACAATAAGAATAAGATTTAAAAAAAAAAAATTTTTCGAAATATTTCAAAGGAAAAGAAAATCATGGATTAAGAAACCACAAGGTTCATTAGAAATGAAAGTATACAAAATTAATAATTATAATAATTAAAGAAAAAACTTAATGATAATCATAAAATATAAAACTCTAAAGAAACACCTTCTTTCATTAAACAATATAAAATTAAAATTGTAAGAACAACATGCTGAGAAATGTAACAAAAAAAAAATAAAATAAAAAAAATAAAATAAAATAAAAAAAGTCTTTCCAATAATTTTCATTTCACATATGTTTCAAGATTGTAAAAATACAAAAATACAAAAATAAAAACATTATTCTGTTTTAGTTCTTTGAATGTTTTTCAAATTATTTGTTTAAATAGCAACATCATTCAATGGGTGCTTCAGTACCACCCATTGAACATAAAAAGTAAAATTATATTTTATGTTATTTAAGAGAAGCGTACAGGACTCCTGCTTAATATTAAAATATATTTAAAAATTTACAATACCAAAATTCACTGAAGAAGAAGATTTACTGCTTCATGCCTTACATTATTCGGCTTAGTTTAAGGATCATGTTAAAAAAAAAGAAAGAACTATGAAAACTATGATTTTGATGACGTGTCATAGATTTTCAATACCTTTCTTATTGAAAATGGCCATCAGAGCCTTTCAATTTCTACCATCGGAAAACTGATTACATTTATTGTGCATGGGCCCAAAGTAAATTGATGTCAGACGTTTAAGTAGAATAAGAATTGTCGAAATCATTGGAAAATGTTTATTCAATGAAATAATCTCAACTCAAGAGACTATTTTGAAGAATTTAAAATTTTGCAGGCGCATTATTTCCAAGATTTCACATACTCATAAGAAGTCAATCAAAAAAGCCCTGCTAATTTAATTGTTTTCCTCTTTTACCTCAATGATAGTGCTCTAGCCAATATATGGAGTAGGCTTCTTTGTGGGAGTATTATGATTGTTATGATCCGTTTTTTTTTTTTGTTATTTTTTAATTTTCATTTATTTTAATATTTACAACATACAAGATTTATTCCTGTACTTAGGGTGCGATGGGTTTAAGCCTTCCCCCTGCCACCACTAAGTCGAATCTCCACTAACTAAATATAGAGTGGCTTTAAGATTAATCTAACGTGTTTCACTTCCTTATTATTTGCCTCTTGATCAATAAATTTACATAACCAAAATTTCCGATTACATCAAAAAGTATTGTTTACATGGGAAGGCTTCAGACAACAAAATATATAGGCAGGTTACATGAAAATAAACATTCCGGTGGTCAAATAAAAGAATAAATCACCTTAATGGACCCAAAATCTAAATGTATTTTAGTCCATGTACCCTGCAAGAGTTTTGTTTACGCTTTTCTTCATTAAAATTTATAATTATTTTAAAACTCTTTCGAGTTATAATTTGAATTATTTTCCTAAATTTCTTGGCTTTATGAAATTCTATCAAAATTTTGCTTAGCAAGAAATTAAATGAATTTACAAGCAGTAAAATCTAAATTGGCTTAAAAGAGTTAAATTAATAAAAATCTAAGAATGTCTCTTCTTTTTTTTTTTGACTAAAGTTAATCTACATAAGCTTTAGATAACTGAGCCCATAAGCAATCATTTCCTTCCTTATATTGATTATGAAACTTGTATTTTATTAAGTGTACTGGGAGACGGGTTTGCTTTTACGGTGAGAGATAAAATTTTACTTCAAAATTTGTATGCCATAAAAGTTATTCTATGACAATAGAAATAAATATTTGAAGATCTATCAAAGTAAAACATCAATGATGATTTGTTTAATCAATAGCAAACTGTATCCGAAGATTTTTAAATGTCTAATATCCATTTTGATGTTAGGTAATGCCATCATAATCAACCATAAAATCATTATAACTCTAAATGTTAATATCAAATGTTGTTAGAGGAAGGGAATTATTAAGGAAGAAATTTTACCTTTCAAATAGGCAGCCAAACAAATGGACATTCAAATCATTGTGTTATAAATCTATCAAAATTATTACAATTATATTGTACCTTTTCTTATGGTCCTTATTATTATGCTTTATTTTATTACTGGCCATTTAGTTTGTTATGGCTTGTCTAGCTTATCTTGTCTTATCTTGTCTTGTCTTGTCTTGTCTTGTCTTGTCTTGTTCGATAGGGCGGGCATTCTTTCCATTCAATTTATTTATTTATTCAATGTGAATGTTGTAAATGATATTTTTATTAAATTATAATGCGAAATTAATATTAAAGTAAAATTTATAACAATACCAAAATAAAAACAAAAAATATGATGGTTAGAAGAAATGTAACCTCTCGTCCCTTACGAATTCAATTGCATATAAAATAAAATTTTTATAGATTTTCTTTTATTTTTATTTTCATCTATGAAATGATTCATCTGCTTAATAATAAAATCTACATGAAATAAAATCAATAATTCTCTATAATAATTTTTACATAGATTTTCTTTTTGTTGCTTTTAATTTTATTTGGCATTTACTTAAATTTCTCAATTCAAAGTGAATAAAATTTATAAAGATTTTAGAAAATTTTTAACTTGGTTGTAGTTATCGTTGTCGCTGCCGTTGTTCTTTTGTTTCATCTTTTCCATTCAGTCTACCTTTCCATTCTTTGTATACGTGACGTTTGTCCTTTGACAAGAATCTTCATTACTGTCATTATTGCTACTGAAAAAAAAAAAAAAACCATGATCTTCACCCTCCAAATAAAGTTCTTTCCTTTATACGATTCTTCTATTATCATCTTTTTTTATGTTCTTTTACTTTCTTTTCTTTTCATCTTAAAGAACGTTTCAATTACATTTGATTTGCCATTTTTATTTATTTATTTATTTTTTTTTTTTGTAATATCTTTTGTTTAATTTTTTTTTTTAATATTTTTTTTTTGTTTTTTTTTCATTGATTCAGTTATTGATTTCTTTGATTTATCGGCTTATTTGTGGTTTAACTTTTATTTTTATTTTCTACATTGAAAACTTGGAAAAGGGAGATTAAACGTTTCTTATAAAATATTCAAAGAAAAACCAAAGAAAAATAGATCGTATCTAAATCTGGATCATTTTAATTATATGTTGTTTCTTAGTCCTTTATTATCCTGTAAATAAAAGCATTAGTTCAAATTTCTTTTTCCTTTTTTTTTTTTTTTTTTTTTTTTGAACGCTTTAAAAGATGAACTTTCAACTGGAAGATATGAAATGGAGGTAAAAGTTAAAAATGCCATTGAACTTTTATTAAATGTGAAAAAAAAAATTAGAAAAAACAAATTAGGGCGAAATGTTTAAAAAAAAATTATTAAAAAAAATTAATTCAGTTAGTTTTAAGCAAAGGCCAGTAGACCAATGAAGATCAACTTAAAAAAATGGAAGGATACAAATCAAAGGTGTTACTTTCCTACATACAAATATACTGACATAATAATAATGAAAAGGACAATCGCTATAACATTTTGAGCCCTTTTGTTTCATTTTTTTTTTTTTTTTGCCTCTAGAGAAGCGTGAATGTTACTTTTTTTTTAATGGCTTAAATGGCATCTGCTCCTTTATACACATTTTTTATATATATACACATTTATTTAGATATGTAGGTGCGTGTGCGTACAACATGACCAACTGCCATTCAACTAACAGAACATCATCACTTAATGAGCTCCATTAAAAAGTTTTCTAGATAAGTTAGCGTAAGGAAAGCAGCAGAGTTCTTTCTGAGTTCTTCTTCTTCTTTCCTTAGTTGGTATATGAATGTATTGCATTGCAGTCGCCTTTGCTGCGTGCCATTGTTAAAGTTACTTCTCTCAATAAAAATACATAAAAAATTCAAACAAAAAAATTCAAACAAAAAAAAAAAAAAACAATTCCGGCCCAAGCAGTTGTTATATTTAAGAAAAAGTAAAGCAGAGAGAAAAATCTGCCAAACATTTTATATGTTTCCATAAGAAATTTAAAAAGGCACTCCAAGTAAAAGTTAAAAAAGAAAATGAAATGCAAATAGAAAGAGATAGATATATAGATGGATAGAGTAAAATAAAAACAAAAAACCCTTTAGGTAAAATTTTGTATCAAACATATGATACAAAAAAAAAAAAAATTGTTTCATTTTGCTTTTTTTGTTTTTCTTAAATTTTGTTATATCTTTTCTTAATTTCACTTTAATACATTTTTTTTCTTCTTTTTTCATACAGATGCTACCAAAAACCTAATGATTTTTATGATTAGTTAATATTAGTCTCCTTAAGCAAATACAAAAACCTAATCGCAACTGCACACACACACACACACACACATGCACACATACAGACATACACACACGCGCGCATATGTATTTAAGAGAGAGATTAAAAAAAAAGCAGTTGCTTTTTTGATTGGAAAGAAATGTTAAAAAAAAATAAAAACAACTAAACGATCAAGATGTTTGAAGCATACGCAACATTGTGTAAGTGTGTCAAAAAGAGAGTAAAATTGAGATAGCGAGTGAGCGAGTGTTTGAATTATATTCCCCGTTTTTTATTCTTTGGTTTTGCTCAATTTATTTTTTAATCCTTTAAGGCAATAAAAATTAAACTTGGTTTTTATTTTTTATATATGGGGGGTAGGGAAGGGCGAGGGCCCCCCCCCCCCCCCCCCACCCCAACACAATCTAAGTTTTGTTTTTCATTCTTTAACTTTCACATACATTTTGTTTTTTTTTTTTTTTTTTTTTTTGCTTTTTTATCAGAGAAATTTTGTCTTACTACAAACATCTTTCGTTTTATAAATGATCAACAATTTACAAGAACTTCCAGCAGGATTTATCAGCTGGTCAATTATTTTATTTTAATCCATCTCGTTCCTTCTTTATTTTGGCTTCTTTTTCTCCTTTTTTTTTTTTTTGATATATAACACCTTTTTTCTTGCATTATTTTTGCCACTATTTTTTCTTTTTCTTTATGTTTTAGTTTCGATTTTTTGTTCATTGACTCTATAAATATAAATGTGATATAAATTTGCTAACCAAAAAATAAAAATGTAACCTAAAATAAAGTTTAAAAATAAAAAAAAATTAAGCAGTAGATCTAAAAAAGATTCAAATGTTAAATGGAATAAAAATTGAAAGAGAAGTGATCATAAAAAATTATAAATAAAAATTAATTATTCAAAAACCTAAATAAATTATGACCATCAGACTTTGATGGTGTTTTAATTTTATTAACATATTTGTAACGTCAAAAAGTAAACTTCAAATACAGTTTGACGCTCATTCTTGATCAGCATCCTTTGTAAAAATAGGCCCTCTCAGATTTACAAAAGTTAAAAAAGTCGCCACTAAATTTGGTGGTAACATTTAAAATTTTGCATTAAAAACATGGTAAAATGACACGCCCCCTCAATTTCTTTTCAAACTAAATTTTGAAATTATGCATTTATTACTAATAAACTATAATTATTTGATATATTTCAGTTTCAATTCTACAGCCTGGTTTCGTAAAGTTAACGCTTCTAAACATGACTCCTCTTAACTGTAAAATATTCAATAAAAAATTTAATAGTCCTGAGTTAAGTAAAACTATTTTGTCTATATAAATTTTCTAATGTGAGTGATACATAAAATTATATTTCAACTAAAGGAAATTTATAAAAAATTTAGTCTACCAGTTCTGTCTGACCATTTTTATAGATTGACATTTTTTTTTTCCAGTAATTAAGTTAAAAAGTAAGATGCATCTCTCTTAGGGCACTTCAAATTACCAGATGCGTCCATAAAAAAAAAAGTGGTATATTTATAAAATTCAAAAGTAATAGGTATCTTAGATTTTCGGAGTCGACTCGACTTTCCTGGAGTTTTCTTTTTATGAATACGTAAAAGAGCAAATAAATAGAAATTTAAAAAAAAAATTCATTATACAGAAGAATCATTATTAAATATAACAAATTAATCCAAAATTATACTAATCGAATAAATCAATTTCGAATCGAAATTGAAGTACTAGTTTTAGCTGATGCTTTTTAGAAAATAGAAGCCTTTTCGTGTAAAATATATTTTATGATAAGTGAAATTAATGATCATCTCTTCTTGATAGGAAAAATGCATAAACCCTTTGTAAAGTTTGATAGCATAAACTTTAGACAGATATTTTGATGGATGGATAAACAAAAGAGATGCCTTTAACTGAAATTTTTTACAGATGTTTCAAATAAATTTATCATAAATTATGTAAAGTGAAAAAAAATCATACAACTTTTTGGTTTTGGTAACTTTATATAAAAAATGTTAAATAAGGAAATTTTTTTTTAAAAAAAAAAAAGGGGTTAAAACAAATAACAGATATTTCGATTTTTATTTGCTTACTTTAAATTAGTTATCTAACTAACTAATGGCTAATTAAAAATTAGTAATCAATCATTATTTTGTGACATTCTTTGCAAAAGTCATTTATGTCAATAGTTGAGAAGATTTTTTTTTTAAATTTCCAAAAAGAATTATTCTAATAAAAATTTTGATATAAAAAATAAAAAAAAAAATTTTATGAAAAATATATTTCATGCAGGACTTTTATTTTTATTTTTATTTTTATTTTCTGTAAAGTCAATTGCAAGACTTTCACTTCGATATTTGCCTTTCATAAATTTTTATGCTATAGAAATTGGCCAACTTTTTTTAACATTATAATTTTCTACCTTAATAAAATATAATTATTTTGAATTAGGTCATTACTTTTTCTATTTTTCTGGCTTTAAGATTTTGCTGAATTTTGAATCGCTTCTAAAAATTTTTCTTGGAATTTTTATTTTAGTACTTGAACAAACTTTTTCAAATTGCAATGGAATACCACTTTTTTTTTTTTTTTTTTTTTTTTTTTTGAACTGCTACACAACCCATAAAATTTTTAAATTGGCAGATGCATTTATATTTTGCATTATATTTTATATAAAATTGATAAATAATTTTTCCTTTATATTCAATAAAATGAAGTGATATCATAAATTCGAAATGAGATTTGAAAGATGAAAAAATTATGCATGAGATATTTTGAATTATGATTATTAAATAAATATTTAACAATAATTATTCAATATTGAATTCATTTCCGTCATACTCTTTAAATTGTTGGTAGGTTATTTGTAGTTAGCTAAAGATGCAGGCGGCAGAATTACTTATAACAAAAAAGGAGAATGAGAGTATCAAAGAGTGAATTAGAAAGGGAGGTAGTGATAATTAAAATTTTGCGTATCAGTATAATTGAAAGTAAACAAGAATTTTAAATAGATTAAGATTAAATGTGCGTACAAAATAAAATTAAATTTGGAAAAAGTATATGAAAGGGGTTTGGTAAAAGGTTTGGAGAGCCAAAGGCTTTATCATTGATATGTGTCAAAAAAGAAAAAAAAAATTGTATAGAAAACTTTATCAAATTGAAGTATTTATTTATTTATTTTATGCATGTTAAAGGATTAAAACGTAAATGGAGCGATTTTATTTTATTTTTATTTTTATTTTTATTTTTTTTTTGTAAATAAACGCGTTGATAAAATTGTGTAAAATTTAATAACAATAAATTATTCATATTTTATATTTTTTTGTTATATTTTTTTTCTTTATGTATTCTCTTGAATATTATTGCGAAATTAAATTGTCAATATTTCATTCCAGATGCTGTAAAATAAAATAATAATACGTAATTTTTATATTTTTCTATTTCATATAAAAATTATAACAATTGTTGAAATTGTTGAAATATTTTCTTTATCCTCTGTTATTATTCCATAAAGGTGTTGGATTAACAAAAAAAAAAAAAAATAAAAATAAATAAAAAAAAAAGAAAATAATACATTCATAATTGATTGGGGTCAAATCTTTGGATACCCACCAACCACCAGGCACTATTTGCTATATTATGCTACAATCAGTTGCTTGAAAATTTTATAATTTCAGATGGGCGTAACCCATTTTACATGAGACCTTTATACGTGTATAAAATTCTAGCTTTCAATTTTTCTCATGCCTCAAGTTGTGAACGTAAAGCTATAAATTTTTATTTAAAAAAAAAACTGAGATATTATTAGTTTATGTTGCGTACGTGGGCGGGTCCTTCGACCAATTTTAGTAATTTATAAACTTCCAACATTTCTGTCAAATTTAACGTGGCATTCTCTTTTTTCTATAATCAGGAGAATGTTTACCAAACATGGATATGCGGACAGACGTACAGACGTACAGACATGGCTAAATCGCCTAAGTAATTAATGCTAATGAGAATTGTATATACTTTGTGGGGTCTCTGATACTTCATTTTACATTTTACAAATATTATGTCAAAATATCTGGGTAATGGAACTGAAAAATTATACAAACAATTTTATAACACAATTTTTCTTAAATATTATTCATAAATGGAGTTTAAGCAAAATATTCAAACATCTAAAAATATTAATTATACTAAGCAATAATATTTTCGATTGGTAAAAAAAACCAATTCGCGTTGATAAGAAATTTAGAATTAATAAACGCAAACGCCCTTTTATCTATGTCCAACAGGCTCAAACGGCTACATTTTGATGGACACCGATATCCGGGATATTTAGCATACATCATTAGAGTATCCAATGTCTTGATAAAATTTTACTCAGATAATTCATTGTATTTAATAGCAGAGCAATACAGACATTATAGCATCTCGATACAAATCCGTAAGGATAATTTTGATCGATCGATTTGGTATATTTATATATGACAGTTGTCAGTTGGTGGTTCCTTCATTAATTCAATTAATTAATTAAAAATCATAAATTTGTAATTAAACAAAATTTCCCATTTGCTTTGCCATAAATGAAATCAATAAGTTGATTTTTGCAATCGAAATTTTGCTTCAAACAGATGGACAATTTATTATCCTTTGTAAAGAATTTAAATATCCAGATTTACTTGAAAAATACAAAAATATACATTTTTATATTTTATCGATATATTAACAGTATGAAGGCAGGTATAAAAAAATACTGAAAATAAAAGTGAAATAATTTAAAAAAAAAAAAAGTGCCTCTTTTTAACTGAATAACAAAAAATTCACATGTAAAATTTATTAGCATAGTAATGCATACATACACACATAAACAGAGATTTTTTTCAATAAAATTTAAATCTCTTTAGTTAATCGTTGTAGCACGTGTCCTATTTAAATGGCAGGTGATTGATAACAAATGTTTGCCATTCAAATTAAACAATCAACATTTGTTACCTTAACATTTGTATGCTTATTATTTCTTTTCATATCCACCAACTAGATATTGGAGATATATTCATTTTGTCATTATGTTTGTAACATGCAAAAAAGAAGCACAACAGACTCCACAAATTTCTATATTTTCGATCAGTATTACATTCTGAATCTCTTTAGATGTGAATGTTCGTTTATCCGTATATCCGTATATCCGTATATCCGTATATCCGTATATCCGTATATCCGTGTGCTTTTTAACATTCTGCTGATCGCAAATATAACTCAAATTTGGTAAAAAATATTGCAAGGTCTTGCAGGTAGATTGCTTTTAAAATTGGGCTAAATCGGTCCAAGGGCACGGCCATAGTGCAATGTAAACTTTTACCTTTTTTTTAAAGAAAAACTTTATGATTTTTTGCTTATAAACTGCAAACTGCAAAAAATAGGAAGCTGAAATTTTGCACAAGCAGGATCCAAAAGTTATTCAAATGGGCCTTGAGAAATTATACCACATAAAATTTTTACTTTTCTGTGTTTACGCTTTTTATTTACGAACTGAAAAACTGAATCAAATCCTAAAACTTAATAACGTGGTGTCTGGATGGTGAATACTCAAAATTCGGCCCCAGCCAAATATTACTTTTTTTACTTGTTTACCTATAAATATCATATGCTTATATGACCATCTCTTTTTCTCTTTCTTCTTCTGTCTTTTCATCTGAATCTTTATGTTGATTTTTTCATCCTTTAGAACTCAATTCATTCCATAACTAGAATTGATTTTCTATTCATTTATTGCCTTTAATATTTTTTATGCAAATATATATAAATTTTACACTCCTCGCACAAGAAAGTATTTTAAATTATTCGTTATAAAAAAAAGTCTTATTTGATTTTAAGTAGAGAAAGATCTCTTTGCAATTTTTCTACAAATTAACTAAAAACCAGTTTTTTTAGTGAGATTAGAGAGGGTAGAGAGTGTCGGGCAGTCGTTTTGACATTATATATCACTTGTTGGATTTTTATGTTTACAAATGTAATACATCTGCCTTAAAATAATAATACGATACAAAATACAATGTGCATTCTTGTAATTATACGAGTGTCATTTTGTTTAGTTTTTTTTTTTTTTTTTTTTTTTTTATAAATTTTTTTGCTCTGTTTTCCTTTTTCTCGGAATAACCATAAAAGATCTTGACATCCTGTTGCAGGATAATGTGTGTGTAAATTGTAAAACAATAACATAAAAATTGTAATAAAAAGCAGTAACTTGCATTTTGGATTCTTTAAAAAATTTCTAGATGCTTGCTATATAAAATTTAGATTCTAAACGTTCTAAAACTTTTAAAAAATTAAATATTTCTTAATGTTATTTTAGTTATTAAACGATAAAGATTTCAATTGTTCCAAAAGGTCTTGCCAGAATGACGACTGAGTACATCAGACTTTTACTTTCAATAAAAAATTGGTAATACAATTCAGATGATCAATTGGAATGGCCAACAGGAACTGCAAGGTATCTGAAGTTAAATGTTATAAAATTATTGGAAAAATTACTTTACTAAGGTACCGAATTTACTGATATTTCTTTTCATTTATCAAAATTCATGGCCTTAAAATTTTTAAGTAGCTTAAGCTCTCTTAGAAAATTTTAATTTTGGATGCCACTGAAAACGCTTTCATAAGTTTTAGAAGAACTATTATTTTTGTAATGTGAACCAGGCTCCTTAATAAAAATTTATGTTAATACTTTAAAAATAATGACAAATGACAGTTTAGAAAGAACTGCATAATTAATTACAGATGGTTGCTCAAAGACTGAAACTTTCAAAGTTGACATTTAGAAATACACAAAAAAAAAAAAAAAGTGCCATTATATGGACACGGTTGCTAGATAATTTTGTAAATTTGTATAAGTCTACGTGACAAATCTTTTATCGATAACAATGAGATAATAAATTGTGTGAAAACGTGCATAACTGAAAGTCTAACGATGCGCTTTGTTGATTTTATTGATTCACACTTCATTTTAAAAATTTTGAATGGTCATCTCCCTTCCATCATAATCTACAATATTATAATGTCTTCATTTCAAAGTAATACAATAGAATATTTTAACTATTTTCATACAATATTTGAATATAATTCCCATCAATAAAATCTCGTCCATTTGAATAATAACGTTCAAATTATATTATTTAACTACGTGACTTTTATGATCCATTTTATGATCATACAATAATTGTTAGCATTACCATTCAATTTTTATTTTCATTTATTTCATTTTATTCTTCTTCTTCTTCTTATTATTATTATTATTATTATTATTGTTGTTGTTGTTGTTGTTGTTGCCTGTTCATCTTCTATAAAAAATATAACATGATACAGATGTATTTGCTTTGTATTGTTCTCTTTTCTTGTGTACGCTATATCATGTGATGTTACACTTGGTATAATAAGTTTCCATAACTGCATGTAACATCTAAATTGATATGGTAATTTTCAAAAACGATTTAGATCTGCTTCTCTCGCACAGAAATTTTATTGAAATTTATGTATGCACTAGGTATACACAGTGTAAATGTAGGTGCAATTTGAATTTTGGCACCATTCGATTATTGTCCAGCCTATTCGTCTTATTTTGCAAAGCAAACTTATACAAGGGAAGTACAAATTTTTCCATATTTATTAGCAATGAAATATTATAGAATGTTTGATTAATGAATCCTTAAGGGCAACTTTATTCAAGCTTCTTAACTTTTATTCTTTTAAAAACCAGTTCTGACCGCCTAAATAATTTTCATTAGTTTTTTTTTCATAAAGAGTACTTTTGTAAAAGGGATTCGTAGATATGGTGGGTTCATGTAGCAGCAAAAAAAAAATACGATAGCTCTGTCCATGTAAATTTATTAGCGAGGTATAGAACCCAAATTTTAGAAATGTTTCTATGAAATTAAGTTGGCGAGATGAATAGTTTTGTATATGGATAAGATCGTATAACTTTTGTGGCCATTGATGGCGTCAAGACTTCAATTTGACATTGAAATATTTTTTAGTTAAATTGAAAAATCTTTTTACCGCAAACTTATGCATTTTGTTGATTTAATATACCAAATCGTTCAATACAAATTAATCCATTTTCTGGGAGTTCATATTATTTAGTTGAATTTCGCAAAGCCTAAGAAAATATCTCATTTTCTTCACTCAATTGCTGATTGCGTTAAGCAAAACTATGCAGGGTATTTAAATGTTACCACAAATCGATTTTACTACATTTATTTATTATTTACTTCTCTTTGTTGTAAAGTAGAGTTTTGTAGAATATTCTAAAAAGATAACTGTAATTCTTGAACTGATGCATGATGAGCGATAAACCTCTAAGTATTGATTTTGAGAGAGTAGCACAAAGAGAGTAAGGGGACCAGAGAACATTCATTATATTTTTAACATTAATATTTTTCTCTTGTAGATTATTATCGACCAATTAGCCGAAGCAATGTAAAGCGTAGCAAGGCATGGCAAAGCAAACAAAACTCAACCAAAACGATCAGTGCAGACGTTGATTAATGCACACGTTTTCTTAAGTCAATAATAAAAAAAAGTCGAATAAAGTGAAAATAATAAAAAAGCAGCAAAAGCAACAACATACAAGTAACATTAAAATTTATATAATTTGTTTGCGAAGACGTAAATTAACGCATTGTTAATGCATTACAATTTACAATTTACAATACGATCAGGCTGTAATTACATGTGTAGGAGCAGCTGGTGGAAAATGACATGTAAAAAGGAAGAAAAAGTAGAAATATATAAAAATAAAATATAAAACTAAGCAAAACCTAAGAAATAGGTTTTGCTTAAAAAAAAAAAAAAATAAAAATAAAAATAAAAATGAGCCAGCGAAAATTATGGCCATCATGAATGAATGAATGAATGAACTGACCAAAAATTAATTGAATTGCCCAAATGTGAGAGTGAAATATCTGTTTAAAATTTAATTCAAGTTTTTTTTTTTGTTTTTTTTTTTTGTTTTTTATTTCCCTTCCTTATTACTTCCTTACAAGCCATCAAGCATAAGTACTCAAATGTTCAAGTACATTAAATGTGTGCATTCGTTAAATGTAGAATATCAAGTGTAATGGGCCAGTTAGTCTTCAGAGTGTTGATTTGACTGGTAAAAGTAACAGTAACATCTGAAAGATTGAAAATTCAGTAAAATTTTCTGCTTTCTGCTTTCTGTTTTCTGTTTTCTGCTTTCTGTCACATTTAATTTCTGCTGCAAACATATTAAACATTTTATTGTTGTTGTTGTTGTTGATTTTTTTTTACATTTCTGTTCATTTTACTCTACTTTTGAATAACGTGTTTCTTGTTTTGGTTATTTTTTTTTTTTTTATTGTACAAGGAACAGGGCGCTATATAAATTTATGCAGATGTCTTATATTTTTATTGTAACGATTTAAGTGCATCCCTTTTTCTAAGTGTTGTCTGTTCTGATAAATTTACCATCAAAGTGCAAGACACAATTTCATAAATATTTCCATATTTCATAGAAATTTTCCATGGCTCTACAGGCAAATCCTTTGAAAATTTTTATAGGATCAGAGCAATTTTACGATTCCTCCTGGTTTTAACAGAAAATAAATATTTCTCTAAAAAACAAAAAAGCTTAGTCCAAATTACTCGAGATAACGAACCTTTCAAATCATTTAAATATACCCATTTTTTTTTTTTAGTTTCTTGTCTTATGGTTCATTTAATTAATTATCAGCTTTAAAGAAAATTTTATAGAGGTTTAAAGTGACCATCTTGGCCAGTTATAACATTTGAGTTAATGATTTGTATTTTTTATTTGTCTTCTAAACAATTGCACCTAAAATATTGACTTTTACTTTGTATAAGCAAATTAAATTTCAATGATTCACTGAAGCAATGAATGACAGACCATTTGACTCTGCTCATCTCTATTATTATCATTAAATAGAACAACAACTATAACAATAAATTGTATTAACAATATTATAAATATAAAACCCTTTGAAATTTTTTTACAATGCAACATGTTACCTTCATTTATTATTATTTATATTGCATTTTAGCTGTTTGGCTATTTGACTTTTGGAACAATTTAATTACTAATTACTAATTATAAATAACATTTGGTTAAAATTTAAAGAAACAAAAAGTTTAACTCATTTTTTGACATACATTTATGCTGCTGCTTTTCTTTTTCTTTTATTCTGCCTATTTCCATCATTTTTCTCTCCTTTTATTTTCTTCTTCTTAATAATAAAGGAAATATTTAAACGTGTAATTAAAGGCATTTATTTAATATTCTTTATCCTTTATCCTTTATCCTAATATAACATAAAATTAACACAGATGAAGAAAGAAAGAAGAAGAAGAAAAAGAAGAAGAAGCAGTAAGTACTTATCAGTTTATGAAGAAAATGTTTAGCATAAAATGTTAAGATTCAAAATAAAAAAAAAAAAAAAAGAAAATAATTAAGGAAAAACCAAAATAGACTTTTTTTTTTAAATTTATTACTTTTCTGAGCTAATAATAAAAATAATAAAAATAATAAAAATAGAAAGAAAAATGCAAACATTTGAAATATTTTAAAAATCTTTAATGCTCTGAATTGTATTGACCTATTTCTAGGAATCGTTTTACTTACAAAAATAAAATCTTCCTGTTAACTTTCATGTAGAAGTAATGATTCAAAAAATCCATGTACCACATCGCAAATATTCTTTTAAAACTTATTTCTGTAAACCGATTTTTTTAACAGAATTTTTTTTCTTGTCATTTTTATTCTCAATTCCCAATGCCTTTGATTTCTAGAACAAAATTCACAATAGTCATTAAAGTTGTGAGATTGAAAAGTTTTAAGTTAGATATCAATTTTACATGGTTCAATTTTACATGGAATCAACACAAAAATCCTTAAAACCTTTGCATCTCAAATGTATGACGAATTTTTACTTCGCTTTTGAAGGTTGAAGGTTGCCGGTAAAACAGCTTAAATTTCTTTAAACTAAATTTAGGAAAATCATTATTATTTTACAGATTTGTAATGGCTTACAAAATATTACAACCGCGATATGGGCACCACAAATCCCACGAAGCCACTGGTGTTCCATTATAACTCAAATAGGTTTATCAAAACTGGTGATTCCATGATGCCAAATTAAATTTTTATTACGATTTCATGACTCATGATCGCCCCTAATGGCCGGCACTACCATCAACCATCTCATAAGCCATTTCCAGTTGAGCTAGTGCTTCTAGGGACTGAAAGTCCTATGATTGCTTCCATTTGATAGCCCAGGAAAGTACAGTTAGTGTTTTACATGCATACCTGCCTGGAAGGCTCAAATGCATGGTATAAACATACTTATGATCGCTAGCGTTGGTAGA
Source organism: Melophagus ovinus (assembly GCA_023089585.1). Taxonomy (NCBI): domain Eukaryota; kingdom Metazoa; phylum Arthropoda; class Insecta; order Diptera; family Hippoboscidae; genus Melophagus; species Melophagus ovinus. The sequence continues at coordinate 4,208,515 of JAKKIB010000253.1, forward strand.
CACGTCACAACACGTGCATGCCACCGTCACGACTAGCTTCCAATTTAAAGCCACTATTGCACCTCATCTAGTAAGCTTAATCCTTGGTGTAAGGATTCAGGGCCTTCTTAAAACCCCTAGGCTTAGATTAAATTAGCCCGATAAGCCACCCAGCTAGCCATTTTATTCGGGAAAAGGCACCCTACTCGACAAAACTATAATAGTGGGTATAAATATAATAGGTCGAGCTACGTCCGCGACATGGACACCACAGCCCCCACGAAGCCAACTCCAACATCACCACATGGGCAAATATGAAACTGGCGATCCCGTGGTACCAAATTAAATCTTTGGATCTGATCTCGTGAACTCATGATGCCCCCTGATGGATATGGATCAGAAACCATCTCATGAGCCACTCCCAATTGAGCAGGTGCTTCTCGGGATTGGTCGCCCCCAGCCCAGGAAAGTGTTTAAAATTTGTACTCACTTGTACAATAAATAAATGGAAGAGCAAAAAACTTAATTTCAATAAATTTTTTATTATGTACGCCCGCCCTACAGGGACATGAAATTTGTTATCTAAAGGATCATTTACTCAATTTATATCATTTACATATCTTCTTATTTTATTGTCCTCTTGTCATTTATTATACGAATAGAGGTACATTATATATAAAAATTTTACAGCTGAGAAAGCTAATTTCAATGTGAAAGAAAATAGAAAGAGTAGAGTGAGTTAAGAGTATAAGAAAGTTCACCCCAATAAATCTCAAATAAATCTTAAATATGAATAGAAATGAAAAGAATGGATTCTAGAGAAAATATTAGAAAATAAAAACTTTTAAAGCAGCTGATACCTAAAAACAAAAATTAATTTTAAATAAAAAAAAAAAAAAAATTAAAAGAATAATAAAAAGAAAAGAAGAAAGAATGAAGAATACGAAGAAGATTAGGCCAAATCTTTTTAAATTTGTTATCTTCAACTTTTATATGAAATTTATATAAAAAAAAAATTTCTTTAGTTAATGTAATTTTGGAATTAATCTGGTTACAAGCAAACGAAGGCACGCATCATGAAATCATCATCTTATTTAAAATTCTTAAGAAAAATAAAGGAAAAAGGAAAAGCAAAATAGAAAAAAGGGGTAACTCATAGTTTTAAGAGTTTTGAAAATAATTCAACAAAAACAACAAGAAATAGCGTTTGAAAGTATAAAAAAAAAAAAAATTAATGCAATTTATAAGAGCAAGACTATTTTTTTTTATTTTGCTTGGTTTAAGGAAAATAAAGAGATTATCAAAAAAAAAAAAAAAAAAAAACAGAAAAAAAGGATAATTGTTCGAATTAAACGCCAAGCAGCTGAATTCTAATTTGCTGGGTAATTTGCATTCATTGTAAAGTGATAGAAATTTTTAAAAATCTTTCCTTACAAAACAACAAAAATATTTAAAATAAAAATTATTTTTAAAATTACACCGCATGGCAAACATAGACTTGAATTTTTATGATGTTGTTCGATTTATTCACATTTCTATGTGACAAATGTCATAAATGTTAAGGAACTAAAATGCCTTAATGCCTTTGACCTTAAAGGAACCTAAAATATTACTACAACGTTAAAAGTCAAAATTCTAACAATTCTAATGCTTAACTTTTTATTTTGCTTTTACTATTGAAAATCATTTTTTTTTTTATCCACCATTCGAAAGTTGGGGGTATATTCACTTTGTCATTATGTTTGTAACGCTTAGAAGGAAGCATCGCAGACTCTATCAGATTTTAACTGGATTTAGATATGTCCGTCTGTCCGTCTGTCCGTCCGTCCGTCTGTCCGTCTGTCACTTTGTATGCGTGTTTCTTGTACAATTTGACATATCGAGCTTAAATTAGGCAGACTTTCTTACGCTTTTAGGTTTGGGATTGAAAATGTTCCAAGGCCATGCCCACTATATAACAAATTTTTTAGTTACTTTTTTTTCAACATCTGCCAACTGCAAAACATAAAAAGTTGAAATTTTTTTTTAATTAGGCATGTTATTGGTTTACAAGGTCTATCGAAAAATCATGCAAATTGGGCCTTGGTGTCTGGGTAGCGGGTATCCAAAATTTACTACCACTCTTATATAATTTTCTTATTTCTTATTCTATTTTGTAAAAAATGAATCGAAAATTATTGACAATCCATTTGACAGTTATTTACTACTGTCATTGTTTTATTTTAGATTTTCACGTTTATTATGTTTTAGCTATCACTAGGACTATAAAGGACATCTGCCACGTAAAACGCTATTATATCACAATTTTCTTTAGAAATGTTTTTCAAAATTTTTTCAAAGAAATTTCTTTAACCTTGACTTGCGCTTTCTTCAAGATAATGCCATTAAAAATTTTTAAAACTTTTCATTGTATTTTTACTTTGTCTTCTGGTATTATTTTCTAAAGATTTGACGGTGTTTATTTCTTATCTTTTCAAATCTTTTCAAATTTTCTATTGTAATTGCAAAAAAAAAAAAAAAAAAAAAGAACAAAGATAAATAAAACAAATGACTTGCAGATGTTTTACTTAAATATAAATATCTTTCAATAAAAAATTTTCTGCTCCCGCTTCCTTTTTCTTTTTTTTTTTCTATGACTTTTATCTAAAAAAGCATTCGCGTGTGTCCTTTTTTTTATATGTTTATTAACTATTTTCTTTCTTCTTCATTCACTTTTGTAAGTGTAAACAAAAGGAAAAATTAAAAAAAAAAAATGGAAAATTTATTTAATTTTTATGTTAAGCTCAGTGTTTAAGATTTTTATTTTTTTCTTTTTTTTTTTTTTTGATTTTACGTTTAGTTTTCTATTTTCAATAATATTTTATTGTATTTGTTGGTATTGACTTTTTTAAAAAGGGAAAATATATTTATTGTTTGAAAAAGTACTTAAAAATATTTTTCATATGGGGGCACTCCATGATATTAAAGTAAATAATTTTTTAGGTACAACAATCTAAAAAAAAAGAAATGAAATTTTTTTTCTAAAATGAAAATTAAAATAAATTTTTAAGGAAATTATATTACAATAATGAGACTTATTGCTATCGAAATGTGTTCTTAAAAATTTTTCAGAATTTTCTTCAAGTCCTACAAGAATCATATGAAAACCTCTCATTATAAACAGACGCCTCAAATAGCTGCTTAGGCGCATTTGTTTTATATAAAGACTTTCCTAGAAGAAGTTACTTTTCGATTTGATTCATATTCAATTTGTTTTGTTAATGGCCCAAATATTATTAAAATAATTTCAAAATATCAGAAAAATAAAGAGAATAAATAAACTTAATAGAGAGGCCGGAAGGCAGAGAGACCTAAACCAATTGAACATATAATTCTGTGTTGATTGGTATTATTCTATTTCAAATATCGGTATCGGACATTAATGATATAAAATTTTCCATTTTTAATTTTTAGTCTTATTCATTTCAAAATCAAACTTTGTACAGATTTCCATTTTAATCTTTGTAAGGCCTTTTAATCCAAGGCCTTATATACAACAGTAGAGGCTACTTTATAAATTGGAAAAGCTGGCTTTCAAAGTAAAATCTATTCAAGATGTATTGAAATTTTCATAACAAAATTTTGCCAAAATTTTGCCTATTTTTTTTAATGCTTCCTAAAATCATGCTTGAATCCATTGATATTTGAAAGATTTCATTACAGATTTATGGAATTGTGAAATGAAATTATAAATTTTATAATTTTCAAAAAAAAATTTTATATGAAATTATAATTTTATAATTTTATAAAATTTTATTTATTTGTTTGTCTTTTCTTTCTTTTTTTTTTTTTATCTTATAAATAGTATTCACTGAATTCAATATTTGTCTGCTAAGTAATACAACTTTTTATGATTTTCATAGAATTAAAAGATTTTTAAATTATTAATTAAATAACGTGTCTATGATTTGCCCATAAACCAAGGCCCATTTTCAATAAAAGCAGGGTTCCAAAAATGTCTTACAGTTTATTTGTTTAGTTAGCAAGCAGTTGCCATGTAAAAATATCGTTAAGAAAAAAAAAAAAAAACAGTCATGTTAGACTTTAAACAAGATGCAATAAAACGCTTGGTGGTTTTTTTTTTTTTTTGCTTAACAATAAAAATTTTTGTAATAAAATTTTCCTTTCTAGCCAATTTATATGTTACATTTTTACATCACCTTTTTTCTTCAATTTAATTTTGCCAGCATTTAATTGATTTATAATGTACCATAAAATAATAAAAACAATTTGTGTTTATTTACATTTTTTTTTTTTTTTTTTTAGAAAAAAATAACAACAATGGCAACAATAATTTATTTTTTCTTTTAATTTTTTTTTTCTTTTAATTTTTCTATTGCTGTTCCTACAACAAGTTACATTTAATTTAACAATTTATAATGATGTTTCTTCTGCAAATTCGTGGCAAATCAACTTTTTTTCCAACTTTACTCTTCATTCACATTTTAATGATTTTCTAACTAGCCCAAAGCTAAATAATACACTAATTATCATTTTTAATTCTTCTAGAATTTTTAATCTTTTACGATTAGTTAGCAAGAAAGCTTTTTTTTTTTTATTGATGTAATAAAATAGAAATAAAAAAAAAAAAAAAATTAAGACTCATTCGTTCATTGGCCATCATCATGAAATAAATGGCAATTTGAGTATATAGACGGCAAGGGGGATTAAGACAGACAAGAAAATAGAAGATTTCTAAAAAAAATTTAAGTGAAATTATTCGACTTGATTACAACGGATTGTTAAAAATTTTACAATATTTTGCTTTATTTTATGAAAAATTTTATTAAGTGAATTAAATGAATTTATGGAAAAAATAAATAAAATTTGCACTTTTTTTTTTGTTGCCGCCTTTATAAAATATAAAGTTAATGAAAAGTAATAATAAAAATGACCAAGTTAATTGTAATCATTTGTGATTGTGATAATAAAATAGAATAAATAAGAAAGTGTTTGGACAATAGAGAGATGAACCTGCAAATCGACTCTGAATCTGAGCGATCTAAAATGAGTTAACTTTATATCAAATTTATTATATTTTACATCTTAAAATATAAATGAAATGTCCCATAAAATTAAATTAACTTAAATTAAATGATTGGAGAAGAGGAATTTTATAATAAGCCAATAAAATTATGGGGCAACGCTGATACTTAAATTTATTTAATTTGGTCATAATCTTTAAAGCTTTTCTTAAAAGGTTGGGGCTATAGAAATTTTGTCGATATGTACCCAAAAGTAAGGATCGTAGAACCTATAATTTGTATAAATTCTTGATCAACATCAAATTCTCAATCCATGTCCATGAGTGGTAAACATTTTTATGAGGCATATTAAGCTAATAGTTGGCAGGCATCTAGAAAGTTTTTACAGGCACTTTGAAAATAATAAAATGGCAAGACCATAATGCAACTTATTAAGCAAAAATTTGGACTTATTAAGGTTTTCTGCTTACTATAAGCAAAATTTTGTAAATGTAGGAAGCCCTTGATCAACACGGCTTTTCTAAAGGTCTAGTGAAATGCGAAATTGTAGACCAATAAAATTTTACTTTTTTTTTTAAGGTTTACTATTGAAAAATTGAAATGGACTCTAAATTGTAATATCATGGTCTCTGGATGGTGGATAACCAAGATTTTGACTCAGCCAAATCTAATTTTTTTTGCTTATTTTCCTTAAGCAAAAGTTTTATAATTTCTTTAAGAAATTTCCCCCTTTTTCTTCAAATTATTAAAAAAAAAAGTAGTATTTTTTAAATTTAATTTAGTCAAATTAATTGAAATAGTAATTTTTTACAATTCATGTCCAAAGAATTTTTGTATAAAAGTTTAAACTGCGTAATAAACTTTCTCAGGGCATTTTGAAATGAAAATCTTTTAAATTGATATAAAACAAATTTTCGTTGTGAAATTTTTTAAAATCTGGTAAATTCATTTTCATTTTCTTTTTTTTTTTTTTTTTTTTGCCTAACAAATTCCATCAGTCCAAAGAAAAATTTTATTTTAAGTCTGCACGTTGATGGAATTTTTAGGCAGGACAATTTCACGCTTTCAAAAATTATTTCATAAAAAATATTTTATGGCGTCACTTTTTGTCAATTGAAATAAAAAAAAAATTAAAAAATTTGCTGAATATGAAATTCTTTAAAGTTTCATGGTAATCAATCAAAACTATTTCAAAACAAAAGTTGAAAATTTTTCCAAGTAATTTTTTTTTTTTTTTTTTTTTTGGCAAAGAAAATGGAAAGTATAAAATTCCTTGGAGAAATGGAAAAATTTAATAAAGAAAATTTCTAATGCATTAGAATAAGAAAAACAACAAGCCATTATAATAAATGATGATGATGATGATGATGAAAATGAAGAATTAGTGTAAAAAGTAATAGAAGAAGAAATGTTAAGATATTTTTCAATTTATTGTTCGCCTTAACATATGTCGCTTATTGTAAAAGGTGTTGGCTTGGCTTCTCTAACAGTGGCAACTATTTCTATTCTTATAAACATTATATTAGTTATTTTTATTGTTATTGTCTCAACATTTATTCATTCTTTCATTCATTCATTCATACAATTTTTTCAAGGTAACGATGTTGCAATAAAACTCCAACTGTGATAGAAAATAATTCCAAATATATGAACATATTTGCTAACACGATTTATTTTCTTGTTCAGATTGTTGTTGTTGTTGTTGTTGTTGTTGTTGTTTTTGTTATTATTATTATTTTTTAATTCAATTTTTCTGCTTCTTTTTGTTAAGTAAGTACATAATTCTGTAGAATTGTGTACAATTATATGAAATTTTATAAGAAACGTCCATCTTATTCTGTTTGTTTACTTTTGCTTTGTTTTTTGATTTCTCTGCTTGTCCTTTCCTATATTTTCCTTTCTATTTGTTATCATCTGTTGTTTCTGCTTTTACTAATATAAATTTATGAAAAATATATATTAAATGTCAACATTTAATATTTACTCAAGAGATTTATGAAGAACACATTCCAAATCAAGTCATGCCATCATGCCATTCCATGCCATGACATTTTTCTGTCAATATCAACCAACATTTATTATTTAATATTATACAATATTTTATGTTTTATGGCCAATGTCTGTCTGTTAATGTATATTTTAGTGGCAAATTGCCGTTCAAATATTTACATTTACAGATTATGAGGTAAAATTTTGTGTTAAAGTAAACACGAAACATTTTTTTTTTTACTTCATAAAATATCTCAAAAATTTCCTTTTTGATTCTGTTACTTTTACTCAGTATATTTTTTCCCCCCATTGCTTTCCCATTTTACTTATTTTTTAAAATTGATCTTAAACATCAAACGTAACATTACACGATTAACCCATTGATTTTTATTGATTTAAGAAAGGACTATTTAAAGGCCTATTTAAAAAAGAAGAAACATCCAGATGGCCTATTAAGTTTTATCATTTAGAATGTTTTGAAAATAAACAGTCAAATAATTATTTTCCTAAATTAATTCTTAATCCAAGATCTATCAAAATTACATTTACTTTACATTTAGTTCCTTACGAAAAAAAACTTTGGAAGACTCATTGTTTTTGCAAGGACATGAGTGCCGCTATAAAATCATTTCTCTATTTGAATACATTTTCCAATATTTTAACATGGTTTAATTATACATCTAAATAAATCAGATATCAATTTAATACCTGGTTGTTCACTTTCTATATAAGATAAATATTTTTCTGTACCGTATTATCCGAAAATTAATAATTTTAGTATAACTGAGATGAGTTGTAAAATTTGGATTAGCTTGATATTGGATTTAGACAAGCCTCGGAATTAATCTCTTCTAAATATTTTTTTACATTTTTTACATAAATCAGAATATAAAGATGATTTTCTAAAATTGAAAGTATATGCGCCCAACAAATTTAAAATGTTTGCACCAATTAATGCTTGAACCCAACTGGCCCTACTGAACAATTTTCTGCTGTATCTTTAATATGAATATTTTAAGGAGTAAAAATGGCAATTGGAAGTGGCAAGTGGAACTGTAAAAAAAGGGAGAGCAAGCAGGGGGGCAGTTATCATCGACAAGGCATTGGCCACAGCAATGAGATACTGGCTAAGCTGATAAAATATTTTAACCAACTCTATTTTTATACTACATCATTTTTTATATTAGAAAAAATTAGTTAGTACTTTTATCATTTTGAAAGTTTTTTTAGGAATAGGACAATGATATTTTTCCATTGTCTATAAATGCAAGATCACCAATCACCAATCTGTTACTTAGAGTCAATGAAAAGTTTTCCAATTTTTTGTATTCTGCTAGATAAGTGTTACAGAATACTCCAACTAAGGACAAAATTAACTAAGAAAAATTTTTGATTGATTAGGGGAAATAATAAAGGATCTTTCTCAAAGTGGCAAAATGTCATAAATTCTTACACTAGAAATCCTTATTAGACTTTTTTAATTGATTCATTATAGACATCAGGTACTTTCATCACTTAGGTTTTTCGTTCTTATTAAAATCAAGTTATAACTTAAATTGGACGTAAAAAAAATATAAATAATGAATATAATTTTTTTTTTTTTTTTGTTAAAAAAACAAACAAATAATAACACCCACATGTGCACCTTGAGCAGATGTCTCTTGTTCACCTCATGGATAAGTATTTAAGCATAAAATATGCACGTATATTCTTAGAAATATTTCATTTTACAGCTGATACTTAATTTCTTAATACACAAAATAAAAACGTTCGTACAATTATTGTTGTAATTATTTTTTCATCTAAATCCTAGTTGATATTTATTTATGTTTATGTATGTTCTACAAAATAGTCAATTTGGAAATGTTGCAATAAAATAAAACCAAACATTGTAGAAAGTAAACAACAGATTTTTTAATAGCGATAAGAAAACAGCATTGAACCGCAGGTAGTATTGACAGGATATGTAAGGAAACTAAAACAAAACAAAACAAAAAAAAAAAAAAAACAAAAGGAAAAGGAAAAGTAAAAGTAAAAATAAAAAAAGTAGGAACGAACAAAACCTGCCTGCCTGCCTGCCTGCCTGCCTGCCTGCCTGCTGCTTGCTGTTCAAGTGACTTTCATGCCCGCCAAACAAATTGTAGTGGACGTTTGACATGATAACTTAATAAAATATTTTATAAATTCTAATGATCTATTATAAGGAATTCTAAGCAATAGGTTGTTCAAAAATTGTGCGAAAAACAATTGTAAGTGTATTGTAAGTATATCTGGAGATTTTAAAAATCTCTATTTGACATTTGTGGTTATGTAAATCTGTCTACTTGGCCATTGAAATTTTGTGCTCATTAAAGGAACCAACATTGGAAGGTCCACATTCAATTTGGCAGAAACATTGGACGATATTGCAAAAACTTTTAAAGTACACGCCCACAGTGCCATATTCGTCTAGTTTTTAAAGGTCAAAATTATAAGGTTATAAGATGTTTGCCTTCAACTATAAAATCCTCTAGAAAACGATAATTTACTTCTTCTTTTATGGTACTCTCATATCCGAGAATTTGGAAACGTCCAAAAATTATAGCGTAATCTCAAAACATTCATTCCAAACAGATATTCAAAAGTTTCCCTCAACTAGGTATAATATTCTCCCTTTTTTTTTGTTTAGCTTTTGTTTACCTATTTTTTTTTTAAATTTTAGAATGTCCCTTCCGCTCATTTTTTTTCAAATGCCTCATTAGATAAGACTTTTTTGTATGACTGCTACAAAAGTGCATGAATTGTTTATACAGTTGGCTTATAATGTATAAATATATCGCAACATGAAATTATCCAAAAAAAAAAAAAAAAATAAGAAAAATTTCAAACAAAAACAAATTGCACCTTTTCTTTTGTTGCTGTTGCTTTCGTGGCTTATCTTTAAATATGCTTGCAAACATAAAAATTCATCTGCCTTTTAATTTCCCTATCACTTCATGTTGGTCAAATACAATTTAAATTCTAAACTTATACTAAACTTAAACTTAATTCTCTAAATTCTAAACTTAATTTTAATTCGAAATGGATTTAGGCAATAGAATCTTCAATATTTCGGAAATTAAGAAAGATTTTCTTAAATTCAGCAAGAACTACATACGAACAAAATGGAACTGTATTTTATGTCCCTGCTTTATTTATGCTAAAATGAAAAAAAATGTAACTTCTATTTTGAAGTTAAATGCAAATTACAAAGTATGATCTAAATGAAGCCGTTTGTTGAACCATTCATTTTCAAATTCATTCTTCAAATTGTTAGTTAATAAAAAACACAGAGAGAGAGACTGAAAGAGAGAAAGTGTGTGTTGAATGGAGCATGTAACACACTCTAACTATTGCTTTATTTCTATTTGTCTCTATTTGTTCTCTCAAAGTATGATCTAAATGTAGTCGTTTGTTGAATCATTCATTTTCAACTTCATTCTTCAAATTGTGAGTTAATAAAAGAAAGAGAGGGACAGTGAAAAAGAGAAAATGTGTGTTGAAGAGAGCATGTAACGCACTCCAATTGTTGCTTTATTTCAATTTGCTCTATTTGTCTCGGTGCTTATGTAGAAATGTTGAGCGCAATAGTTTTTTGAACGTAATAATTTCTTGTTAATTTTCATTATTAATTTGTCATAATTTTTATTAGTATTAAAATTATTTGAGAATGGAACGTGTTACAATATTTTATTATACTATCTTATTATGCAAAAAAAAAGTCTTCTATTTTTCTACATGCAATTTTCTTAAGCATTCTCTAAATGTGTTTATTTATTAAAAGAAGGCTTAATTTTACTTATACTTATATGTTGAATTTATTATTTGGTTGTGCCTTATTTTTTATGCTGAAATGGAATAAAATTAAATTCATGTGAGTGTGTTTATAACGTTCAGAAGTTCTTGAAATAGATCGATTTTTTTATTACATTGATCGATTTAGAAACGCTCTCTTATTGGATTTAGGCCTGTCTATTCGTCCATACGTCCATACGTCCATTCGTCCATCCGTCTGTCCATTCGGTATGAGATATGAGCTATAAGAGTTTGAGTTATTTTGATACGATTTGGTACATGGCCGTGTTTTGACAAAAGAAGGAATCCTTTTGAAAATGGTTACAATTGGTTCAAATATTCGATCATTTTCTTTAAAAAAAAAAGGCCTATGTATGAAGAAGACTTAACTCTTTTCTGTGGGTTCAAAATTGTTACTTGCTTTATAGAATTTCTGCCTTTCAATCCTTTTCCTTATAACAAACATTTCAAATCATAAAAATTAGTGTTGTCCTAATTTCTAATGCATTTTCTTAATTTTTTGATTAAATTAAGCAAAAAGTCTTAGGGTACATAAAAAACGACTCTTAAGTGAGCGACATTAGAGAAGTACAATGATAAGTATGAATGAATTGTGGTACGTTTCTTGCAGCTATTTTTAATATATTTTTTCCAAAAAAAAAAAATTCTTTTTTTTTTTTTTTTTGTATATTGATTTCTTTTTCATTTAAATGTAAACTTGCAAGTTTTGTTGCATTTTTTTTTTCTTTGGGTTTTTTGGTAAATTTATATGTTGATCAGGGACATTATTTTATATTTATCCTGCGGTCATGCATTTACATTTTGATGCAAGCATACTAAATTAACAACTCCATAGAATTTGAGGGAATGTATGCACTTTTAATGAAGACATTATAACGTGTTATGTTCTTCTTCTTCTTACCTTCTTTTTTTTCACTGCATGGCAAAAAAGGCAAAAAAAAAATGAAAAGTACAAGAACAATGTTCGATTAACAATACCATTTGACAAAAGGCTAATACTTTGAAGGGGACACATTCAGATAATGCAAAAAAAAAAAAAAAAAAAAAAGAACAAGCAAACAAAAAATATAAAGCAACAAAAACAAAAACAAAAACAAGAATTAAGAAGGTTCAATAAAACCGTAGAGAGTTACATGAGCATATTCAATGTTGGCAAATGATCATTAAATAAAAATGAGGGGGAACCTTTTGTATCAACCTCTTCACATTTCATTTCATTTCATTATGATTGCTAATTTCTTTTTTTTTTTGTTTTGTTTTTGTTTTTGGATTAAGCATTTTACATTTGTACTTATTATGCTTGTTTTTATTGATGTTTATTGATCATCATCATTATCCAAAAAAAAAAAAAAAAAAAAAAAAAAAAAAAAAATTAACAGAAAATGTTTTTGAAAAAATTTAAATATTCAGAATTCAGATGATAACTTAACTTTGGAATGAAAAGAATAACATGGCATGGAATTAAATAATGACACAAAAATTTATTTATTTAAAAAAATATTTATCTATTTACAAAATCTTTTCTGCTTTCAATTTTTTTGATTACTACAAAATTATCATGCCATACTAATAAATTCATGTCCATCGGACAAGAGAACCATTAATTTCTTAATAATTGCAAATATTTTCGAAACTTTTAACTTATTTACCTTAGTTAGAGAGCTATTTGAAACTTTTCAAACGAGATCAATTAGACAATTCTTTTTTCTTAAAATATGGATCCTTTATGGAGCCCTTGAGTAAGCAGAGAGATCTAACTTAAAGATCAGCAAATGGATTAAAATTGCACATGAATGGATTAATTGAATTTACAAATCACAAAATAAGAAAAATTGATGATTCAATAAAATTTTGAGTAGCACTTCCTTTAACCATAAATCATTAAATGGCTTTTCCATTTTCATTGAAATTTATGGGAATCTTTCACTTTAAAGAGTTGTTGAATTTTGAAAAAGCTACGCAAAATCATGAGATTGCTACAAATTTTGAGAGCAGAGTTATACTTGATTTCCGGTAAAATTCCAAAGAATTACAATTTTTTTTTTTTTTATAATTTATTGAAAAAATGCAGAATGTCTGAAAAATGTAAAAAAAAAAAATCCATCATGCCCATTAAGATCTTCTAACTTTCTAATTTGTTACGGAATTATTTGCATTTATCGTATTGAAAACCTTTGAATTTAGTGTATCAAATTTCTTAGAGATAAATATTTAGATAAAATGAAAAATGAAAAATGAAAAATGAAAGAAAAAAAAAAACTTTTGCCATTTAGAGATTTTTAGCGATTTAAGATCGCATTTGTATGCAACAAGTATGATGTTTATTTCTAAGAATTTTCTTTTAATCATTTTACATAGAAATTGTTTTCAACCACAACAAAAAAATTAAAAATCTTTCGATAAATTCGATTAACGTGTATCAAGAAAAAAAAAGTCAATAAATAGCAACAGAAACTTCTCTTTGACAGTTTAAGAGTAAAATATGCAGGGTTGCATATTTTGACTGCTTGTCTTCTTCTTTTTCTTCTTCTTCTTCTTCTTCCTCTTATGCTTATTTCAGTGTTTTTAATTTAACAAAAATTTGTCAACTAAAATTTTTAATATACATTTTTTTTTTTTTTTGGGTCAATCAAGAAGCAACAACAACACAAAATTAAGAAAAAGAAAACTGAAAAGAAAAACAAAAAAGCAAAAGCAGGAAAAAAAATGACTGAAATACAAATATTGAATCCTTTCAATTGATATTTAAATAAATGATCGTGAGAATTCAAAAAGGCGTCAATTACTTTTTATGCAGATTAATCAGTGTTATAGTAACAAGAATACAAGAATACCAACAATAACAATAACAATAAAAAGAGCATATGAATGAAAAGGCCCTGTTGTAGCATGATCTGGATACAAAATGAGCACGTTCATTCTGGCCAACTAAACCAAAAAAAAAAAAAAAAAAAAAAAAAAAAAAAAAAAAAAACAAGAAATGTAAATTCAAATTAAGTCAAAAGAAAAAAAAGAAGGCAAAACAAAACAAACCAAAGCAATAACATAAAAATGAAGTAAACGTAAACTGACAAAAGAATTTTTACATTTCTTTTGCTGATTCGTCTGCTGATTTCCCTTACAAATGTAGCAAACGTATAACAAAACCGAAATTTGTTAACAGAAAAATTGAAACACAAATGAATGCCATAAATCTTTATAAACTTGTCACGTTTCATCATGCACAGTACAAACATTGTCACTCCACAGAAATGGCCTCTTTTGTCTCTTAACACCATCAACGTAACGCATCACACATGGATAATCTTTTTCTTCTTCTTCTTCTTCTTCTTGGGCATTTTCTTATTATTTTTTTGTTAAGCCTAAAAGGAAAATGCTTGTTAAGGCAAAGAAAACATTTTCTTGCTGTTTAGCAAGAAAATTAGATTGGGCTGGGGCCAAATACCATCGTGATATTACGATTCAGAATCTGATTCAGTTTTTAAGAAGTAAATTGAAAAAATAAACATAAAAAATTAAAATTTGTTATTATATAATTTAGCGTAGGCGTAGCCGATTAGCATGAGTTATGGACAGACATTGTAGACCCGTAGCTTTCCTATTTGTGAAAAATTTCAACTAAAATTTTGCTTAAAAAAAAAATTAGGCATTCTCAGTTTATGTTGCACTGTGGGCGTGTCCTGAGGAATTTTCAATTATTCCACCAAAATTTGAATTCGATATCTTAAATTTTACAACCAAGAGAATGATTACGACAGACAGATACACCGGCGTACCGACGAGATAGACGAACAGTCATATCTAAATCGATTCAGAATTTGATGCCGAACAAAAATATATTTTTTTTATAGCGCCTTCGATGCTTTCTTCTAGGCGTTAGAAACATAAAGACCAAAATGAGTGTACTTCCAATTTCTGGGTGGTGGGTATAAAAAAAGAAGAAATCAAACGAAGAAGAAGCAGAAGTGACTCCCTCAAGCGAAATTTTAAATAATTGAGATCTTTGCAAATAGACAGACAATTCAATTCAATTTTTTTTTTCTCATTTCTTCTTTATGAAATCGTATCTTTCACACCCTTTCTCTTTCTCCCAACGTCTTTTACTTTCTCTAACTCTTTATAACCTTTTCTATTGTTTCTTATTGCGTTGTGATTTAAAGTTTTGATATTCAATTTTTTCCTTCTCTTTATTTTCTTGTATTTGTGATTTTTTGTTTTGTGCCTTTTAATGCCGCCACGCAACATGTCGCATATTTAGGTTTTTAGGGTTTTTTTTTCTTTATGTTTTCTTTTTCAGTTTTCTACTCATTAATATTCAGGATGAAATGCCATTAATACGAATAGGAGCCGCATATTTAGTTAATTTTATCTGTTATGAAATAAAATACATTTTTCAACAGCTTCTGTAAATTGTTGTATCGTGCCGTCAAATTGTGCCGCAATGTACACGTAAATATTTTGTAATAACGTAATAAATATTCACTTTCATAATTTTTTTTTTTATTATTAAGTTTGATGGGAAAGTTTTTCAATAATGGAAAATTTAAATTCCAGTCCATAGAGATACCTTAAGTTTCTTATCGCCTTAAGAACTTCAAAAAGTTAATATGTAAAATATTAAACCATTCAAGTTCAATTAAATATTTAGAGACGAGGATATTTTGTATCGAAATTTTACCCAATGAAACTAACGAATCAGGTTCCTATGCAAAAATTAAATTTCAAACTCTAAAGAAAAACTTTCTAACATAGAAAGTTTTTAGATACAAATCGATTACATGGCAATTTCAAAAATTATACCGAGCCATATTAAAATTTCTGCCAAATGATATTTACTTAATTATGAAATCATTTCTAATCATATTAATTGAGAAAATTTATTATAGATTCATTATTTATTTATTATTATTATTTATTACACTTTTTTGACAAAGAACAGAAATTCTGAAATTCTTATTACCTGAAATTAATATGTTAATTAAAATCAACATTAAATTTAAATTTAGTTAGTAACTTTTTAGAATGACCCACGTAAGAAAATTTTACATATATAAGGAATATATCAGTAATATATCGGTAATATATCATAACATAAAAGTAGAGACTGTCAAAAATGTACAAGAGTAGAATTTATTAGTTGTAAATGACACTTATTGTTTCATTTGTCATAATTTAACTGAAAAACGTATAAAAGATATTTATTTACCCAAAAGTAAATAAAAATGTAAAATATTGAATGTAAAAAATATATGAATTTGTCTATTTCTCTTCTTTAGAGCATTGTAAATGCTACATAAAGTGTAAACGTAAATAAATTTAATGTTTAATGTAAAAATGAAATTAATCTCATATATTTGTATTATACACAAGTAACAAAACTAAAAACTTGATACTCCTTCAACTAGACCCTTTTTGATAATTTATGATATACATAGATAATGCGAAATTGTCTAATTTCAGAAAAGCGTGGCCGTTTTTAGCCAAACTTTATAGAGTAATTAACTTAAAATTAAAATAAAATTTCAGCTTTCTATTTGTTTCAGTTTTCAAGTTACAGGTGAAAAAAATTATAAAAAGTTCGCTTAAGAAATAAAGAGGTGTTCCCCTAAACCGAGAATACTGTCCTTTTGAACCGATAAAATAAATAAATAAAATTCTAATTTTACCGCCAACTTTAAACTTAATATCTCAAATTTTACGTTCATGTTAATGCTTTAAAAAAAAAAGACAGATTGACATGTCTAAATCGATTCAAAATTTGGTGCTGATCAAGAATATCTATATTCTAGAGGATTTCTCAACCTTTAAATGATGGATATAAAAATTACCGATAATTAATAGTAATTGATTGAATTGAAAACCTTTAGATGAAGCTTTAGGTGAACCCTAAGTCATTTGTTATAATTGGCCTTAGATATTACATTGTGGACTCAAAAGGTATATACAATTGGCTTATGCTCTCACTAGGGCCTTTAAAAATTTCTTATAAAATCTTTACAATTATTTAGTTGTCAAGTACTTTATTAACTCACAAGTAGAAATCAAAAATATTTGTTATTCAGTTTAGGAAGGGGGGCGACCAATCCCGAGAAGCACCTGCTCAATTGGGAGTGGCTCATGAGATGGTTTCTGATCCATATCCATCAGGGGGCATCATGAGTTTCACGAGATCAGATCCAAAGATTTAATTTGGTACCACGGGATCACCAGTTTCATATTTGCCCATGTGGTGATGTTGGAGTTGGCTTCGTGGGGGCTGTGGTGTCCATGTCGCGGACGTAGCTCGACCTATTATGTTTATACCACTATTATAGTTTTTTCGAGCAGGGTGCCATTTCCCGAATAAAATGGCTAGCTGGGTAGGCTTATCGGGCTAATTTAATCTAAGCCAAGGGGTTTTAAGAAGGCCCCGAATCCTTACACCAAGGATTAAGCTAACTAGATGAGGTGCAATAGTGGCTTTAAATTGGAAGCTAGTCGTGACGGTGGCATGCACGTGATGTGACGTGTCTACCAACGCTAGCGATCATAAGTATGTTTATACCACGCATTTGAGCCTTCCAGGCAGGTATGCATGTAAAACACTAACTGTATTCAGTTTAGGAAGTAGAAAGGCTCCCTTGCGTAAAATGCGATACAACTCACTTGCAATTTTGTGGAAACTGAAAATGCTGATATCAATAACGATCCATACCTTCTTCTTCAGATATAAAAATTGAAACTTTGGAACTTGGAAACATTGGAATATTTCATTGGGAACAATTTAAAGTTCTTTCTTATCTATTATAAACCAGTACAATTGTTTTTGCTTTTTTAAATGTATAATATAAAAATTTAAAAAGTATGCCAGAGAAATTTTAAAATAAAATTCGTAATTTTTATAGTTCACTTTTAATCAAGTTTTACGTTTCTTTACACAATTTGAATTAATGCCCATGCGGACTTGTTTTTTGATGTTTTCATATTTTTTCTCTTTTTTTATTTTGCATTTTTTTTTGAATTGATGAATATTTTAGCCATAGTTTTTTTGGCATCCGCATATTATTATTGCAATATGCCGATTTTTTGAAAGTTTCATCAATTATTTATTATTATGATTTTTGTTTTATAACATTTTCTTTTTTTGTTGCTTCTTTTGGTATGCTTCTTCTTTCATTTTGTTGAAAAGTTCATATATTATCATATCATCAAGTCATGATGTAAATTGAGTGCCATTAATTTACACTTAAGATGTAAAAATCGTATAAAAATATGTAACATCAGCAAAATTATCTCAAGATCTCTTTCTTCTTCTTTATGTTTTATGTTAAATTAACTCATAATAGTGTGATTTTTTTTTTTTTTTTTTTTTTTTTTTGGTTGCTAACATCCATTTACTTTTTAAGGATGAAAGTGAGAAATGTAAGACAGCGAAGAAGATCAAGAAGCAGAGTAACAAGAAGAAGAAGAAGAAGAAGAAGGTGAGAAGTGTTTCACACTCTAAGGTGCTATCAGCACCTTGTTTTCATTGTTGTTGCTTGATGTTAAAAACTCTGTTACTGGCATATTTTCCTTATTATTACGCATACACATAAAAAATTATAATAATTGCAAAATTTTTACACGCTCTACACCTTTTTGGGGTAATAGCGTATCATGCTTTTGCATGATACGCATTCAAAAAGGTTTTGCTGTAAATGCAGTTTCCTGATCAACTATTAATAATTTTTGGAATCTATTCACATGTGAGTTTGTTTGTTTTTTGTAATGGCCATCTCCATGAACATGCCATTACAATACAATCTGAAATTGTAAAGAAGGCATTTTGAAGGCATTTGAGAGATAGGCGCCCTTTAGCACAAAGGCCATAATTTGATTGAATAATTCTTGCGGCCACTTCCCAACATATGCTCTATTTTCTAAAAAAGTGAAAATTTTTTTTTTTTGCAATTTTACATAAATTTTAAAGGATTCCCCTAAGCAGTGATTATTTGATTTCTATTGATTTAGATAGATCGATATTTTGAAACACTTTTCATATAATAAATTATTCACTTTTTAATCACTTTTGATTTTTTTTTATTTTTAGTATTAAATAAAGTGGTATAGGATATTTAAGAGTCAATCGCAAATACCTATAACATTTTTAGTTGTTTATGAAATTAATTTTCTTATATGATGAGACCCTAAAGATATATTGCATGAAGATACTTAATGTTTATCGATCGTATCATAATGCATTGAATTGCTTATTCATAAAAGAAAGTGTCACATAATTTCAGAAGACTTACGCCATGATTTCACACATAAAATACATAACGATAGTGTTGATTAGACAATAAACAAAAAAAAAAGGCAAAAAAAAAAAATAATGGAAAGTGCGTTCGAATAAATTTTTATTATAAGTGCTTATCTTTTGAGAGTATCTTAAACTTGTTTTTTTCCACGGATATATTGACATCTATAAGTCTGGTAGCATCAATCGAATTGTATTAAATAAATTCTCATTTGAAAGGTGACATTTCGGAACGTATTTGATTTGTTGGATGGCACAGAAAACATGAAATCTCTGGAAAATGATTTAAATGATTTTTCCATTCTGCGAAATTCAGAAAAACTACATTTTATTCTGGTCAAGTTAATCACTAAAAAAATGTCAATAAATTGATATTCTATATCAAAAGATGGACGGGCCTTTCTGAGAATTGTCAAGATATCGCAATAGCATAAAATTAGCAGCAAGCAATATAAATCATTCAGAATCTCAAGCTACTGAACGATTGAACGACAACCAGATGGCTTTTTACATTTATTTTTTACATTTACATTAATTTTTTACATTTTATATTTTACATTTATATTAAAAGATTTCGTTTTTTCGATTTTTTTTTTACCGTTATACTTCTTTTTTCACTCTTCATCATCATCAAATAACTGATATTCTACATCACTAGATGGACGGGCCTTTCTGAGAATTGTCAAGATATCGCAATAGCATAAAATTAGCAGCAAGCAATATAAATCATTCAGAATCTCAAGCTACTGAACGATTGAACGACAACCAGATGGCTTTTTACATTTATTTTTTACATTTACATTAATTTTTTACATTTTATATTTTACATTTATATTAAAAGATTTCGCTTTTTTCGATTTTTTTTTTACCGTTATACTTCTTTTTTCACTCTTTATTTATCATCATCATTTGAACTTATTTATTTTTTAAGTCATTTTGACTTAAAATGAAAGTTATCCAATGCACTGTGGACGATGATTTCATTTGAAACAGCACTTGGCTATTTCAATTTCATATCCTCTATCTTTTTTTACCACTCACTGTCTTACGTTTGCTGATATCCCCATTTGCTATGAAAGGACTCTTATGATGTTCCTTACTGAATTTTAGGTCAACATTATAATTTTACATGCTTAGTAATCAAAAAAAAAAAAAAAAAGGAAAAGAAACCGTATAAAATGTTCAATTATTATTAATGTGATCTTGTGTCTTCGGTTGCGTGTATTATAAGTGATGGCGTTATAAACAAAAATTACAAATTACACTCTACATAATATTGAGTCAATAAAGTCAAAAATGGTTGGCATTAGATTGTTTTGTGCCGTATTGTATTGGACCGTGTGGCATTGATTTGTGGTTAATCATTTAGTTGCAGTACTTAATTTTAATTGTTATTTTCTTTTTTTTTTTTTTATTAGATTTTTGCGATTTCATTTCTTTTTTTTAGTAACTATTTTCTTTTTACCGTTATATTGAACATTTAGTTAAGCTTCATTGAATTTTCCATGGTACAGAAATCTTTACCATTATTATCTTGAGTGATTTATTAATATATTTCTCATCTTTGTTGCCACTACCATTGTTTTTAAGTCTTCAGTTTTAGTGGTTTTCAATGAAATAAAAAAAAAAATTTTATTTTTAATATTTTCTAAAATACATAAACTCAAAATAGAGCAATTAGTTAACATTAATTGGTTTCATGGATTGATTTGTAAAAAATTTATAATAATACATTTATGAAATCGATTTTCGTCATTTAGACAAAGTCTAGAAATCTCTAGAAAAATTTTTTATTTATTTTGCACTTCTACAGATGATTTAAAGTAGCTCTCAATTTCTTTAATATATTTCCATTCCATATGGCAAACATTTCCATTCTATATGGATCTAAAAATATATTAAGTAAAAATCTAATAATTCCATATTTCTGAGAATGAAGTACGTAAAATTTTGCAGGGAATTCAAAATAGGTGTGTAATATCAGTTTGGCTTCATTTTTTCGATTCTTTAAAGTTTATAGAAATCTTTACACTGAAGTTAATTTATAAGACTATATTTTGATTTAATTCCATTCCATTTCCATTCCCTAAGGCAGCATAATGAATCTAAAAGTATATTAAGCAAAAATCTGGTAATTCCATATTTCTGAGAATGAAGTACGTAAAATTTTGCAGGGAATTCAAAATAGGTGTGTAATATCAGTTTGGCTTCATTTTTTCGATTCTTTAAAGTTTATAGAAATCTTTACACTGAAGTTAATTTATAAGACTATATTTTGATTTAATTCCTTTCCATTTCCATTCCCTAAGGCAGCACAATGTATCTAAAAGTATATTAAGCAAAAATCTGGTAATTCCATATTTCTGAGAATGAAGTACGTAAAATTTTGCAGGGAATTCAAAATGGGTGTGTAATATCAGTTTCGCTTATTTTTTCGATTCTTTAAAGTTTATAGAAATCTTTACACTGAAGTTAATTTATAAGACTATATTTTGATTTAGTTCCATTCCATTTCCATTCCCTAAAGCAGTATAATGAATCTAAAAGTATATTAAGCAAAAATCTAATAATTCCATATTTCTGAGAATGAAGTACGTAAAATTTTGCAGGGAATTCAAAATGGGTGTGTAATATCAGTTTCGCTTACTTTTTCCGATTCTTTAAAGTTTATAGAAATCTTTACACTGAAGCTAATTTATAAGATTATATTTTGATTTAATTAGATCAAATTTGAGTAATAGTTGCTACAGTTAAAATAATAATGGTATATCCGTGTACTCTATTTGTGAAGCCATATAGCCCTCGCAAAAATTTTGAAAACGTCAGCTGGATCTATTCGAATTTTCATTTCATCATGAGTTACGGGCAAATTTTAATTTGATTTATATTTCAAGGGTTGTCTATTTGAAAAATAGAAAAGACAACTAAGCCCAAACAAATATAACGCTGCCCTCAGGTAAGTACAGTTAGTTTTCCACGATTCCAAAACTTTTGTGTTTGATGAACATTCAAAATGAACTTCTTACAATTCTCATACTTTATGTTGTACTGTTGTTGTATTTTCGTTTGCATTTATTAGATCAAGAAGAGCTAGATGATATGACCGCTCTAATACTGATCCATTTTGATTGGCTTATACTAAATAAAGCAAAAATAGAAAGATACTGCTCAATGAATAATATTAATTAGTTTTTGCGCTTATTATATTGAATATTGAATAATTGTAATAAAAATTGTACATCATTTCATCACAAAAGGTTAAACATACAACACTTTTTTTTTTTTTTTTTTTTTTTGGTATAATTGTTATGTGCTAGAGATTTGCAAGTCTTCTCACTAAGAGAAGCACGTACAAATGTTCATGGTTACTGATGATCCGGTATATATATAACACCTATAAAGTTATCAGTTCAAAGAAGAAGAACAAAGAAAAGGAAAAGAACAACAATAACAATAACAATAACAATAACAATAAGATGCAATAACAAATCAATGATGTTTCAATTTGAATTTCAGGTGCGTTTCAAAATATGTGTTCAGTTATGGTTCATTGGCATACACGTGTAATGATAAATTGGAAGCGTAATAATGCCACAATTTTAACAACAAACAACACTGTAATTTTAATGTAGCCGATAGCCGGTTATTTATACACTTTTTTTTTAAGGCGCACGCAAAAGTTTTTCTGTTTCTTTTTTTTTGCCCTTAAAAATTCTCTTTGAATTTTGTGTATGGCATATGTTGTTGGAATTTTTTGTTGTTGTTGTTCCATTTATTTTGAATTTAGTTTTATTATTCGATTTATTTGTTTGTTTGTTTTCTCATGAAAATTATGATAATAAAAAAATAAAAAAATTTATAAAAAAAAAAACAAATAAAAAACTCTAAATCAAAAAAAAAAAATAATGCATCAGGTGAGGAATAATTTTTGTGTGAGAAATAGGTTGCATTATCATTAACTGTTAACGCCTTAATTATTATGTTTTGAGCAATTTATATGAGTTTTCATTCATACTCAGGCAGAATGTACGCGAGGATCTGATCTGATGAATATCAATTCAAGGATAAAGCATAAAATGTAATTCATAAATGCGATATATAACAAGTAAGAAAATTATAAGTGGCTGAAGTTAAATTTTGAAAATCCATCACCCTCCATTCATCATCCAGAGATTATGGTCTTGAAACAGATTTTATTCAAAGTCTGTTTCAATTTTTTCAAAGCGTATACATAAAAAAATTAAAATTTTGATTTGAATAATTTCATGGACTCGATTTACAGAGATTTTTGGACTTATGCAAAACTTCAGCTTTCTATCTTTTGCAGAGCACTGCAGACTAAGACTATGAGAAAAAAATTATCAAATTTTGCTTAAAAGAATTGAGGTATTTATTCTAAGTTTACGTTGCACAATGGGCGTAACTTTGGATCTTTTCAATCAACATACATGAACTTCCAATAGGTCTGCTAAATTTGAAGCCGCTATCTCTTTTTTTTTTTGCAATTAGGAAGGAGTTTTGCGCACATAAACACACGGACAGACCGACAGACATACCCAAATCATTAGAGAATTTGCTACTGATCAAAGATCTGTGACGCTTCCCTCTAGGCGTTACAACCATAATGTTAAGTGAGTATACTTTCAAACTCTTGGTGGTGTTTGTAAAAAATAAAGCATGGCCAAAAATCTTAAAGATGTAAAAGGCAAAATTAAAGAAACTGGTATAAACAACTTTAGTGTTGCACGCATAGCTTTGTTTTTTTTTTTTTTGTATGTTTTATTATTAACCTTTTAACTTGAAATTGCATAAAAAAAATTTAACTCTTTAATAGTTATATTGAAAAATAAAATAATAAAATTGAAGTACCCATCTGGAGGAGGATTTTATATCATTTTGTTGGACAATTGAAATTATGAATTAAATCCTCAAAAGAAATTATGATTTTTCATAAATTTTCTAGCTTGAAATTAATTATATTTTTAATGATCACATTAAATTTTCCATGGATATTGGATTGATATGATTATTGCACAATATTATCCTTTATATCATGAATTGAAAGTTAGACGTGGCCATAGTAAAATTTCATGTTAAGTGTACTTAAGTTACTTTCAAAGTAGTTGCCTCAATAAAACTTCAGGCAACTATTTGGGTCTATTAAAGTCAGGGTAAGTCAGGGAAAGACACTAGATGGCACATTCTCAGTTTTCTATTAAATTAAAACTGTAGATGGGCAACCAAGAACTTAAAGGATAACTTGGCATTTGCCTTTTTTAAGTTGCGCCTGACTTTTTAAGAAGAAAAACACCCAATTGAACGCCTGAATATAAAAAAAATAAAAAAAAAATAAGTGTATCTTCCGATTGGCATGATGAACCTTAATTAACTCTCAAATAAACTAAGAAAACTATAAATTTTGTATGAAATAGTTAAATTTGATACTAAAAAAGTTTATTTTAAATTGAATATTCTGTATATTGAAAATTTCTACCACTTTTCACAGAAAGTATATAATTTTTTTTTTTGAAACCTTTTAGTCCATATATAGAATGAAATTTTTGTAACCATATAAATATCTAAGAAATACTTTCTAAAGCAGGTTATATAAAAATTTTGTAATAATTATTGACTAAAATAATTTGATATATAATATTTTATCACAACATTATTATGAAACATTCAATGTTTCTCTTGTATACCAAAGCAGCTGTTGAAATTGTTTCAAAAAAAGTCCAAGAAAACAAAAAAAAAAAAAATAAAAAATAAAAACAAGAAAGAAGGAATATATTAACCAAAAAAAAAAAAAAAAAAAAAAAATTTTAACCTAACAATGTTTTGAAAAGACTTTAGTTATTAAAAATTCATGCCATGAATTTTTTGCTTTTTCATCTTTTCGTAAATATTTTTTCCATTCTGTTTTTTTTTTCTTTTTTTTTTTTTTTTTTTTTTGTATCTCATTACACCGGACATGAAAATTATTCTTATTTCAAATAATTCATTGCATATTTTCTATAACAATTTTGGTTACCCAAAATAACAAGAAAATAAAATAAAAACAAAATAAAAAAAAAAAACAAGAAAAGGAAGCATAAGAGAAAGGCGAAAGGTTGAAAACATAAAAAAAAAATGTAATTTCGCTTTTTTGTTTTGTGTAGATTTTTGCATTTTTTTCTGATATTTGTCATAATTATTATCCATTATTTTTGTATTCCTCTTTTTATTATTCATTTCATTTATTCATTTGAATATTTGAAAAGAAAAAATTAATTTCTGTAACGAGTTAACGAAACTTTAAAGGCATGGTCATATGAATTATGCGTTAACCAGAAGGCCCTACGAAAAAAGGAAGTAACGAGCGCGAAATAGAAAATTTAGAAATATTATAAAATTTTGATTTAGCATAAATTGAATTGAGCGCATGTCATTTCATCAATTTAAACGATTCTACATTTCCAGATATAATTTTTTGCCAAAATTTAAGAAGTATTGCTCGTTTCTTAGAATTGAAAGCGCCTTTTGACTTTTTGTATTTTATAAAAATTTTGATATAACAAATAAACATTCAAATTGTTTTGTGGTGAATGTAAAATATAAAATATAAAAAGTAAAATTGCAAAACAAATCTAAAAAAGCGAACTACCCAAAAAAAAAAAAACGTCCTTTTCCATTTAAAATATTTTAACTTTCTTTTAGTTTGCGTGACTTATCATGACTTGATGTTTATTTGTAGATTAAATGCAAATGAAATAATAATTTTGCTTGAAAAATATTCATTTTATTGTTATTGAAGGAAATTTTTGTGTTTTTTTTTTGCAATCCCCTTTTTCGATAAATAGTCAAGATAATATTTTTATTATTCTAATTATAATTATTACAATTTGGTTTCTTCTTTTCCTCTTTTTTTTTTTTTTGTTATTTTTGGAAATTCGCAAAAATTTTTATGTTAGAGTTTTTCTTCTTCATCTTTCATTTTCCAAATAATATAATAAGATCTGTGTTGATATCAGCCCACAAGGCAGAAAAAGTACCAAAAATAAACCTGTTAAAATGTTTGCAATTTTTTTCGACTCATTTCTTAATGGCGTCATATAAAATATTTAAAAAAATGGCAAAAAAAAAAAAAAAAAAAAAAAAGAAGTGGAGTTAATGAAAAATATAATAAAATGCAAACCAGCAAAATGAAAAGAAGCAAAAGAATAAGAAGAAGAAGAAGAAGAAAATAAACTGAAACGCGAACTATAAGAAAATAGAGCATGACTATCTTGCATGTTTAAAAATATGAAATCGCTAAATTATTTGGTAATAAGAAGAAAACAATTATTCAAATATATAATAAATTGAAGTTTAGTTGTTTTTTTTTTTTTTTTTTTTTTTTTGCAGTAATTATAATAATCAAAACAAAAATTGTATATAGTTACTACATCAATTTAAATGTAAAAGCATAACGCATTATAGAAAAATTGGATAACTGTACATTTGTACAATGATTTGTATCAAGAGATTTGTGGTATGTAATTGAAATAAAGTAAACAGAGAAAGAGAGGAAGAGAAAAAGTGTATGGTATATGCTATCATTTTTTTCCTAAATTATTTTTCTCTTATTATCATATAAAATTTATCAGATTCACATGACATGAGAATTTGCCATTAAATCAAAATTATAATGAGAGCAAATAATGTGACAACTGATTAAGCATAAGAATAACATTTTGTGACTCATGACTCCTTTTAAATGAAATGTCACAATTTATGGGAGAAATTATATATTCGATTAAAACGAGGCTCATAAAACTCTGACGGAATTTATTTTTTTCTAGAGCAATAAAAACAAATAAGGAAATTTGTATGATTTTATGTGACGCTGTAAACCAATGGCCTCGCTACTTGTACAAATTTTCCTTTTTCTATTTTTTGCATTTAGTGGGTAATGAGCACAAAATCATAAAATTTTACCTAAAAAAAACTAAGGCGTTCTCAGTTTACGTTGCATTATAGGCGTGTCCCTTGACTGATTTAATTCATTTTTAATATCAAACTGCTAACAAGAAGTTTCATTGTTTTTTGCTAAATTTACGCTTAATACAATTTGTGCTTGAACATACAAAGAGATAGACAGACAAACAGACAAACATATCTAAATCTATTAAGAGTTTGATACTAATCAAAAATGTATGAAATATATATATGAATGTATCTCAAAATCTATGGGTATAAAAAAAACGTTACTTTACTTTTATAGATTATAAAATTGTTAACATAACTTTGCCCTTTTTGGTGGGTTCTATAGGCGGGGCAGCTAAACTTCAAGAAAGGAAAAATTCAATGTTTTTTCGTTTTCACAAAATTTAGGCAAAATATTCTTTACTTACCATCTTTATTCTAATTAAGTAGACAATGATTTCCATGATGATTACAGTTCAGAATATGTTTTACATGCACATCTGCCGTGAAGGCTTAACTGCCTGGTTCGCAAACGTACAAATTAGCGCTAGCGTTGGTAGTCATGTCATGCATGGTGCTTGCTACCGTCACGTCCAATTTAAAGCCTGTATTGCATCTTATATACATGGCTTAATCTTTGGTATCTGGATTCGGAGCCTTCCCATTACTTCTTGGCTTCGTTTGGTTAACTCAATAAGTCTACCCAGCCACCCATTTTATTCGGGAAATGAGACCCTGCACGACAAGCAATGCCCGGGATATGGGCTCCACAGCTCCCACGAAGCCAACCTCAATATCACCACAATATCCCAAATTAAATCTTTGGATCTGATCTCGTGACTCATGATGCCCCCTGATGGCCGGCATCACCAACGTCCATCTCATGAGCCACTCCCAGTTGAGCAAGTGCTTCTCGGGACTGGTTGCACCCCCCGGCAGAATAATACCGGAAGAGCAGAGGATTTGAAATTCGAATAACAACATCGCAAGAAATATAAAAAAAAAGAGGGCCAACGCATCTGGAAGATAACGTTTTAGTTAGTATCACCAACTCGGCATATCGAAATAAGAACTTACCTACATTACCAATAATGTATCGAGAGGTGACACTCACCTCATGACAATCGAATGATGGCTGATTGAGTAATGAAGATGCGCTGCTATTTATGCCTCCGCTATACACCCAGAGGTTATTCTAGAATTGTAATTTTGTAGTTTTGTAATTTTATGGAGATAAAGTATCATGCGGTCGCTTAAAGACCACGTGATCTATGTGGCTTTTGAATAAAGCGGTAGTTTTGTGTAGTAAATTGTAATGTAAAATAAAATGTAATTAAAAGTAAAAAAAAAAAAAACACTGTTAACTGGCTGCTTCATTAAACACTGAAAAATTCAAGTCGCACAAATTTTATACGGGGAAAATAGATCTCATCTTTCAGCAGCTATTTATTTGGAATAATTGCAGATAAAATTTATCGCTTGGAGCTAAGAAAAGTAGAGAGTACAAATCGATGTTTTAGGGGCAAAGAAGTCAAGTTAGTGAGCTCACTAATAATAATCAAAAGTATGAGATTACGATATAGCAGAATAAATCGATTTTAAGTTAAAAAATAATGGAACACTAAGCAGAATTTTATTATTGATAAGCAATCAATTTGAAATAACAATAATTCAGTCTAATTAAACTTAATTAAAAATAGTGACATGATATTTAAAATAAATTTAATGCTGAAGTAATTAAAGCAATTTCAATGAATTTTTCAAAAATTTCCATACATCAAAGGCAGCATGTAATGCCAATCAATTAATTAAGTAACTTCTTAAATCATATTTTTTTTTAATAAATATTTAAAATTTTAAATTTGAATTTTACTCGATCTTCTTGTATAAAATTTTATAAATTTTATAAATTATTTAGAATATTTTGCAATGTTTAACTGAAGTTGTCATCTGAAATTCGCATTTTACTTTCAATTTGAATTCTACCTTTCAGTAACTTTTCTATCGTTTTTTCCGATTTTTTTTTTTTTTTATAAAAAATTTCTTATCGCTTTTCCTTAATGATTTAATATTGGAAATTTATTTATTTTTTGTTGTTATTGTTATTGCTGTTATATCAATTAATTCAAAAATTTCGTTTTAATGTTAAGGATTTTCATTTAGAATTTAAAGGATCTTGGTATTTATATTCTGAACATTCATTATCCCTTAAAGAACTTCAAGTATAAAAGTGTAAAATTCAAAAAAGATTTCATATAAAACCAATTTTTATTATACCGATCTATTTATAATAACTTTAATATAAATCTGTCCTTCCGTCCATCCACTGAAACTTGTTATTATAAAAATATTATGAAAATTGCAATTGTTGAAATACTTTGATGAAATTTTCTACACAATCAAATTTTGGAAGGCTAAATGCTTAGAATGTAATCAAAATTTATGATTTTGAACATAAAATCTTTATGGCGAATTGAGGCCAAATTTTTCAATCATTTTCGTTTTCCTTTTATACAAAAAACTTTTTATCATCTAAATGGTGTAAGGAATTTAAAAGTCTGCCTCAATTTATTGTATTACTTTTATTTGCTTGTTGATTCACTTCATTTTTGGCAACGCATGCACATCAAATTGAAAATATAAGTAAGAAATAAGAAAACAAAAAACAAAAAAAAAAAAACTATGGAAAAGGGAAAAATGCAATTCATTTATCTTTACAGCATAAATTACTTATTAAAGTTAGTCCAGTGACCATGCAACAATCAACAACCATAACAATACTTTTAATATAAAACTGGTACAAACAACACCCTTTTTTAACGCTACCAAAAAATCCATGTATGAACAATGCAATGTAATAATAAAAAAAAAAAAAAAAAAATAAGAAAAAAAAGTGAATCTCTTCAAATTTATGACAATTCCATAAAACTGAATTAAAAGTAAACCGAACTGAATTAAATTGAACAGACTTGAATTTAATTGAGCAACATAAAATTAAAAAAATAAAAATACAAACTTTTGGCATGCATCTGATGCGTCTAAAAAATGTTGGTATGACATGTCATAAAGTTTATCATTTTAGTTATGTATATTTTTATCATCATGTGAAATGTCAATGAAAATTCAAAAATTAAAATCTATAGATTTTGTTTCATGTAATTAAAATGGCTAATAATGTCACATTAAAAAAAAAAATCTATTAGATTCTCCCAAGTTCTCAATTTTATACTTTAAAATTTTTAAGAATTTCAAACAAATTTTTTTTTGACCTTTTTATAATTATTATAATTAAATTGTGTTATACTAAATAATTAGTCAAAAAATCAATGTACGAAAGCACCAATAGACGCCAGCCCTCGTACATCTTTTTCAAGAATTTGCCATAAATGCCACGTAGCTTCTTCTTAGATACTTATTTAGTGTATTAAAAGACCATGAATCTTTTTGTTTGGTTAAAGGCAAACTCCCATAAGCCAAAGAATCAACCAATTACCAGTGAATAAAAATCTTTGGTGGTATAAATTCTTGGAAATATTTTCCATATTGATTTTAAATTATGCTAAATAAGTTGATAAGGGCCCATATATCCATGGATTATAATTTTATAAAGCCTTCGAATTCAGTATCGAAAGTTTCGGTTTGAACTATTTCAATTCTTTATTTTTGCCCTTTTTTTTATAAAAGTTTTTTTTGGATGTCTCTTCATATAAGTAAGGAAGCAAATTGTCAATAAGAACAAAAAGTTTAAGTGTAATATTTAAGAAGTGTAAACAAAAAAAAAGTGTTGGCTGAATATTGGCCACATTGTAAGTTTTTCTAAAGACTTCAAAAGTCACAACTAAAGTAAATATTTAAAAGAAATGGTTATGCAGTATGGGCATATAGACATACATTTATGACAGTTATGTTCAGGTGCATGCTGTTTATACTTGAAATAAAAAAAAAAAGAAAAAGAATAAGAAAAACACAAAAAAAAAAAAACAGAAGAAAACTCAAGTAAAAAAAAAAAAAATGAATACATCTTAAATGATGCTAGATTTTTATATAATGTATGAATGCTGCCAGAGCTGGCCAAATAAGTAAAGAAAAGTTATTTATTAAAAAGAATTTCTTAGGACAAGAAAAAAAGATGAATTAAATCGATTTCAAAGGATGATCTAATTTATATCAAAGAAATTTGTATCAATGAAATATTTTAGACGATGCAGGTGCCACTTAAATTTAAGAAAAATAATTCAGAAAACTCTTGCTAAGTAAAATTTAAATTTAAATAATAAAATAGGCGTGGCAAAATATTAAACAAAATTAAAACCTAAAAAACTTTATATTTTGAGTTATTTTTTTGAATTCATTTCATTTTACACTTCAACGCATTAATCCATTAAGTTAGTAAATGCATGAAAAATAATTTAAAGATGAGCCAGATTTACAATTGTCCAAGACTGTAGAATAATATTTTATAGTTAAAGTAAAAGACCAAACTACAGAGCAATATCAAACCAATTGAAAAAGAACCAATCAAAATAATAAAATAAAATAAAATAAAATAAAATAAAATAAAATAAAATAAAAACAAACAACAAACTGACAAGACACCGTTATTTTTTTATCATTAATGTACATCATTTACTTATTTCATTACATTACATACAAACATACCCTCATGGTTAAGTGGCTACATGTTTACATAACTAATAATTTATGTAAAGAATAAGACAAAAAATAATAGAAAAAGCAAACTGAAAATTGTATAAACCATTGGAGACTGACCGATCTGCTCATCTAATACGAAAATAAATGATCAGAAAAATTTGATATAGGAAATTTTTTAAAAATTTTCAAAAATCTAGATATTGAAGAGAGCTGAACCTAAGCAAAATTTTAGCGATAATTAAAGTATATAAAAATAACTTTTCGGTCTTAGTTTCGTTGAAAAATATTCTATCTAATATATACATTTTTTATTCATACAAAACAAAAAATTTGTATCACGAAACTTCGTTAGAAACATATCTGATAATTCGGTAGCGATTACATCGTACGAATATACATGTCAAAGTTGAAATTTTACCATCAAAAGAATTATGGAATATGTCATTTGGCATTCATATGATGCGAGTAAAATAAATAGATTTCTTATAAAAAAATCTCACTAAAATCTATTTCAAAAAAAAAGATAGAAAATTTGAATCAATTGAAAGTCATTCGATATTTTTAAATATCGAATTAATTTTAACATATTTTATATGTCGCATACATTCGTACAAACTAATTTTACCCATCTCATACATTTATTTAAAAAAAATATTGTTTGGCATAAGAGAAGCAGACAAGTCTTTAAAGATTTTTGACATTATTTGTTAAGTTATCGAGCACTCTCCTTCTTTCATACTCACGAACTTCAGAGCACTCTTTTACACCGTTAGTTTACCTCCCTGCCTCTCTCTACATAACTCAAACACTTTCACTCTGCCTCTCTTTTTCAAAATTTAACTGTAATTATGTATATTTACGTGTAATAATCTCTCTCTCTCTATCTCTTTCTCTTTCTGTCTAATTTCTTATTTGGCATAACAATATTTTTCATCTTGTTCAGTTGAACACGCTTTTGGTTGATTGGTTGTTGTTGTTGTTGTTGTTTGTTGATTGTTTATATGTATATGTTGTGAACATCTCAGATTTTTTTTTTGTTTCAATACTTTTGTAAGAATGTATTGTTCCAATGTAAATGTGTATGTGTGTGTGTGTATAACTGGGCGCATGTATCTTTGAAAGTTTTTATTTATTTAACATCATTACTCTTTTGGTTGTGTCACAATTTAATGCCGCCATTTATATTGATCATTTACCGAAAATTCAATGTGTGTACGCATGAGTTGCTTGAGCACAATTGCTTTTAAATAAATATTTACGTGACGCTGCTTTAATCACGTTACTTTCAACTCATTACATTCATTTTTATTTTTATTCTTCTTTTTATTTTTCGTTTTCTTTGTATTTTTATTTTAATTTTTATTCTTATTTTAATTTTTATTTGTTATACCTTTTCGTTTTCATTGATCATTTTTGGCAAAGCTCCAAAGTAAATAAACTTTGGCAAAGTACGTACAAGTGTCTTTAAATAAAAAGAATCGTTTACTTTGAGAGTATGAAGTAGATAATTCAACTAGAAATAATAAAACTTTTTAGAAATAAAAAGTTGAAGTTGCATTAAAGTTATTGTAAAACCAATTTGTTCGAGTATTTTCGAAAAATTTTCCTTAATACAATAAAATTGATTCTGTGAGAGAACTAAAAAGGGAACTTAAATTCGTAATTTCCATAATATTTCAATGAATAACAGAAAAGTGCAAATTATTAACGAAATAAATCAACTATTAATCGGTGCAGATTTTTAGATCCAAAACTTTGGCTCATATCGAAACGTTCAATTTTTAGTTAAATTAAATTATTTATGAATGTAAAATATAAAAGAACGTAACTTAGAAGAATTTTTGGGAAATAATGTTCAAGAAGTCATGCTGACACATAAGGAAATATGACTTTGAATCAAAATGATCAATGATTCTTAAATTTAACCATAACTGATAGCCAATGAGGAAATTTTGTAAAATAACATTAAATTTTTGATGCGTTTGTTTTTTTAAATTTTATCTCTAGTTAAAATCAATAGATTTTTACTAGAGATATTTTTAGATGGTTTATTAAGGGGTGGATCATTCATTTTAACCCAAATAAAGTCATACTTTACAGTCATTTTTGTATCTTATACTCGCTTCATCATTTATTTCTTTCCAGTAGAGAAAATTAAAAAAAAAAAAGGCGTCAGGTAAAAAGAAAGCAATGCCTAGAAAAAATGAGTACAAAAGGGAAAGGAAATTCCCATATATAACAATTTTAACATGATGTAATTTTTGCCTCTTTTAATTGCCTTCCATTAAGTAGCTAAGTTGTAGGAAGCGGGCAAGAAAAAAGCTCCAACGAAAATCTGAAACAAGTAAAAATATGTCAGTCAAAAAAGCAAAAAAAAAAAATGACAAATATTGTAAAATTTGTGTATCCAAAAGTTTCTCATTTACTTTCAATCCATTACCATGTTGTTGTTGTATTTTAAATGATCTTCAGCAAAAAAAAAAATGAGTTTAAAATCTATCAATTAAAGAATGTGCTTGCGCGTGTCTGTTACAAATTTATATTAACAAATAACGGGAAAATAAGTCAACATTATTTATTATCGATCAATATCTTTCTGTCTTGTTTTCTTACTTTCTTTCACCACCTTTTCCTTCCTGCTTACTTCTTAAGCCATTAGAGAAGAAGCGCGAAGGAGAGTTGACCCCAATGGCAGAGCGATCGTGAGCGATCGTGGGAGAGAAAGAGATAGCAAGCACACATACACACCCTTAGAGATAAAGTGTCTGAGAGAGAAAGAGAGAGAGAGAGAGAGAGAGAGAGAGAGACGCATAATGATGATTGTTGGACAGAGACAGAGTTTAGAAGATTGATGTTGTTGTTTGTTGTTGTTTGTTGTTATTGCTGTTATTTTATATTTATGCATGTTTTCTTATCACTTTCTCACACTATAATTAAGTAACGTTACACTCAATGTACTGTAATTGTGCAAGCATGATCATAACCATAACCATGACCACCATCATCTACATTCCCCATACAGTCCCCCATACATTTACAATTCAAAGCTATACATCATATAAATTGATTATGATCGTAGGCATGTACGTGTATGTGTGTAGGTGTATGTGTGTACGTGTGTGTGTGTGTATGTAAAATATATAATCAGTAATTTATAATTATAATTTCTTTAATTTTTTATTAAATGCCCATGCACATTAACATCCAGACATGCACACACACACGCAACACACACACAACACACACATACACACACACATATGCAAGCACGCAATATGTCCTATAATTTATATTATTATCATTAAATTATTATCATTATTCTTATTATTCTTTCTTTCTCTCTCTCTCTCTCTCTCTCTCTCTCTTTCTCTCTTTCTCTCTTTCTCTATCTATCAACTTATCCCTATGTCACATTTTATTCTACTAATTTGTTGTTTTATTTTTCTGAAGGCAATTTTTACCTTGAAGGGATGAAAGTCGAAAATACAGAGCAATGAAAACCGTTGACAAATTTCGTTACGCTGTTTCCGGTTTTTAAATATACAAAACTGGGCCATAATGTCTAAGTAAATTACATAAATTTTATGACATTTAAAAAAAACTTAAATTCAAGCGTGCTTTTTTGAATTTGAGCCTTAGTTTTTATATCCTTCATGAAACGCTCAGAGTCATCTTTTATTTTATCAATTTATTCTCAAACTTATTATTTGAAAGGATTCAAATTTGCCTATCGATCATTGTCTTGCTGTCTAATGCCCATTTATTTATCACCAAGATACAACAATTCGGAATTATTTGGAATTTTTCGAATTTAGGAATGTTAGGTCCATTGTTAAATTATACAAGTATCCACTTTTTTTTGAATACTTCAATTCCAGTTAAGCGATTTTTTTTGTGATGTTTTATTTTAAAATTAAATTTAACTTATGATTATCAGAAAGTGATTAATTTTACAAAATTACAGTTTATTCGATTAATAAGCTCTATTTACTTTGTAATGAAACTCAGCCTGTTTATTCCTGATTTGAAAAAAATCTAACAATTTATAAAGCAATTTGCCTAACAATTAAACATTTTATCTTTTTTATGAAGTGAAATTTATGTGAGTAGTTTGAGGAAAATTTTCTTATATGGACTCTTTTTATATTCTACATGGTCCACTTTACCGTAAACACTATTTTTGGTGTCCTTACAATTTAGATATCTGTTAATCTGTCAACTAAACTAAAATGGCAATAAAAATCATCACTAAATCAAGTTATTACAGCAAACTTTAGAGAAATAAATAAAATGCTTCTTTTTTTGAATTTTCCTTTGTTGTTGTTGTTGTTGTTGTTGTTGTTGTTGTTGTTTTCTACATCCCAATTCACTTTGAGATTCAATTACTTTGTGTAACCGTAAAGTTAGTTTAGACGAATATTTATAGTCATTGCAAGATGATGATGCTTGCTCCTACTAAATTAGATAAATCGATAGAGCATGAACGGTGATGGCAGTGAAAATCTTTCATAAATAAAAACAATGGAAAAAATTTTATAAAATAGAAAAACAAACAAATTGGAAAATATTTGATAAAACGCATACAAAATAAAAAAAAAAACAAAAAAACAAAGAAATAGTAGTAAAAATGACTGGAGCCAAGTCTTCGATCCCCGCCACTCAGCCACCATAATATTTTTATTCAAAATTTATTTAAATTTTTTCGGTAGTAAATAAAAGGCGTAAACCTAGAAAAATGAAAATTTTGTATTGCATAATTTCGGGTACCTGATTGCCATGGTTTTTGGACTTAGGCAAAATTTTAGCTTTCTATATTTTGCAGTTTCCAAAATGATGAACAAAAAACTACCAAATTTTGCTTTAAAAAAAGCACTGAGTTGTTCTCAGTTTACGTTACACTATACGTTACCCTGCGAGCGAGTCCTTCAACCGATCTAGGCCATTTTCAATATCAATTAACATACATTTATTTATCTCCTATATGCCTGCCAAATTTGAAGCCAATATCTCTTATTTTGCTAGCAGGAGAATGTTTACCTCACATAAACATATGTACAGACGGACATCTCTACAATGATAGAGAATTTATTACTAATCAAGAAGATGCACACTTTGTAAAATTTTCTGACGTTTTCTTTTAGGCGTTACAAACATAATGACAACATGAGTATACCACCAAACCTCTGGGCGATGGATACAAAAACCAATAAAGCCGTTTCTGGTCGCTTTTTAAATACCTTACACTAGTTTCCTTAAATCAAATAACAATCCAAAATAATCAAGAATCTAAGAAAAATAAATTACAGTCAAAAATAGAAATTTTTAATTTCAATTTTAAAAATTTCGCTGAGTGGAAGGGCATTCAAAAAAAAAATGAATTCAGATTTAAACTAAATTTTATGGGGATATTTAATTCGTTTAAAAATCACTGTGCCTTGATTTCCTTAAAAAAATATTCGAAACTCAGATCAAGAGTTGTGGCCAAAAATTGTTGGATTCCAGCTAATTTAAGTAGCGATTTTTTTTTGCCCACTTAAAAACTTCATAGCGGCCCGCATTTTAATAAAAAATTTCCATGGACTGATGGACAAGTAAACTTAAATCGGTTTGATAGATCATTTTGAAGCAGATTTTGAATTTTTAAATCAGAAAAGCCGATTTATCTCAATTCTCCATAAATTTAGCCTAATCTGGTCTGTAGGTGTAGGGTGTAATAAACAAGTAAGCATATACATAAATCATACATAGAAAAGAAAAATGAAAAGGAAACGGCATAGGAAAAGCATCAAAATGTATAAACAAACTGAAGAATCATGCATCAATTTAATGGGACCATGGAGTAACAATATTTGTATATATGCGAATGCCTGTACAAATATACGCATATATATATATGTATGTATGTATGTTTTATGTACTTTCTCAAGATGACACTTTTCTTTTGTAAGCAAACAAAAAAAAAGAGCAAATCAACAAATGCATGTGTTCGCAATTCAATTTTTCAGAGTTCAGCAAACAAACGATTACTCTTAACAATCATCTATGATAGTGTCGTTTGTGTATGTGTGTGTGTGTGTGTTTCTCTTATAAAGAACAGAAGATGAAAGGCTTTCGTTTCGCTTTTGATCGTTTGAATGTTTGAATACACGAGTGTTTGCCATTGTTCTTTGTCTATTTAGTTATGGTCGTCTATTCGTATTATAAGCAGCTTTTCTTTTTATTATTCTTTGCGATTCTTTACAATTCTTACAATTTATTATTATTATATCGATATATTTGAATGTTTGAACATTCTTCTCCATAAATTTTATTGCATTTGTTTCTTAGTTGTTTAACATTCTAACGAAATTGTACACGAAATTTTATTCTTCTAAACTGCTTTTAGTTTTTTGTTCTGTTGCAAAATAATTCTACGCTACTTGTGATTTATGGTACAAGAAATTTGTGATATGTAGAAATGCTTGAAATAGAATCAAGATCATTTTCTAAATTAATCTTAAATTTAAAGTTCATTTGATTATGCATTTTTCTTATTATGCTGAAGATTTTGCAGATATTTTAATGAAATTTGGTGCAAAGAAGATCTTCCAAAAATACTTTTTATGAACTCGTCTATAGCGATTGTATTTAAAAAATAAAATTTTTATTATATAAAAGAATTACAAAATTTTTCATATATTTCCAGATTAAAAAAATCATTAATAAATCATTAAAATTAAAATATGT
The DNA here is from genome assembly GCA_023089585.1 of Melophagus ovinus. Taxonomy (NCBI): domain Eukaryota; kingdom Metazoa; phylum Arthropoda; class Insecta; order Diptera; family Hippoboscidae; genus Melophagus; species Melophagus ovinus. The sequence goes on from JAKKIB010000253.1 coordinate 4,246,939, forward strand.
GCGAGAACTTTAAGGTAAATTGCTTCATGTATTCGTGTACCTTTTTTTTAATACAAGATAATTTCATATTCTTGAAATTACTCAGGAAATAGGGTAAAGTAATGTAGACTATTACCAAGTCGATATTAATAAACCATTGTACTATTTCAATTGATTTTTGTTTGATTTGTCGTTTGTTTGATTATTTAAATATAAAATTATGGTATTTATGGTACAATAAAAACAAAAAAAAAAAAAACCAAAAAACGAACAAAAAAACCGGAGGAATAGAAGAGAGAAACTAAAAATAACTACAAGACAACTTCAACGATAACTTCAACTACAACGATAAGATATTAATAAATACAGTTGATATATAAGTCATGTATAATTTCTAATTAAAAAGAGAAAAAACTAAAAAGAACAAAGAGAAGAAAAAGTCTCAAAATTTGTAAAGAAATTTTTGAATTCATACAAAAAGCGATCGTTGCAATTTCTTCTTCATAAAGAGAACGAAACGAGCGTAGAAAATGCATGTCTTGTCTTGTCTTGTCTTGTCTTGTCATGGCGTGAAATTATTGATGTTACATACAAAAAATCAACCGTTAATTTCAAGTATTCATTTTATTGAACGCCAAATGCTTCATTGGTTCTTTTTAATTAAAGATGATAACAACGTTAAATGAAATAATAACATTTTTAAGGTAAATGATTTAAAATTTTGAGTACATCTGAGATACGTCCTCCTAAGGCGAGTTTGAATTAATTAAGAATTTCAATTCCAATATCTGATTGATATTTATATCAAAAAGTTATGCAATGTTCATTGTAAATATTTCGTATTCCTTAAATTGCTATGCTAATTGTGATTGGTACCCGAGAGAAGTACCAGTTCCAAATGGAAATTAATCATTGTGGTATGGTACGTTTAACATGCGCTGCTTTGATTTAACCTTAGACATTTGGAATTATGTATAGCTTGGCCTTACACTTTAAATGTTAATTGTAATTAAAACTATAAAAAGACAAATGTGAAAGAGACCTTAAAAGATTTTATTGGCAAACTAAGATGAATATTGCGCAGTAACTTATTCTATGAAGATCTTAAGAGGTATCGGCATCTTAAATTTACTCTTTGCATTTGAGTGAAGCTGTCAAGCTTGCAATTCAAAGAATAGTATTTTATACTACAAATGGTATAAAAAGATGTTTACTTTTAATATGCTATTTAAAAAATTTCATTATAATGAAATTGTTTTCTCCTGGCACAGTTTGATCAAATCGTTCTGTGTTTGATACTAAAGTTTTATGTCAAAAATATTAAACTCCCTACTTACTTACTCCATATTAGACTGCATTTAACTGTTTATCTTATACTTTCTTCTTTTCTTATTTTTTCTCTCACACTGCCTCTCGATCTCTCTCTGTGTCTCTCGCTCTCTATGTCTGCTACTCTTTCATTTTTGGTAGATGTCTAAGATGTCTATTAATGACACAAGCGCGTTATTTGAATAAATGCATTTTATAAAGTTAATGAACTCAACATTTAAGAAAATTTTTTTTATTAAATGTTTCTACCAATACAAACGTAACCCATACAAATTTAATATATATATGAATGTAAGTGAAACTATTATATTATAATTAAATAACTATGAGAGTCTTTTTTACTGCATGCTCTGCTAACTATTATCTGTAATAATATTTCATGTAAAATTATTGTCATTCTTGTTATTATTGTTGCTATTATTTTTATATGTTGATGTTATAATTATAATACTTATTATATTATAATAAAAAAAAAATGTTGATGTAGTTGTTATATGTTAATAGATATAAATATGTAAGTCATGTAAAAAGATGCTAAATGTCCAAGTCAACATCAACTTATTATGGTGAAGGCAATATAAAAATACAATATAATAATTCTCAGACATAACTTGTTGCTTGTTACTAAACTTTTTGAGTTATAATTATTTAACACACAAACTAAAAAAAAATATAACAAAAAACAAAAAAAAAGTTTTCTCATAATTCCATTTAGACATTGTAGACACGGTGGCAGGAAGAATGTGGCACGCATTATATTTATTAAAATATTAAAGGGAAATTAAATTCAAATGTTAATGTTTAAGGATTTGACTGAAATTTTCTCATTTTAATAATCATTTCTCCAGAAGTTACAATATTTTCTAATCTTAGTGACTAAAAGAAAGGAAAAATTTCTCTATAATTTTTTTTATTCACTTCAATTTTTTACAAATTGTATGCGAAGTCTAACCATTTTGCTAGAATTTTTATCGTAACCGAAATATCCATTTTTCAACTCTTTAGTGCTAAGCAAAATACTCTGCTCTTCAAAATTTATAAAAATTTATAAAAATTTTTAAAAATACATTTAGAAAATTATATGATATTTACAGATAGAAATAGGAATCATATAATTTTGTAATAGACCAGCCACGCCTATAAATGTTAATTGGAATAAAAAAATTCATAATCAATTATTTAAGTTTAAGTTCAATTATTTAAGTTATTACTAAATTTTATTTAAAGATTTCATTACTTTTTGGTAGTTTCAGATAAAATTCAATTTAAATATTTGTATGGTGTGTATTGTGTGGCCATCTCTGTATAGATAAGTAGCCATGAAACTGACACCTTAGGAATATATAATTGAGATCTTGGGATTTGTCTGTTATTTTTTCATTGCATTGAAGAGACAAACATCACAAAAGTCAAATTGAAATCAAAAAAACAAAAAAAAAAAGCATTACATAAACTTAAAGAAAAGGTTATTAAAACAAGTTAGAAGGAGATGATGATGAAAATTAAAAACAAAGACAGACACTAAAGTACAATAAGATAGTGTGAGTGAAAGAGATAGATAGATATATAGATGGATATATATATATATACAGTGATAAAGGTATTAAATAAATCGCATAACGTTCAGTTCAGTTGCACGCCACATTTGATGTCTTTCAGTCAACAGCCACGTTAAGAGGTAAAACAAAGCAAACGTTAAAGCATTGATTATATCCCTTACCCTTACACTTAACCATAATCTTAACTGGCTATGGACTAATAATCTACTGCCAGTCTGTTGATACAAAAGGTGCTACATTTTTTTTTTTCTTACTCTTTTTTATTTATTCATGTATAAAAATTTTTAAGATTGCGTGCCTATACGTATCTGTCTATATATATAAATATCTATGTAGTTATTTTTATATATATATAAATATGTATATAATGTACCATTTAATATATAAATAAATAGTTACATTTAGTTATACGATGAGAATGAACAATTAGCTTCAGTGCAAGTTTGGAAAGAGAGTCTTTTTGCAGTGCACTTCTTTACTTAAGTTTTTCATAATTAATTTCATATAAAAATCATTAGCTCACTACCTATTTATAATGCATTTACCACGTATTACATTATACTTATATGGCGATTAAACCAACAATACAATTACGTAGAATGCAGTCGACTAAAATAGTAAAGAAGTAAAAAATGCAAAAAAAAAAAAAAATGGAGTAAAGGAAATGAAGATAAAGATATTATAATGTAATTAAATATGAAACGTGCTGACAGGAGAAGACGCCTTTAATGGTTGAAAATTGTCCGAGGTGTTAACATTTAGTTTATGAAACTTACTCAACAACATTGAAATAGCGTACAATTCAATAAAATTTCGTTTATGTTAAAATCAAGAGTAATTTTAATATTCAAGAAATATGATTCATTTAAATGATGTACGAATCGTAGGCCCATTTAAATAGAAGTAATTAAAAGTAATAATTCAAGTTCTTTTAAGATATTGGATAATTGGACAATTGGACAATTAGACAGAAGAAGTTAATTAACTTAAATTTTTAATGTTGGTAATTAAATTATTTTGGCATTACATTTCTGCTTAGAAAAAACCATGCAAAGCAAGTTCTCCTTCTTATAATTGATTACTATTAAAAGAAGCCAATTTAATTTGATGTAAAGTACAACAAATGACCTAATTTTGTCAAGTTTATAATAATGTCAAAATCATTATAGACTCCTATGAGTCTATAATGATAGTTCTCAATAAGTTCAAATCAAGAGTCCAGAATTAAAAGTTTACAGTTCTTGGTTATGTGCGATTTATGATGATTGAGAACATTCCTTCAATTCAAGCCCAGAATCGAAAGTTTACAGTTCTTAGTTATGTGCAACTTATGATGATTGAGAACATTCCTTCAATTCAAGTCCAGAATCGAAAGTTTACAGTTCTTGGTTATGTGCGATTTATGATGATTGAGAACATTCCTTCAATTCAAGTCCAGAATGAATAGTTTACAGTTCTTGGTTACGCGCGACTTTTGATGGGTGAGAACATTCATTCAATTCAAGTCCAGAATCAACAGTTTACAGTTCTTGGTTACGTGCGACTTATGATGATTGAGAACATTCATTCAATTCAAGTCCAGAATCGAAAGTTTACAGTTCTTGGTTATGTGCGATTTATGATGATTGAGAACATTCCTTCAATTCAAGTCCAGAATCAACAGTTACAGTTCTTGGTTATGTGCGACTTATGATGGTTGAGAACGTTCATTCAATTCAAGTCCAGAATGAAAAGTTTTTGAACTGTAAACTTTTTCTTGGTTATGTGCGATTTATGATGATTGAGAACATTCCTTCAATTCAAGTCCAGAATGAGTAGTTTACAGTTCTTGGTTACGCGCGACTTTTGATGGTTGAGAACATTCCTTCAATTCAAGTCCAGAATCAAAAGTTACAGTTCTTGGTTATGTGCGACTTATGATGGTTGAGAACATTCCCTCAATTCAAGTCCAGAATCAAAAGTTTACACTTCTTGGTTATGTGCGATTTATGATGGTTGAGAACGTTCATTCAATTCAAGTCCAGAATGAAAAGTTTCCAGTTCTTGCTTATGTGCGATTTATGATGGTTGAGAACATTCCTTCAATTCAAGTCCAGAATCAAAACTTTACAATTCTTGGTTATGTGCGACTTATGATGATTGAGAACATTCATTCAATTCAAGTCTAGAATGAAAAGTTTACAGTTCTTGGTTACGTGCGACTTATGATGGTTGAGAACATTCCTTCAATTCAAGTCCAGAATCAAAAGTTTGCAGTTTTTGGTTACGTGCGACTTATGATGGTTGAGAACATTCATTCAATTCAAGTCCAGAATCGAAAGTTTACAGTTCTTGGTTATGTGCGATTTATGATGATTGAGAACATTCCTTCAATTCAAGTCCAGAATCAAAAGTTACAGTTCTTGGTTATGTGCGACTTATGATGGTTGAGAACATTCATTCAATTCAAGTCCAGAATGAAAAGTTTAACTGTAAACTTTTTCTTGGTTATGTGCGATTTATGATGATTGAGAACATTCCTTCAATTCAAGTCCAGAATGAAAGTTTACAGTTCTTGGTTACGTGCGACTTTGATGGTTGAGAACATTCCTTCAATTCAAGTCCAGAATCAAAAGTTACAGTTCTTGGTTATGTGCGACTTATGATGGTTGAGAACATTCCTCAATTCAAGTCCAGAATCAAAAGTTTACAGTTCTTGGTTATGTGCGATTTATGATGGTTGAGAATGTTCATTCAATTCAAGTCCAGAATGAAAAGTTTCCAGTTCTTGGTTATGTGCGATTTATGATGATTGAGAACATTCCTTCAATTCAAGTCCAGAATCAAAACTTTACAATTCTTGGTTATGTGCGACTTATGATGATTGAGAACATTCATTCAATTCAAGTCTAGAATGAAAAGTTTACAGTTCTTGGTTACGTGCGACTTATGATGGTTGAGAACATTCCTTCAATTCAAGTCCAGAATCAAAAGTTTGCAGTTCTTGGTTACGTGCGACTTATGATGGTTGAGAACATTCCTTCAATTCAAGTCCAGAATCAACAGTTACAGTTCTTGGTTATGTGCGACTTATGATGGTTGAGAACGTTCATTCAATTCAAGTCCAGAATGAAAAGTTTACTGTAAACTTTTTCTTGGTTATGTGCGATTTATGATGATTGAGAACATTCCTTCAATTCAAGTCCAGAATGAGTAGTTTACAGTTCTTGGTTACGCGCGACTTTTGATGGGTGAGAACATTCATTCAATTCAAGTCCAGAATCAACAGTTTACAGTTCTTGGTTACGTGCGACTTATGATGATTGAGAACATTCATTCAATTCAAGTCCAGAATCGAAAGTTTACAGTTCTTGGTTATGTGCGATTTATGATGATTGAGAACATTCCTTCAATTCAAGTCCAGAATCAAAAGTTTACAGTTCTTGGTTATGTGCGACTTATGATGGTTGAGAACATTCCTTCAATTCAAGTCCAGAATCAAAACTTTACAATTCTTGGTTATGTGCGACTTATGATGATTGAGAACATTCCTTCAATTCAAGTCTAGAATGAAAAGTTTACAGTTCTTGGTTACGTGCGACTTATGATGGTTGAGAACATTCCTTCAATTCAAGTCCAGAATCAAAAGTTTGCAGTTTTTGGTTATGTGCAACTTATGATGGTTGAGAACATTCCTTCAATTCAAGTCCAGAATGTAAAGTTTACAGTTCTTGGTTACGTGCGACTTATGATGGTTGAGAACATTCCTTCAATTCAAGTCCAGAATCAAAAGTTTGCAGTTCTTGGTTATGTGCGACTTATGATGGTTGAGAACATTCCTTCAATTCAAGTCCAGAATCAAAAGTTTACAATTCTTGGTTATGTGCGACTTATGATGATTGAGAACATTCCTTCAATTCAAGTCCAGAATGAAAAGTTTACAGTTCTTGGTTACGTGCGACTTATGATGGTTGAGAACATTCCTTCAATTCAAGTCCAGAATCAAAAGTTTGCAGTTCTTGGTTATGTGCGACTTATGATGGTTGAGAACATTCCTTCAATTCAAGTCCAGAATCAAAAGTTTACAGTTCTTGGTTACGTGCGACTTATGATGGTTGAGAACATTCCTTCAATTCAAGTCCAGAATGAAAAGTTTACAGTTCTTGGTTACGTGCGACTTATGATGATTGAGAGCATTCCTTCAATTCAAGTCCAGAATCAAAAGTTTACAGTTCTTGGTTATGTGCGACTTATGATGATTGAGAACATTCCTTCAATTCAAGTCCAGAATCAAAAGTTTACAATTCTTGGTTATGTGCGACTTATGATGATTGAGAACATTCCTTCAATTCAAGTCCAGAATGAAAAGTTTACAATTCTTGGTTATGTGCGATTTATGATGGTTGAGAACATTCCTTCAATTCAAGTCCAGAATCAAAAGTTTACAGTTCTTGGTTATGTGCGACTTATGATGGTTGAGAACATTCCTTCAATTCAAGTCCAGAATCAAAAGTTTACAGTTCTTGGTTATGTGCGACTTATGATGGTTGAGAACATTCCTTCAATTCAAGTCCAGAATCAAAAGTTTACAGTTCTTGGTTATGTGCGACTTATGATGATTGAGAACATTCCTTCAATTCAAGTCCAGAATGTAAAGTTTACAGTTCTTGGTTACGTGCGACTTATGATGGTTGAGAACATTCCTTCAATTCAAGTCCAGAATCAAAAGTTTACAGTTCTTGGTTATGTGCGACTTATGATGATTGAGAACATTCCTTCAATTCAAGTCCAGAATCAAAAGTTTACAGTTCTTGGTTATGTGCGACTTATGATGGTTGAGAACATTCCTTCAATTCAAGTCCAGAATGAAAAGTTTACAGTTCTTGGTTACGTGCGATTTATGATGGTTGAGAACATTCCTTCAATTCAAGTCCAGAATCAAAAGTTTACAGTTCTTGGTTATGTGCGACTTATGATGGTTGAGAACATTCCTTCAATTCAAGTCCAGAATCAAAGTTTACAGTTCTTGGTTATGTGCGACTTATGATGGTTGAGAACATTCCTTCAATTCAAGTCCAGAATCAAAAGTTTACAGTTCTTGGTTATGTGCGACTTATGATGATTGAGAACATTCCTTCAATTCAAGTCCAGAATGAAAGTTTACAGTTCTTGGTTACGTGCGACTTATGATGGTTGAGAACATTCCTTCAATTCAAGTCCAGAATCAAAAGTTTACAGTTCTTGGTTATGTGCGACTTATGATGGTTGAGAACATTCCTTCAATTCAAGTCCAGAATCAAAAGTTTACAGTTCTTGGTTATGTGCGACTTATGATGATTGAGAACATTCCTTCAATTCAAGTCCAGAATGAAAAGTTTACAGTTCTTGGTTACGTGCGACTTATGATGGTTGAGAACATTCCTTCAATTCAAGTCCAGAATCAACAGTTTACAGTTCTTGGTTATGTGCGACTTATGATGGTTGAGAACATTCCTTCAATTCAAGTCCAGAATCAAAAGTTTACAGTTCTTGGTTATGTGCGACTTATGATGGTTGAGAACATTCCTTCAATTCAAGTCCAGAATGAAAAGTTTACAGTTCTTGGTTATGTGCGACTTATGATGATTGAGAACATTCCTTCAATTCAAGTCCAGAATCGAAAGTTTACAGTCCTTGGTTATGTGCGACTTATGATGGGTGAGAACATTCATTCAATTCAAGTCCAGAATCAACAGTTTACAGTTCTTGGTTACGTGCGACTTATGATGATTGAGAACATTCATTCAATTCAAGTCCAGAATCGAAAGTTTACAGTTCTTGGTTATGTGCGATTTATGATGATTGAGAACATTCCTTCAATTCAAGTCCAGAATCGAAAGTTTACAGTTCTTGGTTACGTGCGACTTATGATGGTTGAGAACATTCCTTCAATTCAAGTCCAGAATGAAAAGTTTACAGTTCTTGGTTATGTGCGACTTATGATGGTTGAGAACATTCCTTCAATTCAAGTCTAGAATGCAAAGTTTACAGTTCTTGGTTATGTGCGATTTATGATGATTGAGAACATTCCTTCAATTCAAGTCCAGAATCGAAAGTTTACAGTCCTTGGTTATGTGCGACTTATGATGGGTGAGAACATTCATTCAATTCAAGTCCAGAATCAACAGTTTACAGTTCTTGGTTACGTGCGACTTATGATGATTGAGAACATTCCTTCAATTCAAGTCCAGAATCGAAAGTTTACAGTTCTTGGTAATGTGCGATTTATGATGGTTGAAAACATTCCTTCAATTCAAGTCCAGAATCAAAAGTTTACAGTTCTTGGTTACGTGCGACTTATGATGGTTGAGAACATTCCTTCAATTCAAGTCCAGAATGAAAAGTTTACAGTTCTTGGTTATGTGCGATTTATGATGATTGAGAACATTCCTTCAATTCAAGTCCAGAATCGAAAGTTTACAGTTCTTGGTTACGTGCGACTTATGATGGTTGAGAACATTCCTTCAATTCAAGTCCAGAATCAAAAGTTTACAGTTCTTGGTTATGTGCGACTTATGATGGTTGAGAACATTCCTTCAATTCAAGTCCAGAATCGAAAGTTTACAGTTCTTGGTTATGTGCGACTTATGATGGTTGAGAACATTCCTTCAATTCAAGTCCAGAATCAACAGTTTACAGTTCTTGGTTATGTGCGACTTATGATGATTGGGAACATTCATTCAATTCAAGTCCAGAATCGAAAGTTTACAGTTCTTGGTTATGTGCGATTTATGATGATTGAGAACATTCCTTCAATTCAAGTCCAGAATCAAAAGTTTACAGTTCTTGGTTACGTGCGACTTATGATGGTTGAGAACATTCCTTCAATTCAAGTCCAGAATCAACAGTTTACAGTTCTTGGTTATGTGCGACTTATGATGGTTGAGAACATTCCTTCAATTCAAGTCCAGAATCAAAAGTTTACAGTTCTTGGTTACGTGCGACTTATGATGGTTGAGAACATTCCTTCAATTCAAGTCTAGAATGAAAAGTTTACAGTTCTTGGTTATGTGCGATTTATGATGATTGAGAACATTCCTTCAATTCAAGTCCAGAGTCAACAGTTTACAGTTCTTGGTTATGTGCGATTTATGATGGTTGAGAACATTCCTTCAATTCAAGTCCAGAATCAACAGTTTACAGTTCTTGGTTATGTGCGACTTATGATGGTTGAGAACATTCCTTCAATTCAAGTCCAGAATCAAAGTTTACAGTTCTTGGTTATGTGCGACTTATGATGGTTGAGAACATTCATTCAATTCAAGTCCAGAATCAAAAGTTTACAGTTCTTGGTTACGTGCGACTTATGATGGTTGAGAACATTCCTTCAATTCAAGTCCAGAATCAACAGTTTACAGTTCTTGGTTATGTGCGACTTATGATGGTTGAGAACATTCCTTCAATTCAAGTCCAGAATCAAAAGTTTACAGTTCTTGGTTACGTGCGACTTATGATGGTTGAGAACATTCCTTCAATTCAAGTCCAGAATCAAAAGTTTACAGTTCTTGGTTATGTGCGACTTATGATGATTGAGAACATTCCTTCAATTCAAGTCCAGAATCAACAGTTTACAGTTCTTGGTTATGTGCGACTTATGATGGTTGAGAACATTCCTTCAATTCAAGTCCAGAATGAAAAGTTTACAGTTCTTGGTTATGTGCGATTTATGATGATTGAGAACATTCCTTCAATTCAAGTCCAGAATCAAAAGTTTACAGTTCTTGGTTACGTGCGACTTATGATGGTTGAGAACATTCCTTCAATTCAAGTCCAGAATCAACAGTTTACAGTTCTTGGTTATGTGCGACTTATGATGGTTGAGAACATTCCTTCAATTCAAGTCCAGAATCAAAAGTTTACAGTTCTTGGTTACGTGCGACTTATGATGGTTGAGAACATTCCTTCAATTCAAGTCCAGAATCGAAAGTTTACAGTACTTGGTTATGTGCGATTTATGATGATTGAGAACATTCCTTCAATTCAAGTCCAGAATCAAAGTTTACAGTTCTTGGTTACGTGCGACTTATGATGGTTGAGAACATTCCTTCAATTCAAGTCCAGAATCAAAAGTTTACAGTTCTTGGTTACGTGCGACTTATGATGGTTGAGAACATTCCTTCAATTCAAGTCCAGAATCAAAAGTTTACAGTTCTTGGTTACGTGCGACTTATGATGGTTGAGAACATTCCTTCAATTCAAGTCTAGAATGAAAAGTTTACAGTTCTTGGTTATGTGCGATTTATGATGATTGAGAACATTCCTTCAAGTCAAGTCCAGAATCGAAAGTTTACAGTCCTTGGTTATGTGCGATTTATGATGATTGAGAACATTCTTTTAATTCACTTAATTTGTAACAACTGTTTGTTTATTAAATCGATTTCACGCTTCTTTTCACACTATCATTAATATAATTAAAAAAAAAAAAAAAGAAATGAAAGGGAAAAGGAAATTTGTCTAAAAAAGCATAAAAGTTAAGGAGAAAAAAAAATTTCGTTAGTACATGTGCATTTATTATTTTCATGGCTCAAAGGATAATAATTTATATTAATATCAAATAAGAATGTAAAAGCGGAAATTAGAATTAAAAATTTAATGATACTTTAATTTTCATGCTGCTCTAAACTTAATAAAGATTAATTTGAATTTTTCATTAATTTAAAGTTTAAGAAAGACCTTGCCAAAATGAAGATTTTTCGAAATAATTTCTAAAACTTTCTGATGCATTATATTTTTTCAAACAACTACAAAATATTTGTAAAATTAATCTATAAACTTTAGCGTGAATATTTTTTACAAAATGGAATATTAAATAATAACTCTCTACGTTAGACCAAATTTTATATTTTAGGCCACATCGCAGGATTTGAAATAACTTATGATTTTTATTACATTAATTCCTCGTAAGTGGCTTTCTAATCGATGTAATCTGGTTTGTTTTTGGAGTCCGCCTGATGTCTTGCTTTGTAAATTCGAGATTAAGGTTCAGTTCACTCTGGGTAATCTTCTGTTTTAAGGTAAGTCATTATATGGCAAAAATTTTCAAATTTGAGATGGGCTCAATGCGATTATTTAAAACACTAAGTAGAACATACCAAATTTGATTTCATTTAATAATACCTCATTTTCTTGGCCTTCTAAATACATTAAGCAAATTCTAGTGCAAAAAAAAAAAGTTCAAGGTTTAAATCTTTTATTTCATAGAACTCAAAATAATTATTTGAATAGAAACGAAAATCAAATAAAAGTAACTTTAATTAATAAACAAAAGTTTCACTTTCTAAAAATATTAAAATAGTTTTTCACATAAATTTTGTTTTTAGTACAAAGCATGTCTCTCTTTTTTCCACTTTCAACATTTCACAGATAAGTTAAGGAAGCAATAGATTATTATAAAATAGATGAATACAAAATCAAATAAATTTTATTGTAATAAATTAATTAGAAATGAAATTGAATTAATAAAATAACAACCTACTTCAATTCAAATGAATACAAACCAATTTAATCCGTAAAATTAAACCTAAAAATGAAAATGCACTTTTCAAAATGTCACAACTTCATATTGTGGAATATTTTTCAAATCCTTCTTTATCTCATTTCTCTATTCTCTCTTTTCATAAAACGGGCAACATGTGTTTAGCATTAAAAAAAGGAACTCACGCAAACAAGCAAAAACGAAAAAAAAAAAAAAAGATCCAAAACGAAGAAAGAAAAATTTCAAAACAATTCATGCAAAACAACAAAAATAAAATGAGGGGTATATGGAGAAAAAAGCGAAAGAAATACAATAATTTCGGATGCATTTATTTTTAGCAATAAGAGCAACAGTTTCAGGCAGATATCACAATCATTTATGAATTTGATTTTATTATAATTCAGGTGTTTCATATTTTTTATTTGTTTATTTAAAATAAGCAACAGGCTCTTTGAAGATTTTTCTAAATTCCCTTTTGCACATTACTTTCTATTAAAATTTTGTTTTTGTAATTGTATTCCTACAAAACATATTTAAAATTTTCTATTTGTTAGCTGCTTCTTTGTCTTTGTAATTTCCATTTTTCAATTTCATTTTAAGCAGATGGTAAATGTAAAAATTAAAAAAAAAAAAATTTTGTATTTATCTAGATGAGTACAACACTCAAATTGAAGTACACCAAAAAATAAATGAATGAAAAAAAAAAATAAAAAATAACAAATAAACAATACATTGTTGTTGCCACTTATACTAATTAATTTCATAGTAAAACAAACAACAATAATTTTAAGCGAAAAAAAGTCTTCATTCCACAACTTTTCCCTCTGTTTCTTTTTTTTTTTCATTTTTACCAATCAATAATTATTTCATGTAATATATATTTATATTTGTAATTTGTATTTAAGAATAAATCGAATTAAGAGAAAAAAGAAAATGAAGTACAAAACACTGCAAAAAACTTATTGCAGCTTTCCCCAATGAAATTATTACAACAACATTATGATTAAGTACAAGTAAAAAAACCATTTAACGGTTAACGAAAATTTGTTACAAATTCGTTTTTTTAAGTTTTCGTATTTTTTATTTATTTGTTCATATTTTAATTCTTTTAGTTTTTTTTTTCATTTATTTATTTATTTATTATTATTTTTTTTTTTTTTGGTAAATTTTATCCTCATTATTATTTTGGTTATGAAACCTTCAATTATTATAAATCATGATATCGTGTAATTTTTATTGTTGTTGCTATTCTCTTTCTTTTTACATCTTATGAAACTTCTTCTCCTTTTTCATTATGCTTTTTTTTGGCTTCATTAAAAAATTGAGTAGATGATAAAAACAGTTTCAAGAGTTCAAGGCAAAGTGTGTCTTAAGTGTGTTAAATTTCCTTTTTTATGTCTCTCTCTCTCTCTCTCTTTTTATTTATTTCATTTTTTTTTGTTTCTTGTCTTCTACTTATGTAAATTCATTTTCTTTTTGTTTATTTTTTTATTGATGCTTTTTTGCTTTGTTTTTTTTTAATTTAATTAAAATTTTTTTTTTTTTGGAGAAACATTTTAAGCTGCGCTCATCCAGGCATAATACATTTCCGGTTTTAATCATAATTTATCAGGTGTTTCTTCTAAATGATGTTAACTGCAACAAAAGCAAAAACAACAATAATAATAATAATAATAATAATAATAATAATAATAATAATAAGAATAATAAGAAGAGAAGCGAAAAAAGGGTATCACTCGTTACTTATAATTTTACATTGTTTTCGAAAATAATTTTCATTTTTCATTTTTAATTTTTCTGTTATAAATATAATGGAAAAAAATTGATAAATGTAAAAAAGTGTGAGAAATTTTTAGGGGAATCACAAAGTATTTAAATGATCCAAAACTTTTCTCAAATCTTAATGTTATGAATTTAAAATAGTGAACAAAACGAAAAATATGTTTCAATTATTGAACTAATTGTGCAATTTTATTTATTTTTATTTTTTTTGTTATTGTTGTTTTGTTATAAATGCCATTTTAACAACTTTAAATAGTTAGTTAGTTATTTCTTCTTCATTCGTTTCAACACTCATTCAATATATCACACTTTTTATCTCGCTTCCTATTCTTAATCGTCATTCATATATCACTTTAAATTTAATGCTTCTAAATTATGATCGCTACTTTTCTAATCGCTACTTCCAATGCATTTATACGGCTATGTCGCTCGTTACTTCCATTCTTCACACTCTCTCTCTTATCAACTTAGTAATACTTCTTTAATCTTTATACTCTCTCTCTCTACTTGTTACTCTCTTCTTTGCTCTTTTTGTCTCTATCTTCTCGCTTATCTTCTTAATTCTCACTGATCACTTTCACTATTTGTTCTTTATTTATTACACAAGTACTATATTTTCTTTATTCGTTACTTTTTTCATATGCCATCCATTCTCTCTAGCAAATTATTGTTTTAATTGCTATTCGCTTTCCAAACGTTATTTTTATGCTGCCTATTTTCTACATTTCCAAATGCAATTTTTTCTTTTTTCTTTTTTTTTTCTGTTAATCGTTTTTCAATCGCCATTCGAATATGTAAATCGATAAAACGAGATGTATCTCTTGGAGATTATTTGAGCTCTAATACATAATATAATTTCTGAAAATTGAAAGTTCATTAATTAAGTTTCATTTAATATGAACTTGAAAGGTTTTGTAAAGATTGGCAAGAATCAAACATTGATTTATGTGAATTTTTCATATGGATTTGCCAGTCATTATTTATATTTGCAATTTTACATTTACAACTTTTCATCTTTTAAATGTCTCTGTAATAATATAAATGTATAAAGAAATTCGATTCGCATGTGTAAATAAATAAAAAAAAAACGTTTTCGTTATTTTTTTTTTTGCAATTAATAATTAACGGTAAGTTATGGATAAAAGAAATGAAAGTCAACTGTACTGAATTGTTAACTAAAGGTGCCTTGATAATCCATTTTATATTGCTTAATAAATGTATATGGATAAAACTTTGTGATAAGTTTTCATGAAATTCAAGTGAATGACAGGGCATGTAACATGATTATTAAATATCCCAGTAATTGTATTAATTATGAGTCTCCACAAATTTTTTTCCGCTAAGTCTCTCTCTCTCTTTGCCTTTTTAGATCACATAATTTTGTTTCTGCTTTCTTTTTTTTTGTTTGGCTTTTCGTTCCGGTAGTTTTGTATGCACCTGCTTATAGTTATCTGTTTCATTTCTTTACCTTTTTTTTTTAATACTTATGCTTATGTTACTTGTACTGTTTTCACAAAAAAAAAAAAAAAAAAAAAATGGAACAACAAAAATAAAACCAAAAACCACCAACAAATTAAATATAATTTTAGAATAAAATTATTATTTTATCAAAATTATTATCAATTGAAAATTTGAGATCTTCATGATAACTATTTAATGATCTTTCCAGTGATCTTGATATGTTTGATAAAATTGTTTGATTAAAACAAAATGAAACAACAACAAAAGCTTATCTACCTTTATTGCCATTCGAACATTTTCGAATAAATAATTGTACCTGAAAATACTTCATTTTTGTTTGAGTCAAATGGACCTTTTTTTTTCATTTGTTCAAAATTTAAATTTATTTGAATAAAAGTACTTGTAAAAGTTGCCATGAATCCCTTTTGGATCTATTTTATCCAAAGTTTTTGATAGAAATATGTTGCTAATTCCAAAAAGAGATCCAACGACTAAAGTTTAAACCAGGTTGCGTTTCTTAGAGATTCCATATCCATAAAATAATTTGTCTTACATTAATAAAAAGGCAATAAAATTAATTTAGAGATGAAACAAAGTGAAAATCCAAAATTTTTAAAAAGTTTTAAATTATTTAATTGTATTGTGGGAAAGTGTCTTCGAAACTAAATCTAAAATTATAGCACATATATTTTAAAATACTATTTTGCATAGATTTTTTATTGCAACTAAAAGTCTTCCCATTATAAAAAGTTTGCTTAAAATGAGTTGAGTCTAATGAGTGCTCATAAAAACTTTTCCATTTGATATATTTGGAATATGCTTGTCTTTAAATCTAAAGCAACCTATAAATCAAAAATTTCATTAGTGAATTAAGAAAAATTCTCGTACTTTGAAAACAAACGTACGCAGATAAACATCAAATACAAAAAGTATAGACAGACGTAGAGACAAGTTGATATCAATACAAAAGTTGATTTTTAGCCAAAGGATTCAGAGGGCTCATTGTTGTAATCATATTTGAAGTGTTTTTTTTCTTCAAACATATCAATATATAATTGAAAATTTTATATAAAGAAAAGTTGAATTGTGAAAGTACAATTTAAATGAATAAGCAGACAGATAGATGGACAAATTAAAATGGCTTGATCTTTTAATGAATTTGCTACAGTTAATTCTAAATTTATAGCAGAGTTCTAAAAGAAGAAAAGAAATAAAAAAGAAAAAAACATTTCATAAGATATCAAATGAAATGAATAAATATCATAGAAGGCGCTCGAGCGTACTTGACAGCGCAGCTGTCAAGTTAAATTTACAATAAAATCAAAGTTTCTTACTCATTTTCTTTTGCATTTCATTCTTTGATTTTAGTTTTTTTTTTTTTTTTAATTTATTTATTGTTTTATTGTAAACATATCAACCAACTGACCAAACCAAATGGCAACAACAACAATACCGACATTTATGCTTATTTAATTTATTGTATAAAAGTGAACAATTTAATAGCAACAATAACAACAATAATAACAACAACGATATCATATAAAACAGATTTATGAGGGTAAGCAAAATATAGACTTTAACAAAGCTCGTCGCATGAAGAAATATAAAGTAATTTTTAGAGGGTTGATGTTTCATGTAAAACAGGTGTGGCAAACATTTTTAAAGAAATGGTCAGTTTGATCATCAATTGATAATGTAATTCAAAAATGTGTGGGCCACATTAAATTTTCACATTTTTCAATTTTTGTTTGCTTTTATTTTCAACAAAACATTAACAAAAACAGCTTTTTAATAGAAATTGCTTAAACTTTTACATTTTATATAGATAATTTTTTAAAAAGCATAAATTAATAAAAACAATTAAAATGTAGAGTGCACAAAAACCACCAGAACAAAAAGGAGAAGAAGAAGACAAGTTTTTTTTTATAACCATTTGTTATTCCTTACTTTGAGCGTATCTTCTTTAGAAATTTGTGAAAAAAGGTAAAAAGTTGTTGTTGTAGTAAATATGTAAACTGTGACTGTGACAGTGACTGTAACAGTGACAGTGGCTGGTAGTAGTTTTAGCCTACCGCCATGAAGCCTTTCAAAATCAGGGCAGCAGGTTACTTTTTGGTCTTTCATATCGAATTAATATTCCAAAAAAAAAAAAAAAAAAAAAAAACAAATAAATGAAAGAAATACAGAAAGAAATTCAAGAAAGAAACAACAGAATAAAGAAAAAATAAAATTTTTTACAGTTTTTTAAATTTATCATTTTTCCATTCTGGTGCATGAGAGAAATAGGCAAATTATTGAGTATAATTTAAGAAAATAAGAGAAAATCAAATGGCGTAAAAAAACCGAGAATATTAATCGTCTCTGAAATTTATGTATGTTTTTCAAATAAGCTGCTGCAATTTAAAGAAATTTTTTTGCTTTCATTTATTTTTGAAGAAATTTAGTACTCGAAGGAAAAAACACTAAAATATTCATTTTAAAAAATTACAATAAATTTTCAAATTATTACACATTAACAATTTTCGTTTTAATCTATTTAATTAAGAAAAAGTTTTAAGTTCAATTAGAATACAAATGAAGAAAATCAAAAGACTAAAGCAACAAACTTTTTAATGAAACTGAGATTTAATATTTCCATAAGAAAAACGCTATTGAAACATTTTTAAATTACATTTTATTTCAAATGTATGAAAAATTAAAAAATGTGAAAAATCTGAAATTTTTCAAACATTTCCATTATATAAAAAAAAATACCAAAAAAATAAAAAACTACAACAATAAATTTTAAATTTAGCAAACATCTTTCTTAAACCAAAAAAATTTTTATTGTAACATTTTTTTTGAAAAGTATTTCAAACAAGTGCTAATAAGTTTCTTTTTTTTTTCTGCATAATAAATATTTTCAAATTGAAAGCATGAACTCTGCTTTTTTTTGTGCAGGCCTTCATCCTCAGTTTTTGAAGTTAAGTTTCACGTATGCGTCAAATATCAACAGTGATTGTGGTCAATTTCCTTAAGGAGATATTCATATCTGAAAATTTAAAATTAAGAAAATTTGAAAAAATTATACAAAAATTGTGAAAGTTGTGCAGACTTTTCAAAATATTTGAAAATATCACTGTGCATAAAAAGATAGAACGTCGAAAAAATTGCATCGATCTAATGATCTTGTTTTTTAATAATGCTCCCTTTTTCTTTGATTCAAAAACTGTTTAGTTAAAAAGTTACTTTAAAATTTATAGATGTTGACGAAAAAATATCTCAACAAGAGTTTATTTTAGTGGAAATGCATGGAAAAATATTAAATGGATAGTTAGAACAATCGGACATTTGGAAAATTAGTTTTAAAATAGTTTCTATCTCAAAAAATTTTCATACAAATGACGAAAATAAAAACCAATTAATTTTAATAAAACATTTTTTATTAAAAGGAAGGAAAAATTTTAAATAAAATATTTAAGACAAATTTTTGACATAAAAATTATTGATAATGTTTTTTTTATAATCAAAATAATTATTAAAGGAATTTCTTCAAAACAAATATAAAAATTTATCTTAATTATTTATAATTTGAACAAAAATTTTGTTGTTCTATATAAATTTACACAAAAAAATTGAGTTAAGGATATAAAATAAAAAAAAAAAAATAAAGAAAAAGTAAATTGAAAATTTAAAAAGTATAATCAAGAATTGAGCGGTAATTTTTCATTTCTTCTTTTGTTATAATTTCTTTTCTATTTTATTATTACTT
This sequence comes from Melophagus ovinus, assembly GCA_023089585.1. Taxonomy (NCBI): domain Eukaryota; kingdom Metazoa; phylum Arthropoda; class Insecta; order Diptera; family Hippoboscidae; genus Melophagus; species Melophagus ovinus. The sequence goes on from JAKKIB010000253.1 coordinate 4,266,293, forward strand.
TTCTTTTCTTTGTTGGTTTGGTTTTTTTTTATTATTTGCAAAAATGAAACTCCCTAAAATAAAATATTGTAAAATAAGCCTTTCGGAATCTTAAGCTGACTAAAGAAAAAAATTCAATAAATGAATACAAAATAAATAGAAAAAGGAGCACTTCAAATGTTGTTGCGTAAGAAGCTAAATTCACAAAAACAAAAAAACGATTAAAACATCGATGTTAGATAAGAAGAAAGGTCTTTAGGATTGTGCCCCTTTCTTTGGTTTATTTTTCTTTATTTTTTATTTTTTTTTTTTTTATATTTATTGTTTTCTTTAAATTGCTGCTTTTGTTTTAATTTTTATATGCGAGTAAGGTTTTGTAAAGGATTAATTTCTCTGTTTTTCTTTTCCATTTTTCTATTTTGTTGTATAATTTTCGGATAGATAGAATTTCTCTCATGATCATTTTGTTTACACAGGAAACAGTTGTGGGTAGATAAGGTTTAAAAAAATAAAGCCAAATTTTGGTTTTGTTTTTTTTAATCCCTAATTTTTTTGTTATATTTAATTTTAATGTTTTTTTAAAAAAAAAGAACTAATCAAATTTTATGCACCCTACTTTAAGTTTACAGGAAAATAATAAAATTGTCATCGAAAATAAACAGTCTTATGGTTTTTTTTATATTTCCTTAAATTTTAGTTCAAAATTTAAAGAGAATAGTCATCTTTTTGATAATGATTCTGTAGAGATGTAGGTTGGCAAAATTTATCTGATATTTATATGGATCGACCGTGACATGGAATGCTTTTCATTTTAAGCTAAGATGATAATTTATGATCAAGTACTCTAAATCAAAGCTTTTACAATTATTGGAAAATTCTTAAAGTACATTTTATAAAAATACTCTTAATGGGATTTTATCTGGGCCCCCTAAGTTACTTTGACTTTAACTAATTTTTGTAATTTTGTATTGATAATAAAACTATTGAAAGTTGAAAAAAAAAAATCTTGAAAATTATGAAATAAGTTTCTTTTTAAAGTAAAAACCCAATTTTTAGGTGTAATCAAAATCAAAATCAAAATCAAAACCATTTGAACTTTAGAGTAACTTTTACCAAATGCTTGAAAAAAAATTTTTCTCTATTTAATAGAAAAATGTTAAAAGTATAGACAGTTTAAAAATTTGTAAAGGTAAAATCATTTTGGCGAAAGAATTTATAGAAAGTGTTACAATATAAATTGGAATATTTTCAAATTGCAATAATTTAATTTAATTTGAATTTTTACAATTTGTTTTTAAATTTATTCATTTCAGTTTAGTTGAAATTCTTTTATAAATTGTTTGTTTTAAAAGAATTTTTTTCTTTATTAAATTTTACTTTTTTACATCATCAATTTTACTTTTTCCTCTTTTTTCTCTTTTTCTTCTTTTACTGAGGAAACATCTAGAGAATGAAAGAAAAGAATAAAAACAGCCAGCCATATCATTATTTTATTGTACATTTAATTAAATGTTGTTCAAAAAAAATGTCAACAAACGAGTTTGTAAAAGTCTTCCTTAGATGACTTGTATTGCCAGCCGCTTCGTTGTTAATCATCAATAAATTATTGTCAACTTTTAATTGATTAACGTAAATACTTTTTGCAAACATTATACTCATTTTTCTTCTCTTCTCCTTCTCTCCCACTCTCTCTCTCTCTTCTTCTATTGCACATTGTGCTTATTTAGCAGTAACTAATGAAACGCTGGAAAAAGTGGTAAAAGAAGTGAAAAGTTGCATGATTCAATTGATGAGATGGTTAAATAGGTTTAACCTTGAGAAATATTAAACAAAGAGATTTACAACTGGCCAGGCCAATATTAAACACTAAACACCAACACAATCATCATTATTTCCATTAAACTAATTATCATTATTGTAATCATTATCATTGTTCTCATTATTATCGCTTTCATATCATATTTGACCATCTCAGAGAATACAAGTAAATTATTTCACCCAAAGAAAAAAAAAACCAAAAAAAAAAAAAAACAAAACAAAACAAAAACAAACAAAAAAAAGTCATTTTCATTAAAATTTGCTGGTGTTGTTGTTATTATTATTAATATTGCTGTCAATATTATTAACAATTGTCAACAGATTCTTTATTTATATAAAATTCTTCAATTTCTATAAAAAATATAAAAAAGTACCAAAAAACTTGCTCTTATGTGGAAAACGTAGAAAGAGTACAAAATTAAGCAACAAGAGATCATAAACAAAGTTATTGTAATGTGATGCGTATGTCCAACATGTTGATAGATACACACACACACACACACACACACATGCACACATATATACATGCATGCTCATTGTTCAAAATCAAAGAGAGACAATGAACTTACGCTCAAATTAAAGTTGACTTTTTTTGTTAAACTAAGCATTTATCTGCTTGAATGCCTGTCTGTCCGTCTTTAGATTATCTAAAGTTTAGCATAAAATTATTTCATCATTTTTTTTTGTATATTATCCATACGTACATACCAACACACAAACATACATATGTCAAAAATTATTTACATTCTCATTCTCAGGTTTTTGTTTTCTTCTTCTTCTTGTTGTGCATAAAAATTTCTCTCATGCAATAAAAGGTTTGTGTAGTAAGTCTAAGAATGAAATAATTTAACAAAATTATGACAATTTTTTTTATTAGCTTTAAGTTGACTTCATATTTAGTTCTAATGTTAAATGTGTGTAAAAATTTTAAATGGCATTTTTGCATACGTTTTTTTCCCAAGAGTTATGTATTTCAAAGAAATTTTTGTTAATTATAGAATTAACATTTAGATTTAAGAGTCTAATTCATAAGTCTAATGATTATAATAAAATAAATTAAAATAAAATAATAATCGAATTTTGTATTCCTCATACAAACTAACAATAAATTGTGCTAGATATGTTTTGATGTCATTAATGATTTTGATATTTAAATAATGAAAATTATTTGTATTTGCTTGCAATAACATTTTTACTGAATTACAAATATTCAAAGTTTTTTTTTTGTTTTTGTAATGTGAAAAAATAACTTTAAAATTTTTAGTTTTTTGGTTGGAGCAGAAAGTGTGGCAATAAATTATCAAGAATTAATTTGAACTCATATCAATTCATGTCTAACAATTTTTTTTAAATCTCTTTCTCTTGTTGATGCGTTTCATAAAAAAAAAAATGTATTGAAAGTTTAAATAAAACATGAATTTGATGAATTTGATGAATTTTTTCTTTACAAATGCCATCTGATAACAATCAATAAATCAGATATTCATTGTGTTTCCCATCAATCAATTTACGCAAAAAAAAAAAAAACAAAAATTTCTCAATTTAATGAAAACTTGAGAAATAGAAATTTCAGTGAAAAGTTTCAGTGGAACTTTCATTTAACTGCAGCGTACATTTTTGTGGATGCTGTCATTAAAAAATTCCCAACAATTGTTTTCATTTTAATTAGATTTTCTTTATTTTTGTTTTTCGCCATTTTTTACCTTTTTCTTTGCTAAATTTAATTAAAATGATTTAATTTAATTTTTATGTGTAAATTTTTTTATACCGCATCTTATACGGGGTAGAGAGTATTATAAATGAGTGCAGATGTTTGTAACATCCAGAAGGGAGATTAACTTTTTATTATACCGAACGTCTTAGAATCACCATTTACAACGATTTAAATCTGTCTGTCTCCATCAATTTTTTATAAACATGGACAAAATGAATCACTGTACAATTTTTTTTATATATTTGAATGAAAATGGGCACATAATCTAGATTTAAATATTTTTTTTTGTATGAGAAACTTTTCAACAGAAAAATTACCAATTTTTATTTTCCTTTTATTTGGAGGCCTTTAACTTTAAAAATAAATTTCAATCGAATTTAACATTTTCAGTTCCTTTTAATTATGCAAAATTTAAGAAAAGTAAAAAGTTGAGAAATAAAAGAATTTATAGATAAGATAGAACAAGGTGGTACAAAATTTCACGGCACAAATCAGTTCAATCCAACTCAAGCGAACTCAATTCAGCAGCCAAATAATAGTTAAAGGGCAAAATTTATAGTCAAACAATTTAAAAAGTTGAAAAATGAAAACTGAAAAACTATTTTAAAAATATCTCCATCAATTAAATGAAGCCAGATCATCATCATTATCATCATCATTATCATTACTATTATCATTAAAATAATCTTTATGATATATGTGAGTTTTTGTGTGTGTGCATGTTTGTGCATGTTTGTGCATGTTTGTGTATGAAATTTATATTAAATTCAAATCTAAAGAAGCAAAATGAGAAAGAAAAATTTTTAACATTTTTTATGTGTCATTAAAAAAAAAAATCATGACCATTTTGCCGCTTCTTTATCTACATCTTCACTTAAATATTAAAATTAAAGATTTTTATATAAAATATAAAATAAGACAAAGAGAAATAATGAAATCGAGAATAAGTAAACGTTAGAAAGTACAAAAATGCCAAATAAATATTCGAGATTCAATTCACTCATAAAAATTATTGTGTACATCGATTTGTGTCATCAACTTATTGTTGCTCTTAATATATAAATATTTTTAGTATTGTTGCTGCTATTGTTGTTGCTATTGTTGTTGCTGCTATTATTGTTGTTGTTGATATTCTTATGATTTTCAGTTAAGTATGTACGAAAATTTTAAGGCTCATATAAAATTATGATGTTAAATTGGGTGTTGTTGTAGTTGTAATTGTTGCTAAATATTATTAATAAAATCTGTATGCATAAATAAATGAAATGTCAATGAATCTAAGTGAAAATTATGATTGAATTGCAATTTATTATCCTCACTTTTAATAAGGAAACACAAAATGAGGAAACTGAACTTTTTAGTACATTGGACTTGAATTATGGTATGGCTGACACGTTTGTTGGTAACACTTAGATGGAATTTAAAAAAAAAAATCCATTTTTTATTTTATTAATCAAGACAGAATCATTTTCTAAGTTGATTTAAAAACAATTGTCCATCTAATGTTTCTTCATGTAAATTTGAGAAATCTTAATGAAATTTTTTTATACCAATAAAATTTAATCTTAAGACGATATTTATTAGATACATTTAGAGTTGGACAATTTTAGCGACCTCAAGCCAATTAATATTTTCAATTAAAATAAAAAGTGATTATATGAAAAAATATTTTTCTTAAAGAAAATCATTCATAAAATTGTGTGCAGAAGTATAAGGACCATGAATTAAATTTGAATCCAATCCAATGAACTTTTTAACATTCTCAAAAATTTTCAAATTATACGTAACTTTGATGTGGCGGGATATTTTGAAGCCTTCCCCAAAAATATGTTATAATTTTATATATTTTATTGATTTGAATTGATTTGTGGCCTCATTTAAATGATTCGTATAGTAAGGGCAACGATTTGGTGGGATTTCTTGTATTAGTTCGATTTCTTAATTGACTCATTTGAATACCATAGAGACCTAAATTCAATATTTTAATATAAAAAGTTAAATTTCATGAAACGGCTGAAAAATTTGTAAAAATTTGTAAAAATTTGTAAAAATTACAACTTTTGACAAATAAAATTTTTTTTAATTACTCTGAGCCATTATAAAAAAAGTTATATGAAAGTTTCTACTTTAGGAAATCGAAATTTTTTGCTCTTCAAATTAGGCACATACAGAAATAATTTATATATAATTTAAGATGCCATGGATAAAAAAAAAGAATTCTATAAATTATCTGCATCAGATAAGATTTGTTATTAATTGGTCGTTATTAAATTGGTCGTTAGAAATTTTTAACAAATTTTCATTTAGCAAAATCTGTTAAAAAAAAAGGCCTCAATCGAATACATTACAATTTTTCTTTAAATATCCTTTCTTTTTGATATTCAAATGAATGTAAAATTTAAATGCAGTTTAGATAAGACAAGATCTTTCACTTAATCGATCTAACTTTCTAAGGACTTCTTTTTTTTTGTAATAAAAGTTTTCTTAAATGAATAAATATTTTTTACTTTCTTGTCCATTACTTAACGACCATTGAATGGGAAAAATAGGGGAAATGGCAAAAAATGGGGGAAATGGAATGACTATTTGTAAGATTCTTAATCGTTTCAAATTTAGTGATATTTTTATTAATTAATAATAATAACAAAAGAATAGCAAAAACAGCAATAAATATTGTTGTTGTAATAAATTGTTATCATTTATAAATACTTTGTTAATTATGTAAATTCATTTAAAAATTAAAGCCACAATAAAGTGACTTATCTTTAATTTTCTTTATTACATTATTTTGCTTTTTCATTTTTGTCCATTTTTTTAAATATATTTTTCAATTTTTTCCATTTTTGTATTCTGCAATTTATTCTGAATATGTGAACTGAATGCGTATAATTTAGTGAAAATAAAATAAAAGAACGGTAATAATTGCAATAAAAATTAAAATAATTATTAGTGAAAAAATTTTATATGATTGAGGCCAAATATTGGATACTCACCAACCATCTGAGTGTTAATGCATACCGATAGTAATTGGAAGTTGTTGTTGAAGTCGAATATTCATGGCCCACTTGTATGACTTTTTTTTGGTAGCCCTGTCTTCAAATTATGAGCGGGAAAAGTATAAAGTTTTGCTTAAAAAGCATAGCGGCATTCTCACTTTTTGTTGTTACTCTGTAGGCGTGTCCTTTAATCGATTTTACTCATTTTGAATATAAATCAATTTACATAAACTTTGACGTTTGACGTTTCTTGTCAAATATGAAGTCGATGTATATGATTTGGGGATCAAGTATATGTTTACCATTCATGGGCAGACGGACAAAAGGGCTGAAGGACAGACATATCTAAATCGGTAGAAAATTCGGTATGTATATACATTAGAAGATCTCTGAGGCCTCTTTTTTTAGGCATTACAAACATTATGACGAGTTGAATATAGCCCCAAAACTTTGGGTGGTGGATATAAAAGCAGAACTAAAATAGCAACTAAAATAGCAACAATAAACTATAAAAAAGTTTGTTAATTTGTTAAAACGTTTGTAGATTATAATCACACAGTCCTAGTACATTACACATTTTATATACACATATACATAAACAACCGTACATCCATAATAATCGCATTAAAACGCATTAAAATGATGCAGTGTAAATACACACATATACACAAGCGCAAACAAATAAATCATTTAGAAAATCTTCTTGATACTCAGAGCAATGGAATAAAGCAAAACCCAAGAGAAAGAGATAAATCTTACATAAACGATAAAGAGGCAAAACGGCAGGCGCAAGTAAATGTAAGTAAATATCTATTTATGATACGTAAGATAAATATTTTACATACATACAATAAATTCATATATATATAAAAATAAATATATACAAATAGGAGGAAAATGTTGTATTCTTCTTCTTTCTTGTCTGACTTCTATAGACCTTGAATTAAAATTGTTTGTTCTGTGCTGTGCTCGCTTGGCAAGTGCTTTTATATATTTTTTTTAAACTAGAACAATTGTTCTCTTTAATTATAAACGCATTAAATATATATATATATATATATATATATATATATACACACACACATTATATATACAAAGAGCATGTTTATAGTTTACAATTTACAAGTTACTGTTATTGTAGCGTTACAAAGAGATAGTTAGACAAATATACAGATGAATCAAGAGAGTGAAAAATAAAGATCGGATCATAACGAGAAAGAGAGGCAGGAAGGCAGAGATAGTGAGAAAAATTAGTGAAGAATGAGGTGAGTGAGGCCCAAGAGTAAATAAAATAATTATTTAATTTATGGTTATAAAACGAATGCAGAGAATGCTGTTGAAAAAACGCACACTGCCCCAATTATTTAGCAATATTTAAGACAAATTACTAGAATCAAAAGTCAAGTTTAATTTTAATGATCGATCCTTTCTTTTGATGATTAAAGCGTTAATATTAAGTATGTATAATATAAAAATAGATGAGTCGTTCGGTTCATTATGCCATATACGATTATTTTGCATGATATATTATTTTTTCTTGCAAGTTGTACAATCGTTTATCAGGTTTTGGAAATAGAAATATTTTGCCTAATGGCTCAGCTGTTGGAAATGTTTGAAAAACGAAATGAATCCTACAAACTTTTAAAAGTTTTATAGATAAAAGCTAGTGAACTTTGTTAAATTCTATATCTTTTTTTTTTTTTCCTATAAATTTCCTATGACCACATTGAATTGCCAAAGGCCCATTATTTTTGAAATGCCCTTCCCTTGATTAATGTTAAATAATTTTGATATACGTTCAACCATAATGGACTTAATTGTATTTTTGAAAATTTGTTGTTTGCCACGGCCCTTTCTTATTTTTAAATTTTATATGGCCATTAATTTATTTAGTAGAAATTTATTTCAAAAATCTAGTAAAAGTAAAGAAACACTCAAAACTCTAACTCATTTTAAGATTAGATAAAATAAGTTGCAACTCTGATTTTAATTAAGTTTAAATGTTCAAAAAAAAAAAAAGAGAATATTTATGATAAACATACCAATAAAATATCTTTTAATTGGACCAGGCCCTGCTATAGTTCAATTTTATTCGGAAAGAAGTCCAATGAGTTTTGGTAAACTCTAAATTTGAATGGCATCTGCCTTAAAAGCGTCTAAAGACTCACAAAAATGTACTAAAGTTTTGCATACTTATTGGATTTTTCAAGTTGTAGTAGATAATAGCAAAATATGTCGAAATTCCTAACTAAGCAAAATGTGTCGAAAAAACTTTTATAAATTGAGTACGTAAATCTATTTACCAAATAAGAAGTTTCTTCTTGTTTTAAATTTTATTTATAATTCTTTGTTTTTTTTTTTTTTTATTATATTATATATTATATTACAGAACATGCAGCTAAATAGAAAAGCAGCATGCATGAGGCATAAAGTTAAAAGTGCTTGTTGTGCTTTAAACTTCAAAGTTTTGCAAATCGTGTGTGTGAGGAAATTTTAATTAGCCTAACTGCTATTTATTTAAACTTTTTCAAATCGCATACATTTACATATATGTTTATATGTATATTGTTTATGTTTGTGTGCGTGTGTATGTTCATTGTAATTATAAAACAATTAGTTGATAATTGTTTTTTTATGTTGTTATTGTTGCCATAGTTGTTGGTTTCTCTTACACATTAAATATTAATAAAAAAATAATTTAGCATAAAACAGGCAATTTTTTTCTTTAATTTATTTTCTTGTAGTTCTTTTTGCTGTTCAATTTTTTGTTATCTTTATTTTTTTTTTTTTTTTTGTAATTCTTTTTTGGAAAATTTGCTTCTTATAAACGTGAGAGTTTTTCATAAATGATTGTGTTGTAAATTACATTATATTTTTAAGTGTAAAATCATTAAACTATAAGAAAAGGAACCCAAGAAATGTGTAAGGGAAAGTTTTGTCGTTTTTTAAAAACACGTGCTAAATTTGTAGGTATATATAAAAAAAAAAGTATTTAATTGAAATTGTAATAGCATTTTATAAAAGATAAATTACCGATAACAAATGAACGTATTCTAGATGATTTATTACTAACTTTTCCTTACTTCTTTATAGCAAATGAAAATTAAAAGGCATTATCAAATAATAACAAATAAGAAACTTTTAATTGGCTGGGACCAAATCTTGGATACCCATTACCTAGATGATATTACGAATTAGAACCTCATTCAATTTTTTAAAAGTAAATTGAAAACGTATACAAAAAAAAAAAAAGTGAAAACTTGGTATTGTGTAATTTTGCTTAGATGTACAAGTTTTGCATGATTTTTAGACAGACATTGTAGACCAATAGTTTTCCTACTTGTGCTAAATTTTAGCTTTATATCTTTTACAATTTCCAAATGATAAGCAAACAAATACAAAATATTGCTAAATGGGAGTTTTTAGTTTATGTTGCACTGTAGGCGTGTCTTTCAATCAATTTGGCCCATTTTCTATGCTAAACCGCATGTAAGAACTTTCAATAATTCTGCTAAATTTTTAGCTTAATATCTCAAATTTTACCATCACCAGAAGAATGAACCCAACAGATAGACACACAGATGGACAGACATGTCTAAATCGCTGCAAAGTAAAAATATGTGTACTTTATAAGGTCTCCGATGCATACTCGAAACTATATAACTTTAAATTATCTGCCTATGCCATAAATTACCAAATGGGGTATCTAAGTGTTGAGTATCCCAGATTTGGCACCAATCAAATACAATTTTCTTACTTGCTTATATTACAACATTTCCCAAGAAAGTGAAGGGTTTCGAAAAATCGCTTGATCTGATCCAAATTTTGTATATAAATTGAGTGTGCCCAAATACAACTTTTATATCAATCTTTATCAGTACATATCTATAATATCCTTCGCAATATGAGTCTTTATATGGAGCGTAAAAATAGTCTAAAATTACACGTAATTACTCCAAGCGATCTTTAAACAAAAACACGCCCAAATAGTAAATTGTAATTTTTACTTTGATAACAAATTTATATGGACAGAAGAACAGAACAGTTTAAATGGAATCGGAAAGTAAGTATAATTCGATTGGTATAATAAATGGGGGCGCTTTTCTCAAACCCTTCTAGGTGTTACATACATCTGTACAGGCATATAATACCCAAGCCGCGAGTGGTGTAAAATAAAATTAAAATAAAATTAATTAAAAAAAAGAAAACTTTAAACTTAAAACTATTACATTAATTTTAATCGAATAACATTAAAATACTTTGCAAAAATTTTAATCATCAGTTGGCTGATAATACATAATTGAACTACTTGTACTACTTGTACTTGAACGTTCCATATAAGCTGGACTCATTGCTGGACTGCAATTGATTGGTGTCGATGCTGGACTATTACCCAATGGCACAACTAATGGCCCAATTGCTTTACGTGTACGTGATGTACCTCTAATACCTTGATTAATGGGTCCACCAGTTTTTAAACGTGGTCTTCCTGGTCCCCGTTTCATTGGTATTGGTATTGCAGTCGGCGTAAAAACACCTTCACCCGTAATTGTTATTGGTGATGTTGGCCTATCACATACCGTTGCAACATCTGTTGCCACTAAAAAATTAAATTAAACAAAGAAGAAGAAGAAGAAGAAGAAGATGAAGAAGAAGAAAAAATTAATTAAATCAAAGTTGTTATAGTTTTTTTTTTTTTGTTTTTTGTTCGTTCGAATAAATTTTGATAACGATAATTATATAATAATTTATAAAGCACGCATATTATTTGCGTATTATTTATCATCATCATATGATCGAAATTATATACAATAATAAACATGTAATACGGTTGCCATCAAACATGTCACGTCTTGTATGCTTTTTATTTATACTTTTGATTCAAAGCAAATAAGAAAAAAAAAAAAACATAAAACAAAAATACAAAAACAATAACAATTGCCAGTGGCTCCCCCTTCCGCATAAAGTTTTTCTTGTTTTATTTTTTTTTTGCTTTTTCACTTTTGCTTTATATTGTACGTATTTTGATTGTAATTGTTATTGTGCATGATGTGAAAGTGAAAGTAATAATAAGTGAGAAGAGGGCAACAATCAACAAAACAAAACAAACAAAAAAAAAAAAAAAAAATAAAGAGAGATACTAAAAATTAAAAATGAAAATACAGGAAAAGGCAGAAATTGTAACAAACAAAAAAAAAAAAAAAAAAAAAAAGTAACAACATTAGCAGTTTACCGTTAATAATGCTGGGAAACAGAACTGTGTGGCATAATTATTGTGTTTTATGTTTTTCCTTTTCTCTTTTATCTTCTTTTAGTCAAATGTTGTTGTTGTTGTTGTTGTTGTTGTTATTTAAACCAACGGTTTTCTTAAAGTTATAAAGGCATATTCACATTGATTGAAATTTTTTTCATAAAATCAGAAACCATCGAAAGCCCAAAGTGAACTCTAAGATTTCTTCAAACAGTACAAAACTTCTAGGACTGTTACTTTACCAAGAAACCATCTTTTTTAAAAGTAAAATAATTTAAAAAAATTTCAGACCCTCAAAGTTTACACAATTTGTTGACCATTTTAATAATTGACTTTTTTTAAATGTACTTATTTTTTACATTTAAGTTGTGCATTTAAGTTGAAGGGCCCTTAAAAGTCAGAAAGTGTAATAAGTATAAGCTTTATATTCCTATTTAACAACTACGTTCATTTCTAATTGTTTCAAATAATTTTTATAGTAAATTTTACATTCTAATAATTTTAGAATCAACTTGTATTCTCCTTCAAATAAGTTTTATCAAAATTCTTGAATATTCTGAAAAACTATTAAAAGCTTTAGGATTTCAATGATAGTATAAATAATGAGCACATTTATTCATTCAACATACTTTTCAAATATCTAAAATTTTGTATATATTTACAAAAAAAAAAATACCGTTAACAATGAAATTTTATCTGAATATTCAAATTGAAGCGTTCAATTTTTAAATAAGCTCCGTTAAGAGTAAAAAAAAAACTAAAAACTTTAGACCTCAATCATAAAACAATTTATTGATCATGCGCATTATGCCTTAATCTCAAATATTTTCAAATAATTTATCTGAAATTTATTTTCAGGAAATTTTTCCAAAGAAGACGCACATTTTTCGAATAATCTTCTTTATAAATAAACTAGTCTGGTAGGTAGAAAAATCAGGCTTATGGAAATACTATTTTATTAAACCGAAAATATATTGGCCACGCCCATACTAAATTCTAACTGTACGAAATTCTTAACAATTTTTTTTTTTTTGATGATTTTCTCTAACTCTAAAGAGCATATGTAGAAAAAAAAAGAACCTTTAAAGCATTTTATTTAAAAGACACGCCCATAAAAAATTAAGTAATTTACATAAATCTAATAGCCTTAATTATTAAGTGGGTGCTTTAAGAGTTGTCTTCAGCTTAATATTACATTTTCGCATTTAATTTTTTGTAACTTTCGCACGCATACGAATCTACGGAACACTTTGCCTAACGTTTGACGTTTTCATCATGTTATTATGTTACGTTATGAAACAATGGAATAGTAACAAAAAAAAAAAAAAAAAAAATAGAAAAAAAAGAAGAAAGCAGACATTTAGAAAAAATTTTACATGTTGTATGTGCCGTTTGTTTCTTCATCTCTCTGTCTTTGCCTTTTTTGTTGCTTTTGTTTTTTTTTTTTTTTGCTGAAGCCATTTAAAATGTTGCATCTTGTTTGTATTACACTGAATTAATTACAAATGCGCTTTTTGTGTTTTCTCAGTAACTTCTTTTTTTTTTTTTGTTTGTTTCTTCGGTTGCCAAAAAAAAAGCAAAAAAAAAAAAAAAATCAAAAACAACAAAAAACCAAATATATGCGTATGGTTAATATTTTTAGATATTTGAAGCTGATTTTTGTTATTAACATTTCAACAAAAAGCAAATAAGTAAATTATATTTGGATGGGGCCAAATCTAGAAAACACACCTAAAAATCTAAAAATCATGATATTACGATGCAGAGCCTGCTTCAGTTTTCTACTAAAACGTAAACATAAAAAAATAATAATTTGCTATAGTATAATAAAAGCGGAATAGGCGTGGCCACTTTACATGACTTTACTTTTGTGACAGTTTGTTGAAAAACAATGGCCGTACTGGTTGTATAGAATTTTCGATTTTCATCCTTTTGGCATTAACGGTTTAGTTTATGTTAGTAACTTCCAATACCATTCACCTTTGGGCCAAATACTTAAGCAGTACATTCCTCAGCATGAAATTATTGCAATAAGTACTTTCTACAATTTTATTATACAAATGGACAGACATCAAATGGACAAGCAAGTACGTTTAACTTATATTCATTAGGAAGCTAATTGTCCATTGATGAGCATAACAAGGGACCAACTGGGTCCTTTTCCCACAAGGGAAAAATTTAACAAAGAACCAACTGGCTAAATTGAATTTAAAATAAAAATAATGGAAAATAAATCAATTGTAGTGATTTTATTTTATTTTGAAATATTTGTTAATTTAAAAAATAGAAAATCTTTAAAAATTCGTATATTTAGATATTATTGACATTTTTTGTTTCTGTCAAGTTATATAGAAATTTTATTGAACAGTTTGATATAAAAAAAAATTATAAAAAAAAATTTATATTAAAAAAAATCTCGGAATTGTTTTTATTATATTTCAATAAAATCAAATCAAATTAAATTTTTTTTTTTTTTTTTTTTTTAGCATTCGAAATAATGTTAATTTATATCGAATTAACTAAAACTTAAGAATCATTTTTTTCATTTTAAATTACTACTTTTTTGAGGCTTTAAATTTTGCGCCCTGTTTCGCTCGCTTAAAGTTAAAATATTCTTAAATACCAAGTACCTCAATGATAAACACTTTACCACCCAGATATAAATTGCTTCTACAACGATTGATATTTCATTTTAACTCAAATTTGAACTCCATTAAAAGACTTTTTTTTGTACAAATTTTATTCTTTTGATAAATAATTTAACAACTTTTTTTTAGAGTTTTTTAGATTGGATTTTATAAAAAAAAAAAAAAAACGAAGATAGAATTTTTGCAATTTTTTCCAAGCAAATAAAAGAAAACTTACATGAATAAAAGTCTTTGTCAAGTACTTTGTCAAATTTTCAATAATTTTTGTCCATTTTTTAAAGTAGCAAAATAAGCAAAAATAATTGAAATTGAAAATATACAAAATTTCGATTTACCAATTAAATGTATAAAATTTTAATAGAAACTTTTTAAAAGATTGAATTTTTTCTTGCCTTAAAAAAGGAAGAATGAATAATTTTTTAAAGGGCCTAATTCAAAAAAAAAAAAAAAAGAAAAAAATGTATTGTTGGTCGCTGCAATTTTGTGTGACAAATTACTTCAATTTTTAAATTTTATCATTTTATGATTATTACGATAAAGTAAATATTTTGCATAACTTTTACATTATCACTTAATGATAAATTTTATTACTTAATAAAAGCATAAAATCATACTTTAAGTGGAAGATTCTAAAAGCGTCTGCCTTCTAACCTTTTTTTTTTTTTTTTTTTTTTGTAGCAAAAAACCAAAAGAAAAAGAACACAAAGAGAAAAAACCGCCCCAAATGTATTTGATTGATAATTTTTTATTTAATTTTTAATTTGAAATCTTTAGCATAAGCACGTACTAAAATAAATACTTATAAAGAAAATCTTAAGTGAGCAATGATTTAATTATTTAAGTAGGGGAAAGAATAAATTTCTTGATTCTCTTTTTTTTTTTCTTTTTGCTTTTATGTTTTTTATTACTAAGAGAATTATTAAAAAAAAAAAAAAAAAAAAAATAATAAAAAAAAGCAAAAGCAGAGCTAAGAATTTCAAGGCACTCATTAATAAAATTTCTTAAGATATCGGAAGTGATAGCCGAAATATAATTAAAATAAATTGAAATAAAATAAAAGCGTAAAAAGATTATGGTACTTAAAAAAAAAGAAAAAGCGGAAGTAGAACACGCCATCAAAAATTTATTACTTTTTTACTTGAATTTATACTTACCCTCGTTAATATTACTGCTGATGGGGATGGATGTAACAGTACTGGTACTTGTAATGAGTGTATCGATATTCGATTGGCTAGTATTTTTTATTAAAGTACCACTAATAGTTGTACCGCGACGTGTACTACCACGTGGTCGTCCACGTTTAGTGCCACGTGGATGATGTCTACGACGTATGGGTCCCAAGCCACCAAAATCATCGAATAATGCTAAAAATATTTAATACGTTAACATGAAATATATTTTTCATAATTTTATGTATATGCAAAAGTGTGATCCCTAGATTTCAAAGAGAATTTAAATAAAAATTTTTCTAAATGTAAAGCTTTTTTCAATCCAATGATTCATTAAAATTTTTAATGCTTCATTTTTTATTCACATTCCATTTGTTTTTTTTTTTTTTTGTGTTTTAGGGGCAATTCACTTAGGAATTAGAGAATGAAGAGAAATGCAATTTGAATGTATCGTTTGAAATTATGCTAAAACATTGAATTCAGTTACTTATTATGGTTACATGAATAACGGAAGAAAATGGATACGAAGTAAAAGGTAAAGTACAAAAAAAAAAAAAAATCCAGGAAAAACGTTACTGTCACGTAAGTGCCTCTACATAAAATCAGTTAATATTAATGGCAATCAAAACTGAAAAAAAAAAGAAAATTATACCATAAGCATAAACATATTTCGATATTTCGAATTGATAATTTCCGTCCAGAAATCTAAAAGTCTGTTATTCCAAATTCGCTAAAATTCGATAAATTAATCACAATATCGATAAAATTGTGAATACGCCTAAATTTCATGCAACTCATTTACCTTAAAAATTTTTGATTTACATTTAAAACAACAACAACAAAATATTTAAGATGGCCCGATTGTTAAAGTTAATAAAACTGATTGAATTAACCATTTATAATATAAAAATTGATTATGACCTGTATTTACAAGTGTCTTAGAAATATTGTTTTGTATAGTAAGTAATAAAAATTTAAACAAAAAAAAAAAAAAAAAAAAAAAAAGAAAGAAGGAAAAATTAATCTAAGAGGAAAACCCGGTCATGACAGTTAAATAAAGAAAAGTAAAACCACAATAAAATGCGAAAATATTTTTATCACACAAATACTTTTGTAAAAAAAAAAAAGTATCACGTATTAAATGGGAATATCATGGAATGGTGTAGGCCTAATTTTCTTTCTAGCCCTTACTCTTCCGCTGTTTTTATTTCTAATAATATTTTTACATATCAATAAGCAAGTGATTCACATAGAAATAGTCACTTAAGGGAATTTGCAAGAAATGCCTTTTCAAAATGTACCGCTTTATATTACTAAAAATAATTTGATTTTCTTTTCTTTTTTTTTTTTTTTTTCTTAAATTAATTATAATTTATGCTTGATAGAATTTCCAGGAAACCTTAAATATTTTTAAATATTTTCTTATGCTATTCATGCAGAATTAAAATATAAAGTAATTGCAAGTAATTGAATTCAAGAATTTTTATATTAAAATTAAATGAAATTAAATTACAATCAGATTCAAATGAAAAATGAATAAAAAAAAATTCATATAAAATTTTTTTTAAAAATTAAACTTAAATTGTATTTAAAATTCCAGCATATTTAATTCAAATTTAAATTAATTAAAAATTATATTAAAATTAAAGTGAGCAGGCATTTTTTTCTCTTAATTTTATTTTAAAAAAATAAAAAAAATATATATATAAAATGTATGATAAAAATGTAATTTTCTTTTAATTCGTGATTTTTGTATTACAATTAACACGTTTTCTAATCTTTACTTTTTCCCTCAAATATAATTTTTCTTAATCATATTTTACGTGTTACCATTTCACCATAACTAATGAATTTTCCATTATATTGGCTGGCATTCATTGGAAACGACTTCAATGACTCTAAAACAATTGTGAACTATGAAATTGAATTATTTTATTGAAAGTCTTTTCACTTCCTTCTTATTTCTTTTTAAGGCATTTCTTCTTTTCCTTTTCTTTTCTTTTCTTTTCTTTTTTTCTTTTTTTTTTTTTTCTTTGCTTATTAGTATTTTGATGTTTTTTAATGATAAATGACAAATATGCGAAACTAATATGCGATGCACGAAGACAAAACAATTACACATACTTCGTTGGAAACAGATGTCTCTGTACATTTACGCAGACATTTCGAACTTGAAATTACATGAAGAACAAAGGAAAATAAAAAATAGAAACGTGAGAAAAGTGCCGACAAAAAAAAAATTACGTAAATTTAAATCAGCTGTTGCTGTTGCTGTTACTGCTGCTGCTGTTGTTGTTGTTGTTGTTGCTTTAACAACGTTTTATTTTAGTGATTTCGATTTTTTCTTAGAAAAATCAACTTATTTTTGAGCGAAACTAAAAATATCAATAACTTCTATTTATATAAATATATGAACTTACAAGGAATTTTAGGAAAATTATGAAAATAAAATTCTAATTGCTTGAAAATTTGAATGAAGGTAAAAAGTGCCAATAGAAGTACCAAGTAACGGTAATCAAGTTGAAATTTATCAGGAACATTGGCCAATCAGAGCAGTAAACTTTTGAGCACTTCTTTTAGGTCTACATTTTCTATCTTATGATCTTTAAAAGGTAACAAGTTAAAAATTTTCAGACTTATTCTACAGCAAAATGAAAGTGCTCGACCCCTGCTGTTTCCATTTATAGTTATTTTCTTCCATTCATTTAGACTTTCGATCGATCCAGTGATGTAATACAAACAATATTTTCAAGAAATTCATTCATCAAAATGTTTATATTTTTTGTAATAACTTCTGCGCTAACACTTTTTTCAAAATACCAACAACTATATAACAAAAAGCCAAAAAGAAAAAAAAAATCATGGTCCTGTGTAAAAACTAACAAAATAATTTTTGATCTCATCGTGACACATTTTATTTCATTTTATATTTTACTTCGTTTAAATTTTATTATTTGAAAAGAAAAAATTGTGAAATATAGATTGAAATTTTATATTACACTTAAATTTTTTCAATTTTTTTTTTTGTTTAAGATATCATTAATTTCGGATTAATGTTTTAGACTGGAATTCGAAATTATTTCTTATATATATATATATATTTTTTTTTTTTATGTGATTTAATATATAAACGAAAAATATGGGGGCGTCCGTGAGAAGTGCAAGTAGTTCACCGAATAGGCCTCTTTCACCAGTTTCAAAATCTGTTAAATCTGTTAAACCTGTTAAATCTGATAAATCTGATAAATCTTGTAAACCTGATAAATCTGATAAAACTGAAAAACCTGGTAAAGCTGGTAAATTTGGCAAAATTGGTAAAGCTGATAGAAAGTTTACAGGGAAAGATAAAAAGGGAAAGGAAGGAAAAGCGTGTACAACAAAAGTGGCAAAACCTAAATCTTCATGTGATGTTCGCAAAAGAACTAGAGAAGAAATGCGTAACATTATGAAACATTATACACGATTGGCCATTAAAATTACAAAAGAAGCGATCAAATTGGCAGAACATTTACAGAATTGGGTGGATAAAAATGCTCGACCAAAAAAAATTGATATAACAAAACTTTTGTGCAGGCGTGACCCATCACGTTGGGCAAAACGTGGACCCATGACGCGACGTGATTGGGTACGATTCTACACTTGGGCAGAAAAGAATGCTGTGGCTAAGCAATTAAATCTTCCTAAACCGGAGCCACCAAAAAAGAAAAAACTTAAACCAGGCGAAGAGCCACGTACGCTGCAAGATGCGATAGCATATATGGATAAATTGGCTAATCCTAAGAAACCACGTGAAAAATATAAATATCCGCCACCACCGGATTATCCATATGCACCACAAATTGATTTCAAAGAACCAGCGAAAAAAGATAAAGGTCGACCATTTCCAAAACCACGTGTGCCCAAATGCTTTCAACATATTTATGTTGAGCTAGATTTTTGGAAAAAGTTACGTTTTCCTGTACGTTCAGCCGCCCTTTCTTACGTACCTTCAGAAAATATTGAACGTTTAGCTTTGCCACGTGTAGTGCCACCGCCCAAACCACACTGTACTATACCAGAAAAACCGAAAGAATATGTAGAACCGAGAAAGAAAATGACACGTCGCCAATGGAAGGATCATCTACGTCGACTACGATATTTAGCTGCACCAGTTTTACGTTCATCATATCTTGTAGAAGAGGACGACATTGATTTTGATGAAGATTTCCCCAATTACTTTATTTGGTAAAAAGTATGCATGTGTCAAATAAGTCAAATAAGTCAAATAAGTCAAATAAGTCACTTCTCATGTTCATAAATCGTGTTGTGCAATTAATATAAAATTGTGATAAAGTTATGAAAAATTGTAAATAAATACAAAATCTTGCTTGTTTGTTTACAAAATCATTAAATTTAATGCTTTATTTATTGAAAATTAATTGTTATACATTTTATGTAAAAATTTCCGATTTTTATTTTTGCTGAAAAAAATTCTTATTCATTCAATTTTAACATGGTACGCACTTTTATTCATTGTGCTTACAATATTTTGAGGGTATCTTGATTTCCGCTTTTTATTGCACTTGAGTATACTTTTGAGCGATTCTAAATAAATATGAAAAGATTCATATGAATCAATTGAATCAATTGAATCAATTGAATCAATTGAAAATTTTGAATATCAACAAAATGGAAATTTTAATATGCTTGCCCTAATTTTAATTGATTGTAATGTAATTGTATCACTTTGAACAGACAGATTTAAAATCTGATGCCAAAGTGATTAGCATTTTTTGTAAACTAACTAAAGGCCATAATTTTGAATAAGTTAGATATAGTTTTGAATAAGCTTGTCACAACCTGTGGCTTGTTTTCCTTTAATAGATTAGTTACGTTTTGTATTAAAAAGTTGGCCCAAGAATTATCCGGCATTCTAGAAAAGCCTAAAATATAATTGGGTTTTGAGAATGATATTTGGCCATGAAATTATCATTCAAATGTATCAATTTTACATTTGATTTGTTTCATTTCATTTAACAGATTTCTAGAAATTTTCTTTATTTAATAATCCTCAAAAGTGAGGTAGAACTTTTTATTTACTTTGGTGTCATGTATTATATGATTTAAATATTTAAAAGTTGATGCTGTCTCTGGGTACAAGACTTTTACTTCTTTGACATTCATTTTTTACATTTAAAATTTTTACATTTCATTAATTTTAAGGTAGAATTTTAAAGAAATATCTTCTCATTTTATATCCACTTCATTTTCCCAGATGACCAAGATATTACAAATAAAAATTCCAAAGGAGTTAAAATATTTCATTTACACCATCTGGTGCATTAGGATAATCAGTATAATTAAACAAAAAGAAGAAGAAGAAACTAGTATCAGAAATGGGATCATATTGTTCCAAATATTTTCACTTCATTGATTTAACTATTTGATTGTTAAATTCGTTTTGGATTAGTTATGATTTGATGATGATGATGATGATGATATGATGATGATGATGATTAATGTCGTTGCTAATGAAGTTCAGTATAGTAAAATAAGAGTAACAATTGTGCAATGCTCGTTATAGTCTAAAGTGCACCTAAGTCATGAAATCAGATATAAATTTTTGACTTTTTTTTTTTTTTTGTATTGCCATTTTTATAGTTGTTCTTGTTATTGTATCATTACAAAAATAATTTGTCTATTATACGTTTGTCATTTTGTTACACAAAATAAAAGAAAAGTTGTACCACTTTCAACAAATTGCGCGACTCTCAAGGGGTTTTTGAATAGTTTTAAAATTTTGTGCACAACTGGTTGCCTGATCAAAGTTTATTCAAATATTTTTAAGGGGCTGCAATTACCAATATTCATCTGATACGAAATACGAAAACTCTTAACAATGGACTGTTAGTAATGGGCGTGTTAGTTTAGAGAAACTTTTTGTGTTAAAGTGCAATTTGAGAAAAAATTTTTAAAGACTTTTTTTTTCGCTTAAATCAAAGCTTGTTTTAGGACCAATGTACAAGCTGCTAATGTACTGCCTTCTTGAAAAATTCCTCTCAAATAAAGATATTTCGATATTTGTCTTTAGTAAATTTTTGTCTAGTTCAGCAGATATCAAAACAAAATGTCAAGACATTATGTCACTTAGTTCTGGAGATCTAATAATAAATAAGTGACTTTATATTTTATATATAAAATACGTAAGAGAGAGTAAAAATTATAATAAAATTAATTACATAATAAAAAGTCTTCTTGTTTCTAAGCTCATTATTCTGTCACGTAAAATTTTTTATTTACATTATACTTAAAACGTGATGTGATGTGAATATCTATCTCAGTATCATAATCTCATTTCTTTGTTTATACAATTATTTGTTATTATCAACTAAACCATCAATAAACTATTTTCATTATACAGCATTTCGCCCACCTGCCAATTTGTTTATTGTTTAACATGGTTGGCATTTTATTGTGAAAAAGGACAATTTTCCTGATTTGTATTGATGAATTTACAAAATTTATATAAACATAAAAGGTCAAGAAAATAAAATATTATAATTTTGGAAAAATTTGAAAGGTTGAGTGAAGGTTTCCATGTGAATACACATAGAGACCGACCTGGCACATTTTTTCTTCATCAAAAATATTAAAAATTGTTTTTATTTTTCATATAATGATTTTTTTAGATAAAACTTTTTTTATGGTAAGTCCATCTAAAAATGGTCTAATGTTAAGCATTTCTAAGCATTGAGATGAAACTCTAAATATTTCGACTTGCACTTTGACAACAAATTTGTGGATAGATAACGGTAAATCAAATATTAGACCAAGAGAGATGGTAGTATTTCCAATTTAAATCTCAACATTTTCTAGAAGTTGCATATTTTTGCCAAAATTAATATTATTCCAAAAGGCAAGTCTTTTTTTCTAAATTTCCAAATGAGAAAAACAAGAAGAAGAAGAAGAACATTGCAATTGATATTGATTTTGATTTTTTGTTTAGATATCAACAACACACTTGTTAAGGGAAGAAGCAACTAACAACAAACAAGCAAGCCAATCATAAACCAAGACCTAGATTGTAAAAAAACTACAACGTCATACATTATTGTGTCATTATTGTGCCATCATCACCATCATTATTAAGAAATCAAACAACATTGGCAATGGGACATGAGCAATATTGGCATCACATGCATTATTTCATTGGTATTGTATAAGAATAGAAAACAATAAATAAAGATGAATAAATAAGTAAGAAAAATAAACAACGTTGTGTACTCCAAAATCTAATGAAATTAAAACGTGAATTTGTGTAACTTTATATTTCGCCAAAATTTTTGCTAACCAATTGCTTATTATTTGCCATTGCTGCTCAAATTATGTTTCGATTTGTGTAAAATTTCCTTGATTGATTTTATTTGCTTAGTTTTTCTTCCTTAATAGGAATCGGAATATAAAGATTATTTCCGTTTTTGGTAAAACCTTCCAAATTAAAGAAAATCTCAAACGGTTGTTTTTCTTTTTTTTTTTTTTCGGAGTAAATTATTAAACTGTCTGAAAGACAAAATGAACAGTAGTTTAGGGAGTGACGCGTGGATAGGAAGTACAGTAGAAAGTAGAGAACTTAAAGAGTCTTTAAAATGTAATTAGAACATTGCCGTTAGATTTACAATGGGCCTATCAAAATTTTTACATTAATAATTTTGTTTATGTGTGAAAATAAAATAGAAAAAATGCTGATTGAGAGTAAATGATAGATTCAGGAAAATAATGTAAAATAGAGTAAAAGTGTAGAATTAGATGTGGCATGGTCAATCTATCTGCCCAATATGGTCTTTAAGTTTAAAGTTCATCAGCATCTTCGAGCAAATTTTGGAATACGTTACTTGTTAAACGTGAATTGTATAATGTAAATTTTTGGAAAGGCCATTTAGGCAATATATTCTGCTATTAAAAATATAGAATATTTGTGTTTAAGGTGTTTCAAATGTTTACTAGAAGAAGACAATTGTGTATGATTTACTCACTTGGTGATTCCTGATCATGTTGTGCAGAGTATTTAGGACTATCACAAGTATCCGTTTCAGAATAATCACCGGTTTGGATGGTTGTGGCACCCGGCACTAAAGCTTCATTTGTCTCATGATTGGCAAGTGGTGATGTACTGGATGTACTCTCGGATGTACCACCAACATCAATTGAATCATCATCAATTGGTGGCACAGATTCTAATTTAATACGCTTTGTTGGTGTACTTAATTCCTCTGGGTATGTAGGAGATATAGAAGTAACTGTACTGCTGCTGGTTGTAACCTTTAAATGTAAAAAAAAAATTACAGAAATATATCTATTAGACCGCTTAGATCGTAAAATTTAATTGCTTTAATAATAAAAATTAGTCAGGACATTTTCAAGAATTTTTAATTATAATAAATATTCAAAAAATGTAACCAGAAATTTTCAAAATATTCATCGAATTGTTTCTTACTTTAATAATTGTAATTCCTTCGAAGAAAATGCTTAATTATACCAGGGCAAATGTCAAAAAAAAAATTATTCGCATTTGAGTCACTCCAATGGATTGTTCCCTTTGAAATATGCATTATGTATCAAATTTTAGTTTAACTTTTAAATCTAAACGAAAAAGAAACCCCGGCAGGTACACATCTGGGGTAATGTAGGAAAATCGAGTTATGAGAGTGTAATTGAATACGCAGAATAATAACCAAATGGCTTAGCCTTTGTGGTTCTCCTTGATAAACTGAATAACTGAATTTAAAATCAATAAAAATAAAAAGAGAATTTTTTTAGTGGTTAATTGGTTTTTAAAGAAGATGACTGGCTCTGAATGCTACTATTTATTTTTCAATTTTTTTTTACGCAAACAAACAATGAATAATTTCTAAGGTATATGGCGTATTCCATGGCAGTCGGGTTTTTCCCAATAAGTTTATTTGATATATAAAATAATTAATTTTATTAAAGATTATGTAACGTTTTTTTTTTGTACTTTTTGTAAGAAGTTGAAAATTACCATTGACCAATCAAATTGACTTTGGTACTCAATTAAGGCCAATGCCATTTAGAATAATAATGCATTTTTAATACTTAATATTTAATTTTAAATAATTTTGCTTTGCTAAAATATGCATCACAGATTCAAAAAATATGCAATTTTCGATTTCATACAAAATATGAATAAATGAAAAACCATGAAGAAAATGGAGCATTTTTTTCAACAAAAAGATAAAAAATAAGAAAATGTGAAAACAAAATCAAAACATTTCCACCATAAATGCGGAACATCAATAAAAAGTATTATCATAAATTGAATGATTGATATAAAATTTTGAATGAGTTCATGGACGCCCTTCTCTTCAAAATTATACAGCTTACGATTTATAACAAACATAAAATATATAAACCGAAGAAGAGAAGTGTATTTTCACAGAAATTTCCATTGAAACTGGCCAAGTATTTATTGCATCAGACAACTAGAAAAAGTAGATAGAATAACAGTAACGGTAACAGTAATAGTAACAGCAACAAAAATATGGGTGAAAATATTTTTCATTGTTGATTTTCAAATTTTTCAAATTGATTTTTCAAATTGATTTTGATTGAACAATTGTGAACTGTTTTATCATTCACAATTCACAATTCAGACAAAAAAAAACTCTTTCTAAGGCTAAGGCAATTTTAATAGCAAAATATGAATTTTTTTTAAAGAATTTTTGTTCGTCTTCTTCTTTACTCTAAAATGATGGTCTTTTAAATAAATCATTTAACATTTAGGGCAATTGATGTAAATAGTTTTCTTTTTCTAACGATTACAGAAATTCAAAGAAAATAAATTGATTGTTATAAGACGTTTGGAAAAAGTTAAAAAAAAAAAAAGAAAGAAAGAATTGGCATGGAATGGCGGCTTGTTACACTTCTAACACATTTAATCATAGTTTATAGTTGGCAATTTCCTAGCACTACTAACGCTCAACTTAAGCAACATACTAGAGGAATTTTATTCTCATTTTGCCTACTCAAAATTTTCTACTCATCACATTCACGAAAAGCATTGGCAAATGGAGTGTTGGCAATTACTTTTTGTTGACTTAATGTTATTTGAGGTGAAAGATTATTACGTGGTAATAATTTTTGTATAACTTGTCATTAACAAAACAAGTGAAAGCATTATAATCGATTAGTGCTAAGTATTAAATACTCTACGAGCGTAATAAGATAGTAAAAATTAAGTTACTTCAAAAGTTCTTTCTCCGGCAGCAAATCTAAAAAACCAAATTTGATACACTTACACCACTTACACCCATTTTTATTAATACATAAATATGTAGAATTTTTTATAGCAGAGTGTTAGATGGGCAGAAAATAGAATTTTAATCATTTTCGATAGAGTTGAACTTTAAGCCAAAAGATCATCTATCGTCCATCTATCGAATTCTGACACGTACTTCAATGAGGAATTCATTTGGACCGACGTATGGAAAGCAGGTATTAAACTGAAATAAAAACATGCTCAACATTTTTAATCCAAAAGATCATCTATCGTCCATCTATTGAATTCTGACACGTTCAATGAGGAATTCATTGGACCGACGTATACATTCTGAATCCCCAAAATATTACACGCCCAAACATATTACACACATGTACAACATTCTGTATCCTGGAACATGCTGTATTCTGGAATTGCTGAGAACATTTTCGATAGAGTTGAACTTTAAGCCAAAAGATCATCTATCGTCCATCTATCGAATTCTGACACGTACTTCAATAAGAAATTCATATGGACAGACGTATGGACAAGCAGGTTTAAACTGAATCAAAAAGTCATTTTTAATCCATTTAAAGTTATTCTGAATTGTTATTTACATTCGCCCAAACATATTACACGCCCACATGTACAACATTCTGTATCCTGGAACATGCTGTATTCTGGAATATGCTGTATCCTAGAACATGCTGTGTCCTGGAACATTTTCGATAGAGTTGAACTTTAAGCCAAAAGATCATCTATCGTCCATCTATTGAATTCTGACACGTACTTCAATGAGGAATTCATTTGGACCGACGTATGGACAAGCAGGTTTAAACTGAATCAAAAAGTCATTTTTAATCCATTTAAAGTTATTCTGAATTGTTATTTACATTCGCCCAAACATATTACACGCCCACATGTACAACATTCTGTATCCTGGAACATGCTGTATTCTGGAATATGCTGTATCCTAGAACATGCTGTGTCCTGGAACATTTTCGATAGAGTTGAACTTTAAGCCAAAAGATCATCGGACATGCAGGTTTAAACTGAATCAAAAAGTCATTTTTAATCCATTTAAAGTTATTCTGAATTGTTATTTACATTCGCCCAAACATATTAGACGCCCACATGTACAACATGCTGGTTCCTGGAACATGTGGTAGGATAAAAAAATTCAATAAAAGCCAATTATATAATTATATTAAAATTTCTATAAAACAAAAAAGGAAATCAACAATTTATTTAGGCAAAATAGAAAAAGTTTTGATAGAAAAAATAGAAAAATTTAAAAGATATTCATGGATGAAATTATTAAAAGTAAGGCTTCATGTTCATGCCAAAAAAAAAAAAAAAAAAAAAGAAGAAAAAAAAATATGATTTCTAAACGCTTCAGAAATCAATAATTTATTGAAATTATTTGTAGCAACCGTGACTTAAACACAAATGAAACCTTTAAAGAGTTAATTATGAATGCCTTAATGATAACAATTGTTCATTTCAATTATATACATATATTTTATACAATAAATATTTCCTCATGCAATATTGATTTCCTTTATATTCATATGCCTACTTCATCCCGAAATATTTTTTGTATATTCAGTGCATCATAACGCATAAGAAGTGTCAGTGGATAAATTGTGGATGCATGATGCAAATTAGCAATTGCTGTCCGTCTGTTCTTATGTAAATCTTAAACTTAAAATATGGCAAAGTCTTTTGCTTGATAACCAAGAGTTAAGTTTAATATTGATCAATTAAAAGAGATTTGTTCAATTTTAAATTTTAAAATATGGATCATTTAGATGAAATTCTTTTATTCCTTTGAAAAAACGAACGAGTCATCTAGAACATTGCATCATAAACTTCAATTATGCAAACTTTACTTCAAAAATAGTTTCTTTTTTTTTTTTAATATTATTTTGAATATTTCAGACATTGCACTACAAATTGTATTGTCTGAATTGAATACTTATGATTTTTAAATGAAATAGAAAGTATTTAAAAATCGCCTTTAATCGATTAAAAGTTTACTTATTGGTTTCTTATTGGTTAGACCAAATGAATCCAATTTCATAAAGACAAGACAAGATAAAAGGAACAGTAGTAAAATAAATATAAATATAGAAAATAAAGAATAGAACAGGGGAGACACTTAAGGCCCAAAATCCATTAAAAAGTATATTCAGTGTTCCATTGAGCGAACAAAAATCATTTAGCGAAACCAAACATATACACGCGTACACGGTATACAAAATGCAAAACATAAAACACAAAAAAAAAAAAACCAAAGAAAGCAAAAACGAAACATTGCCATTAACAATAAACTTCAAGACAAGAAAACAAATTAATAAAATAAAGGGTAAAGATAAAATTGTGTAGTAAGAAAGACAAGTTGATTATTTTATTTCATTTATTTATTTAATTTGCTGTTGTATTATTCCATTCTTTAGGTATATATGACAATTAAGTTAAGAATGAAAAACAAAACTCTTTGAACGATCCAGTAAAAGTGAATATTTAACACTCTATAACAATCAAGTTACCATCAAAAAATGTAAATAAGAAATATTAAGATAAGTTACCTGAATTAGAAAAATTGCACTTTATTTGTATGACCTTTCAGTTTCTTCGAATAAACTTCCTTTATAATAAGTATTTTTAGGTGCCGAACTTGATTGTAAAATATCTTGGACAACTTCGTTGAATGTGGCAAAAAAAAAAAAAAAAAAAATTCAAAGAGAGTAAGAAATTTCCAACTGGGAATATTGAAAAAATTTTTTAAGGGAGACTTTTTATCAAAAGAGATTTTTTTATCAAAACTTCATTTGAATGAATGATATATAAAGAATTTCAAAAATCTAATTTTTGTGGATCTTTAAAAAAAGAAAAAAATAAAAAAAAAATTAAATGAAATGATGAATTATTTTCATAAAACAATTTTATACAAAATGGCTAATAACATAAATCTTCTAGTGATAATGAAGCAATCGATTTAATAAAAAGTTCCATTTAGAGTTGAATCCATTTCTATAAATTTATTGTCTTGTGTACTTTATATGATGCAATAAGACTAATCCAAAAATTTAATTTTTCACTTTTCTTATTAAAATATTTCAGAAATTTTCATATGTAAACAATTTAATTCAATAATCCATGGCCAGGTGAAATCCATGAACTGTCCGAGGTAATAAAACAAACAAATAAAAAAAAAAAATCTTGAATATCCACCACCCAGACATTATGATATTACGATTCAGAAGCTGATTCAATTTTTGTAGGTGTAAATTGAAAACGTAAACATAAAAAGTTCGCGGAGGCGTACCAGATTTTGGCCAAAGATGGTAGACAAATTTCAACTTTTTAACTTTTGTAGTTTGCAGATGACAAGCCAAAAACTATCAAATTTTATGATAGTTTTCTTAAAATGAGGTGTTCTCAATTTATGATACACTATGGACGTGTCCTTCGATTGATTTGTTTCATTTTCAAACTGCGTTCAAAGATTTCCAAAGATTTTAAGCAAATTTAAGCTACTTATCTCAAATTTTACGACCAGGAGAATGACTGCAACATATAGACTCACAGACGGACTAACGGACAGACATGTCTAAATCGATACAGAACTTAATGCTGATCCATAGTATAAATAGTGCCCCCAACGCTTCTTTCTAAGCGTTACAAATACAATGACAAAATGAATATACTCCCAACATCTAACACACAGATGGACTGACGGACAGACATGTCTAAATCGATACAAACTTTTTATTCTGATCCAGAGTATAAATGGTGTCCCCGACGCTTCTTTCTAAGCGTTACAAATACAATGACAAAATGAATATACTCCCAACATCTAACACACAGATGGACTGACGGACAGACATGTCTAAATCGATACAGAATTTGATGCTGATCCAGAGTAAATGTAGTATCTGCGACGCTTCTTTTAAGGCGTTACAAATACAATGACAAAGTGAATATATTTCCAATATCTGGGTGGTGAGTATGAAAAATGATAGCCGGTGTCTTTAAGATGGATAGATAGAATACTTCAATTAGAAGTGCCATGATAGCGTGAGCTTATACAATAATAATATTGGTCAAACAAAATCAATATTTGTAATTATTTCAACAATAAGTTTATAATAGTTACACTTACAAATAAAAGAAAAAAATTATATGAACTTTAAATTAGTAATTTTTTGGATGCCGTTATTTATATAAATGATCGATTTTTTTCTATATCCATTTATAATAAATTTACAATCAAGTAAATTTGTTAGTTTCGTCCAAAATCAACTAATGATAATTTTTTAGTAAAACAACAAGTTCAATTTATAGGCAAGTCTAAGCCATTTTATAAAAAATTTTGCTACAAATTTTTATTGCCTGTATCACACTTGTACTACAGGGTAATATAAGTTTGTGAAGATGTTTGCAACACTTCAAAGTATTTGGGTTAGACAAATTTTTTATTTATACCAATCGACTCAAAATTATTTATTGAACCGTTTTAAATCTGCCTATCTTTCCATATGTCTGAATTGAACATGCTTACGATCGAATTTGTTTTTACCAAGTCTCTTTTAAATGGCTTTTTCGGAAACAAATGGAAAAAAAATTGACATTTTTTGTATAATTTTTAAGCATATTAAATTTTTCTTTAATATTTTTTCAAATCAATTAAAAATTACAATCTTTTACAATTTTTACAAAATAAATCATTTTTTTGACTTTCTAAATATTTTAAATAAATTGCTATATGTGTAGAGTATACAAAAATCTACCACGCCAAACTGCAACATTTTCACATTTTCATATTTTCAATTGAATTTCTTTGATGCACGACAAACGCTTAAAACTTTATATTTATAATTGGACTGGAAAAGGAAAAGCCATAAATGACTGGAATGAATGGAATAAGGTTGTAAAAAGAAACATAAAAAAACTATTTTATTATACATTTTTTTATGTGTTCTTTACGTATTATGCACGTATCCCTTGCACTTTATTGACCTTACACCTTACACCTTATACTTTCAAATTGTATTTAGTGGGCATGAGACATTCTTACTTTATTTTCATTTTCATATTAAATGAACATTAAAAGGAAGAACTTTCATTTGTAAATTTCATTATCAATATTAAAAAAATATTTTAGTTGTAGATGGAGCTTTTGTTCTGAAGATCAATGATCAATGATCAATGATCAATGATTTTTGGCAATTTTAGTTTTAAGGACAATTGCAGAATTTTTCTATTAAAGATATTTTTCCTTTAACAATTCACGTAATTTCTACAAAAAAATTTAGGAATTGAGATTCGATATATTTTAAAAAATCTTGAACGCTTCTGTTCTCTTGAACTTATAATTTCATTAAGAAATAAAATATAAAATATTTGACAAATTATACGATCTATTTTACCGAGTGGTGCCCTAAAGCTTAAGTGATATGATAAACTTTATGTATTAATCGTAATTTTAGCGTATTGTTGTTACATGCAAAGTTACTGTTTAAGGTTACTGTTTTGTTATAAATCACATGACCATGACAAAGAACTATATTGTAGACTATTATTGACAACAACACTCACAACGAATGCAATAAATAAAATTTTAAATTTAAATATGGCAAATGCAAAAGTATGTAATGAAAAATGTAATGAAAAAGTAACAATTTATGAAGGGAATGAAATTTGTTTACAAAGAATTAAAGAGGCTTATAAATTTTTATATAAGCCAGAGAATTAACATTTCGAAAGTGTATCTTTTTCATTTATCACAAGTTAAAGTATTGCCTGATCAATTGCCTTAAATTTCAATTCTTAACAATTTACGATATGGCATCCATTTCAGTTGTTTGATTCATTTTCTACAAAATGCATATATCAAAAATAATCACATTTTTAAAACTACTTGACTTTCATTATTGGTCATCTTAAAGCTTAAAATTATCTCTTGAATATTTT
Organism: Melophagus ovinus; assembly: GCA_023089585.1. Classification (NCBI taxonomy): domain Eukaryota; kingdom Metazoa; phylum Arthropoda; class Insecta; order Diptera; family Hippoboscidae; genus Melophagus; species Melophagus ovinus. The sequence goes on from JAKKIB010000253.1 coordinate 4,298,102, forward strand.
GCATAGATTAAACTTGTGATTTTTAAAGTAGGGTCATTAGAATTAAAAAAAAAGATTTCAAGGCAATTTACATTTTCGACTTATTTGAACAACTTAGCATATTTTATTAACAAATATTTTAAAGTGGGATGCAGGGCTTCGTTTGTTAGAAGAAAGGAATTTTGACATTTAGAATACACAGTTCCTACTCATTTTTTATATTTACGATTATGGGTTTTATAGAAGAAAATTCAAGAAATTTTAGATTTTATTCAAAAATTGCATCAATGCTTAGTATTTTAAATTTTGAATACCCTGGCACTTAGATGGTAGTAAAATTTTTTAGTAATTTCTTTCATAATAATGCTAGTACTTTTAATAAAGTACATTCTTATTTTTTCATTTCTCAAAGGGGGCCCTTTTTAAAGAAGAAATAATCATGAAATAATAAAAATATAAATGTAAATTTTCCTGCAATATTTTATCTTGAAAACTAATCTTATCGATTATAAATATTATTATTATTATTTAATTATACTCACTTTATTCGGTGGCGGTCGCTTTTTTTTACCACAAATTTTTGCAGAAACATTTTGCTCTTTGATTATATTTTGACTTACAACTGACTCATTTGATATACCTGGCTGATTAGCACTATCAATTTTTTGACGATCTGTAAAAAAAAAATTTGAGAAAATATTTATATCTAGGATTATCCAAATTATTATTATTAATCGTAATTATTTTGCCTAAAAAATACTTTTTGAGCGTAACATTTGAATTTTATTTTTCACTTTTCAAATTAATAAAATCATCACACTCACTCTTGTCTTTAAAATGGATGACGCCATAATCTTATATTTTTTAATATTTAAAGTCAAACTTTTTGAAAGATTGCCCAAAGTTTTTAGTAAATTCATTTTTAAATTTATACCATCAATTCTCAGATTAGATGAAAAAAATATCATATCTTGATAAAGTTCATTACAATTTGTTTTATTATACAAAAAAAAGCTTGAGATTGATGATGCATTTCAAAAATGGCATAAAATAGATAAATGAAAATATTAACTTACATTTTGTTTCAATTTCTTCATCATCCAATAATAATGAGACAACCTCCTTGGGTTTCAATGTATCAGGCTTAAAATTACCACCGCTTATAACCATGCGCTGAATCTGAAATTATGGCAGAATGTTAAAAAAAAAATAGTTATAAAAGAGAAATTACATGATAATGATAATGAGGGAAAGAAAACGGTAGCAATGGAGTGAACTTATTAAAATTCATAACACAACAAAGAAAAGGGATCAATTTAATACTTTTTATGTGAAAGATATTTGATATTATTCCTATCTCTGTTTTCCCATTTCCTCTCCCTCTCTCTCTCTCTCTCTCTCTCTTTTACTGTCTCTATAAATGATAGTGAAACATTAAAATTATTGTTGATAAAAAGGTTCTCCTTTTGTTGTATTTGTTAAGGATCAAAAGATTCCGTCTATTAAAATATGCAGGCACAGCCCTCATTCAAACATTCACAGAAACATTCTATATTTGCTTCTATGTGTGCATTTTCTTTCTTTATACTTTTCTTCTTTTTAAACCCCTTACATTTAACTGCTCACTTTATAGAAAATATAGATAAAAAAATAGTGCGATCATTGCATTATACAACAAAATAATTGAATTGATGATCGCATAAAAATGAGCGTCTTGCCGATTAAATTATAACTTAATATTAATGCAATATTGCATTCATATACATACATATAAACACACAGTACAAAATATATATCAAATAGGTCAAAAAGTTTCCAATTTCTCTTAAGTTTTATATGCGCATATTTCATTAAAAAAATTCATTAGCATGAATTTTTCTACTTTCTTAATAATAAGCATTGCTTACTTCGCTAACGGTACTACATACCGTTCACGAAGCATACATATATTTTCACGAAACGATGCAAGAAATCTGTTTTATGTTCGGCAATCACAAAAAGCATTAAAAATTAATTTCAATGCATTTAATTTCTTCATTTATGCATTGGTCCCTACAAAGTAACAAAATTACGATTTGTTTAAATTATTTTTGGATTTTCTCTATGCATACCAAATTTTAGATGATAAGAACATTTGGACGTTCACATTTAAATTTGAATAACCTCATAGCAATAATTGATTTCTCTAATAGAAAGTCTTGGGTACATTTAAGAAGTTACTGTTTGGGATTATTATTTCATTAAATAATTAGTTTATGGAAGTTACGAAACCAAGAAACTCTAAAATCATCTTAAGAATATGCTGAAATTTCTACCTTAATTATAAGCAAAGTTTATTAATATCTAGAAATCAAATTATTTTAAGAGACCATGTAAACTATCAACTTATTAACCTATATGTTATTAATATTATTTAAAGGAAGGCGTAAAAGACATGTCGCCTACTACAAATACGAACATAACACAACACGATTGAATAAAGTAGCACAGAATCGAAAACAACAAAAAAACACAAAAAAAAAAAAAAAAAAACAAAAAAACAAAACAAAACAAAACTGAAAACATTATCAACTGAATAATTAGTTTCCGGTTGATTATATTAACAAAACACAAACAAATAAAAACTGTTAAACGGAAAGACAATATAAAATGTAAAACAAAAGAAAACAGTGTAACGTTCTTTTCCATTTTTTTTAAAGTGATCATGTTGCTCATTTAAAACAAACAATAAAAAATGAAGGATTAAGAACGAAAATGTAACAATCGTATTTAGATTTAAGCCACATTTTAAATGCCCACTACATAAAAAATTTAATTATTAAACAATGAACAGTAAAATGTACAGAATAATTCAAAAGAAAATTTTCTATCGTATAAAATTCACAAATAAAAAAACATAGAATTTAATTAGAAAGAAATGCCAGTGATTTATAGCATTTCAAGTTGGCTAGGGCGTGGTTTTTTACTTTCACCGTTATATTATAACAGGCCTTAGTGCAATTAGAAGAATTTTTCTAAATCTTAAAAGAGTCTAGAGGCAAAATCATATGAACTGTAATATTGACTGATTTTTCAAGAGGCCTCTATACAGAGATCTGCAGAATCAATGTTTCTATATAAAAATAGAAAAAAGCAACAATACCAGATAGCCTAGAATAGGTTGCTGCTAGAAATTAGTTTGAAGAAGTACTAGAAGTAATGCTAGAAGTAGGCAGAATAAAAGCAATTCAATTGTTGTAATCGACCATTTTAGGTTTCTATTTATACTTAAAATTGAAGATGATTTTTGTAAGATTCCAAAATATTTTTATAGCGGGCTATTCATGCTAAAAACAAATATAAAATATTTTCCTCTTAATGCATTGTTTCCAGCGCTTATATTGATCTTCAGGATGTCGCCTTTTAAATGGTCTTTAAAATATTATCCTCACTAACACTTTTATGGTAGTTGAGTTTACCTTTTTTTTTTTTTGTTTTATGACTTCTTGATATATCTCTTTTTCTTTAAATCATAACAAAAAGGTAACCAAGGTACAAAAAAAAAAGCAATAAGGGGCTAAACCACTACTACTGGTCTCCGATCTTCATTTTTTTTTTGTGTTTAATTTTTTTTTTTATTTATTTCCTTAACTACACTTGCCTTTATTGCTAAGAATAATAATATTCATTTTCATTTTTCTTGTATTCGTTGTAGTTCCATATTTTTATAACATGCATAATTTGTGGTTAGATACGAACGATTTTTAGTATAGTTGCAATTTGCTCTATAATTTATTAAAGCAAACAATGTAGAAATTTTTTATTATTTGTTTGAAAAATTCAAAAAAAATTTATTTAAAATATTAACAACTATTTTGGCAAGAGAGAAAAAAAACAAAGATATTTTTAAGAAGCAAATGCTTTTAGATAGATCACTTTTCCTTGAATTTATTTCTTCATAAAATGTTCCTACGATATTAAGTCATGAGAAAAATTTCAAATTTTTTTTTATTTCATGAATAGAATTTTTCTCTAAGAATATTTCCAACATTAAGTGACTACATAAAATTTGGAAACATCATACGCTTGGTGTAGGGGATTTAATTCTTGATCATATTTAGTTGGAATTTTTTTTTGTTTTACATAAGCCCTTTTGCTCTTCTACGATTTTTATATTTGTTTTTTTTTTTTGTTTATTTTTGCGTTGCTGCATTGCAAAGCACGTGCCCAATATGCGGGTAAAAGATGATTTACCAAAAAAGCAAAAAAAAAAAAAAAAATGCAGATTGGAAACAAGTGTATCATACTTCATTATATTCTTGTTGTTGTTGTTATTGTTTTTTTTTTGTAAATTATTATTATTATTATTTTATTTTATTTTTATGATATTATTACACTTTGCGGTTTCCTTTAGTTGTACAACACAACACAACACAACACAACACAAGAACTAACAACTGACTTTGTCACAACATAACATAAACCACATACAAACCTAATACAATTACGACAACAATAACAATAACAATAACAATAACAATAACAATTACAATAAATATTGAATTATATTACATTTATAAAAAATATTTAAAAACTATAAATTAAAATCATAAAATAATTATTATAACACTCATTTACCTCACTTTTTTCACGTGCTCTCTGTAAAATACGTTCTTCTATGGTCCCTTTACAGATAAGACGATATACAGTAACTTGCTTAGTTTGACCCAAACGATGGGCACGATCCATTGCTTGTTGATCGACAGTTGGATTCCAATCAGAATCATAAAATATTACCTAAATGTACAAAATAAAATTAAATAAGTAGTGGAAATCTATTATCGATTTTCGAAAATCTCTTATAGATTATGATCTGTAAGTTAAGCATAAATAGACATCAAATATATGATTTTGATTGTTACAATTTCACTATAAAAATTGTCGAAATAAAAAAAAAAATGCATAAAGCTTTCAAGTACATGAATAATTTCCTTTTAGATGGGCATTATTCCAGGGCAGTCTTTATTGAAAGGTAACCTTAGAAAAATTACGGAAAATATCTGCCAAAAAATTTTTATAAAAATATCTTTATATATTCTCTGAATATGATTACTAAAATGGATCGTTTTTACATAGTTAAACGGTCATAAAATTCCCTTACAAATTAGGAAATTTTCGTGAGGGTTTACTATTTTCCCTAGAGTTTATCTTTAGGTCAAAAAAAATTGTCTATATAAACATGATAATAAAAATTAAAGGCAATTAGACGTATGGATCAATGAAAGAATGAATGAACATATGGACGGACGGACAATTTAGTAAGTCTTTTCAAATTGATTGAAATAATTAAAAGTGAAATTTTTTGTTGAAATTCTTAAAGTTCTTTAGAATGCTGCAAACTTATAATTTTCTGAAATTTTGTCTATGAAAGTGACTTAATTGTTTTATATCTATGAACTTGACCACTTAATTTTAAATAGTTTATCAATTGAATGGGGGAGTTTTTTTTTAATTTTAATTATTATTATTATTATTATTATTATTATTGCTATCATATAAAGGCAATATTGTAGAGCAATATTTTTATGATAATGGCACAAAACTATCTGCCAAAATAAACTAAAAACTAAATAGTGACGACATAATGACTAATTAAATGTAATCACACATGGGCTTGTTTACATACAAATTAATGAAAACGTTATAAGAATGAGGAAGAAAAATAATAAATTAAAAAAAAAATTTTAAGTAAAAAATAAAAAAACAAAACAAAAAATAATAGAAAAAAAAATAACAGCAAAAAATAAATAAACAAAATTTTATGTTTGCAATTAATTATCAAACACTTTAGAGGCGTAATTATGAAGTGCTCATGAAATTAGAAGGTAAATGCGCTATTGGGACAATTGTATATAAAAAGCCATCTAATAAAATATTTTAAAATAGTATCAATATTTTTACTATAGTGTTTATATTTATATATATAAATAAATTAATATAGAAAAATTTTATAATGTTAAAGTTTTCAAGTGCCGCTTTAATTATCGTAATCTCTTTGTTATTGTATTCAAATATATGGACAGAAAAAATTTATTCACTTTCAGAAACATTTAGTAAACTTCATTCGGAACCATTTCCTCAATATGCTTCAAAAGCCAATATACAAACTTTATATATGGAACAAAAATTAAATCATTTCAATGCAAATGATACACGAACTTGGCAAATGCGCTATTTTGCCAATAATGAATTTTTCAAGAATGATGGACCGATATTTATATATGTAGGCGGTGAATGGTCAATACAACCGGGTACAATTAGTGGTGGGCACGTTTATGATATGGCAAAAAAATATCATGGCTATCTTTTTTATACTGAGCATCGCTTTTATGGTGAAAGTCGCCCATTACCTGATTTAAGTGTTGAAAGTTTATCATATTTATCTGTTAGCCAATCTCTGGCCGATTTAGCTGAATTTATTCAATACGTGCGTAAAACTATGCCACATTTAAAAGATTCTAAAATTATATTAATCGGTGGCTCATATTCGGGTAGTATGGTGACTTGGTTTAAAAAAAAATATCCCAATTTGGTTGCCGGTTGTTGGGCTTCAAGTGCTCCCTTACACGCTCATATTGATTTTTGGCAATACAAACATTATATGGCTAAATCTTTTAAATTGGTTGGTGAAGAGGCATGCTTGGAACGTATTAAAAATGGCATGATTGCTTTGGAAAATATGTTGGATAATAAAATGGCTAGTGAAGTAAAAGCCATGCTTAAACTTTGTGATCATTTTGATGAGCTTAACGATTTAGATCAATGGACTCTACTTTATGAAATTTCTGATCTTTTCGCTGAAGTGGTACAAACTCACAGGTATTATTATTTGAAATTTATTTTATCACATATCAGACGTTGCATGTTCAATTGTATTGTATTATTTATTTTTTTTTTTATTTTTAGTAATAATAAAATTCAAAAAACTTGTAAAAATATAATGGCTGCCAAGGATGACTTGTCTGGCATAATTAATTTTGTTTTAAGCCATGTCAATAATGCCAATTGTACTGATTTAACATATGAAACTGTTTTACAAACTGTCCTAAATACTGCTTATCTTAATAATAAACGTCAATGGTTTTATCAGAGTTGTAATGAGTTCGGTTGGTTTCAAACTGCGGCCGAGGATGGAGAATTCGGTACAAAATATCCTGTTGATTATTTTACAAATATGTGTTATGATGCTTTCGGTTCAAAATTTACACCTACACATTTGAAACGTCAAACAGAACGTATTAATCATAATTATGGTGGAGCTTATGCCCGTATTAAAAATGTTTATATGACACATGGCGAATTGGATCCATGGCAAGAGATCGGTATAATAGATGATGACAAAAAAACTGTTATACCAATGATTACCCATTGCAAGGATTTTGAATCAATTAGTGAAAAGGATAGTCCCGAATTAAAGGCTTCAAAAGAGAAAATCTCTGAATTGATTTATGAATGGATAAATACTAAATAAATCAACTATTTTGTATAAGGTCACTAAGGCATAAATAGCCCGAAATTTCTAAAGCATTGCAACTATAAAATATCATAAATTTTTATTTCTATTATTATTATTGTCAAAAATAACAAAAAAAAAAAATTAAAGGCTAAAGAAATTAAATTAAAATTATGGCCAATTCTCTTTAATAAAATTTATTTTGCATATTTTTTATGAGAAATTAAATATTTAAGAGTTTTATAATGAAAATACTTTTTATATATTAATAAGCAAATTATGCATTTGACTAGAAGAAATGGCAAACGTTTAGTAAATCTTATCAAATATTTAATGTATTAATACAATAAATTGCAATATGTGATAAGATTATCTATTGATCCACATATTTAAAGCTATCGAACAAAGTTAAATAAATTCATTTATCATAATGCAATCGATCAGTGTTTATAAAATATTTTTACTCTTGTGTTATGGGTATTTTCATCAAATAGCAGAGAGTGCAAAAAATGATTCGATATTTGCTAAAGCATTCAAAAAATTACAGCGTGGACCACCCGTTTTAACTACAACGAGAGTGGCTCCTATTTTAACGAAATGGATAGATCAGAAACTTGATAATTTTAATGAAAGTGAAACAAGAACTTGGTCAATGCGTTATATGGAAAATCGAGAATTTTTTGAACCTGGTGGTCCAATGTTTATACATGTGGGTGGAGAATGGGAAATATCACCGGATAAAATTACGGATGGTATAATTGTGGATATGGCTAAAGAGCATAAAGGTATATTATTTTATACTGAACATCGATTCTACGGTAAAAGTATGCCATTTAAGTAAGTCTTCAATAACAATATAAATTCCAACTGTTCGAATATAATATCGAATCTATTCTATATTAATGAAATTTATAGTTCAACAATTGTAGATAATTTACAATATTTACATGTGAAACAAGCTTTGGCAGATTTAGCAAACTTTATAAAAACTCAACGTAAATTTGATTCGGATTTAGCTAAATCTAAAGTTATAATGTCGGGTGGTTCTTATTCTGCTACAATGGTTGTATGGTTCAAAAAATTATATCCAGATCTATTAGATGGAGGTTTTGCATCTTCGGCACCCCTACACGCCAAAGTTGATTTTGAAGAATATAAAGAAGTAGTGGGTAGAGCTATAAAAGAATTAGGTGGCGAGCAATGCTATAAGCGCATAAATCGGGGCATAAATGAATTAGAATCGATGGTTAATGATAGTCGTATAGCAGAATTCAAAGCTATGCTCAAATTATGTAATAATTTCAATCATCATAATGATTTGGATGTATGGAATATATTTGATACTCTATCTAATCTATTCTCGGGTGTAATTCAATATCAAAAGAAAAACGATGTATCTAAGCTTTGTAATGATTTAATGAGTTTCGATACTGATGTGGCGGCTTTGGCAAATTTTTGGTTAAAAAATTTACATGAAAATGAATTATGTTTAGATGGCAGTTATAAGGACTCTTTAAATTTTCTTATGGATACTACTTATAAAAATGGAGCAGGTTTCTTTTCTTATACAAGAAATTTTTTCATATTAATATTTTTGCAATTAAACGAAAGCTTATCTAATTTATTGTAATTTATAGCACGACCTTGGATTTATCAAACTTGTAATGAGTATGGTTGGTATCAAACATCAACTTCTAAAAATCAACCATTTGGTAATAAATTTCCGGTAACATATTCAATAAATTTATGTTCAGACGTTTATGGTCAAAAATTTACAACGAAATTTATTCATGAACAAATTGCTGCTACAAATAAAGAATTTGGTAGTTTTATTCCTGATGTTGAAAATGTCTATATGACTCATGGTGGTTTAGATCCTTGGCATCCGTTGGGTCAGGGTGAGGATCAAGGTGCCAGTATTATACCACAAGCATCACATTGTACAGACTTTGGTTCAATTAGTCCAACAGATAGTGAAGAATTACGAGCTTCTAAGCAACGTTTAATTCAATTGGTACGTAAATGGTTAGCCTAATTTACCCTCAAATGTAATTATACATGTAATTACATGTAAATAATTATACATGTAAATAAAGAACACTTACAATTTTATAAGATTATAATTTTGGTTTTTCATAATTTAAATTCAAACAAATTCAAAGAGGAAACGTTTTATGAATGTATTTGAATATTAAAGTAAAATAATTTCATGTTAGAGGGAAATTGTTAAACACGTGTACAACAATCAAATCTTTAAACCTAAATGTTATGCAAAGTATTGTCAAAATATACAGAAGATACTCCCTTTTACTCCCTTTATCTGTATTCAATTGTTTTGGTTGATTTGTTGTTTCCTTGATTGATTGATTGCTGGCTTAAAATTTATAATCATTTTATACAGCACTTGAGAAACTTACAATACAAATGTTTATCATTTTATGATATTTCTATATAACAAAAATATTATATATATTATTAAAGGGATCAAATGTAAAAGTAAAAAAAAAAAATAAAAATAAAAATAAAAACTCGAAAACTATAAAAGTAATGAATATTTATGAAATGCACAGAAGCTTCAAATTTCGTGCGTTGTATGTTTTAATAAAATATAAAATCGTTGATATCGATATCGATATCGATAATTTTGACAATTTTGATAATTTTATTCACGGATTTATGAAAACAAAAAATTTAAAATTTAATTTATATATTAAAAAGATCTTTTTTTAAAATCTTCTTATTCATAAATTAAATATTTAGAACATTCAATTAAGACTTTCCTTAGGCCTTATGCATGCTTTTAAGGAATTTAAAATGGTAAAATTCTCGTGTTTTTAATTACATTAATTCAATGTTTAATTGTGTCATTTATAGCCCTTTTGTTCTAATAATTTATTTTCAATGTCCATTTAAAAAAATTTCATCTAAAGTTAAATTTCTCTTATGGTGGCAACTGTTTAATTTAATTGCTTCATGTTTTTGAAGTATAATAAATCGTATCCAAGTTTTTTATTGGAAAAATATAATATTTAAATATAACTAACACATTTATCTCATGAAATAAATTGAGTCGATTATTTAAAATTATAATCCTTTAACGTTGTTTCCATGCAAATTTTTATTTATTTATTTATTTTTTTTTTTGACACTCACTGGCCGTTTTTTTTTAGATCAAGATAATAATGCTTTAAAAAAATTTTAAGTAATAGGTGAATAGTTAACTTCTCACGCCAAAAATATAAACAAAGTAATCGATTTTTAAGAAATAACACAAATATATATTTTCTAAAAAATCCAGACCACTTTTCACTACACAAAACTACACAAAACAAATTCATTTGTTAACATTTTTTGTATTCTCTGCAAGCTGAACTTTTTTTTTTTACCTGATGTCTGCCCGTAAAATTTCAATATGAATTTACTACTTGAAACATTTTTTTCGTATCCTTTATTGAAATTTGAGATACAGGCTTTAGAGTTGTTATGACATTGAACTATTTTGAACATAAAACCAAAAAAATTATTATTATACCTTTTCCATTTGCGTAATAATGAAAAGGCAGCGTGGGTATCCGAAAAAAAAATTACTACTATCGTACGTAAATAGTCATGTTAAATCCATTAAATTAGATGGATTTAGAAATCTCTTTATTAGTTGATTTCACTTGCTAAATTTGAATTCAAAAGCATTAGAAATTTCCTTTCCACATATTACTGATTGAAAAGGCATTTCAATCAGCTCTATCTAAATTAAGTAGAAAATTTTTGAAAGTGACAAGATATTTTCATTTGTATTGTCAGTTGACTTTTACTAAAAGTCTTCAGAAATGTATAAATTACTAATAAATACATCAAATATAAAATTTGTGGCCCATTTTGGCTTTCATTTTATCTTTTTTTTTTCTATCTTTTTTTCTTTTTCTATTTTTTTTTTTTTTTGTTTTGCTTTTCTTTTGACTTTTATCTTTTAAGTGACAAGGATTGATCTCTTTCTCCTAAACATGTTATGCATTTTTAATGACACTTCCTACATTACGTGCCACGTAATGCATAATGAACGAAATGTAGTGATATAATGAATAACATAAAAACTGTTTAAATGGTTGAAAGGTATCAAAATATATAAATGTCTAATGAAAGTAATTTTTAGTTTTTATGCGAAGTAAGAAGTAAATGAAGTGCATATTAATTTATTTGTTTAAATTTAATGGTGGAAATTTTGATTTGAAAAATCAACAAATAAAAAATGAGACGCAGCCAATTCAACTGATACATAAACAAATAAATAAATAAATGTATTCAGAGCATACACAAATTTGGTATGTAGTTATTTTTTTTTTTTTTTTTTTTTAATTTACGAACAACAACCAACAACCACGAACGGAATTCTAAAAATTTCGCCAAAAAATATCACACAAAGCCTAGAAAGCAAATAAGCAACTAAAGTATTTCTCATTCTTTTTTCACTAACATTTTTTTTTTTACATGAATGAATTAAATAGATGGATAAATAGATGTTTCTTTTCTAGATTATTGAAAACACTTTTTCTTAAAAAGATGAATGAATACATTTATTTTAACATTAAGTAGAGTTCAAATGTTAAGGCTGAAAACAATTTTCTGACAGAGACAAAATTTTAGGGCAAATATCAAAGTCTCTTCATATGAATTTTTGCCCCGGTATTTTATATAATAAAATTACATAACATTATCCGTAATAGTTTCGAAATTTGTAGTTTCTTGTAAATACGTTATAAAACGATGATATCTTTGTAATACAGGATCAGTAAGACTTATTAATTCTTTAGGGCGAAAACCGAAATCTAAATCGAGAATTTTATAACCTTTACGTGTTAACAAATCAGCTACTTTGCCCATATCCTCTGGTTTAGATTTTAAGCTTACTTCTAATGTATCATAATTAATAATATCAATTGAATTCAGGCCCATTGATTTAGATACTTTTTTCAAATAATTTTTCAATTCGCGCACACTTTCACCACGAAATGGTGCAATTGCTTCAATGACACAGCAATGCGTAAAGTGATTTATGACAGGAGCAAAGCGTGCATTAAACCGTGTCATGACACTTTCTAAAACGGCAACTAATTCCGGCATGTCATTAGTATAGACGGTACATATTAAAAAGATATTGGAATGTAATTCAATTTGTAATACTTCAATTCTGGTATTTCCCTGCTTAGGCCTTTTACAGTTTGTAAGAATTTGATCAATGAAAGACCAAGATACATTATCATTTAATGCTTTAGCCAGTACTCGATTTAATATTTCATTTGTAGAAGGATCACGTGTACCACCCGATAAAACAGCTAAACGTATATCTCCCGCATAATAGCTCAGACGTTTGCGATTTTCATATGAATGCGGTGTATAACTCATACTGGTACGACGATTATGACTTACATTTTCTATTTGATTAATTCGTAATTGGGATGTGCGAAGCGTAAGCATATTTTTAATTACATCTGATACTGGCTTAATATTCATTTCTTCAACATTATGCGGCTTAATGGGATATTTAGATCTTACGCGATAACAATCCATAATACTGCTATAATCGGTTTTTAAACGTGGAATTTTAAATGTAGGTTGAATTTTTATTGCAGATGGCTCATCTTCAGGTAAATTATTTATAGATTCTTTAATTTCGGCTCCCCCTCTCGCCCGATTGTTTGTTATATCAGATTTTTCAATGGACTTATTTTTCCATTGTTTTTTCATTTCATTCTTTTTCTTAACTGCACTATTCAAAGTTTTTTTATTATCAGAACTGTGGCTAGTATTGCTTTTTAGTGCTTGATTCAATGTAATAGCACTTATATTATTATTACCAGTTAAAGTTTTATCAGAATCTACGCTATTTACGTAAAATTTTGTTTTTTCATTACCAAAATTTAAATTTACCGTAAAACTTTCACTTTTGACAAGCGTTTTATCGTCTTTCTTGATATTTTCTTTCTTAATAGTATGATTTTTTTCACAAATATTAATTTTCTCTTTCAAATTTTTCGAATTTTGAGATGAGGCACTTGTCGATCTATTCTTCATTAAAATCGCTTTCGTCTTCATTAATGATCGCTGATGAATCACAACCGGTTTTATTGGATGAATTTTCCTTATAGTTTGATAATTATTATTATTAACATGTTTCGATTTTGAAGCATTATGATGACGGTGTATGGCCCATTGTTTTATATTGTTACAATAAGTAAGAATTTTATTAAGTAAAACTTTATTACGTACAACTTTTAAGTCCTCACGTTTTAATTTAAACGATGCATTATTATTATTCGTAGTTTTATAATGTGATGTCGCACCCTTTATATTGACAGGTTGCGGTGGCAAAGCCCATTTACGATAACGTTCAATTCTTTTTAACGTTTCTTGTATATGAGTTATTCTGCTCTTTAAAAGATTTTGTTCATCAAATTTATACATTTTAATGTTGTAAATGTACGTGTTTGTATGTAAGTTTTTTCCTTTTTTTTTTTTTTTTTTTTTTTTGTTTTTTTTTAATTTTACTTAATAATATTTTTTTTATATTTATTTAAAATTAATTGAAAAAAGAACAAACAGAAAATTTCGTAAGCGTTATAGTCAAAAAAAAAATTAACTAAAAAAATTTTAAAAATCCAATTTGAGAGAAATATATTTGACTTTTATCAATCAATTTATCATAAAATTATTATTATTATTTATTTATTTTTTTTTTTTGACAAAATTGTCAATTCCATTAAGAAAATAATTATAAAAAAGTGTTGTAATACAAAATCATGCGGAATATACCACTCTTTTAATGAGTCAGTATTAAAAAAAAGCCTAATGCTTTAAGGTTCATAATGGTAGATAATTTAGACATGGAGTGGCTTGGGCCATTGATAAAGTTTTTGAATTTTTGTTAATTCTATAAATGATAGAAAAAAAAACAATTTTCTGTACAATATCAAATTTCATATTAGATTGAAATGCTGACTAAAGTGCCCATATCATTCATATTTTATTAGAATAGGGCTACGTAATTTAGATGTTATATATTTTTTTTTTACTTTAAGCGAAAGAAACAAAAAATTGCTTAACAATTTCATTAATTATAAAACATTGTAATTTGTACTTTGTAATTATAAGATTTGTGGAATTTTTTGAAAATCCATTTCATACGGATCAAGATTATCATAAATACGTAAGATAAAACGATATTTTCCTAGATCATTTAAAAATTTGATATACAGACGACGTTCAAGGCTATTTAAAGTGATGTATTGTAAAGGACGAAATCCATAATCACTAAAAATTACTTTATAATTACGATCAATTAATGATTGAACGATATCCACTAAACGTTTTGGTGTACAATGCATTTTAATAGCACCAGTCTCATAATCTAAAATTTCTACTGACTTCACATGTAATTCCATAGCATCTTTGGCTAAGTGATGTTCAAATTTTGTGAAATATTTTGTTGTACCGTATGGTGCAAATACTTCTATAATACAATTATAATGAAAATTTCTCATTATTCCTGAGAATGTGGCACCATATTGTTGCATTGTCGATTGCATTTCTCGTCGCATACGTTTGGTATTATTCGCATTCACCAAACAAATTAAATTGATTTTACGGCGATAACGTATTTGTAATAATGAATAATCTTTTGCAATTTTCATTTGGGTAGTGCATTGTCCCAAAACTTTGTCAATATTAAACCAGGGTATTTGATTTTTGACCGCTCTCATTACTATATTACGCAATGCAATATTCACATGTAAAATATTCGGATTATATAGAATTTTATGGCGTACTTTCTTTTCCACTTTAATTTCATTTTCTTTCAATTTTTTCTGATTATTTTGCTTCAGCATCTTTTTATTAGTATCAGTGTTACCTTTTGCTTTCTTAGTCAATTTTTTTATAGATATCGTGTGATGATTCCATGATGGTTTAGTTGAATCCCGAAATGTTACATATCTTTGATGTCGCTTGCCTCTTGTCATTCTGTTTATGGATTCATTATAATTTCGTTCGGCATATTTTAGATTAATTCTTGATATGAAATTTTTGCAACGATTCCAATGAAATTTTTGCAATTTCTCATGAATTTGTTGTAATTTCTTTGTAATTTTATTATTTTCTTTTTCTTTAAACATAGCAAATTTTGAAAAAAGCAAAGCACAAAACAAAAACGCAAACAAAAATGAACGCAAGATTTACTTTAATCTAAATGAATAACAGAACAAAAATATTTGAATAATTCTTATTTTATGTATTCAGAGTTTTCTAAAACAAAAAATAAAATAAAATAAAATAAAATAAAATAAAAAAGGCATATCAATTATAATAAGGAACAGTTTTTTAAAGAGCGGTAAAAGCAACCTTAAATTTTTAACGTCATCCAATATAAAACATGATTGGGAAAAAAATTGTTTAAAATAGTCTTAAAAAATTATACAAGAATTTCAAAATTTACTTTCATTTCAAGTGCTTCTCATTATGTGTTTGCAATCCTTAGACTGACACAGGACTTTTGAACTATGAGCGAATCAAGCTGAACTGGACAATTAACAGAACTTTTTTGCTTATATTTGGAGAAAATTATACTAACTATGCATGTTCGTAATTTTTGTCAACGCGATGCAATGTAACTCCTTATCTATGGTTGATACGTAAAGTGAACTCCAACACTCAACTTATTTTTGAAATTCTTTCTACAATCAATGTTTAAAGTTCTCTTGCCAACATTTATTTTTTTTTTTTGGTGGAACACTTAAAAAAAAAATACAAAAATAAAAAAAAAACTGGAAACAGAAAATTCAAGGAATAAAATACATTTCTTCTCTTTATAAATTCACATATATTTCTTAGGCATATAACAATGTCCAATTATTTCGAAAATGGTATACAACCAAAAATTTTATTTCCCAATATTATTCAAAATTTTTTTTTTATTCAATTATCCATTTGATGGCAACTTCAGTTTTGTCTCTTGACATTTTGGACTAATATTATCATAAAGCCTTTCAATTCCTGGTTGTGCTCCTAATACTTTTAAAAACTCCATACAAAATTTACAATCTTCAGATTCCAATTCCACATAATGACGAGGTCTTAAACCATAATCACTATACAAAATTTTATAATTACGTTGCTCTAAAGCCTCACATACATCTGGTAATTGTAATGGATGACATTTCATATGTACTGCACCAGTTTCATAATCTAAAATTTCAACGCCCGTTGCATGACAATCTAAGGCATCTTTTGATAAAGTTCTCTCAAAATCACAGAAATTTATGGGCGTGCGATAGGAAGCTATGGCTTCAATTACACAACAATGATTAAAATTATGCAATACGGACGAATAAACTGCTCCATATTTTTTAAAAAGTGGCATTAATTGTCGCTTTAATTGCAAAATATGCTTTGTACGTACTAAACAAACTACATCAACTATATCCAATATGCGCACTTGTAACAAGAAGCAATTTTTCGTGATGCGATGTAAAACGCCTAATTCATCTAGTGTACGTTCAATATGATGCCATGATACATTATCTTCTAAAGCCTTTAATATAACATCACGCAAACTTTCATTATCATGTAAACTCGTAGACCCGCCTTCAGATACTGCCAAACGTATACGATGTGCCCAACGATCTTGTAGCGATGCTTGCGGTAATGGATCAATCGACATTGATGCATATTTACCTTTCGATTTTACATTATATTTACTTAAATCCTCAACTAGGGCCTGTTGACTGGATGCTTTTATTTTTACTTTATGTCTTTTCACTGATGACTCTGACTTTTCTTTAGTATACACTTTATTTTTACATAGCATAGTTTTCTCTGTGGCATCGTTGCCACAATCCATATTCTTCCTATTTTTATTATTATTATTATTTACATCTTTAAATGGTATGGTGTAAAAGTAACTCTTTTTTGCAGTATTTGCCATTCTCTCTGTTGAATTATTATCATTTTTCTGAATATTACGTTGACTTTTTTTACGCATTTTTTTCCATTCAGTTTCCATTAAAAGTTCAAATTCAGACTGAGTAATAGTAACGGCTTTATTCTTAATATTACATAATGACTTATTATAATTTGTATTAGATGTTTTTCTTTGAGATGTTACAGATTTTTTTATCTTGCTTGCCATTAGAGATGTTTTTTTTTTTTTTTAATATACTTAACAACAAAATTTATAGCGTTCGAAAAAAGCACGGCAAAATTTTTTATTTTTTATTTTTTTGTATAATCAACAAATAATATTTTTTTTTTTACTTTTATTAGATTTTTTCCACTACCTTACGTTTCTTATCTACTATTTTATTTTGTAATCTATATAGATATATATTTTTCGTTGCCAAAATATTTATTTTATGTAAAAGAAAATGTCAGAAACTCTAAAAAAGTAAAGTAAGTAAAGAAAACGGTACAAAATTTTGAATGGGCATAGCAAAACCTGATCCGCTGTTTATTTGTATTACAAAGTACTTGTAATAAAATATTTTATTGATAACAAAAAATAAAATAAAGTTTCTATCAATTGGCAAAATTTTTTTACAACATTTTTGTATGCATTTAAAAATAAACATTTAAAAATAAACTAAAGATATTCGTATTATTTTTGAGTAACAACTCATCACTTTTGGAATATTTTTGTCCAAAGATAATTTAGTTTAAAGATAATTGAAAATTTTAATATTTGGTCCAGATATATGGGACAAAAGCCATGTTTTTTGTTCCTTTTTAAAACATAACTAACAGGAATATTTTTTAAATGCCAGTGAGTTTCAAATGTACTTTTTAAATGTGCTCAATTGCAAATTTTAACAAGTTAGACAATTTCAACGGCTGGAAGTTCATTTTTTTTGAAAAACAAATTTTTTTTTTAATTTTAAGAATTTGCTAAACTTGATTCTAAGAATATGCTGAAGGTAAAGGCTAAAGTTAGTCCAGTAAATAAAAAGTTGGCCAAAGTACAACGTTTATATTATTTCGATGAATATTCATGACTTATTTAAATTATAATAACATTTCTTATGTAACTTATAACATTTTTAATTGTGATTGCAAAAAATTCAAAAAACTTTGATTACAAATTATTAGCGATATATAAAATTTTGTACCTATTTACCAGGAAAAGAGATTAATTACATCATATTAAAATCGCACTCATTTGAGAGAAGTTCAAACAAAATTATCGAGACCCATACTTCTAGTATAATTCTTCTAAATTTCTATATGAAAATGTATATGTAATAATTTCATTCAAATGCAATGTCATCTGAATCTTTTACTGCTTGTTTGCCACACAAATAATGCTCAGATCTTACAACTTAATAGATATAAAAAAGCTAATAAATCACTTACCGTATCGGCTGCTGTTAAATTGATACCTAAACCGCCAGCTCTAGTTGAGAGTAGAAAAACAAATATATCTTGTCTTGATTGAAAATCCGCTACCATATCACGACGTGCAGATATTTTACTAGAACCATCTAGACGCATATATCTATGTTTACGATGCCACATATACTCCTGCCATCAGTATCAGTATCAGTGAAAGAAGATAATTATGCCCAATAATAACATTAATACCGTTAACTCGCTCTCTTTAATTAATTAATGCATATAACTCACCTCTAATAAGTCTATCATTTTAGTCATTTGAGAATAGATTAGCACTCGATGACCTTCGGCCTTTAAACGTGTTAATAAATTATCTAATACAGCTAATTTACCGGCATCAGATATTAATGTTTCTTTATCAGGTATAATAATTGAAAACCAACCGTAACGTGGTCTACATACATTTAAACCGGATTCTATTAATTCCAAACCATCCTTATTCTCACAATGCATATGACGTATGAGTGACCATGCAGCTGAACGACTTTCACAACTGAAACAACATTATCATATATTTAGAAAAAAAAAAACAAAATTTATTTTTGTGGTACTTACTATTGTTGCCTTTGATAGGCTTGTACTTTCGGGCATAAGCCATACAAAAATCTGGGCATCTCTAATGGTTCACAATGATAATATTGTGGTAAACGTTTTTTATGTTCAAATTCCGGTATTAATCGTAACGGTTCTTTATTCAATTTATTTTGATGACCACCACTGCCGGTATTCATTAATATTTCCGATTCAGTTTCATCTAACATTTCATTATTAAATTCCGCCTCAGTAATATTTTGCTCATATTTGCTACGTATAACACGATGTTCTATCGTTTCTTGTATATTATAAGTTTTATAATCGCCAAAACCGTATATGGTGCTTTCTTGTAGTGTCTGTTTATAGAGAAAATAAAAAAAATTTTTTTTTCCTTTCAGAAGTTTTAGAGTATTTGATATATTTATTAATAATAAAATGGCTTCAGATAGAACTAATTTTTATTACAATGAACAACTTAGAAGCCCTTTTTAAATCTACCCGATTATTTGTCTATTTTAACTCTAATTAAGTAACTAATTAAGTAACTAGATAAATTTTGATGAAATTTGGCATGAGAACGTGTTTAACCTAAAAATTTTTACGTTCACTTCTCACATAAGAACTTTTTGAGAGAAATTGTTGAACAAAAAAAAATGTACAATTTTGTTTATTTTTCAATGAAAATTTTTCAATGCAAACTGCTGAATGTTTATCTAATATTTAAACTTTCTTTTAAAGGAGGTAATTTATTTTACCTCTTTTAAATTATGGGAGCATTGCATAGATAACATTATGATATACTTCGAAACTTACCATGCCAGTAAAAAGTAATTTAGTTAAAATGGAATCAGTTGACAAAGCCTTTGTATTTATGAGATTTTCAAATGTCGGTTCCAAAAGTTGATATCTTGTAGGATTATAATACTTTCTCCACCATATTCGGCAATATGCCATCCTGTTTAGTAATTTATCATTAAAAGCACGTAAATGCTGTAAGCTATAACACGAAATAATTTTGTTTTAGTTTTTTTTTTTTTTTTTCAAAATTTTTATATAAAATTTGAATTTGAATTACATTTAGATATTTATATGTGTAACAATTACCGTGTTATTAAATTATTAATAGTACAATCTTCTATATCTTTAGGTGATAAATCACAAAAACGTGTAAAGCTAAAACATCCACGTTCCTGAATATTTAAATCGACATACAATCGATAATAACCGCATGGCATTGTTTGAGTTGTATTCGTCTTTGTTATTGGTTCATCGAAAATGGTATGATGTAAATAATCCGATTTGAATATGGAGAAACTATAAAAATGGGCAGATTATTTCTTGCTTTATTAGAATTTTTTACATGTTTCTTTTCTTTCTTCAAATTTTACCGATTATATAGTAAATGCCTTTTACTAGGTATGGCACGATACATTAGAGCTTCATTGTATACTAAGCGAGGAATAACGTATTCCTCACATTTCATGGTAAACGGACTACGAACGTCACGCCTTTCAAATAGCTCTGGATGATTGCATACTTTACGAAATTGCATTACAAGATTCATAAGGTTTGATGTAAAATTACGATCAATATGATGGCTGTCAGTAGAAGATGAATTGCCGCCACCACCACTGCCACCACTATTTCTAGTCAAATTTAATAAATCCTCAATACGAATTTTTTGTTTTATAGCCATGTATAATAATTTTTGGCGTATGGTTAAGGGACAATAGACCATTATTTCGATTTTATCAGATAATTCATTTTCAACGTCCTTCTTAATGCGTCTCAACATAAATGGTTTTAATATCATATGCAAACGGGAAATTTGCTTTTCGTCGATACCCGTTTTATTCTCGGCATGTGATTCAATATCTTTAGAAAACCATTCATTAAACTCATCATGAGAATCAAATAATGTTGGCATAATAAAATGCAATAATGCCCACAATTCGGCCATACTGTTTTGTATCGGTGTTCCACTCAATAATAGACGATTACGACAATTAAATCCTAATAACAATTTCCAGCGCATTGAAGTAGCACTTTTAATAGCTTGAGCTTCATCCAATACCATATATTGCCATTTAACACGATTAAAGTATTTATAATCAGATATGATTAATTGATATGATGTGATGACAACATGAAAACTAGCTTCACGTGTATGAAGGTCTTTTTGTTCCCAAAATTGCCGTAATATTTTTCTTTCATTTGGCGAACCCCAATATGGTACTACATTGAAAGAGGGTACGAATCGTTGCATTTCCTGTTGCCAATTGTGCAATGTTGAGGCGGGCGATATAATTAAGAATGGGCCCCAAACACCGTAACGTTCAGCGATGTGGCATAAAAATGCTATAGATTGTACTGTCTTGCCTAGACCCATCTCATCGGCTAATATACCACTGATACCTTGATCATACAAATTAGCCAACCAAGTCATACCTGCAAATGATACAGTCATTATTATTATTTTCTATTTGGGAAAAAAACAATGAATGAAACAATATGAATACCTTTAATTTGGTAAGTTTTAAGAGTTCCTACAAAAATAGATGGTTGAGGTAAATCAACCTTATTTTCTGGTAATAGCGATTGCGACTTATCTTCATGCTCAAAATGTAAGTCTTTTTCAAATTGTTTTGTTTTTTGATTGTCGTTGGCAAAAGCTTCTTCAGCATGTTGTTGTGCCAATTGTTTCATTTTTTCTGCATCATAATCATCATATGCAGCTAAACGAGGATTCACTTCTTCATCCAATTGATTTAATATACGCAATTGTTCTGCCTCAGTACCTTGACCCAACTTCCGAGACATAAAATGTGCGTACAGTTCCGTTTGTGTAATAAGAAAATTCAATTTGCGTTGTTGCCGCTTAGCCTCGATTAATTCCACATCCATTTTTCTTTGTTCCTCAGCTTCCTTTTCCATGCGGCGCCGTGTATCACGTTCAACACGTTCATAACGTTTCCAATAAGCTAACATTTCACGTGTTAAACGTTTAGCCCGCCAAACTGTCTCCTTCATAATTTTTTGTGATTGCATAGCTCTTTGTCGTACCACTTTCATGCACATTGTTGCCACCCTTTTACAATTCTGAACCATTTCCTTATGATTATTCAATTTAGCTCGTTGACAACGTCCTAATTCTTTTTTTGCCATCATTTGCCAAACACGTTTGCGTCGTGCAGCCATTATTTCTGGTGTACGCAATGTAGTTTGCTGACTTTTACGACGACGACCACGACCTGAATAATTTGGTGTACCACTTATTATGCCAGTATCCAATCCCGCCAAAGATGGCTCAGCTAAATCATCCGATTGCATGTCAATGTTATCATCATCATCATCATTGACAGTTGTAGTGTCAGCATAAGTATAATTTTTTAAATCTTCAGGATTTATTTCACCCGGTTCTGGTTCATCTATGCGTACAGTGTGCTTCATTTTACGTGGCTTACGCATTTTACTAGTAGCCTCCTTCGGTGGTTTCACTTCAGTCAATATTAATGGCTTCTCCTTTTTTGCACGTTTACGACGCTTCTTCACACCAACTATAGATTGTTGATGCTCCGGGTACATGTCATGATTAGATAATAAGCCCGTACCGTAATATGCATACTGAGTGTTCTAATACAAAAAAAAAAGCTATTATTAATTGCATTTTAAAAGTTTTTGCACGTTAATTTATTTACGGTTGCTTTCTTATAAAAGTTTTCACGCATTTTCTGTTGCCTTATATGATCTTTAAGCATATTCAGGATGTATTCATCTTCATCACTGATTTCACTGTCCGTATCCGTATCGCTTAATAAAACATCATAAAGCCATTCACGGTCCGCAGTTAAATCATTAAAATTATACAAATGCATTTTAACTGATTGGCGTTCTAAGCGACAGCAAAAAATAACAATATTAACAATCACATAAATAAGATCATCAATAATTATATGATATTTTATTGGTATACCTTCTTTGGTGCCAAGTCTTTGTAATTCTTTTTTTTTCTTCTTTACTTTTTTGGCTTCGCGTATTCTTCTCAATTCCGGATCGACATATTCATCATCCGAATTCTCACTAAATGATGCTCCTTGCTGATCCGAATCTTCATTCTCATTTTCATCTTCACTGCTACTAAGAGGTCGACTCATTATTTCACGGGCATATGCCATAAATGGCCTCATATCTAAAGCTGCCTCTAAACGTTGTATATGCAATGGTTCTGCCATAATGGGTGGTACGGGTGGTTGTGATTGTGGCACTGAACTCTGCGTATCAAGTATATCCGGAATACCGTTCATTTTTATATATTTTAATTTAATTTTATTTAATTGTGCATTTATTTGTAATAATATTTCACTTTGTAAAATCGCAGCTTTCTCTTTTTATTAGGATATTTTTAGTCATTCTTTTAAAAAATGCTTTATTCAAATTGATTTCGCTTAAAACAGCAGCCCATTTTTTTGTTTTAATGATTATAAGAAAGAGCATGCAAAAGTATAACCCAAGAGAGTAATAAATCACATGCTCCCAAAGAAATTTTGTTGCTATACTTTAAAATAATTATGTATATACACAAAGTTGCAACATTTGTTTCTGCTTTTATAGCATGTTTAATTCCTTATTTCTATTTACATACTATACATGCATTAAGTAATAAGCGACATATTAAACAAACATTTTGTAATAAATTTTGTAAAATATGTTATCAACATATCAAAATAAAATCATACAAAAATCAACATAAATTTTATTTAAAAAAATACAGTACATGTTTATAAGGTACTGTTTATATAAACAAATTGCAAAACAATTGCAAAAGCTTAGTAGAAATGGCCTTTAACGACAATATTTACTACACATATTTGTTATTGAAATTTTTCGCAGCCAAATAATATACATTCAACGTGTATGCAACATGCATGATTCTAAACATGTTGATGAATTTTTTGAGAAATTACTATTTAAATATTTACTTTAGAGAGTATTTGATGAGAGAATTTTTTCGCGAACAGCTGTTTAAATTTTTGTCCAATGGATAAAACAGGTGTTTTATATTATAAAGAAAATGTGGCGAAAAAAAGAATACGTTTATTTAAAGTTAACCAACTTTAAAAAAGCGTATTACAGAAATATGTATAGCATATGTTATAGCATAATTTTTTAGGAAAATTAAGTATTAAATAAATATTAATAAATAAATTACTTCTCTAAGATGAGTAAAATTCATTATATTTTAAAACCTAATTTGAAATCGCTTTTGAAATCATCAAAAAAGATTATTTCTGCTAGTCGGCTATGCTGGTTCATTATAACAACAACAACTCAAAAAAAAATTATATTACAAGTCCAAGTTATATCTCTTTATATGAAAGGTTGTTAAGAAAAGATCAGAAGTGAATCTCATTTGTAGTATGTCAAATTAGCCCAATTCACTGTACCATCTTTCAATTTCTAACAATGCAGGTCAAACTAAAATTTCAGATTTCATAAAAAGATTCATATTAATTAAATGCTACCTCTCAACAATTCAGTCTAATAAAATGATTTTATTTTTAGTTTATAAGTGAATAGCACTTAACTGCTATGCCATGGAAAACTTCAACTTCCTCACTTACTTTAATTGTGTTTTAATTACTTTAGATGAAAGAATATTGCATGTAATTTTTGTAAAAATTTATGGCCATTGCTCACGTATGCTTTGTATATGTAACAGGTAATCCGTTAAGATTTTTTATTGCAATTTTAATTTGCCATTTTCTAAACTGAACATTTCAATATGACCACCTGTTAGTACCTTTAAATCTTCAAGCAACTGGAAATCAAATAAAGGATTTGCATGACTAATACCAAGAAATATGATGCATATTTTATGCCTTGTCCTTATATATGTATAAATGTAAATTTTGTATTTCAATGAATTTAGGTGTAGAAGAAGTGGTAAAACAAAATTATTTTCTAAGGTTTAGTAAAGCATGCCACACGTATGAGTGAACTTCCTTATGCAATTGCCATAGAAACCAAAAGTGTTATCGTATTGCCTAATTTAAGGGGTGTTTGTTTTATACATATCCAGCTCTTTCCGGCTCGCTTTAAATCTTTCAAATATCTAAGTTGGCTGAAAGGTGTACATATATTTTCATGAAGCCAAAGTATTCTGAATAGATCAAGCTTTGTTCCATTTCATGACAACCGAGTTCCATTTTTACCAAAAGTAAAATTTTTTTTCTCAATTCTATCAATTGATATTAATTATAAGGGTACGTACCAAACGAATGTCATAGGTCCAGCTTATAGAATAAAGCAAAAACCAAAGAAATTTTTTATATGTGAAAAGTTTTTGAACAATATTTTTCTAAATATTTGTTCGCCAGCGAAAGTCAGTACAAAGTGATATATTTCAATATTTTTAGCATATTTTAGATATCCTCACGTAGAAGGGAATTTGATAAATAAAAAAAAAATTTTTGTACTTTTCAATTTCGTTTTGTTTTTTGCATTTGTTAATCGCATGACTTGAAATGACAAATTTTAAAACTTAATCGATTATATTAAAAGTCTCAATAAAATTTTAATTAAATTTATCTTTAAATAAAATATTGCCTATATGAGGGGAGCACATTAAAATTGTTAATATTGTTTACCTACTTAACTAGAGAACGTAAAATATAATTTCCATACTTTATTTAAGAAAAGAACATTTAAATTTGAGTTAAGTTTATACAAAATTTCATAAAAGCTACATGTAAGTTATATTCAAAAGTTACATTTACATCATTTTTCTTCATCCGAAAAATATGTAAGGAAATGTTTTGGTAATATAATGTCATTAGATATTTACATATAAATATCATTTTATAATAAATAAAAATATAATTAATACGTTTGTGTATTGTAAGATGTAATAAAATAATTGTTGATTTTTTCTATAAATATATTTAGAAATTATTGCTTTATAGTATTGGTAAATTCTAATTACATTACATATTTGCATGACAACTTTACATAGTTAAGGAATATCAATTAAATTAAAAAAAAAATTGTCAATTTTAATTTTACGTTAATGAGTTTATCAAATGATTTTTTTTCAATATAATCACGTTAAATGAAAATAAATGCAAAAAATTCAATACTTAATTGTTGTGAGAGTTTTTCAATTTATCGATTTCCCCGTCATATTGTAAATTTATAAGATAATATTAAAATTAATTAGATAAAGGAACGGGGCATGCCTTAGGCAATACAATGAATTTCTTATGATTCATTTGTAACATTTCTTTCTCGTACTTTCAATTATTTGATGAAAAAAATTTCTTTTGTTTTTTGGAACGCATTTCTTTTTTGACCATTCTAAAGTTTTTAGTTTAAATAGTGCTATTAATAAATATATGCATTGAAGAAAGTTGGGTGGTATCTTGTATTAAAATTTTTAATGTGTGGGTATACACAAATGTGGAACTTTAATTCACCATTAATCAAGTATTTTAAATGCTATGCATGTACATTTCAATGCATAACAGTAGAAGGATATTCACATGGGAAATGTGAAATATGAAAGATCAAAAGTTTTTATGCAATTGATTTAAAAGGAATACCCAACAAATATGCAGTTCAATTTAAATAGATAAAAAATAAACATTGATAAATGTCTAATAATATGTGGCCTATATAACACCACTAAATATAATCAAGTAGTCAGAAAAAAGTGTAGCCTAACTACACGGCATAATTGCATTAAAAAGCGCCACCATAACTGATAATTTAAATTTGAAAATAAGAATTTGCTCTTGTTTTTAATTTATCAAAAATTTATCAAAAAATTTATCAAAAACAAAAATTCTTCAACTTTACATCAAGTGCTTTCATTTACTTTATATACAAACATAAATGTAGGATATAAATGTTTAATATTTCAAAGGACATTTCACCTTTTAAGATATTTACGTAGGTGTTAATATTTTCATTACAATTCAACTCAAAGAGATATATTCTTTTCCCATAATTCTCTTAAAAATTCAAAATCTTCTAATTTCACTCAACTTGTTGAGTACATATATAAAATGAGTGTAAAGTCAAAGGAGTGCAAAAGGACTATATTAGTTAATGTAAAAGCTTCATTATGATTCAGTACAGTTTGAGTTGTTCATTTAAATGACTGTGCACGCAGAAAACATTTAAAAATATATTAGATTATGTGATAAAATTCTAAATCTGTTTCTTTAAAATAGAAAAAAAAAAGTATATCAAACAAGGATTTTAAATAAATTCTTAATTATTGTATTTTCTTTGTTTTACATTACTTTTTTTCTTAATGTGAATGTCATTTGTATTATAAAAGTTTTTGAAGTATGAAAAGAAAAAGGCAAAGTGAAACAAATTAAAAAAATAAATCAAAAAAAAAAAGGAGACATAATTAAATTTCATTTTATGATGCCATTTCAAATATATTGTAATGATACTTGTTTAACCACCAACTAGGGGTTGGAGGTGTACTCATTTTTGTCATGGTGTTTGGAACGCCTAAAAGCAAGGAACCCTATAAAGCACATATATTCTTGATTTGTATTAAATTTTGAATCAATTTAGATGTATCTATTCTGGTGGCCATATGTGGTAAACATTCTCCTGATTGCAAAAAGTAATAGAAATTATCTTCAAATTTGGCAGAATTATTGAAAATTCATGTACTTTAGTTGGTATTGAAAAAACGCCAAATCGCTCAAAGGACAGTACCACAGTGCAACATAAACTAAGAACTCTTCGCTTTTTTTTTTGATTTAAAAATTTATAGTTAATCGCTCAAAACTCGAAAATTAAAACATAAAGAAAGCAAAAGATTTTTACTAATATTAAGTCCGTTGTTCTAAAATCTTCAAATTGGCTATGTCTAACCGAAATTATGCAACTTCAAATGATATACCTGTAAAATAGCAAACAGTGTCTGGGTGGGGGATATTCAATATTTGGCCCTAGCCAAATAAAATTTTCTTAATATTTATTTTA
Source organism: Melophagus ovinus (assembly GCA_023089585.1). Taxonomy (NCBI): domain Eukaryota; kingdom Metazoa; phylum Arthropoda; class Insecta; order Diptera; family Hippoboscidae; genus Melophagus; species Melophagus ovinus. The sequence goes on from JAKKIB010000253.1 coordinate 4,326,546, forward strand.
CGTTTTTTATTTATTTATTAAAAAAAAATTTTTTTAAACTAGTTTTTCTCTCTTTTTGCAAATTACTACTGTTGCTTCAAGGATTCTTTGTGCATTTATTATGAACTACATTACAGCAAATATATTAAATTTGGCTCAGCATTTTTGTAAAGTTTTGAAAAAGTGAAGATCAAATTTTTTTGATATGGACTCAACTTATGGAAGCGATATAAATTTGATTCTGACATCTCTGTCTGTTTGTATTTAACTCTCATCCGATAATTATTAGAAAATTGTCTGTTTTAAATCTGTTTTAAAGATTATCACCATTGAAAATTCCACGTGTGGTACTACTTTTGTAGTTGTCTACTTTTGGAAATTTAATGCAAATTTATAGAAACAAACGTACAAGGTTTAAAAATTTATCAAAAATACATATCTTCTATTTTTATTTAGAATTAATATTTTTATAACGTCATTGTGTATCTGGCAACATAATGACAAAAATAAAGGTTTTAATTTAATTTACTATCTATGTCCCGCATTCTTTTTACGTTTTTCGTTCAAAGAGAGGTAAAATTTATGTGCCAACTGAATTTAGTTTAATTAAAGAGTAAATACTCTAACAAATAGTTAAAGTATACTTTTTGGCACATACAAGATATATTTGCATAGCATCTCTTGTGTGGGCATCATTCTAATAATTTTATTGCTGGCAAATGAAAAGAATATCGGTTATACTCGACAACCGATATAATTCGGCAGACTTAAAAAAACGTTTAATACGCCATAAAATGAAAATTAATTATAATTATATAAAAAATCAAGTAAAAAATATTTAATTAATAATTCTATTACATTACAGTTGGTATTAAAAGTTTTTAAGTATTTTAATTGAAATAAAATAAAATTCAAAAAAAACTGAAACATGTGAATTCCGATAGTTATAAATTTTTATTTCGTAGTTTATAGTATTTATAATTTTTAGTTATTACTCTTTCATTCAATCAAAGAATAACGGAGTACTTTTTGCCAGAAAATAATCAAATATATTCTGAAAAATGAAATGTGATAAAATTTTCTCTTCTCAAAAAAGGGATTTCTATTAAAAAAAAAAAATTTTCTAAAAGAAAGAAAAAGCAAAAAGACAAAACCGAATTAAAAACAAAGTGAAGTCATGTTGAGACTACTTTTCTTCTATTTCAAATTTCAAACAAATCTTAATTTCAACCGAATTTCGCATAAAATTCATACATAATTAATTTGTAACGTACAAACATATTACGCAACTGTTATATTAATTTTCTTTAGTTTACAAATTCAATACTTAAATTTTTGTGTGTATAATTTTGCAAAGTGCCCCTTTTCTATCACATAAACTAATTACAAGTAAAATTTAATTGCATAAAATTTGATTTGGCAAAGTGCAGTTGACAGTATTTGCTTTTTCTTGAAGCAAAATGTCGCTGTACATACGACGTTTGCCCATTTGCCCCCTTTATTTAGCATTAATGCTAATTGTGGTGCAAGTAGCTGCCATCGATTTAAGTCGCTTATACGGTCATAATATGGTACAAAAACGAAGTGGTAAGTATTTCACAGAAATTTTTAATATAATTCTTTGTTGAAGAATTGTGTTAAAATCTCGCCAAAATGTTCATATTTAAAACATTATGCAACATTTGTTTTTTTATGAAAGTTTGAGATTTATATTTTCTAAGTACCTAAGCAAATCATAAAACAGTTTTGTAATTATCTCAATTGAAATGCTTTAACTTTCAAGAAATATCTTTTTTAGATATTTTTTTTAGTTTGTATAATTTCAAAGTGCGCTTTCATAAGTAAACTCTTTGTTATACATTAATAATTTCGTTAGTTACTAGTTTATGACTTTGAAAGGTAAGCTAAAGAAAATATCAATTTGCTTTGTAACACTTAACATTAAAAAATGATTTCAATATTAGCAAATGGTGTAGCATGCAATGTGCATTTCTGCGTATTTCTCTTATAATTATCGTAAGGCAAACAATTGAAAATTCATATTTACCTTAACCGACTTAATCGAGTCGTGAACGCAATGTTATTATGAACTCAGTAAACTCTTCTTTGCTCTCATTCGGATAACATATAAATCGATATTATAACTATTTACGACTATTTACGAAATGTATAAATATATTACGTGTTACACTGCTCTGCCATTTTTTTTACTCAAACATTACTTTCTCTTTGTTTTTTCTTCTTTTGTAATTTGTAACATGAGAAATGATTTCCACAGTTAATGACAGAAAATATATATTCGACAATAACTCTATATACTTTCACATGTATACATATTTATAGTCAAGGGAAAAATTGTAAATGGTGAAAAAGTGTAAAGAAGAGGAAAAACAAAAACTTAATGAATATTTATGACTTTAATCACAATGAAGCAACAGTTTTTTCGTTTTTTTTTTTTTTTTTGTAAGAAACGTATTTTAAAAATGAAGGATTAAATTTCCGTGAAATGATAAAATTTTCCTTTTTTATAATTTAGGTAGAATTGTTGAGAGCAGCATCTAAACCCCACCAAGTTTATTGTTTAATTATAATTAATTTAACTTAATTATAAAATTTCTTCTTAAAGAATATTTTTTATTGCATTTAACAATATTTTTAATGCCATAAAAATATTGTTAAATGCCTTTAAAGAATGGAAAATAAATGAAAAATCATCGTATTAAAGCGTTCTATATTTTCTTTCTTCAATGAATTTTTTTCATAAAATATTTAAAGAAGACCAAGTTAAACATGAACAGAAAATGCATTTTCAATGCTTTGAAATACATTTAGTACCTTTAACCGCCTCTGGGCATATCAAAAAGAAAAAAAAGGAAGGAAAAGAAAAGAAAAGAAAAGAAAAGAAAAGCTCCTGAATACTTTATCAATTAAAACAAATCTTCAAAGTATTGTAGATTTTTTATTATTTATAGCCCTAAAGTATACTAAGTCTTATTTTTTTCATATTTTAAAAATAACCTCACATAAGTTTTGGCATATTTTCCTAATTCCAACACTCAAACCATTCAATAATATTTGTTATTCGTTATTGTTAGGGTTATAATTTTTTTTAAAGATGGTTCGATCAATGGACTAGTTTGCAGAGGAAATAACTTCGGCAAATAGTTATCGAGTTTTTTTCTCTTTCTTCTCAATTAATAAACTTTTTTATTCCGATGTATACCGAGGCACTTCATTTTGCATTTTGAAAGATTCCAAGTACAAATTCCAATAGAAATTCTAGAAATTAAATGAAACTATCTTAAAAAACTGTTTTTCTGAAAACAAATATAATCGGAGAGTGTTTAATTCAGAGTGCATTCAATAATTTTTAATTTCTAGTACGGAAAGTCTTTGTAAACGTCTTATTGAAAAATCTAAATGAGTAGGAATCATAAATCTGAAGAAGTAATGGTATGGGCAGATATCCATTCTCGACATGTTAAAGTAAAGGCCTAAAAAATCGATCACAGTTGTTTGAAGTGAAAGTAATTTTTCTCTTTATAATGTAATACTAAATATTTCTGCAGTAATATTTTCTTCGGAATTTAGGAAATATTTCATTTTATTTAAAAGAATTAATAATTTTCAAGAGTTAATTTATTTTGAATTTTTGATCGACCAACTTCTAATTGTATAAAATGGATTATTTTGAGCATTTGGCAAAGGACATAACCTCTAATATAATCATATTGAAAATTTTCCCTTAAACAGGCGCAATAATAATTTACCAAATAAAATATTGCTAACCTAAATTGCCAATTAATAAATGTTATGTGACAACAATTGCGTTTTCATTTATCGAGATTATGTATTATTTCCTTTGTATGCCCATGACATTTATAACATTTATGTACTAATTATTGTTACATGTATTACAACATAAAATAAATAACTTATTATTATTATTTTTATTTTATATTAAATTTTTTTTTATATAAAATATAATAATATTACTATATGCTGGCGAATTTATAACGTTTGTGTGATTTTAACTTTTTAGTGGAAGTGTCAACTGTCATCATTTTATTTATGGTACAAGCCACACGTTTAGACACGTGTACACATTTATTTACATTCATATTAAGGTAGAGGTAAATGTCATTGCTTCCATTTATTATAAATTTGCATAAACTTTCTATTTTAACCAACCATCCCCATTTTGAATCGTCTATTGCCCATTGTGTGCTCACAATGCACACTTTAATAACAAACGATTGTTGTTTGTTATTTATACATGCAATACCACAATATTCGGTTATGTACGAGATCATTTTGATGTAATCGTTAAATACGAATTTGATGACAGTTAATGCAGTAGTATTTGCAATAAAGTTTGACAGCTGCTAAGTAGCGATTTTTGTTATCATTTGTCTTGGATGGAACATGGAAAGTTCTTTACAGTTAAATTAAACATTTTAACAATTTTTATGGTCAAGATACATTGAAAGAATCGCAATATAAAATTTATATCTCTTATATTGGAACTTTCAAAATGAACAGCGCTGTAAAAGAATAAGAATCATAGAAGCCTGAAGACCCATTAAAGTTATTACTTGAAGTAAATTAACGTATTGCAATATCTAGGAAGATTGAAAAGTTCAGTTGATGGCTCATTTAAAATAAATCATATTTGATGTTTATATAGAAAATCAAAGTGACTTTATACACAACCTAATAATAGTAATAATAGCGTATTATCCATATGTATAAAAATTTGAATTACAAAAAACATTGAAATTTTTTTATGGTACTTCTTTCTTCCTTCATTGGCTTTCTATTGCATGCAAATGAGTATGCTTGCATAGAAAAATATCTGAAGGCAAATTAAACAAAAGTGAAAAACAAATAAATCACAAATATTTTTCTTTTCGTATAGTTCAAGAAAAATTTTTTTATTTATTTTCATTCTTTTATGTAACAAATAGAAAACATTTCATTATATTTGCCCTCAAAAAATTTACTGGATATTTCATCCATTTCATATTATTGGAGTAGTGAATAAATTTATTGTGAGATCAAATCTTGAATATCCACCACAAAGACGCCCTGAGATTATGATTCACAACCTGATTCCATTTTTTAGAAGTAAATTAAAAACATAAACATAAAAAATTAAATTTTGATATGTCGCCTTAGTGTACCCGATTTTTATGACTTTTGTACAGACATTGTAGACCAGTAGCCTTCCTACATGTGCAAAATTTCAGTTTTCTACCTTTTGCTGTTTGCAGATAATGAGCTAAAAACTACCAAATTTGAAGTATTCTCAGTTTGTGTTGCCTTGTGAGCGTATCCTTTAACCAATTTTGCCCATTTTCAATCACACTCTGCTTGCAAGAACTTTTGCCAAATTTCAGCTCGATATCTCAAATTTTACCACCAAATTTTACAAAGATTTATAACAAACAGAAACTCAGGTGAATAAATGAATAAATGGACAGGAATGTTTAAATCGATTCAGAATTTGCTGCTGATAAAGAACATATAAATTTTAGAGGGCGTGGCATATATAATGACAAAATAATAATAACCACCAAACTTTGAGTGGTAGGTATAAAAATGCATAAATTTTGAATTTCGTGAACTTTTTTTTTTTTGTAAATTTTGGCATCTTTCACAATTTTACAATACCAGATGTCAAAAGAAAATAAAAAAAAGTAACATAAAACCATGAAATTTTTTTTAATGCATCACTTCTTAGTATTTAAGCTTAATTATACATTTGTAACTCTCAGAAGGGCTTGCGATAACCTCATATTTTATTGTACCAATCAAGTTGGAAACACTTCTTGAATTAATTTAAGATGCTCCATTCGTTATCTCCATCTGTGTATTGTTGCACATTTGTATCTCTGATGACTCTCCCTGTAAATATACTACTTTGATATTTATATGAAATTTGGCCAATCTTTTAAACGTACAACGAATCCTTTTAAAAAAAGTACTTAGAGTCAAGCAATTTTTATAACCGTTAGCCATATGGAAAGTTTATTAAAGAAAAAAATTTTTATTGAGAGTCCACGTGATTTTTTTTTAAATCTCTACCATTTTACAAACATTTTAAAGAAATTAAAAAAGTAAAATTTTTATTTTGATGACTTGTAATGCTTACGCTTAACGTACTTTTTCTTTTTTCATTTATCCACTCGCCACCATCACCATAACCATCACCATCACCATCACCATCATTTGCACCATCATTTATCATCATTAGCAAATGCAGCATTCAGTGTATATGACATGACGTTATAATCCACGTATGACTAAAATATTATAAAGCAAAATGTGTAGATAAGCGCGATTATGTTATAAAGGAAAATATCCTTTTTTAAGCAGAATAGTAAAAATATTAAAATATAAAACAAGACTAAAAAGATTTCATTAAAATATATTTTTGTTTACTCAGCTTTGCGTTTATTTAGAGACTTTAATTTATCCATCAACCTTTTTAATTAATCAAAAAATCGTAAACGCTTACAAGAAGAAAAAATTCACAGAAATCTCTTTCAAAAATCCATCTATTTTTCTATAGAAATGATAATTTTTGAAAAATTTCTCAATAAATTTTGTTGAGATATTTTCGAAACTAAGATCAATAATGAAAATAAAATGGATTTAAAGCGTTTATTCACGCCATGAAAACAGATACGGCCTTGCTAGCAGTTTCCACTGAAAGGTCTACTTCTATGAAACAAAAATAGCATATTGATAGCGTATCCTTTCACTAAGCGTTATTTTAATTCTAAGAATCAATTTAATCAATTTCTTTTTCTTTCTAAAATAATTAAAATATTAATTTAAAAATTAGAATTAAAATATTAATTAAAAAAAATATAAATTTGATCATTCTTTTATGCCATGTATCTAAATATTCTAAATAGTATAATCCCCTTGGTATAAGTTTCTTGTATAATTTGTATTTTATTTAAAAATTTATTTCAATAGTATAACTTTTTTAGAAGCTTATCTTAATTTATCATAATTAATGGACACAGAAGGCCAATCAAATGCTGAAGATTTGAAAATGTTATAATAAAATCTGTTACTTTATGCATCAGCAAGACAGAGACAACTTATAATGAAATTTTGTTAAAAGTTTTCTCAAAGTTTTTTTTTTTTTGTTGGTTTTTATTATTATTATTTTTTTTTTTTGGTTGTACTTGAAGACCAATTTTCATACTTTCAATGTTTTTTCAAAAGGTAATTTTAATGAAAGAACACAAAAAAGAAATTTATATTTCATTTCTTATTTGTTTGATAAACGAAGCAAAAAAACAAAAGAAGCATGAAAAATTTATTTAATTTATATCCTTTTAGTTCATGAAAAGCCAAATGTAAAAAAAGACAAGCAAAATAAAAATTAGAACTATTATCTTTGCGTTTAAAATTTTGAACATTTAGACTTTTCCTTGTTTGGTTAGACGAAACAGCAATTTTAAAATATTCAAAAAAAAAAAAAAAAAAGATTATAGATTAAAGATTTCTTAAAAGATTATAGAAATTTCTAAAAATTTATAAAATTTAGTGCCCATGTTAGTTTTGTGTAAAATAAACAGTTGCAATACCAAGCAAAATAATTCTTCATTCAAATATATAAATCAAGTCACTATTAAAGAAAATCATTGATAATAATTTTATTAAATTTGAGATGCATATGCAAAAGAAAAAACGATTTTTTTGTAAGAGGTTTCTTCAGGTAAGAAAATCCAATTACTTGTAATTTAATCTCTAAAGTTCACCACAATGATTTCATGTCAAATTTCTACAACTGACATTATCCCAATTGTTTTTTTTTTAGTCTGTCATTTGAAGTGTTATGATCGGTTTTTGAGTATCAAAGTACGTACGGTAGTAATAAAATGACAAGATGACATTTCAAAATGACAATCACTTAATGTATGATATAAATCGAAAAAGTTTGATTAATGACAGTAATGGTTAAAAATGTAACAATCGTAAATTGTCTATGGCCTACGAAATGGACGATATGTTTTTTTGTAATGTCAACTTATTTTATGTAATTTCATTTAAGGTTATCTTCTTCCCAAAGTTGGCAGGTACAATATGCCAATTTATTCTTTACTAAAAAATGCTATAAAAATTCATTCAATAAAATTTCTGATGATTATTAAATACCTTTTGCTATTTAAGCTCAAATCTATGTCCAGAATGTATCTGCTTCCATATGAAGTGTTATGCTGAATTACATAGAAATGTGTTACGGTACTTTTGGGGTTTAAGCTCTCGATTTCCTTGCTATATAAAATATTGCTTCATTAAAATTTTGGATAAATTTACAATTTTCTCAAATAAATGCTCAAATCACCTTCAGATCTTATTAACATTTATTGACCATGCAATCGTCTAAGTTTACATGCGTTCTATACCAACTTGAAATTATATTGAAAAATTGAAAATATTTGTACGCAGATTAATGGTAAGAACACGCCCACCATATAATATAAAGTGAATATGAAATGTGAGATTTTTTTTGGCATATTACTTGTAAATTCCGCCATAAAATTTAAGACTTTTAATATGTGCCTAAAAGTGTATGGGAAATATTAAATAAAGTCCCACCAGAGTCTTAGTCAGTGTCATTCACAAGTTTATTAAAATATAACCCCAAAGAGGAGAGTTGCCTCCGCAAGTAAAGTAAGGCCACCATACAACGATTGAAAGCTGGCAAATAAAATGTTGTTTGTTTGTTAAATTTTCTATTTTCAAAGTTTATATATAATTCAAAACTATTTAAATATTTGAATAGTTTAAAATTTAATTAAAGAAATTATAGTAAAAGAAAAGTGAGTAATTTTTTTTTATTGTGCTTTGTCAGTTAAATTTTCCATGAATTCGTTTAAATTTGAAAATTTCTTATTAATTGTGATGTTTACTGTAAATTTTGTGTGTACTTACAAAAAGAAAAAAAATATATATAAAAAAAAGCACAAAAAAATATTCATATTTATAAATAGAAATATTCATTTCATGTTATTCAATTCAAATTCATTTTTTTTTCCATAAACATAAGTTACGCTATTTCCAGGAATAGAAATTATTAAGTTTATAAAATGGGAGTTAAATTTTGCTGACTAGTGAACCCACGTATCGTTTAACCATGCACTTAAATAGTCGATACTTTTTACTAAAATTTGCCTAAGTCATATACAAAAAGCGATTTACTAAATAATGATCTTATGGACGATCTTAGACTTTGACCAATCTTTTATCCATTTTAGAGTGAAAGTATTTCAGTTATGTAGAAATAAATATAATTAACATAAAAGTACCTTCTACCATTTGTAAATAAATAAAAAAATCTTGTGTGCTTTGTAATAAATTTAGAATACTCAAATCCATGTTGCCTTATTATATTTCGCAAGATTGTTTGATTATTTTCTATTATGGACAACTTCTGCGGTTTCATATTTAGATTATGCAGATAAATTGTCAATATTAAATCGAATATAGAGAATCGAAAAAACACGATTTTTTTTTAAACATATTTTAAGCAAAATTTCAGAATTAATTTTATTTAGCTCACAAAAAATTAATAAAAACTTTAGAAAATGAATATAAATTTTTATTAGTTGATTTATACTTGCTTTTTAATTAATAATACTGGAGAAAAGTAATTAGAGTAAATAGGATAAATTGCATCTAAAAGGAAATGTCAACATACCTAACCAAGTTGCTATTTTCCATATAAAATTGTGAGTAGAAAGTGTTGCAATTTTTGATAGAACGATGAATTCAATTCGTAACGTATTCAAGGAGAGATCAAAATTTCATAATCAATTCAAAATTTACAGTTAATCAATTCATTAAAGACTTAATATCGACTTTTGAAATTTTTCTTACATGAATCTACAATCTCCTTTTGCAAAAATCTCATATTCGCAATAAAGAAATAAAGAAATATTAAGTGGAAAAGATGTGTAAAGAAATAAAAAAAAAAGCAGGATTAGAAGTGATGAGGAATGTCACGTTAAAAATAAAGAATTCTTGAAAAGGAAATGTGTTCATATAAAAAAGAGAGTTTCAATATTTTAAATAAAGGCAAGAAGACAATGTTGATAAAATATGGAAAATATAATTATCATGAAAAATTTAGACCTTCATTTAAAGTGCAATATTTTGTTTATATATAGAAATGTAAGAGTCATTATATATAAGTGTATATATTCATTCATATTGTATTCATCCATGTCTCTATTATATAAAAAAAAAATTTTATCATTCTATACACAACACAGATTATAAATAATTATAATTATTATAATCGCACCTTTACAAGAATATAAATATGCAGAGATGATGATAAAAAAAAAAGAGTGTGGTAGTGACTCTTGTAAAATATTGATTTGTAAACATTTGCTTTAAAGCTCTAAAATAACGATGCGAGTCATGAAATTAATTATTGTACTTTTTCATTTAGCAGCCTTTAAATCAAAATCATTCAAATTTTGAATTTTAATGAAAATATTTCAATTTTCAATCTTTTTATGTTGATGTTCCCATAAAATTTGCAATTATCAATTGTGATTACAATTTGAAAGCTTATTTATAACAAAATTTATGATTTCTCTTAATTCTTAAAAATATTAGACATTTTCTAATTTATGAATATGAAATAAGGAAAAATTTTACCAAAAGTATATCATTATAAATTTTTCAAATATCTATTATATTCAGTTTTCCATATGTTGTAGGAATTTTTGTTAAAATAAATATTTCAATCAATAAATCATTTGAGAAAATTTTGTACTCTTTCAAACACCGCAACCACAATTTAAGTCTGCCTAATAATGTTAAACAAATATGTGTCTTACTAAAAAAGTCCAAAATATTTGAGTTGCGTATAAATTTAATTTTAAATTTTATTTAAAAATACAGTTTTAAATTTTGGAATATGTCGATGATTAAAAACAAGAAAAAGAAATTTATGTACGCACATACATTTTTTGACAAATCGTATATTTATTGGACATAAAGAGTTATCAATCATATATAAAACAAGAATACTTTTACTAAACATGATTTTTTTGTACTTTTTCTTATTTTTGTTTTTTTTTTTTTTTTTTTTTTTTTTTTTTGGTTATGCACATAAAACACTTATTTTCCATAAAACGTTAAAATCTGAAAAAGTTGGTATTATACAATTTCTTCGGACATTTCATCAATATATAATGGGGGCTCTTCATCTTCACTACTTTGTTCATATTCTTCACCTTGTGGACGACAACCAGGTATTGGCTCATCGCGTGGCTTTTCAATATTTTCTATATAATATAAATTCATATCGGGACGATGCCATATACTTTGTATCCAATTCAAATCGAATTCATATTTAGCGCATGTACAGAATTTACGCGAACGATGACACACTGGACACTTAGTCTCAAATGTTCTTTGATGTATTAATTTCCTCTTCTTCTTCTTGCAACAATGTGGACACGTATGCGGCTTTTTCGGTTTTGTGGGCGCCTCTGTACATGGCGGCGGTTTACCATAAACTAGATGACCACGTTTTTTGGCACAGAAACAGCAATTGCATTGATCATGTTCAGGACGTGCCTTGCGAGCTTGCACACGATCAAAATATTTCTTATAGACTACAAGTATTTTAGCTTCAATACCACGCTGCTCATCACATGATAAACCATCAAATTGTGCATAAGTTTCGGCAGTTTTTTTAGCTGCATGTACATAAACACACTCTTCGGAATATTGCGGCTTGCCATTATATTGGGTGGCCGATGGATCAATTTGTGGCTGATAATAAAAAGCCTTAAATGCACGTTTAATGATTGTGTAAGCTAAATGCGCTTCGACCCGATTCATGAGACATTTGCGCCCCAATTCATGGAATATATCTTCTTTACGTAAACGTTTCTTAGGTTTCTCATCTAAGCAATAGCAAACGAGATCATAATGTAGGAATGCATATGTAATGACATCGACAGCGGTGCGTGCTTTGCATTCATGCAAACCACAAATAATCATTACTTGGGCCAATGTATGCGATAAATCGATGACATTTTCAAGGAACATAGACGACGCAGAAAGTTTGTCATCTCCACAATAACATTGCTCGTTACGATCCATAATACCTAAATTGGCATGACGTTGGCATTCTTTATGCTTACAGTTCGTTTGACAACGAAAATCTACCAATGGTTGCGGTGCTTGCATTGTTTAATCAAAATATTTTCTCTGGCTCAATTTTTAAGCTTTTTTTTTTGTTTGTTCTACTTTAAATTTATTACTGAAAATTTAGAAAAAAATAGAAAAATTTTTCCATAAAATACTTGAGTTTGTTAAAGAAAACTAAATTGAAAATCAAAGACAAATTGTATTTGACACATTATGCATAGAGATGAGTACAAAATTATAGATGATGTAAGAAAATTAAATTGCTGTAAAAATTATTATGTCAAGTTAAACGGATAACTGTGCAAGGGTGTACGCCTTATTTCGTTATATGGATACAAATTATATGGACAAAAAATACCAGTTAAACTTAAAATTCAATTTTATATCGGCGTTCTTGGGTAAAAAAATTGTATGGTTATATATCAAGTAAAAAAAAAAAATGGACAATATTAAAGCGATTTAATTAATAATTACAAATAGCTTGGTAGAATAATCAATAATATTGCTGGAAAATTTATTGCGCCGTGCATAGGTTTGCTTGCAGTAATTATACTTCACTTATGGTATAAGTACAATTAAAATTTTTTAAATGCTCATTGGCTTTTTATAAAGAGCAATTGATGCAATAATTTAAAAAGAGCTCTTTTAAATATGCTACAATTAAATTGAATTCATTACTCACTAAAGTATGCTATGCATTGTCAATTATGTAATAAAATTTGATTTTCCATATAGAAATATATTTGATTGCAATACATTAAAATAAATAGCAATCAATGGTATGAGAACGTCATATAAATATAAAAGCAATTTCATACCAGATATTAAATTTGGCATAAAAATCAAAACTTTACATTAACTTTTTTTTTTTACTAGTTTTCACTAAAATACCATTGTCCTTTCTGAATTGTAAAATTAGAAAAAAAAAATTTAACCTTTTTATACCCACCCCCCCCCCCCCCCTTTTTTTTAATGTAAAACAATTTAATGCATTAAGTCTCACATCCCCACGTCGTGCTACCCTTTTTATATTTTGTGCAAAAGTCTATAAAAAGTAGAGCAATACTTTATATTAAATTTTAATATTTAAAGAGAAGCAGAAGTCATAGATAAAAGCGACATTTTTCCAGAATATTACATGTGCCTTAAAAGTAACGTGAGAAAATTGTCAAACATTTAGAATAAAACCAAAGAATAAGTTTTTTAAAAAGAAATAAAAAAAATAAGCTAAACAAATTTCATAAGCAGACAAAATAAGTTAGAAATGTGTCAGAATAAACTAAAATTGAAAAGTAAGAATATAAAAAAAAAAAGTATGTACAAAAATATATGAAAAATATTTAATGGCAATTTATTAATAACAAAAAAAAAATCTTAAAGAAAATTTAAATGTTAAATTTAAATAAAATAAAAACAATAATCTTCAGGTTGTTTATACAATGGTCTTGAAAAAATTACCCATTTTTTATATATAAGATGAAAGTTAATGTGAGTTAAGTAAAATAAGTTTAAGTATCGATTTAGTTTATCTAAATGAAATTAACTAGAGAATTGATCATATTTATTTTTGTTTAGTTTCTTAATGAATGAATTTAGTATCAATTTCGCAAGTAAACTTACAAATCTCAAATGTAGAAGATAGAACGGAAATGAAGAAGGGAAATGAAGAGACGTATTCCAAGGGCAAAATAAGCATGGCTCTGTACAACAAAGCACAACACTTGAATTTCTTACAAATTAATTGTAATTTCTTACTTAATAAAAATAAAATGGAGAAAAATCTCAGTTTTTTTTCATAAGTAAAAAAAAAAAAACGATATTAAAGAAAGGTCAAAAGTTTTAGGTGGCCAGACCTTTCACATAATAACAGAGAAAGTGACAAATAACAAAAATAGAATGGATGAGATCAAAAAGAACTAACATCACATTTTGACATTTTTAGTTCAAATATCAAAATTTGCAACTTTAAATATAAATTAATTTGTAAATTTGTGATATCTATAATTTATTTACTTACATAATTAGTTATGTCATACTACGAAAGATTAATATTTATTTACATTTATGTAACGTAATGAAAACATGGAATATAATTAATTTTAATTATTAAATTGTAATTATTTAAATATAATGATAATTTAAATAATGGATTAAGGAAAGAGAGCGTAATATATTCTGTTTGAATAAATTTTGATTGAAGTTGACACCTAAATATCGTCCATTACTTTTCATAAAAGTTTTAATAAAATGCATTACAAAGTAAGATGTAAAAAATGAAGAAAAAATGTAATTTTTAAATAATTTAGAAAGTTTGTTTTGGGATAATGGGTCCAGAAAAATGGTTTGATCTAATCTGATCTGAACTGTGTTAACATTCATCGAAATAAAGTTCAACTGTTTTATAAATCGATTTTTTTTTTTTTGGAAGTATAACGTTATTCGTTAATGGAATGATCATAAAAACTATTCGATCTTTCCCAAAATTATATTCAAGCATTTTTCAGTCAAGGCCCAACCATTTATGAAATTCCATTTAAATATAACAAGAACAATCAAAATCCATACTTTGAAAGCAAATACCCACCCACTGTCTGTTGTCTGGGTAGCCAACAGACAGACCTAAATCGAAAGGACATGTCTTTCTGAGGCGATTGACATAACAAAGGACTCCATGTTCATTACTCGATGCTCCCATACATATAAATATGTAATCTCTAACATTACATTATGGTGCAGAATCTAATAATGGAATAATCAAAAATAAAAAAACTGAATAACAAAAGTTTCAAATTAAGTATGATATAAAAATTAAGTATAATGAAAATATTTAAAAAGAGAAATAAAATTTTAAAAAATACATTAACGGCAAATAACAAGAAAGTAATAAAAACTAAAAATAATTAAAAAAATACCAGAATGTAAAATAGAAAGAAGAACTAAATATAGGAAAATTAAAAATAATTGGTATATGATGCGATACTGTAAAAGTATTTAATCGATTTATAAAACTTTGACATTCTCAGTGATAATGTTTTAATTTCACCCAGAATACAATAGATATTAATTTTCGATATTTTAAAAATCGCTTATTAGCTTTAAGAGGTAGCTGTGAAAAAGTACAAAAATTTTGATAAAGTTTCAAAAAAAGCCATTCGAATAAAATCGGAGTTTTGCACAATTAATTACAACTCGTTATAATTACTTTCGATCCTAAAAGTATGCAATATAATAGTGTTATTGCATATTATCTGATCTTAATTATGGCATCCGACTAATGTTTTTCAATATCAAGGGTGTAATTAAGGCAAATAAAATTATCCATATGCCTGAGTATATCAAAATAAGTAAATTTAATGCTGATCAAAAATTTTTATAACATTTAATCTATAACCTTTAACATTTTTAAGCACTTGGGAAACACCCATGTGCTAGTGTTATATGCCCACGCAGTCATTAAAGAGATATTGTATATACTAAAATTACCATTAAATTTGCACTCAATTTTTCTCATCACATAACTCTAACATATGCGTGCTATCATCTCCTACTTCCACCACCAATGCAAACACTCACTATACAGTTTATAATTGTTGCTGAAACAAAAGCGAAAAACGAATCTAAAAAATTAAATAAGAGCTTTCTGGTAAATGTTGTTCATTTCATTGAATTTTACGTGATGTAAAATATTTTCTGTTTATACTGATACTTAAATAGCACCCTTAAATGAGAAATGCGTGTTATACCGATTTATTTGTATAGCAAATGAATTCAGAGTTATTTTTTGTCTAGATAACTTTTGGGGTTTGGGCTTTTGGATTAATCTATGCTTTCACTATCAATGTACAGAAGCCTAAAGATGAACGGAATTATAATCTATCAAAGTGTTAGATTAAATATAAATCAGTTCAGCTTTATTGGTAAAAACCAATAATCAATACTTTGAATCAATTGTTTACATAAAGTCTTTTACAAAAATTAACAATTCTGAACATTTTTTGTCATTTACTAATCCTCATATTAAATTAAGTGTTTAAAGTTTAGGTCTGTCTGAAAAAAAAAATTTTTTTTTGTAGTTTTTCATGGACTAAATCATGGACTAAACCGAATGACTTTTAAAATGTTTTGGCCTTTGTAATTCGGCCTAAACAGCTACAGCATAAATTTCACTTAATAGAAACTTTTCTGTAGGTAATTTATCGGATAATCGTTTAACTTTTTGAAAAGTACTTTTAATTTTTTTATGCATTTAGCTTTTTTTTTTTTTTTTTGGTTTGATTTATTTGATTTTTAATTTACTTTGATTTGTTGATATTTGTTTTTCCTCTGTCTGGTCTAATAGTTTCGTATTTAAAACAAGGTTTAGTGTAATTTTTTGCATATTTATTTCGTCCATACCCAACAGCAATTAAAATTGAATTTGATTTTTATAGTTTGGAGAACTATTCGCCGTGAAAAGTGTATTTTTAAATAAAATCGTTATTTTGAAAGGTTCTTAAATTTTCCAAAACAATTTTTTCTTGAATACTTTCTTTGGTAAATTTTTTTTTTTAAGAAATCTACATTGTCTAAAGTAAATAGCGTACATCAAATTCGGATTATACGCAACATGGATTTAATTGATTCAGGAAACTCACACGCCTGGTGTTTTCTTTTTTTTTTTTTTTTTTTAAATTAAAAACCTTTATTGAAAATATTATATAAAACTAATGAAAAACCATGACGCATTGTAACAAATTGTTGTAAATGTATATAAAAGCCAGAACTTTTAATTTTTATTACATCGAGAGTTATATTCCATCTGTCTGTCTTTTAATTTTTGCATTTGTCTTGTTAATCTGCCAAATATTTCAAAGAAAATAAGAAAATTAAAAAATCAATGGGTGTGCCTTGATAAAAAAGAAAAGGCCTTTTTGAGGGCATCTCTTTGAATCAATACTATGGCCAATGCTCTTAAAAAAGCATTAATATTTAAAAAAGTTTCTAATCATAAAAGTTCTTTCTTAATTAAAATGTAGAATGCATGAGCTATGAGAAACCATTCATGTAAACCTTTCAGTCCGATGAATGTTAAAAACTTTTCGATTATTATTATCATATTACACTCTCTCAACTAATGATTAAATTTCTTATCATCTTAAACGTCCTACCACAATTGATATAGAGTGTTTTTAAAGCCAGTCATTATTAATCATAATATTTAATAACTGAAGTCTGAAGTAAACTGATAAAATCTTTGTTCTATTCTTAAAATTAAAAGTTATAATAAATAAATAATACGAAATTTCTTTAGCAAGGAATTACGTCACGAAAACAAAGAAAAAGTGAACAAAAAAGAAATATTTGGCATTTGTTATTCAATTGCAATTTGAAATTAATGTAAAAAGAAAATAAAAACAAAATATATAAGAGCTTTAATGATTGTTGAAATATTTTAGGTTTTACTGGAAACGATGAAAACAATTGTAAAAATTTCTAGAGATAATCACAGATAATCTAAAATATATATTACATAATATACCACAAATGTAATTGTTACTTTTAGCTTTCTCTATTAATTCAAAGCAATCAAAACAAATGGATGAAAGAAAATTTCAATTATGATAAAACTATCAAATGAAATGGTGTAATTTTGTATCCAAAAAAAAAAAAAAAAAAAAAAAAAGAAAAAATTAGTAGTGTACTTGGAATTCTAATACGCTAAGAAAATACGATTCATTTGTATGCGTACAAGGCTAGAAAGAAGGACAAAGGAAATGGTAGGATTCCAGAGGAAAATTTTATTTTCTAGACATGAAAGTGAATTATAAAATAAAATAATTCATTTCAATATATTTTATATATTTTATCTGTATCCAAGTATCCAAAGATAGGGGAAATATTTCCATAGGCAAAATATTTGTTTAATACTCAAATCGAAGAATCAAATGGAAGAAGCAATCCACAAAATATATACATTCAACAATTCAGCTCCATCAACTAGTGCATCGATCTATTTATATCCATTCGTCTGACTTTCTGTTAGTCCATTCCTCGTTACATTAAATTTCTGATGTATTTCTTGAAAATTTCATCTATTAATTCCTCTTGAATTACTTATCCAAATGCCACGCCCATTTAATGTAATACAATGTAGTTTTATTCATATGTTCACTCGATTCAATAATGCCTTTAAAATACGCTATTTATAATTTCCTTAGATATTCCGTTAGTTCAAAATATGCTTCTCATAATTTTGCAAAATGACTTGCAAATTTTTGGCTCATATTTTGAGACTCGAATAACTGTCTTTTCGATTCAATTGTGTATTTATTACATTATTAATGCTTTAGAAATTATTCTATAGCGATCAACCTAAACTTAGATAAGTTGCTTCAAATATTTCAAGAAAAATTCCAAATATTCAGTATGACAATCAATTCAAAAAGCAGGAATGAAGGCATGTCTGGCAGAGACTTATCATGTCACTTTAGTGATATGAAATAGTAGAAAATAATAATAATCATTAAGGTTTTTTCAATTTTACTATTTTTTATTATTGTTTTCTTATTTTCTTTGTGTTTTGTACGTTAAAATATTCTAAATTGATTCTTAAATATTTTAATAATTTTTTAAGCAATACGTAGAATTTTTAATATTATTATTTTTATTATTATATTATTAAAAATTAGGTTAAGGTAACTTGTGTTTAATAGAAAATTAAATTACACAAATTACCTTTGTCGTTTTATATCGGAAAATTTTGTTTCCAGTAACTTTGTCAATAATAAATAATTAATTGAGCAATAATAATTGAATTAAATAACAACAATTCGAAAATTATATACGACTGGGATGAAATCTTGGACACCCACCACCCAAAAATAATTTTGTATTGGCACGAAAGATTTGCATGATTTTTGGAGAGACATTGTACAATAGCGGCAAAGTGCTTTTCACTTTTCAAGTTATAAGCGAAAAATTATAAATTTTGCTTAAAAAAAGAAAAATTATAAATTTTGCTCAGTTTATGTTGTACTGTGGGCGTGTCCTTTATACAATTTTGCTCATTTTTAATACCAACCTATTTACATGATGTTCCGCTGTTTCTGTCAAATTTGAGCAATTCTTTTGCCATCAGTAACATGTTTACCCCACCGGGACACATGGACAGATGGAAGGACATGTCCAAATCGATTCACATTTTGATACTGATCGAGAACGTATATATTTTATGGAGCTTAGGCGTCACAAACATAATAACGTAGTAAGTATACCTACAAATTCTGTGGTGGTAGGCGTGCAAAAGATTATTAGATTTAAGAAAGAAAGTGCATTTAGTAAGTAAGTCAACCATTTCAAAGAATTCAATAGGCAAACGAAGTAGTTAATAAACTTTTCAAAAAATTAAATATTTTTTAATTGTGCTTATTAAATTTTCAGAGGCTTGCCATCCTTATGAGCCATTTAAATGTCCCGGCGATGGTACATGCATATCAATACAATATTTATGTGATGGTGCACCAGATTGTTCTGATGGTTATGATGAAGATTTAAGGCTTTGTACAGCAGGTAAGGAAACAATAAATTTATTCAAAAAAAGAAAATTAAATGCACATGGTAAAATATATTAAGTATCCGGCACTCTTCTAAGACACTGCTTCGTGGTCCATGGATTTAATAGACAGACGTAAAGACAACTAAACGAAAAATGTAGATAAAAATCATACACAAATTGTATTTTAATAAGGATTTTTAAAAAAAAAAAAAACCCCCCATGAATGAAAAATTAAGATTATATAATTTTGAATGAGCGTGGCCAATTTCTTAAAATTTTACACTAAACATGAATAAAAAACTTTGGATTTTATTGTGTATATTTTGATGCCTTAAACTCCTTCAAATGTCACTGTTAAATTTCAGCTTAATTTATTAATTGTTGTAATCGGCAACAATTCAATCGAGAACAGATAAATATTCAGATGAATAAGTATGATAAAAATGATTTAGAAATTAATGTTATAAGATTTCTGACGAACCTTCCTCCATGTTATAAGTACATTTGCCAAAGTCAGTAACTGACGAAACTGTTTATTTGATGATAATCACAAATAAAAAAGTTCATTGCTCACTTAAATAAAGTTTAAATGAATAATAAGAATGAGCAATAGCAATGAAATGAAAATTTTTACATTTAACAATTCAATAATTTATATTCGATACTTTAAACAGAACTTACAAAAATACAAATATAAATACAAAACACAAAAAAAAAATGAAAAATTCAAATGAAAGTCAATTTATGGATATTGTACATGTTGCACATACAACATTTTCTTCTACAACATTCTTTTCCATTAGAATGCGATATATATATTTATATTAGTATGAGCATGGACTCAATGGAGTAATTTTAACAACAACTGTTTACTAAATCATTCAAGCATTTGGCTTTGGTTAACCAATCAATCTCTTTCTTGCCACACGTATCATCATTTTAAAGTTAAATTTTCTCTTCATGCATAGAAAGCAAATACAGAAAATAGAAATGCATAAATAAATAAATGGAAGGGGACATGGACAATGGAAAAAAAAAAGACGTGATGGATTATGGTTGGAAAAGTTGAAAGCATGCACAATTTCATAAAATGTACATTTAACTTTGGCTTTATGGATCTCGAAAGTATTCAAAAAAAAAAAAAAAAAAAAAAAAAAAAGAAAATATATTTTGCATTTTCTATTAAAATAATATAAATTTGAATTATGGCATATTATTTATTTTTGTGGAATTTTCGTTTTATTTTTGGTTTGTATTAGTTGCTGTTGCTGTTGTTGTTGTTGTTGTTGTTGTTAATGTTTAATATTTCACATTTTTTAAGCTAAACGTCCACCAGTTGAGGAGACAGCATCATTTTTACAAAGTCTTTTAGCATCACATGGCCCAAATTATTTGGAGAAATTATTCGGTAGTAAGGCAAGAGATGCATTATCACCATTGGGCGGAGTAGAAAAAGTTGCTATAGCTTTAAGTGAATCGCAAACAATTGAAGATTTTGGTGCTGCGCTACATTTAATGAGGTAAAAATTATAATATTAAAAATAGTGATATTATTTTATTAGTCTAAGCAGGAAACATTTTTTAAAATTTACTAAGATTTACTAAATGCACTGCCTGCCACACCTTTATCATAAAGTTAATCTTAATTAAGAAAGTTGTGATGAGAGTTTGCTAAACATCAAATGAAAATACGTTTCCTCAAAATGTGTTTAAGCAATAAAAATTAAAAAATTGACTAAGCGCCTTAAAATATGTTTCCAATTCTTTTTTTCTAATAATCTATTGAAGTTTAAGTGTTGTACGCTTGTTCTACAAAAGAAATTTTAATTAAAATGTGACATTCATGATCTGAAGTTAAAAAATTTTAAAATAGCGCGATTATTGCTTTTTTTTTTTTTGTACAGTCTTAGTATTTTTGCTAGTTTTAATGTTCAACAACCTACTTTTACATTTTTAAGATTATTTTCTTTAAAGAAATCATGATTTAAAAAAATTTTTTATAAAGCCCTTTTTCCATATCGTTACTCTTTTTTGTTTGTTTATTTTGTTATTTCTATTCGTTAGATCCGATTTGGAACATTTACGTTCTGTATTTATGGCAGTTGAGAATGGTGATTTAGGTATGCTGAAATCATTGGGTATTAAAGATTCAGAACTTGGTGATGTGAAATTCTTTTTGGAGAAATTAGTTAATACTGGCTTCTTAGATTGAGTTGCACCAGATCCCGCTTCTAAATTTTATTATGCAGTTGCTCAACCCCTTAATCCCAGCTTTTATTCTTATTTAGGTACCCCAAACGATAATTATAATTATTAAATAATATCAAAAAAAAAAAAAAAAGAGAAATAAAAATTTTAAATTATTAATGACAATTATTAAAATTAGATAAATTAGCAATTAAATATAATTAAAAACAAGTGAGAATTTTATAGTCGGTCTAAGTCGACTCTTAAATATCCTAAACTACTTTACTTAATGTGATTAAAATCTTATAATAGAAATGCAAATTCACAAAATTGTAAAAGTGATAATCCCTAAGTGAATTATTTAAAAGTTTGGTTTTATGTGAAGGGATTCAAAAAGTTCACCGATCTGGATCAAATTGGGCATATAAATTTTTATTATCACAAAACAAGACAATGCTAATTTTCACTAAAATATATTTAAGATATATAGAATTTTTTTTCAAAAAAAAGCTTTAGTAAAAATGGTCCTTTCTAAACCAAATTTGATACACCTGGTTTTTAATTTAAAGTAAAATTAAGAGCCAATTTTCGTTGTATCGTCGCATTATATGGGGCGTTATCGTAACATTGTTTCCATTTTAACCATTTTCAATGGAGTTCACCTCTAGAACAAAACGTATACTTGTACCAAATTTCCTTGATATGTCCCCAAAACAAGCGAACTGCAGCTTACACATAATTGGACAGATTTGCCAACATAGAATTATAAAGTGATTGGTAAACGGTCGATATAATAAAAAGTGGTTCTATTACCAACTCCGTTTGGGTGTTACAAACATCTACGCAAATTTATAATATCTTGTAGTGTATAATGTAAAAATTACATGAAAATTGAAAATTACATAAAATAGGCAAAATATATATAAAATGGAATTTCTGAAAGAAATATCTGCGATTCATGCTTAGAAACTATTTTTCCATATTCCTAAGATTAACCGTACTTTCCTTTTTTTTTTTATTAAATGTATTATTTAATCTTGTTTTTTTTTTTTTTTTTTTTTTTGGTAAGTTTAAATAACATTTGTAACAATTCATGATTTTTAAAATAATAATAACAACAAAATAATAATGATATTTATAATAAAATTCAGAGGCAGGATCAACTAAAACAATGAATCGTTGAAAAATTTTATCCAAAAAAAAAGTGATTTAATATTAAATTGAATACTTTTTAAATGTATATTGAAATCCCAAAAATCTAATAGAAAAGAATCTAAAAGGAATTTTAATCCTAAGAGTAATAATAAAAGTTTAAATATTTCTCAATGAGTTTTCAAATCACTAAAATAAAAAATGAACAAAAAAAAAATATGAATAAAAATCCCTCACAAACGATTGCAATAAAATAATAATTTTAAATTGATTATATGGGCAACTTTTATGTAGTGCAAATTTCAATTATTGTCACAAATAAAAAATCTGCAAATTAAATTTTTTTTTTTAATTTGTAAATGTAAAATATCATTTACATAAAAATTCCTTGCAAAAGGATAATCAAATAGCATGCCGTATCTATGATAATTGAAATAAATATCCACAAATATATTAACAAAAAGAAGAAACAAAACAAACTACAACAACAATTAAAAACATCAATTTTATTAATTGACTTAATAATTAATTAGAAATAATTTAAAGATGGAGAAAAAGCATTTCAAATAAATGTTTGTAGAAAAAGAAATATTTTTAGATAATGTACACCATAGAAAAAATGTAGAAAATTGTTTTTTTTTTTTTTGAACAAAAATTAATATGAAATATTAAATAGAAAGTGACATGAAATGAAGTGACATTAAATTATTCAAAAACAAAGAAATCAAATAAAAAGCAAATTGTGAAAAGATAATTTAATATTCCAAATAAAATTTTTTTTTGTATCTATGGAATTTATATATTTACTTTCATTAATTTTTAAATTTAATTTCTACATTAAATAAAATTAATTTCTAAATTTTCTTAATTACAAATAATTTATTTGCAATTTTTTTAATTCTGAAAACTTGGGTAATTATTTTTTAAATTATTTTTTTTTGAAAAATAATTAATTATAATTACTTTATAATTTTATAATTAATTAATTAATTAATTTAATAAAGTTTATTTTGTAAGAATGAATTCTGCTATTAATCTAAAAAAATTCAATGTAAATAACAAAAAAAAAATTGTTTAACTGACCCAAAACAATTTACCTATATCTCGTTATAGATATTGAATGAAATAGTCGATATGATCGATAATAAGAAAATTATTCAGATTAATATCATGATCCATTTTCTAGAAAATTATTCACAATTTTTTTTTAGTTTAAATAAAATTCAACAAAATTAATTAACTAAAATTTCTAAATTGTACTAAAAACAAGGAAGCTTCTTCAAAGACCCAAATTGAATAACTTATTATATCATTTACAAAGATATTATCGATATGATCGACAATAAGAAAATTATTCAGATTAATATCATGATCCATTTTCTAGAAAATTATTCACAATTTTTTTAGTTTAAATAATAAATTGAACTAAAAACTAAGGAAGCTTCTTCAAAGACCCAAATTGAATAACTTATTATATCATTTACAAAGATATTATCGATATGATCGACAATAAGAAAATTATTCAGATTAATATCATGATCCATTTTCTAGAAAATTATTCACAATTTTTTTAGTTTAAATAATAAATTGAACGGGTTGTTCAACTAAAATTTCTAAATTGTACTAAAAAAAGGAAGCTGATTCAAAGACCCAAATTACATAACCTATTATATCGTTTACATATCAAAGAAATAAAAACCAAAAAAAAAAAAACAAAAATAAAAGCAAAAAAAAAAAACAAATTACAAACCAATACATATCATGATTAAGAGACTACAAAATATATTAATTTATAAAATGAAAATGAAGCAACAGAAAAAGAATTAAAAATTTATTAAAAATCTGTTTAGACAAACTATAAAAATTCATGAAACAAATTATATTATAATAATAAGTACACTGAGAAAAATTCACTTAAAACGCTTAAGGGTAAATTTCAAGAAAAAAAAAAAATAAGAAAGAACAAACAAATGTAAAGAAAAATTATTATTGAATTATTACATGAAAAAAAAAAGAGTTATAAGTACCTAAACAAAATTAACGTGAATTAAATAATTAATCTTAAGTAAATGTTGATAATTATTATAATTATTATTATTATTATAAAAAATAAATGATAATCTGTCTACTCTAATGCATATCAAAGCAAAAAACCAGAAAAGCAGTAAAAAAAAGCTAATTTAATTTTTTATTATTGTTATTGTGTATATATCTACATACATATATTTATATATACATAGAAATTCGCATTAAGATTAAATGTTTAAAAAGAGAATTAAGAAAAAAGGCAAATTAAAAAGGAAAAGCAAAAATTAAAAAAAAAATTGTTGCTGAATTCTAAAGAAGATGAAAATTTGACACGTTCAATGTTAAGAACATTTTAAAGGAGAATTCTATAAATCACTTACACTGACACATACATACAAACAACCACAATCTTATAATCACTTTCAACAGTTTGTAACTCAACAAAATTTTTCAAAAAAAAAAAGCAAATGCATCGTTATATTAAAAACAAAGAAACAAAAAAAAAATAAAAGAAAAAACCAATAATAAAAAAATTTTTTTAAGTAAAATTAAAATTGAGAAAGTGTGATGTGCTTGTTTAAATTATTAAAATCAATCAAAATGAAAAGACCAGATGAGCTTTGAAAATCATTGTAAAGAAAATGAATTTATATTTCACATTTTCTAAATTAATCAATGAATTTCATTTGGAGTTTTGCATTACTTCAATTTTTTAAATTCCTTTTAAATTTAGTCCTTTATTTTTTTACTCTATTTATTTTCATCATGCGTTTCATCATGCGTTTTCTATTCATTCGAATTTAATTTAATTTGATTTAATTAAATTTCATAAAAATAGAATTTACTTTTCTTTCTTTTCAGATTTTTTTTAATTATTAATTAAATTAATTTTTAATTATTAATTAAATTCATTTTTAATTAATTAAATTAATTTTTAATTAATTAAATTAATTAAAATTTTTAATTAATTTTAGTTTACAAAAAATATTATCTGATTAATTAAATATCCTTATAAAAAATTATTCAATTAAATAGTAAAATGTAAATAGAAATGAAAATATATTTAATTATCACAATTGTCGAACAATCAGTTTAATTATTTTATAAAAAAAAATTCAAAAATAAAAAAATGAACACTATTTCCATTTAATTTCAATTAAAACATTACAAAAAAAATAAATCTGTTTCAATTGGCATAAATTACAAATATTCTTATCCAAATAATTTGTTCATGATTGGCATAATTATCTCAATCTATTGCTTTATTGATTTCATTTTATTCATAATTATTCGATTATTTATTGTAAATATATCAAATGATATTGTAAGTGACAAAATAATTTTCATTATTTTATATTACATTATAAATAAACGATTATTAAATTTAATTATAATTTTCGTTTTTTTAATTCAATTTAATTCAATATCGGTGAGTGTTAATTAAACACATGCATTTTGAAAAATTAATTTGCATATTAATCGAAGCGTTCATCTAAATTTAAACATGATTGCACGACCACTGACAACTCTACACATTCGATCATAATCGCCAATTGTTGCTTAGCAAAAAAAAAAAAAATATTTCTAAAAGATCATTAACTTTAGGTATTTAAGATAATTGTCTCGATGAAGATATCGAAAAGTGAATGCAATTCCATCTAAAACATACATAATTTGCCTTGGAAGCATTTTGCTTTCAATTATCTTAAATAGGCAAGATAAAATAGGCCAATAAACATGCTTGGCCTATTTTTGCAGTCGCCTTAAAATTGTTCAAAAATCATATGGGTTTTGAAAATTTTTCCACAAAATTTAAATACTCATCTTTTCTAAAATAATTGAATTTTAGAGTGAATTATTTCAATTGATTTAAGTCGATAGACGAATATATATCTATCGATTGTTCAAGCTTGACCGGAGGGTCCAATTTTGCAAATATTTTATATAAATTTTATAAGAATTGAAGAATTAGTTTAGCCTAAGCCTAGTTCAAATCATTCCAAAATTTCTTCATCTTTACTTCTTTCATTTGTTTCTCATCTTTTAGACTTTTTAGTCACATTAAGCAACTTGTTAATTTCAGTCAACTTCAACCCATTATAACTTTTCCATTTGTTCTTGTATGATTTTACATTTATATCATAATAATAGAAAAAAGTTATAATGAAAACATTTTTAATTTGTATTTTTTTTCTTGTTCAAATCATAATATGAAATATGTGAATTATATACATAAAATGAACAATTATGACAGAGTCATAACATCACCGATATCGCCTTGCTAATTTTTTTTAATTCAATTAATTACATGACCACTTTGATGAATTTAGAACTTTTTGCATAAAGCAACTGTAAAAGTAGTCGTACTTCGGCCAATTACAATCTATTCCTAATTTATTAAGAAATTTTAATCAGACAGGGGAGTGTAATTGGTGTTTGATGGCAAACAATCTAGTCAGTTTCGCTGCCTATAAAAAAATCAATGAATAATTAGAATTACAATCTATCCCTAATTTATTAAGAAATTTTAATTAGATAGTGGAGTGTAATTTGTGTTTGATGGCAAACAATCTAGTCAGTTTCGCTGTCTACAAAAAATCAGTGAATAATTAGAATTGCAATCTATCTCTAATTTATTAAGTAATTTTAATCAGATAGCGGAGTGTAATTGTGTTTGATGGCAAACAATCTAGTCAGTTTCGCTGCCTATAAAAAATCAGTGAATAATTAGAATTACAATCTATCCCTAATTTATTAAGTAATTTTAATCAGGCAGGGGAGTGTAATTGGTGTTTGATGGCAAACAATCTAGTCAGTTTCGCTGTCTACAAAAAATCAGTGAATAATTAGAATTGCAATCTATCCCTAATTTATTAAGAAATTTTAATTAGATAGCGGAGTGTAATTTGTGTTTGATGGCAAACAATCTAGTCAGTTTCGCTGTCTATAAAAAATCAATGAATAATTAGAATTGCAATCTATCTCTAATTTATTAAGTAATTTTAATCATATAGCGGAGTGTAATTGTGTTGTGTTGATGGCAAACAATCTAGTGAATTCGCTGCCTATAAAAAAATCAATGAATAATTAGAATTACAATCTATCCTAATTTATTAAGTAATTTTAATCAGGCAGGGGAGTGTAATTGGTGTTTGATGGCAAACAATCTAGTCAGTTTCGCTGCCTATAAAAAAATCAATGAATAATTAGAATTACAATCTATCCCTAATTTATTAAGAAATTTTAATTAGATAGTGGAGTGTAATTCGTGTTTGATGGCAAACAATCTAGTCAGTTTCGCTGTCTACAAAAAATCAGTGAATAATTAGAATTGCAATCTATCTCTAATTTATTAAGTAATTTTAATCAGATAGCGGAGTGTAATTGTGTTTGATGGCAAACAATCTAGTCAGTTTCGCTGCCTATAAAAAATCAGTGAATAATTAGAATTACAATCTATCCCTAATTTATTAAGTAATTTTAATCAGGCAGGGGAGTGTAATTGGTGTTTGATGGCAAACAATCTAGTCAGTTTCGCTGTCTACAAAAAATCAGTGAATAATTAGAATTGCAATCTATCCCTAATTTATTAAGAAATTTTAATTAGATAGCGGAGTGTAATTTGTGTTTGATGGCAAACAATCTAGTCAGTTTCGCTGTCTATAAAAAATCAATGAATAATTAGAATTGCAATCTATCTCTAATTTATTAAGTAATTTTAATCAGATAGCGGAGTGTAATTGTGTTTGATGGCAAACAATCTAGTCAGTTTCGCTGCCTATAAAAAATCAATGAATAATTAGAATTGCAAACTATCTCTAATTTATTAAATAATTTTAATCAGATAGAGGAGTGTAATTTGTGTTTGATGGCAAACAATCTAGTCAGTTTCGCTGTCTACAAAAAATCAATGAATAATTAGAATTGCAATCTATCTCTAATTTATTAAGTAATTTTAATCAGATAGCGGAGTGTAATTTGTGTTTGATGGCAAACAATCTAGTCAGTTTCGCTGCCTATAAAAAATCAATGAATAATTAGAATTGCAATCTATCCCTAATTTATTAAGTAATTTTAATCAGACAGGGGAGTGTAATTGGTGTTTGATGGCAAACAATCTAGTCAGTTTCGCTGTCTATAAAAAATCAATGAATAATTAGAATTGCAATCTATCTCTAATTTATTAAGTAATTTTAATCAGATAGCGGAGTGTAATTTGTGTTTGATGGCAAACAATCTAGTCAGTTTCGCTGTCTACAAAAAATCAATGAATAATTAGAATTGCAATCTATCTCTAATTTATTAAGTAATTTTAATCAGATAGCGGAGTGTAATTTGTGTTTGATGGCAAACAATCTAGTCAGTTTCGCTGCTATAAAAAATCAATGAATAATTAGAATTACAATCTATCCCTAATTTATTAAGTAATTTTAATCAGGCAAGGGAGTGTAATTGGTGTTTGATGGCAAACAATCTAGTCAGTTTCGCTGTCTACAAAAAATCAGTGAATAATTAGAATTGCAATCTATCTCTAATTTATTAAGTAATTTTAATCAGATAGCGGAGTGTAATTGTGTTTGATGGCAAACAATCTAGTCAGTTTCGCTGCCTATAAAAAATCAGTGAATAATTAGAATTACAATCTATCTCTAATTTATTAAGTAATTTTAATCAGGCAAGGGAGTGTAATTGGTGTTTGATGGCAAACAATCTAGTCAGTTTCGCTGTCTACAAAAAATCAGTGAATAATTAGAATTGCAATCTATCTCTAATTTATTAAGTAATTTTAATCAGATAGCGGAGTGTAATTGTGTTTGATGGCAAACAATCTAGTCAGTTTCGCTGTCTATAAAAAATCAATGAATAATTAGAATTGCAATCTATCTCTAATTTATTAAGTAATTTTAATCATATAGCGGAGTGTAATTGTGTTTGAAGGCTGTTGATGGCAAACAATCTAGTGAATTTCGCTGCCTATAAAAAATCAATGAATAATTAGAATTACAATCTATCCCTAATTTATTAAGTAATTTTAATCAGGCAAGGGAGTGTAATTGGTGTTTGATGGCAAACAATCTAGTCAGTTTCGCTGTCTACAAAAAATCAGTGAATAATTAGAATTGCAATCTATCTCTAATTTATTAAGTAATTTTAATCAGATAGCGGAGTGTAATTGTGTTTGATGGCAAACAATCTAGTCAGTTTCGCTGCCTATAAAAAATCAGTGAATAATTAGAATTACAATCTATCCCTAATTTATTAAGTAATTTTAATCAGGCAGGGGAGTGTAATTGGTGTTTGATGGCAAACAATCTAGTCCGTTTCGCTGTCTACAAAAAATCAGTGAATAATTAGAATTGCAATCTATCCCTAATTTATTAAGAAATTTTAATTAGATAGCGGAGTGTAATTTGTGTTTGATGGCAAACAATCTAGTCAGTTTCGCTGTCTATAAAAAATCAATGAATAATTAGAATTGCAATCTATCTCTAATTTATTAAGTAATTTTAATCATATAGCGGAGTGTAATTGTGTTTGAAGGCTGTTGATGGCAAACAATCTAGTGAATTTCGCTGCCTATAAAAAATCAATGAATAATTAGAATTACAATCTATCCCTAATTTATTAAGTAATTTTAATCAGGCAGGGGAGTGTAATTGGTGTTTGATGGCAAACAATCTAGTCAGTTTCGCTGTCTACAAAAAATCAGTGAATAATTAGAATTGCAATCTATCTCTAATTTATTAAGTAATTTTAATCATATAGCGGAGTGTAATTGTGTTTGAAGGCTGTTGATGGCAAACAATCTAGTGAATTTCGCTGCCTATAAAAAATCAATGAATAATTAGAATTACAATCTATCCCTAATTTATTAAGTAATTTTAATCAGACAGAGGAGTGTAATTGGTGTTTGATGGCAAACAATCTAGTCAGTTTCGCTGCCTATAAAAAATCAGTGAATAATTAGAATTGCAATCTATCTCTAATTTATTAAGAAATTTTAATCAGATAGCGGAGTGTAATTTGTGTTTGAAGGCTGTTAATGGCAAACAATCTAGTGAATTTCGCTGCCTATAAAAAATCAATGAATAATTAGAATTTTTAACCTAAAAAATGTTGCCTAACAAAAAAAACAGAAATAGTCACAAATTTAATTGTTACAATGAATTGCATGCATTTTATTTAAATATACAATTATAAATGTAGACATTTTAATAAAATACATAACTCAAGACATAACTTTAAATGGATTACAGATAAAAAGAACTTAAGTTCAATAAAAGTCTGACAGATTACACTTAGCTTTCATATGAAAAAATAACTACAAAGAGTTTAATTAACTGTCAAACGGTAAAGTGCAACTAAACTATTTCTAGATTTTAAATAAAATTTTGTTAGATTAATTTAGATTAGATAAATTGTTGATACACTCTTTAAGATTTTAGTTAGTTTAGTTAGTAGCCCAAACGAATGAAACATTCATAATTCATCCTCCACACATTAAATGCTTAATTAATTTTTTCTTACAATCGTACTAATTCGTATATGAATCTATTAAATTTTTACAAAAACATCAGAAACATCTACATTGGAAATTATTCTATGGATAAATGATGTATGGAATTTATCTCTATTGCTATTGCTATCTCTAACTTAAATTGTCAGATAAAGAATTTATTGATGCCTAAAATGAGGGCCTATTTATGGAATATTTATATTTAATTATTGTACAGCTATAAAATACAAAAAAAAACGTCTATTTTAAGTAAGTACATTTTATTTTCATCTATCTATTTATTTATTATTATTTTGATTTGCTTAATAGAATAAACTTTCATTTGTTTGTACTTTGAGATCTCAACTAATCTACTTTACTTATGAAACAAGATAAATTTCAAATTATGTATGTCCTGTAGCATTTCTGATACAAAATATGTTAAGTGCATAAAATTTAAGATAATTCGTACATTCAGCATAACTGTATTGAAATCTATTTAAGTCTCTCTAACCATCAGCTGAAAATTATGCCAATGATTAAATATTGAATGCGATTTCACTTGTAAGTGTATTTTGAGTCAAGATGGACTGATCATTGAAGTTGTACAGTTGAAGTTCATTTGTAATCGTCAGACATAAAATTTTTATATTACACTTAAAGAATTTTACATTATGAGGTAAAAAATATATCAAATATTTACACTTTTCTCTTTCCATTCTTTTTAATGATTTTATTTTAGTTCTTTCTGGATTTTTTTTTTTTTTTTGCTTTTTATAAATGTTGTGAACATCTCACTTTATTATTATGAATTATTCAGAAATTTTTTATGCAATTTTAGTGGTATGCAGCAAGTGAGTCAATTAATTGCCCTAAACTAAAGTATGTAAAAAATGAAGTAAAATTATTACATATTTTTGTTTCATGGTTATTTTGGATCAATATAGCATTTATAGAGGGATTTTTGCATTACAAAAAAAAAAAACAAATTAATTTCGCTTATTAAATCCAGAAAAGTTCATATGTTGAATGGTCTATGCAAATCAATAGAATTGTATAGATTAAAATTTTATTCTAATAAAACTAATTCTAGTAGATTAAATAAATTTTACGATTGTTGAATTCCATAGAAAACAATTTTTTTTTTTTTTTTTTTGGAAAATTTCTCTAATGGAAAGTCTTTAATAATATTAAAGTTTGGTAAACTTTTTTGCAATTATTATCAACTTAGTTAATAAAATTATTATCTCAGTTGATATATTTGTGTTAATGTAATATTTGTATAGTAGAACACTTAAGTGTTATATTAAGCGGTCGTTGTGGTATAAGAAAAAAAAAATAAATAAATAAATAAGCAAAGGAAATAGAGAATCATTAAAAATATTTAATTGAGTGATAAAAGAACCATAAAATACGGTGCTAAAGGAGGAGGAGAATTTTACAATACATCAGCTAAAATAACATTGAATTTTACAAATAACATTACAAAGTTCTTTTATAAATAGAAAGCAAGCATTTATTAAAAAATTATCCTTAAGTTATGCTATTGAAAAGCTGATGATATGAAAGCACTTCAAAAATTATACAAATATAATAAAAACGATTCGTTATACAAAAACTTGAAATGTTTTAAGGAAGTTACACCTGAACACTGCTATTTCTACCAGACCTTCTACTTCTGCAGATATTGTTGCAGTACCAGGGCGTATTTTGGTTTATGAAAAATTTTACAATTATTTTATTAGTAAGTATAAGTTTATTTTTTTTTCTGTTTAACTAAAATTTATATACAAAAAGGTGAAATTCTGGGAAAAATTGCTCTGTTGCAAGCAACAGAAAGTAATCTTCTGAGTCTGTTACATAACCACTTGTAACTTGTAACTTCAATTCAAAAATATATTCAATAGGAAAATAATATTTGTTTCAATAAATAAATAACTAAAAGCAAAAATAATAAGAAAAAATTTTTTTTAATGTTTGGTTTTTTTTTTTGTAAAAAGGGGCAAAAAAATCTATCACTAAACTGTTATTTATTATAAGGTAATTTTTAAATAAAGTTTTGTAGCGATATTGCAAGTTAATATTTTTGCTTTCCATTAATCTTTATAATAAAAAAATTTTTATTACTTAGATAAAGCTATTTTATTTTTTTTTTATTATTATTATTATAAAACACAAAACAGTTTGTGCCCTGCACAAGATACCCATAGAACATAGGTAAAATTTACAACAACGTAGCTTACGTCATTTTAAAAATAAAATAT
Source organism: Melophagus ovinus (assembly GCA_023089585.1). Lineage (NCBI taxonomy): Eukaryota > Metazoa > Arthropoda > Insecta > Diptera > Hippoboscidae > Melophagus > Melophagus ovinus. The sequence continues at coordinate 4,360,384 of JAKKIB010000253.1, forward strand.
CAAAATATTAAAAAATTTTACAGTTTTTACGTGTTAAAATTTTGAACTATGCAGCTACAACCCACACTTAACCTTTTATTTACGATAAAAACATTTCTAAAGCCTGTAAAATACAAATCAGTATTTCCGTACCAATTGAAAAATCTCATTATAATGTGTCATGTGACATACACAATTTATATGGATTATGAGAAATATTTAAAAATTTTATACTGCTCGACTTCCGTCCAACGTGGAAAAAAATAAGCTTCCCACATATCATAAAAGTATGATTCTCTTTTAACAAAATAATATTAAACTTATATATTTATATGTACGGTAAATGAATTACGTTACAAAATTGAAATAATTACAAGTCTTTTTATATCATGAGAAATTTTTCTATCTTATTCAACACGAAATGTTTTATTATAATCATTGAAATATTAAGAGAAATATTCTTATACTGTTTATTAAGGACAACAACCTTTAAAATTAATTTGAAAGAGATATCTTGTGATTCTTATAAAAAGAAGAAAAAAACGAGAAACACAAAAAAAGAGTAAAATCCATAAGAAACATTTTGGCAATGAAACATTTACCAATCTACGGAATAAATGAAGTCAAGTAGCTAGTAAGAGATAAATGTAACCTAAACATTAAGTTCAGTTTGAAACGAACTATTTGGCGATCGAGTGTGAAATGCATGTGTTTGCGCATGACGGTTAGTGGGAGCATTTTACAAAATGGAGAAAAAACAAATGCTTACAAAAAAGAAACCAAAATCACATAATTGAAACAAGAATATAATTCCAAGAAAATATTGTTAATGGAAGTAAAAGTAAAGTGAAGAATTAATTTAATTATATCTCAAATTGAAAACTGAAAGTTATAAATAAGAAAAAAATTCATGTAAATTAAAAAAAAATGTGATACATTAGATAAATGTGTGTATATCAATATCGTTTCTTTGACCTGTTGATTCATTTTATTTGTACCTTTTCTGGTTCTTAGTGTTATGTTTTACTTTAACATTCATTTTTCAATAACAAAATGCTAAAGAAAAAAAAAACAAAAATGTGTTTAATTCTTCTTCTTCTCCTTTTGGGTGCATAAAGTAAAATGGTTTTAAGTAGACGTCTGTCTCTACCTTGACCTGAGAGTCAAAGCAAATGGGAAAGAGTAATGCAAAAACAATAACAAAAATAAAACCGAAAATAAAACAGCAAAAAAAAAGGAAAAACCATATAAAAACAGAAAACCGAAAAAAAAATATTTTAGTATTTAGTTTGGTATATTACGGCGTACTATCGTTGTGGTGGTTAGGCATTTTATAATATTTTATTATAAATGTATTGAGAGTTGCCCTCATATTCCGCTAATAATAATAGCGCTCGCACACAAGACTTTACTACACGTTTCCAATAAAAGTAATAATAATAATAATAATAATAATAAAAATAAAAGCAAAACAACAACAATAATTATAATAACAAATAAGTAAATGTGGAAGCAAATATAATAATAAAAAAAAAAGACCAACATAAAACCGGTTCTCGTTTATTATTTGTACTTTTTTAATTGTGGTTATTTAAAGATCTAAAAAACTTTAAGAATGTTTTATGGCAAAGTTGAATTGCATGAACTATGAAATTATAAAAAAAAAATTTGTAAAAAAGAGAAGTATTTATAGAAGAAAAAAAAAAGTAAAAGAAAATCATTTACATGTAAAATTGTTTTAAAATCCTACCGAAAGGAACGCCATTAGCGATGTCGTTCTTCATTTCTATTTTTTTCTTTTTAGTTTTTTTGAGTTTAAAAGGATCACCATTTTCTTCTTATTCTTCAATTTAATCGCGTCTTTTTTTCGCGTCGTTTTGGTTCGTTTTAGCTTATTCCTTGATTTCGCCATACATTTCAATTTATATCGTTTTCTTTATTTCCTTATTATCTCTTGTTTCGCACCCTTTAAGGTGTTTAATATAAAAGAAAGATTATAAAATTTATCTCTTCTATACTTTGCGGTTTTATTTTGCCTTCTTCATTTTTATCTACTTTTTATTTACAGTTGGATTTTTATTTAATTGTTAATGATCTCCTCTTTTCCTCTCTCTCACTCTCTTTTTTTTTCCTACCTCTCTTAATTATCAAGGTTTAAATTTCTTTACGTAGCTTTGTTAATATACTCAATTTATTTTGCTTAATGAAACTGATGTGATTGAAATAGTTTTTGAGGATTCAGAAGAGCATTTTTTTTGGTACTTAGTTTTAAATGGGAAAAGCATTGCGTAATGTATTCGACTTTCTGCCGTTTTCTAGTAACCTTTCTAAATTTTTGTTAACCACCAGCTATACGAAAGCTTTGTAGCTTTCTACGTGTCAATTTTCAATTCAAAAAAAAAAAAAAAAATGGTGTAATTTGTTTAATAAAGGACTAAGGCGCAGAATGCCTCTCATGAGAGAATTTCATCGATTTGAGTACGCTTATTGTGTATTTTTTTTTTGTTTTTAGCTAAAGTTCTGTCAATGTCTTCATCTAAAGATATTTTCTGTAATATTTGTGAAAATCTTCTACTAATTGCTAATTTAGTTGACTTTATCAACACTTTTCTTTATCTATGTCTCTATCTCTATCGATATAAAAATTTAATCTTTTTGATTGTTATCAAACATAGAAACCTTCCGTTTATCAAATTATTCTTTATATGTGTTAGATAAAATCGCCTTAATGTATTCATGTATATTGTGACAATTATTTATGATGAAAGAGGCAAACTTAAATGCAATATATCGCTTTCATACTTTGATTTGCTTACTCTGGCGATTTTATTTACTTCTCTTTATATCCTAAACATTTCATCTATCATCATCAATTATAATGTTTGTTAGTTTTTCATGATATTCTTTTATTTTCATTTTTTAGAGCACTTTTTTTTTGTTTTCTTGTTTAGCTTCTTGTCTTAATGTTTTGTTTCGCTTTATCTTCTGTAACATTTTTATCCGATTGTCTTTGGGTATTATATCCATGCATAAATTTTTATTTTATATTAAAATGCTTCTCTATTACTCTTCGTTTTTCTTCATTTCAGATTGTTCTTCTGTATCTAAATTTTCTCTTGTTCTGAAAAAAAAATTTTAAATAAAACATTGGATTAAGAGAGAAAAAACTTGCTTATTCATTTTAGCGGCTGGTTTTTGTTTACTTTTGCGTTTTTTGTTTCTTTGTGTTTTGTAGTTTATTTGACTACTATGTTTTCTTTTTTTGTTTTTATAAATTTTTTTTTTTACCTAAAGGCATGTGCTACAGTTGTTTTTCTTTCTATTTGTTTTCTAGCTGGAACAATATGATATTGAAATATTTATATGCACACACATAAGCACTTCTAATAGCCATAAATAATGCAGAAAACGAAAAATACCTTTAGCAAACGCGGGTGTGTTAGATAAATTATTACATTTGCCGTATTCAGCAAAGAAATGCTAAATTAGTTTATATTCAGAAAAATAGAAACTATAGAATTTCTTCTCCAGATAGCTGACACTTTTAAGTGGCAGGTATCTTAAAAATATAGCTAAGAAAATTAGGTAAGAAGACTGAGAACAAAAATCCATTCATCTGTACTTTTATTCATGAAATTTGACAACAATGCTTTCAAATTTACTGATTCATAAAATGGGCAAAATCAAGTGTTTTTCAATGTTACTTATAAGTTCAATCTTTTTCATAAATCTGAAACGAGAATTGTTTAATGCAATTTGCTAATGCGATAATTGCTATTGAAATTTGACAACAATGCTCTCAAATTTATTGAGTCATAAATTTGACAAAATCAAATTATTTATAGAGTCAGTCTTTGTCATATATCTTGAATCATTATTATTTAATGCATTTTGTTAACGATGCACCACGTAATAATCGTTAAAGAAATTTTGCAATAATGCTTAAAAGTTTCGTAGGGTATTAAATAGTAAATTATTAACAAATTGCAGGAATTTAAGAAAATTTGCTTTCTTGTTTGTGCTTTCTTTATTGATTCTTAAATTAGAAAAATATATGATAAATGATTTTGTGGTCATCACGCCAATGCTTTAGTTAGAGAAGGATTGTGTCAAAGTAGGGTGTTAGAATAGTTAAGCGATAGTCTAAAATAATCTCATTCCTATTAAATGTTTCAAAGTCTCAATTCGTTTCACTAATCAAACGAAACTAAAATGATCTCACTTTAATGAATTCTCTTCTCTTCTATCTTCCTTCATGCTCAACCACATTCAGCACTCTTTTCTCTCTTATTCATTTAATGTTTGTTAGTGTTTTTGGTTTGGTTTTTTGTTTTCTTGTTTTTTTTTTGCTTTTGTTTTGCTTTTTTATTTTTTATAGTTAACTCCTTGTTTCTACAGTAACTTACTTTCTCTTTCTCTATTACTCTAGAACCTCTAGGGTAGAATGTATATTTTTTTTTATTAATAAGCGAGATTGGCGCTAGTTCTCCAAGTTTATTTGTATACAAAACAAAACAAACAAAAATAAAAACAAATGCAAGTAAACAATGTGAGAAACATGAAAACACAAAGAATGATAATAATAGCACAGCAATAACAAAGAATATTTTTAGTAAACTAATTATAACAAAACAAAAAAAAAAACAGACAAAGTACAAAGTAAAAAAAATTTGTAATACAAGGAAAACAAAAATAATGTAAATAATGAGAAAAAACGATATTAGCACTGCAGTTTAAAGCATTTAGTTTACAGCATAATGAACAATTAAGTAAACAGGAAAAAAAGGCAAAAAAGAAAAAACGGTAAAGTAGAAAAAAAAATAAAAAAAAAAACAACAAGAAATGAACACAAAAAAATAACAAGCGAATGAAATTGATATTAATAAAGCTGATCATAGCAGGCCAATTTGGCATGAATGATTAAGTGGACTCGTGACACAACAAATATCAAAAAAAAAAAAAAAAAAAAAAACAAACCGTAACATGAAAAAACGCAAAAAATGTTAAAAAATACTTAAGGAAAACTGTTAATGAATTTGCTTTTTAAAATTTCTTTCAATGTAATGCAATGACAATTAATGCCAACAAATAAGGACAATTGCGGTAAATTGTGGTAATCAATAAAATCAAATGAGATAATAAAATCCTATTAAAATAAAAAAAGTAAAAAAGTAGAAAAGTAAAATTTATTCAACTTAATTAAATGCTAGATTATTAATTAAATGATTAATAAATGATGTGAAAGTGTAGAAAAATGATGGATAGAATTTATATTACCGTCAGTCAATTCCCTTATAACGTGGAATTAGCCATAGAAATAGCGTACACTTATGGTCTCAGTATGATGCATTTTTCACATAAAAACATTTCAACAAGGATTTGCGTGATCGATAAAATATATTTAATGAAACATTTTTGGTTTTTTTTTTTTTTTTTTTTTTTGTAAAATTAAGAATGCATTGACTTTTATTGTAAATAACTTTTTGCCACTTTTTTTGAAGCTTCCGAATTACATTCATGTAAAATCTCATTTAATAAGCTTTTATCAAGTTAGATCAAGTTCTATTTTTAGTATTCAAAAAGTTTTGGTACAAAAAATCGCAATTGATTTCGTATCCGATTGTAAATATTTATAGCGGTTTCATTATTCTAAAGCAATTAATTTTTTATACTACCCACGCAAGGCATAATTCTTCTAAAACCAAAGGCCATAAAATGACTGAAATGCCAACTTTCCAGCATATGTTAATTTATGCATAATCAGACTAGAGTTGCCAAATTTATGAATAATGATTAACAATACAATTTATAATGAAAAATTGCAGATACTTTTTAATAAGATCTAATCTAATAAAATTATGATTGATTTAGAAATAAGAACGCTTTCCCAGTGCTCTATAAAAAAATTTCATAAAATTCTTAGAGATTAAAGTAAAGCTTTAAAAAATTATTCTTTAAAAGGCTAAGAAAGCTAAACGATGATTTAGTAAAAGTTACGGATATTTTCACTGAGGGAAATAAATTATTTAGAAAAACAATTTCTTTTCGAATTAAGAATTAAGACACGTAATTTTGTTGGTAAGCAGGCTAATTGGCCAATTAAACAGCAGGTAGACATGCGAGAAAAATTTATAAATTACTTTTAAAAGTTCATTGATTCTACAGACATTTGAAAAATGTGAAAAAAGTAGTTAGAATTTTAGTGGGGCCAAATTTCTTCTTTAAAATGTATTTTTACTTAGCGTTTTGGAAGAGTCACTTTAAGCTGCAGTTTACATTCGAAATTTCCTTTTGAGGTTAGAATCTAATGCTGGCATGGACCACCCATCGATCATTTGATTTAAGGCATAAGGCATTGCTTAGCCAAAGTTTTATCAAAAATAATTCTCACGTACTTAAATTTTTATTTAAAACTTTAAAAGTTTGCACTTTACGGTCTTTCACAAAATTCTTATATGAATTATTATTTTAGACTTTCAGAAACATTTGCTTTAATAATGCCCGCACTAGATCGCCAATAATTAAATTCTGTGTTAAATTTGTCGAGTCATATTGTGCATTTTTTTTTTTATGAAGCGTTTAACAATATTTTGTGTCTTTGATTTACTTGAACTTATGAGGTGACTTTCATAAAATGTATTTCCTGAATTTCAATAATTTTATCACGCTTTCCACATAAAGCCTTACAAAAATTTATTACAGTGTAAAAAATTTGACTGTATACACTTGACAATAATTGCAAATAGAACAACAACAACAACAACCAAGAGTACGTCAATTTTTACATAATTTCTTTTCTGTTAAAAATTTTACTCACAATAAGCCATTGCCATTGCAATTGAAGTTGAAGTTGAAAATAAATTATTGAATTAAAAACAAAAAAAAAAAAAAAAAAAAAAAAGAAGTTTACTTAATGTGAAAATCAAATGCCAACTAAAAACAAAAAGAAAAAAGAAAATAAAAGAGAGCAGAGAGAAGAGAGAGAGAGAGAGAGAAAAAAAAAAAGAGAATGGAATAAATAAGTACGTTACTAATTTCAGAGAAGTTGAATGCATGAAAAATTTTTTCTTACGTTTAATAATTTTTTTTTCTCTTTCACATTTAAACTAAATGAAAAGTTGATTGTTTGTTATTTTAACACAAATTTATGTAGCAATAAAATAAATGCAAACGGCATTATTTTAATGTGTCTAATAAAAAAGAAAAAACAGAAAAGAAAGAAAAAAGAGTAGCGCAGCAAATAAAATAAACGAAAAGAGTAAAAATTATTTGATATAAAATATTAACGCAGATATGGAGCCTTCAATTTTAATTGGTAAGTTGTTAGTTAATTGAAAACATTATTTCATTTAATGTGATCTTTTTGTTTTTTTGATTTTTTTTTTTTTTAAAAGACAAACATTTAGTTGAAGGCACAGTTTGATCTAAACATAATGAAACTTTTAATTTACATTATAGAACATTTAACGTCATCTCTAAAACGAGAGCAACTTACGCCAACCATTTAACAAATTACAAAATGATTTATTGAGTTATTGTGTAATAATTTAGTAACAATATTTCAGAATTTTAAAGATTTAGAAATGTTATCGTAATAAGTAACATTTTTAAATTTCAACAAACTCTAAACTGAAAATACTTTTTTAAATTTGAAAATAAAAATAGTTACATGGTGGCGATAGGTCTGTCTGGCGCATCTGGTCAATAGATTTGGTTAATGGGCATTATTTCTGTATTTTATATATTTCGTTTTTAATATTTGGATCGCTTAAATATCTATGAAGAAATTCTTAACTTATCAAATGAAGTTTTTTTGCAAAAAAAATTACAATATTTTTCTCTTTATTATTATTTTTTAAAAAAGCTTTTTATAAAAAATTAATCAAGCTCAATTAACTGTATGCCATTTATTTTAAATTTATAATACTTAACGTCACATAAAGCATGAAGATTATTTTACACTTAAAATACAAGAAATGATAACTTTATATATCTGTTTGTAAAGGGTTTGAACTAGACTCCACTTTTTTTGTTACACCAAACGATTCAAAAACATTTTTTCTTTTTTGAACGATTTAAGTTGTTTCATTCGTCCGTTTGATGCCATTAGCAATTTTTAGAATATTTTGATGTAATTTGATACACTTTTTCTGTAAAAAAATGAATATATGTAAAAAATTGATAATTTTGATTAAATTTTTTTTGAAAATTGCTACATCTTGATTATATGACATGTTAAATATTTAACTTAAATTTTGTTTATATCAGAACATTTTTTGATCATTCTGCCACTCTGCAAGGAACTTTTTCAATTATTCAAAATTGTAAATGGCGATTTCTTACTTCTTTGACTTGTTATTCACTTATTTAACATTTCGATTGGGCAATAAACTGTTTTAAAGAATTGAAGAGTCTATTTTGATTATTTGGAGTATTTATATTAATTTTATATTTAAAAAAAAAAATTTTTTTTTTGCCCACAGAGTTTACGAAAAGCAAATTTTCTCTTACACATTTATTTTAGTAAATTTTTTTTTAAAGATTTATTTTCCTTTCGACTTAAATGGCAAATAATTGAAAATCTTAATAATAATTTTACAAAAAAAAATTCCTTTAAAAATAAAATTACAATTCTGAAATGTAAATGGCTTTGAATGCAATGGGAAAATCGTCCTTTTTTTTTTGGAAATTTTTTTTTTTTGCCGCAAATAGAAAATTATTTGCGTAATTTTTTAAATGAAAACATTTCAATTAAACAGCAGATTTAATTATATGAAAATTTTTATCTAACTTTTTCATGGTAGTAAAGTCATCAAACTTTCTAAACAAAAAAAAAAAATAAATAAAAAATAAAAATTTATAAAAATTGTTAATTTAGTTGGAATATTCAGACTTAAATACATTAAGTGAACAGTACCGTTTATCTGCAAGGCAAATCGAACCACATTTTCTCATAACAATGTGGGGGGCTGCAATTGGCCAAAGGGAAAGAAGTTTTCCCCTTTTAATAAAAGACGTCTAGGAAAACATTTCCCATTTTTTTTTTTTTTAATTTATTTCAGTAGTACATAAAATTTGTAAAAAATTCACAATATTTTCATAAAACCTGAGTTTTATTAGCCAGCTTGGCAAAAACTTATTTATTTTAAGAATATTTTGAGAATTTTGTGCAAAGATTTACACAAAGTAATCTCAAGGTTCTTCTTTTTTTTATATTTGACATGAACTAAATGGGCAGATAATTTAAAGTTTAAGAACTTCATTGATAATGAGATGCGAAATCGAGGCGTAATAAAATTTGTCAATTTTGAAAATTTTAGTTTTAGCAATAAAAGAAAAGCATTAAAACATTAAAAGTCATTACGTTTCGTATGATCCAATATTATACAAAATTATCTATGCAAGCGATTGTTATATGTGAAAGCTTATCGAGAAGAGACAAGACAAGCCCATCGATTATATGAAAACAGTCTGTTTAGCATTTTTGTAATTTATTGGGTGTAAATAATTTGATCAAAGCAACAATAACAATAATAAGATTAAAATATAATAGTCAATTGAGACCAACAAGCAAATGCCCTACATCAAATTTTTAGATTTGAAATTTAAAGATTTGCCTTTAATATGAAAAGTTCGTTATTTAAAAAGATGGCGCCATCTGGACCAATTCTTGATACATATAAATCCTGCATCGATTTTCGTTAAAAACTATCCAAAGTTATAATTATTTTAATAAGGCCACATTTTATGTAGGGAGTGCTCATGAAACTCATGAAATTTTAATCCATTTAGCGGGTTTCGTTGTTGCACCAAAAAAAAAAAACACTTCACTTCTGTTTACTACATTTTAACAAAATTTCTTAAAAATTGTAATCATCAACTTTGCCATGGCAAATTTTTAAGAACATGTAACAGATGGACGTACAGACGGTCAGTTAAACAGGAAATTTTATATAGAGTCAGACTTTTTACTTCAAACAGAAAGATTATGCAATGCCTTAACTAAATTTCGTTTTAGGTGTTACAAACAACTTCATTAACTTATAATAATAACAGAGCCTAATAAAGGCCAGCAATAACAATAAAAATTACATGTAAATTTCTAATTTAAATGAGTTATAAGAAAAGGGTCAATTTGGAATAAAATCACGTGTTTTTATAAATTTGGTGGCAAACGAAAAAAAAAAAAATAAATAATTTGCGTTAAACGTTTGTCTATTTGTTTGTGATTGTGACTTTCCATTCTATTTTTCATTGAGTTGAAGTAAAAAGGAGAAACTAAAAACAAAACCTTTTCAAAAAAAATCACGTTTCTCATTTTTCATTTCTTATTTGTTTTGTTTTACTTTGTTATCAATTTAACCCAAATATTTAAAGTACAACAATAAAATTTATATGGAAAAGTTCGGTTTGTATTTTGTAATTTAAGTTAAAGTTTGAAAATTTGCTCAATCAATTCAAAATGTACTCAGGATGTACTTATTTTGAATTTGTTGTGTTTCAGATAAATATCAAAACAATAAATAACCAAAAAATTTTTAAAGCGGTATTATGGCACACGTTCAAACTAGTGTATAGCTAACCGAAAAAAAGAGTCAATGTAAATGGAAATGGAAATGGAAGTAGTGTTAACGGAGTATTTGTTATTATGGTGTGCAGGGTTGCAAAAATCTTGAAGTAGGCTTTGGGAATCAAGAAATCGGTATCATCAGGTGCCTACGTTTTTGTATTCATCGTGGGATATCTGCTAAATTTGTTCAAAGTTGTTGAGTTTGATGAACCCATTTCGTAAAATATTTAATGGCAAGAGAATTTTCTTATCCAGGGCATCTTTCTTTTTACAGACTCTCTGTCCTAATTGATCTGTATGAGCTCTGGCAGGCTTTTTTTTATTACCCAAGTACACTGACTTTTTCTTCATGTAATTTTACCTCTTTGCCATTTATTCTTGTTTACATAAAAGTCGGCTTCTTAATAGTTTTAAAATTTTTTGTTCCATGTTTCCTGTTGTCTTGAAGTTCTATGTTTATATTTCGTCCGTAATTGTATGGTTTCTATTTATTTACTAAATCCAATCTTATTTTTATTTTTCTACCCATAAAGGCTTCTGCTGGAGTGCTTCCATTACGTGAGTTTGGATTTGGATTGTTTTTATATACTTGTACAAAAAACTTTTAGGACCTCAAAATTTGACTTGCCCTTGCTTCAAATTTTTTAAAGTTCGTTTTAGCGTATCAACAAATCTTTCCGCCTGACCACTTGAATTAGAAGGGAAACGCTTTTTTCTGATGGTCGCGCTACTTTTGAAATTGATGTGCACAAATTGCGATACTATCTGATCTGAAGTTCCGCAAAGAGCGCATTTTTATGTTAGCGAACGTGGTAGTGGTAGTGGTATTCGTTTCTTAGATAGCCGGACACTTAAGGTATGCTTCTTTGATAACGAAATAATATTTACCTTGAACTGGACCTGCTTAATCTATGTGAACTCTCTATAAAGCATGACCTACATCAACGAATTCTTAAAATGAGAGTACACTTCTCTCATACTTAAGATAGCTGATTAGGTGAATGGGCAAATGGGTCGACAGACAAGCAGACCTTTATCGATATACGATTTGATGCCACTCAAAAATGTATGCACATTTTAGATTTTTCTATTTAATTTTTATTTTCTGGTTACCATGTTACGTTTTGTCTAAGTAAGTATAGTTCTAACTTCTGATGGGTTATGAGCTTACTTGAGCCTTAGACAAGCATTACATAGAATTATCTTATCTACAGTTTTTACTTTTAATCTGGGTAGCGGATTTTATACCAAGGAATTTTAAAGGATTTATCAATTGTTACAGCCTCTTTTCCTTTTTTTTTGTTCTTGCCTTTGGTCTGTCTATTTTCATTCTTCTTTAAGCTTTCTACCACAAAGTTGTGTGTCAACTTAGTTTAAAGATAGTATCGCAATTTGTGCACATCAATTTCAAAAAAGTAGCGCGACCATCAGAAAAAAGCGTTTCCCTTCTAATTCAAGTGGTCAGGCGGAAAGATTTGTTGATACGCTAAAACGAACTTTAAAAAATTTGAAGCAAGGGCAAGTCAAATTTTGAGGTCCTAAAAGTTTTTTGTACAAGTATATTATAAAAACAATCCAAATCCAACTTAACTTAAAGATAATTATTTACAAAAAGCAGATCCAGAAATTTAATAAGGTACATCAATTTTGTTTAAAATCGCTTGATTTAGAGGCCCATGTCCCTTTAGGGTACTGTTATTAACTTAAAGGACATTGCATGTTCTTACATTCCGATTTAATGTATATTAAATCAAGGCAAATAATTTTCTATGTTTAGTTCAAATCAGATGTTTTAATGTTTGATATAAATTGAAAATCGGCCTCGATCAAGAACTATTTAAAAATTTAAAGAAAAATGCATTTAGCGATCACAAAATTTGATATACATGTGGTGGGTATTTCAGGTATGAATATTCTGGCCTACACAAATTTTCTGATCGATTATTTTGAATGCCTGCAATTTTACTAAGATCATTTTTTTTTCTTCGGGGAAAACGTGCTCATCCATTTTAGACTGAAGTGCTTTTCCGTCATATTGGAAAAGATCGTTTATAGTGGTAAAAAGTGAGTTTATCAAAACAAAGTTTCTGAATATATTGCTTTATATTGGGTAGTAGCCACGCCCGTTATTCTCAAAGCATTATATGAAATTGATTCTATGAAATTAAATGGCAACCGATTCCAAAATGCGTAGTAACATTGACATAACGCAAATTTTGAATAAGCATGCTCCATGAGATCTTCAAACTATCCAAAATTATCCTACACTGAATTTCTGTTTCTATTTCGTGGCTGTCACAACTCCTCTCTAGTAGTATCACATTTCGGAATTGATGTGGAATAACAAACTAAACCTATTAAAAGTGTTTCGTATCAGGTCACGTTTATAAATTAATACCAAATACAGTTCTCCAGTTAAAGAATAATAAATATAGTTTATTTTATGTAACTTTAACAAATTTGATCTAAATTGTTTAATTATTTAGACTCCCTGCCAAATATCAAGCTTCTTGTACTATTTGAAAACTACATTTTTTTTTACCTCTTCGATTTATTATTCATTATTTTGAATTTATTAAAGTGTAGGGTATTTAAGAGTAGACTCATTTGACTATAATGCTTCGATTATTTTGAAACGTTTGATTAATTTTTGAAAAGTGAATCCCAACTGAATTTAATTTAACAAAATAAAAATTTAATTTGTCATATTTCATTAAAAATGTTTTTACAAGATTACTGCAACAAGTTGCAGCAACATTTCATGAAATGTTTAATAGCGCTTGGTAATTTATGATAATTAATATAATATCGAATATAACGTAAATTTTCATTTAATTTAGGCACCACAAATTATCTCTTTGTTTTTCTCTCTTCCACTATCAACCTGCTTATATTTGTTGTTGTGCATGTGCATAGATTGCATTTGTGATGAATAGTAAGTTGTATTCAGATGATGTTGCTTTGATTGTTTATACATAGAAAATTTTCTTATATATACATTCCACATACATAAACTTGCTGCTCTTATTCTTATTCTTATTATTGCTTAATATTTGTATTTGTAATTGGTGTAAATGTGTATATACATATGTAAATTCTTATACAACCATGCACAACTGCACACGTTATAGATTATATAATTTGCATTATATTTAGAAAGTTTTACGAGTTCAATTGTACAAGTGAGTTTGACTTTGTTGCAAGTGTATGAATAAAAGTTGTTGAAATATTGACTTATATTGCTTTTTTATTTTTACTATTTCCCCTCTCTCTCATTTTCTTATACAATTCTTTTTATTCATACATTCGATGTAAGTACGTGCGTGCACAACTATTGAGATGAGTTAGAAAGAGTTGAAAAATGTAATTATACATTTTGCATTGCCCTCAGAGGAATTACATTCATTTATTGCATTTGGTTTATGTTATAACGAGTAACATTCATATACAATTTTGTTTGTTACACATAAAATTGACAATAAATTTGAAATAGCCAAACTTAGCCAAATTACCAAACTTATTGGAAGTTCTTTCATGCAGACTGGATATGAAAATGGACTAAATCAGTTAAAGGACACGCCCACAGTGCAACATCAATTGAGAACACCCTATTCTTTTTTAACAAAATAATTCCTTGCTCATTATATAAAAACAACAAAAGATAAAGAGCTAAAATTTTGCACAAGTAGAAAGCTTATTAATATACAAAGTCTGTCCAAAAATCATGCAAATCGAGTACACCTACGTGAAATTATACAATACAAAATTTTCATTGTTTTATGTTTACGTTTCTAAAAAAAAAAACTGAAACAGGTTTTAAATTGTAATATTATGGTGTATTGGTGATGGGTATCCAAGATTTGGCTCCAGTCAAATATAATTTTCTTATTTGTTATTATTGTTCTTGTTATTATGGAAATTCTATTAATTCGTAATAATTTTTTTTTTTTTATATAAATGTTCCAAAACTGAAATTTTTTAATTTTTATACTCCACATCACTTGTGGTTGCGAGTCATACCCTTCGTATTATAAAAATGGATACAGAATCATATTTTATATCAATTTGAGCCTACTTCGTTCAGTCATTAATTCATTTAGTGTTTGTCCAATGCTCATTTTGGAATAAATTGCTCAAATCGATTACATATTTTTTGGCTCAAAAATAAATTTTATTTGAAAATGTTTTAAATTTTATCATCATCAGTTCTAATTTTTTTTTAAGTTTTTAACAAAACATTTCATATTTTGCTAAAGTAAATTTATGTAGCAAATTTGATCCTCGGATAGTTATTATTTTTTTTTTTTTGAAATTTTGCTTACATAACGAATTTTTCAAATAATTTAAAAATATCAATTTTTTTTGTTTTAGTTTACTTTTTATTTTACTTTTCATTTATTTAAATTCATATTAGTCCGCACACAATTGTAAAATATTTATTCGTTAAACTTGAATTATCGTTAGAGTTTTAAGTTGCTATTTTTCGTTTTCAACTTTTTGTTACGTGTTAGTTTAACGAAAAACTATTCAAATAAAAGAAAAACATAAAAGCAAAGAATAAATTTTCTTTATTATATTATGCAAAAATTTAGCATGAGTAAAAAAAAAAAAGAAAGAAAAGGATGCTTAAGGTGGTTTCTTTCTACGTTATAATAAATTGTGTATAATTAAAATGTATTTCCTAGATAAAGAGAAGTAATATTAAGAAGAAGAATAAGCAATAGCAAGTGTAACTCTTTATGGTTGTAAATTGTATGAAGGAATATTGTTTATCCGCAGGATAATTTAGTAAAATGTAATCATTCACTACATAATGTCAAATTTGAAGTGGTATTTGCTTGGTTTTTTTTTTTTTTCACTAAAAACTTACACTATAAAGTTCAACAATTCGGGAAGAATGTATCTATGTAATTCTAATCATTTTATATAACAAGCTGTTATATATTTAATTGTATATAAGAAGAAGTTAACAAACATTCGTAATTTTTCTAGTAAAGTATCTTTTAGAGTTGCCAAATTTTGTAAAATTAAATTATTTAGAATGTGTTTGCAAAAACTATTGCTAAATAATTATGATAAATTTGGTCAAGATCAGTCTATTTGTTTTTCGGTTGCCACTCTATATAAGGAATCTAAACCTTCAAATTATTAGAAATGTAAATCAATAATAAAGTATTAGCAGCAGCAACAACAGCAAAATAAGACGCAACAATTGTACTGACCAATTAGTACCGAGAAGCACCTGCTCAACTGTGAGTGGCTCATGAGATGGTAGTTGTTGCTCCGTTACCATCAGGGTTCATCATGAGTCACGGGTTCAAATCCAAAGATTTAATTTGGTACCATGGGATCACCAGTTTTAATATGCCCCTTGTGGTGATATTAAGATTGGCTTCCTGGGGGCTGTGGTGCCCCCATCGCGGGCGTTGCTCGTTCAAATATAAATATGCTTGTCGCGCAGGGTTCCATTTCCCGAATAAAATGGGTAGCTGGATAGGCTTATCGGGCTAATTTAAGCTAAGCTTATGAGTAGTAGGAAAGCTCCGAATCTAGATACCAAAGATTAAGCCATGTATATAAAGTGCAATGCAGGCTTTAAATTGGAAGCTAGTCGTGGCGGTAGCATGCACCTTGTGTGACGTGATTGTAGCCTTCACGACAGGTATGCATGTAAAACACTCACTGCCTTATAAAGTTCTTACTTGCTTGATCTTAAGAACGTGAAGTTGATTTAGCTTTACTAAAATAAGTTGTACCAATAATTACAATTACGATTTACACTCTAGATCTTATAATAGATAAACCCTCCACTTTTAATCTGTATCAAGAAAAGAGAGTCTTGTAGCTTTATTTCCCTAATTCTTGAACTTATAATCTCACCAAAAAAAAAGCATTGTAGAAAGTGCCAACGTTCAACTTTCACTTTACTATAATTAAAAAAAAATAAATTGTTTACATGTTTTGTTTACATTTTTTACATTTTGTTTACATATTTTTACTTTTATCAATTTTTTTTCGGTATTTTATTTACCAAACGGACGTTGAAGCGTAACAGCCTCTGTTCGTTTCCGTATTTCTATTTGGATATAAATAGTTTACAGGTTGTAAAAACATTTTGCAATTTTTACATTTTTTACAAGTTGATCTCTAGTAGTGTTGTTGCTGCTTGTCCTGTATTTCATTACCAAAAGTATTCTATGTGTTATTATTTCTCTATAAAAGTTGTTTACAGGTTTGTAAATACATTTTATTTACATTGTTTACATCTTAACATTTAGTACGAAAAAAAAATTTTTTTAATTAAATAAAAAAAGACAATTTTATTTGGCTAGGTCCAAATCTTGGATACCCAACACCTAGACACTATTTGGAAAAATGAATTTTAATGAAAAATTCTTAACTTTAAAACTCCTCGGTATATGGCTAAGTAAGCGGTTTTTGTTGTTTTTGTTGCAGTTGTTGTTGCTGATGATGATGATGATGATGATGATATGCTACACAAATCGAAATTTTGTTGAAAAGTAATATAATTACACTTCCATGAGATATCCAAGTACAAAATTTATCTGAAATAGTTGAATTTTTAATGTAAAGGTCAAGGAATATTTTCACTCAATCGCCTAAATTGTTTCAATTTTTAAAAGAGTAGAAACGGTGAAAAAATTACATTCATAAGATTCATGAACTTTTAACTTAAAAGTAAATGGAAATTACATTAAGGCAAATTTTAGATTAACGTTGATTACCGAGATCGTATAAACTTGAGTTATCTGAGCTAACAACAATTACAAATAAATTCAATAGTTTTTAATACAAATAAAGAACGATGGTAAAAGTTTCACATAAATTTATATGATTTTCTTTAGCAATAATAAAAATAGTAATGAATCGTTTTGCTTAATAACATCTTGATATCTTAATGGCCTTTTATTAAAACATTGTAAGACAACCACAAAATAATGTATTTTATTTATTAAATAATAGAAAAATTTCCAACAATTTCCTGTCAAACTTTAATACATTTTTTGAATAACAGCACAACATAACAACGTGCCACTATAAAATTATAAGGGTGTGAGAATAAATGCGAATCTATTAGCAAAGACCCAAACCATTAACATATAGCAGAGTTCTGTTAACTGGCTTAACAGAACTCTGTTAAATGCTGCCTTGGAATGCTCTTAATGAATTTGGCATAACAAGTAAATTTTTTTTCAAAATTTTTAAAGAATTTATATAAGATATATCGATATCATCTCGATTTTTCATTTTTTTCGATTTTGAAAAAATTCTCCTCTTTACATTATTCATGTACATTACCATAATAAAGTAAAGTTAGAGTGGGCGGTACAGGCAAACTAAATAATGAGCCACTCTAATGTTACCATGGTATGGATCTATGGAGGATTATCTCTCGGAATTTATATATAGATATGTCGATGTGATCTCAATTATTCATTTTTATCGATTTTGAAAAATTCTCCTTTTTACATTGTTCATGCACATTGTATTTTTTGGATGTTGAAGTTGAAGTTAAAGTCACGTTTTATATTTATTGTAAAACAATTTTAATATTTCTATTTGTATTGTAACAATTGTCCATTATTTCCATTTCATTATTTCCACTTCACTTCTTCATATTCCCTAACGCTCTCATTTCTTATATTAACATTTTTATGGTGCACATATTTTTGTATTATGAGTGCACATATGCGGTTGCTATTATTTATTGACATTCTTCTGATCATTTTAGAGAGGAAAAACGAATATAAAAATCCAAAGATGTAAAAATACTTTAAAATGGCATGTAGAAAGTGCAGGCAAGCGCAACATGTAGTCTATTTATTGAACATGGACAAAAACTAATATAAAAAAAATCATCTCACATGGCATCGCTCGCATCCCATTGCATTGCATTGCATTGCTTTTGTATTGCATCTCATCTGCCTTACAATAGCCATGTTATTGTTGAGGCAATTAAGCTGATTTGAAAATATGCCAGTTGAATACATAAACATTTATCTTCTTAAATTTTCTTTTATTTAATTTGCTTTTATTGTTTCCTTTATGTTACAATTTTATATAGAATTATGTTGCTTGCTTCTGCTTTATATTCTTGTTCAAAGTGCCAACAATAAGCCTCATAAGTGCGCGCGCCTCACATAATAAAAATTTCATGTAAAATCACAAAATGTAAAATTCAAAATTGTAGAAATTGTCCAATGGGATCTCATATGGTCAACTAATGTGAAGAAGTAATGCAAATTTAACTTAGAAATCTCTTAACTTGAAAGCCATATATTACCTTGCCTATGCAACTTCTACTCTGAGCCCATTTGCAGTTGAGTTGATATTTTTCGGCACTAATTGATTTGCCTCAGTGTTGGAACCCTGGAGAAACCCTTTTGACCCCTTTGATCAGTACTAATTTACAAACGTCAAGAGCCATCAATCAAAGGAAGCGTACGAAATTTCTTTGAACAAACTATTCTTTGGGGTTTTAAGACACACAACTTCTAAAAAGGCGAGCTTTATGATCCACTAAAAGGCTTTAAAATTAATAGAAAAATTTTTAATTAATTAGGAATTTTAACACAAAAATTCTGTACGTAAGAATCCATTTGCAGTTGAGTTGGTATTTTTCGGCACTAATTGATTTGCCTCAGTGTTGGAACCCTGGAGAAACCCTTTTGACCCCTTTGATCAGTACTAATTTACGAACGTCAAGAGCCATCAATCAAAGGAAGCAAACGGAATTTGTTTGAACAAACTATTCGTTGGGGTTTTAAGAATCACAACTTCTACAAAGGCGAGCTTTATGATCCACTAAAAGGTTTTAAAATTAATAGAAAAATTTTTAATTAATTAGGAATTTTAACACAATAATTTTGTAGGTATGAGTCCATGTGCAGGTGAGTTGGTATTTTTCGGAACTAATTGATTTGCCTCAGTGTTGGAGCCCTAGAGAAACCCTTTTGAACCCCTTTAATCAGTACTAATTTATGAACGTCAAGAGCCATCAATCAAAGGAAGCAAACGGAATTTGTTTGAACAAACTATTTGTTCGGGTTTTAAGAATCACAACTTCTACAAAGGCGAACTTTATGATCCACTAAAAGGCTTTAAAATTAATAGAAAAACTTTTAATTAATTAGGAATTTTAACACAAAAATTCTGTACGTAAAAATCCATTTGAAGTTGAGTTGGTATTTTTCGGCACTAATTGATTTGCCTCAGTGTTGGAACCCTGGAGAAACCCTTTTGACCCCTTTGATCAGTACTAATTTACGAACGTCAAGAGCCATCAATCAAAGGAAGCAAACGGAATTTGTTTGAACAAACTATTTGTTCGGGTTTTAAGAATCACAACTTCTACAAAGGCGAACTTTATGATCCACTAAAAGGCTTTAAAATTAATAGAAAAATTTTTAATTAATTAGGAATTTTAAAACAAAAATTCTGTACGTAAGAATCCATTTACAGTTGAGTTGGTATTTTTCGGCACTAATTGATTTGCCTCAGTGTTGGAACCCTGGAGAAACCCTTTTGACCCCTTTGATCAGTACTAATTTACGAACGTCAAGAGCCATCAATCAAAGGAAGCAAACGGAATTTGTTTGAACAAACTATTCGTTGGGGTTTTAAGAATCACAACTTCTACAAAGGCGAGCTTTATGATCCACTAAAAGGCTTTAAAATTAATAGAAAAATTTTTAATTAATTAGGAATTTTAACACAACAATTTTGTAGGTAAGAGCCCATTTGCAGTTGAGTTGGTATTTTTCGGCACTAATTGATTTGCCTCAGTGTTGGAGCCCTAGAGAAACCCTTTTGAACCCCTTTGATCAGTACTAATTTACAAACGTCAAGAGCCATCAATCAAAGGAAGCAAACGAAATTTGTTTGAACAAACTATTTGTTGGGTTTTAAGAAACACAACTTCTACAAAGGCGAGCTTTATGATCCACTAAAAGGCTTTAAAATTAATAGAAAAATTTTTAATTAATTAGGAATTTTAACACAAAAATTCTGTACGTAAGAATCCATTTGCAGTTGAGTTGGTATTTTTCGGCACTAATTGATTTGCCTCAGTGTTGGAACCCTGGAGAAACCCTTTTGACCCCTTTGATCAGTACTAATTTACAAACGTCAAGAGCCATCAATCAAAGAAGCGTACGAAATTTCTTTGAACAAACTATTCTTTGGGGTTTTAAGAAACACAACTTCTACAAAGGCGAGCTTTATGATCCACTAAAAGGCTTTAAAATTAATAGAAAAATTTTTAATTAATTAGGAATTTTAACACAAAAATTCTGTACGTAAGAATCCATTTGCAGTTGAGTTGGTATTTTTCGGCACTAATTGATTTGCCTCAGTGTTGGAACCCTGGAGAAACCCTTTTGACCCCTTTGATCAGTACTAATTTACAAACGTCAAGAGCCATCAATCAAAGGAAAGCGTACGAAATTTCTTTGAACAAACTATTCTTTGGGGTTTTAAGAAACACAACTTCTACAAAGGCGAGCTTTATGATCCACTAAAAGGCTTTAAAATTAATAGAAAAATTTTTAATTAATTAGGAATTTTAACACAAAAATTCTGTACGTAAGAATCCATTTGCAGTTGAGTTGGTATTTTTCGGCACTAATTGATTTGCCTCAGTGTTGGAACCCTGGAGAAACCCTTTTGACCCCTTTGATCAGTACTAATTTACAAACGTCAAGAGCCATCAATCAAAGAAAGCGTACGAAATTTCTTTGAACAAACTATTCTTTGGGGTTTTAAGAAACACAACTTCCACAAAGGCGAGCTTTATGATCCACTAAAAGGCTTTAAAATTAATAGAAAAATTTTTAATTAATTAAGAATTTTAACAAAAAAATTCTGTAGGTATGAGCCCATGTGCCGGTGAGTTGGTATTTTTCGGCACTAAATGATTTGCCTCAGTGTTGGAACCCTTTTTGAATTTCTTATCCACTAATTTAGAATCTAGAGCATCAATCAAAGGAAGCAATAATTTGTTTGAACAAACTTTCATTGGGGTTTTAAGAATCACAACTTCTACAAAGGCGAACTCTTTGTAAAATAAAAGTTTTAATTTAATAAAGAATTTTTAAAAATATTTTTAAATGCGTGTGTCTGTATTTAAAAAATAAATATTTTTGTATATGCGTATACATTTGGGAGTATGTGTGTATGCGTGTATGTGTATATGTGCATATATACATTCCATAAAGATTATTAATTAAAATCGATTTAGAGAATATTTGCAGCTACAATGACTCCCAATCTATATCACTTAATTTTCATTTAGCATTTATGAAAGTTAAATTGAGGGTTAAAGGGAAAGACCGAAAATGCTTTACACAATTCAAGCTTGATTGCAGCTTGATATTTGATGTTGATGTAATAGAGGCTTTCTGATTTTCTGAGAGTCAGGTGAGAGTGGTACCGCATTTGCTTTGCCAATTATGATTAAATGTAATCAACAATTTTATTTAACGCATAAATAAAAAAGTTGTTAATGATAAGAAAGGCTTACAAATATTCGATCGGTGATAGATGCCTTCAACATCAACATCAACATCAAAGATGAACAATAACCAAAGCCATTGCCATCATGGCAGTGTTTTATTATTCAACATTCTATTAAATTTCCATCAACAAAGCAACATAGCACAATACAAAATAGACAGATGTCAAAATTTATACAGATCATGTAATTTGTTGCTTTGTTTCTTTTCCATTTTTATTTCTTTTCCAATTTTCTTTTTTATCTTATATAACATTTATGTCGTCGGTAGAGCCGGTTGTATATATTTGAATTTCTAAAATGTTTGCTCATTGGTCAGTACAATGCAATGCAGTGAGTGTTTTACATACATACCTGCCGTGAAGGCTCAAATGCATGGTACACAAACCTACATAATGAGCGTTAGCGTTGTTAGTCATGTCACACAGGGTGCATGTTACCGCCACGACTAGCTGCCTTATATACATGGCTTAATTTTTGGTATCTAGATTCGGAGCCTTCCTACTACTCCTAAGCTTAGCTTAAATTAGACCGATAAGCCTATCCAGCTACCCATTTTATTCGGGAAATGGGACCCTGCGCGACAAGCATATTTATATTTGAACGAGCAACGCCCGCTATGGGGGCACCACAGCCCCCAGGAAGCCAATCTTAATATCACCACAAGGGGCATATTAAAACTGGTGATCCCATGGTACCAAATTAAATCTTTCGATCTGATCTCGTGACTCATGATGCCCCCTGATGGCCGGGCATAACCAACGACCATCCCATGAGCCACTCACAGTTGAACAGGTGCTTCTCAGTACTGGTTGCCCCCTAATTGCTCAGTACAATTGTTGCACCTTATTTTGCTGTGTTGTTCTGCTGCTAATACTTTATTATTGCTGTCATTGCGCTTTAGTTGAAAATATAATCATCGCCTGTTAAAGATTTAATGAATGAATGAATTGAATGAATAAATGAACAAATAGTTTTGCTTTCTTGATATTTTAATCTTTAATAAATCTTAAATATGAACAAAACTAATAAACATTTTATATGTTAATACGATTTTTCATATTGCGATTAGCTTTCATGTTTTATGTTAATAAAACTGGTTGCCATATTTGCTTGAAATCATAATTTTTAATGTTGTGCCAAGTTATATATTTCAAGAATAATAATAAGCTGATATGACAAATTCTACAAATGATCCTTTTATAACAATTATATTCTCTTTGGGAACGTATTTAAGAATGCACTTAAGTAAGAAATAATAAAATAAATAATAAAATTTTCAAATAAAATATGTGAGAAGATTTTAATCATTTGTAGTAGTAATTTAATAGTTGGACTCGCTTGAGGACACAGAAGATAGAAAGTAAATACAGGCAGATCGGATAATTTTTATGATTATTGCGCATATAACGCCATAACTTCTATGAAAGAACTTTGGTTATATAACACACTAAGTAAATAGGCCAAATTTCTTCTAGATACGCCTTTTTGTTTAGATACCGTTTCATCTAGCGAACTTTTCAAATGATTGAAAAATTACAATTTTCAATTTTGTTTAACATTTATCGATATTTAAATTATCTTAAGTAAAACGATGGAAGGTATTTAAAAGTCGGCTCCAACTTTATATTATACATATTTTAGATGTGATAATACAAAGCCATGAGCAATATTTTACATTAACTTTTAGAAATAAAGCATCTGCTGACTTTGTTTTATTCTTTTTTTTTAATCATTTAATGGGAAAATTTTCGATGCTGCAATAGCTTTAAAGTTCAAAGCAAACTCTTTAAATGTTTAAATATATTTATTTTTTGTTTCTTTTAGTTCAAAAGTGGGAAACTTTAAATAATGAAAAGGAAAAATATGCAAAGCGTACAATTTGAATACACGCAGGAAATTATCAGTTTAGCGGTAAAAAGTAGCTTTGCAGTGAAGTGAACTATGTCTTTCATTTTTTTTTTTTATTTTACTTGATTTAGAAACACCTTCTGAGTCAAATTGGGTCTGATTGCCTTTCTATCCAGGAACTACGTTTTCATTACTTTCCGATAGAATTTAGTACTAGCGAAAGTTTTGATCCCAAAAAGGCACTTCTTAAAATGTCTCAGAATACTTTGATATGGGTCAATTTCCATATATGGTTAAATTTTAAAACACTTTTTGGTTCAATTGGAATACGACGTCCTTTATCCAGGAAACTAAGTTTCAATACTTCGATAGAATTTAGTACTAGCGAAAGTTTTGATCCCAAAAAGGCACTTCTTTAAATGTCCAGAATACTTTGATATGAAGTCAATTTCCATTATATGGTTAAATTTAGAAACACTTTTTGGGTCAATTGGAATACGACTATCCTCTATCCAGGAAACTAAGTTTTCAATACTTTCCGATAGAATTTAGTACTAGCGAAAGTTTTGATCCCAAAAAGGCACTTCTTAAAATGTCCCAGAATACTTTGATATGGAGTCAATTTCCATTATATGGTTAAATTTAGAAACACTTTTTGGGTCAATTGGAATACGACTATCCTTCTATCCAGGAACTAAGTTTTCAATACTTTCCGATAGAATTTAGTACTAGCGAAAGTTTTAATCCCAAAAAGGCACTTCTTAAAATGTCCCAGAATACTTTGATATGGAGTCAATTTCCATTATATGGTTAAATTTAGAAACACTTTTTGGGTCAATTGGAATACGACTATCCTTCTATCCAGGAACTAAGTTTTCAATACTTTCCGATAGAATTTAGTACTAGCGAAAGTTTTAATACCAAAAAGGCACTTCTTAAAATGTCCCAGAATACTTTGATATGAAGTCAATGTATTCGATAGAATTTAGTACACACCCGTTATTTGACTCAAAAACAGGTTCGATTAGAAACAAAAAATTGCGACCTTTTGTTTGATAATCATTTTATATTAGACAGACATACAGACAACCTTAAAATGATTCAAAAAATTCTTCTGTTTCGGTTGAAGTGAATCTGCTTTAAATCCTTCTCACATAGAAAAAATCCGTTACATATTCTGTACAAAACAGATCAAGCTTGGCTGTATTTTCAGAAAGAAGAAACTTATTAAGTGATTTGTATTTTAAAAAATTGTTTCCTAGAATGTAAATTTTATCCAAATTTAAAAGAGGAGGGTCTATTTATCTTGAAATAGGAAACTTTTTTGAAATTTAAACTTTTTTACCTTTTTCACTTGCTTGCCTTTGTTCTGGTATTAATTGAAAGGAACTTAATAAAATAGCGAAACGTACTAAAAAATCGATCGATCTTATGATCGAAAAAGAAAAAGAAAAATTATTGCACCAAGGAGATATAGTAAATGAACCTTTTTAAAAATTTGTATAATTTTAAAATGATAATAATAATATTTTATGAAATATGAGGCGTGGTTAATCAATTGTTATAATTTTAGTTTTTCTTTTTTTTAACTTTATAAACGTTACGTTACGTTAATGATGAATAATGAGTTACAATGTATAATCAATATGAGTTAATAAGTATAATCTGGCATAGTTGTGAACGTGATCACTTAATTGATACTTAACATTTTTCACATGATCAACTAATACAAAATCGTTGTACAAGACATAAATTAAAATCAAAAAGAAATTGCACAAAAAAAAAAAAAAAAAAAAAAAATAAAAATAAAATAACGCAATAACATAGAAAGTGTAATTGAGGCCAAATGTTGATGTTGTTGATATTGATCATTCAGATGTTTCGTTACAATTATTTCCAGAAAGATTTTTTTCCATTAAACATCGAACAAACAAAAAAAAAGAAAAAACAAAAAAGCAGCAGCATCATTAAATTATAAAGATAATTTTATGTTGCAATAGCTAAATGCTTAAAACGAATTTTTAAAGTTAAACTCAAAAAGCTCATATGAAATTGTAAATATTGAAGAATTTTGGAGCTTTCTTAAAATTATAAAATAATTACACGGCCATTGTTTTGTATAGAAAGCAATAATCTCATTAACTTGTTGGATGATATATAAAAACCGAATTTTCAAGAATCATGTAAGATGTAGAAATTTTTTTTTACTTTATGCCTCCAATTCTGAAATATATATTTATAAAATCTTCATGTAGGGGCCGGGCCTAACATTCAAGATATTTTTATTTGTTGCTTTTCCAATTTTTACTGCTATTAAGTCGCTTTACTATCAAGTAGCCAAGTGTGTATGATGCATTGAATTGAAATTGTAGCAAAGAGAGAGAGAGAGAGAGAGAGAACACAAACACGTTTTGTAATGGCAAAAGTACGGCCAAACTTAACTCCTAGCATCATAATTATAGCTATTAGGAAGCTAATTATTGTGATAAAATAAACATAAGATATCAGATAAATGTATAGAGGAAAAGCAAACACATGTTGCCATCATTATCAAATGAACATAAAATTTATGTAATAAACGTTTATAAATGTGGAAAATTTTTTGTGCCAAATACAAGAAAACAAAAAGAAAAAAAAAAACCAAAACAAAAAATAGTTATATGAAAGTTTAGAAAGTAATAAAAACAAAAAAAAAAAAATAAATAAATAAAAAGGATAAAAGGAAAAAGAACTTCAGACAATATAGAAATTTTTTATGTAATTATTGATTCAATTGAAATTCAATTGAAATTCAATTTATAGGTAAATTAAATAAAAATTACATTTTTATATTTATATATTTCAAATCTGATCATCATTATAATATTAAATTATAATTATCGTCATCATCATCATCATCATTATCATTATCATTAACATGATTATCATCATTAGAACAACATCATTAAATCAATTGAATCATTTAAATTTCAAATTTTATAAAATATAAAAACTTTTTATAAATAGAGAAGTAACATGCAAAATCAATAACAATAACAATAACAGTAACAATAATAATAACAATAACAATAACAATAACATTATTAATAATAGCAGCATCAACAACAAATAATGATATACAATATTATTGAATTAATTACATTTCACTCTTTAAATTCTCTTTAAAGTTTCATTATAATAATTTATTTTTAATACACAAAAATTGAATTCATACTCATTTTGATGAAACGTTTGCAATAATCAAAAGTCAACATCATAGACATAACTGTTTAACTGTTGTTATGGCATTTTGCGCCATAAAAGTTACTCGAAATTTATTGTTGAAAATGGGCTAAATGGGAGAAGCTTTATTACTTCTAGGAAAATTTTCCTTCATTGCATTCAGATTTTGATATCAAAATGCAACAAATCGATAACACTAATTTAAAATTCAAAATTATAATATTTGAAAACGCCTTAAATTTTATTCCTTTTTTTTTAACTGTTTTGAATTATTTTTTTTAACTTCTTGCAATTCGAATTGCAATATCTAGAACTTTCAAAATTTGCTCAAAATAGCAAAAAATAAAATGGAAAAAAAAAAATAGTTCATATCTATCAACTATTTTGCACTTTTTATAGAAAATTCTGTGCAAAAATTTGATTTTCAATCAACTATAATTTTGTCACTTCTTGTTAATTTCTTTCTCGTTTTGCTTTGCCCATAAAATCATTATGGATTAATTTGACAATTTGAACTTTTATCAATGAATAAATGAATGCTTGAATAAATGAATGTAAATGAATGGAAAATAATATACATAAAATAATGTTTAATAAAACAACTGTATAAATATTTTATAGGCAAATAAATTTTCTTACGTGAGTTCGACTTACGCGCTTGTATAATTGAGAATAAAAAGTTAAGAAAGTACTTAAAGTTAAAAAAAAAATGATTGATTGAAAAATGACATTTATATATGACTAACCAGTAATTTTGCAGTCTGTCAAATTGCCTCTCACACCTGGTATTATGTATAAAAGTGTTTAGTTCCTACTAAGTTTATTGTTTTTGCAAGATACTTAGATCTGTTCCTATTGAGATTAGATTCGTGGAGGCTCAAAATCAGATAAACTTTTTTTTTTTAACAAAATTTATATCAAACAGATTATTTTTTCTCTTTATAAATACTCGGTAAATCACTAAAGCCGGTAATGGGTAATGGGTTCTAATAGATAACGACAAAATCGTAAGTCCGAGCAAAAATGCAAAAATGTTAAGTGAATATCAAATGGAAAAAAATGATGCTCATAGCAGGCCTTTCCTGGTAGAAGCATACCTGAAGTAGTCTTCTGCCCCAAAAAGTATACGTGAAGCATGTTTAATAAAATAACACGCCTACTTGGTGTACGTTAAACTATTTTCTATGAAATTGAGCCGTCTTATGAAAGGCCATAATTTTTCTAGATACCTATAAACCTATTAAAATACTTCAAATAAGTATGTTGAGTGGTCTAAATGGTAAAGCCATAGAAAGCTTATTTGAAATGACTAATTGTAAGTCAAACGTTATAATTAAAAGTGAATACATCCCGTCAAATCCCAAATCTCCAAGTGATACCACATAGCGTCATTAATTACTTTGTATCTTGCTCGTTCAAATTTGTATATTAATTCAATGGTAAAATATTCTTTTATGTCCAATAGGAAATAGCTAATTGAGCTAAAGTGGTTGATTGTGTTTTGGTTTTTTTTTTTAATTTTTTAATAATTTTTTTTTTTTTTTGGAACACGTCGTAATGCTGCTTTCGCATCATCAATTAAGCACTTGAATATTTACACCTGCAATGATGATTATTGTTGTTTGTTTAATTTTTTGTTGTTGATGTTTTTGTAATTCATTTTGTATTTTGTACATTAATTCATAACACATTCAACCAAAAGGCCATAAAATCAAATTTCATTGATTGACTGATTCATTTTACACCATTTCTGTGCTAACTATCGCTTCACTAAAAGGCTGAGTAATTTTAAATTTAAGAAACAAATAGAAAAAAAAAGTTATTACTTAAATTTAATAAAGAATCCATAAAAAAAATTAGTAAGAAAATTATATTCGATTCTAATCATGAATTAAGAAAGTAAAATTTTGATGCTTCCAATCTTTTCTATGGAATACATTTTCATAAACTTTTACTGATGTGGAGTATTCAAAAAGAAATAACCATAATTATCAATGTGCCTTTTTTCAAATATCATGCAATTTATATTGATGGTAAAACAACATCTATATTTAGCTTTATCACCTGGGTAAATAATTTTTAAGGTCATAGAGTAACTTCATAAAAAAATTTAAAGCAAAATTAAATAAATAAAAATTTGATGAACCTTCTAAACTGACTGTTTGGAATTAATAGAGTCATAATATCAATTCTCAACAACAACTTTTAGAAATTTTTAACAAAATTTCAGAACGAAACGAAATTTATTTGTTATAGAATCAAAATTATTCCCATTGTTTAAATAATTCACATACATTTAGTATAATTAACTATCATAAAGCATAATCAAAATTTTTGACAAACAAAATAGAATCGGAAAAACTCTGAAGCTCTAATTAATAAAATTTATTAGTTAGATTTTAATCGCTGGAACATTTCTCGGCAATAAATGTCTCAAAAACCATACTTAACTGTACATTTTCTCCTTTTAATGCTTTATTTCGCAAATTTATGTAAAATGGAAAGTGTTCGTGAAAAAAAGCTTAATTAATCCAGTTCACTTTTAATAATTCCGTGTAAAAACTTTCAATTCAATGCCCCACAAATGGCAATCTGAAGTTTTTTATTTTATTAGACATGAGATAGATAACTAAACTATCTGAATCTAAACTAAACTGAATCTATGGATTTATGAACTTTAATGTTTTTTTCATGTCTTTTTTAATGTCCGTATTCAGTACTGTATTCAGTACTGCATTTAGTACTGGATTCAGTACTGTATTTAGTACCGTATTGAGTACTGTATTCAGTGCTGTATTTAGTACTGGATTCAGTACTGTATTCAGTACTGTATTTAGTACTGTATTTAGTACTGTATTCAGTACTGTATTCAGTACTGTATTTAGTACTGTATTTAGTACTGTATTTAGTACTGTATTCAGTACTGTATTTAGTACTGTATTTAGTACTGTATTTAGTACTGTATTCAGTCTGTATTTAGTACTGTATTCAGTACTGTATTCAGTACTGTATTTAGTACTGTATTTAGTACTGGATTCAGTACTGTATTTAGTACTGGATTCAGTACTGTATTTAGTAACGTAATGAGTACTGTATTCAGTACTGCATTTAGTACTGGATTCAGTACTGTATTTAGTACCGTATTGAGTACTGTATTCAGTGCTGTATTTAGTACTGGATTCAGTACTGTATTCAGTACTGTATTTAGTACTGTATTTAGTACTGTATTCAGTACTGTATTCAGTACTGGATTCAGTACTGTATTTAGTACTGGATTCAGTACTGTATTTAGTACTGGATTCAGTACTGTATTTAGTACCGTATTGAGTACCGTATTCAGTTCTATATTTAGTACTGGATTCAGTACTGCATTCAGTAATGTAATCGGTACTGTATTCAGTACTGGATTCAGTACCGCATTCAGTACTGTATTTAGTATTGGATTCAGTACTGTATTTAGTACCCTATTGAGTACTGTATTCAGTACTGTACTGCTGGGTACTTCCGCATAAACTTATTATTATGTAATTGAATAATATAAGAAAAGGAAGAGTAGAAAACTGCAAAAAAAAATGATAAATGAAACACATGCAAAAATAAAACATGAAAATTAAATGAAGTACGTGTCTAAAGCAATAATATAAAAATAAGCGTGAATAGCTTTTTATGAAGAATTAGTTTCGTGGTTAATATGAACCAACATTTATAAAATAAAAAAAAAATACTATTAATTTTTTTTAATGCTACGGTTTCTAATAGGAAAGCACAACAAATGGTACGCATCCAAAGTTAACTTTTTTGTTTACATACTACATTTGTAAAATTTAAAAATTCGAGAATTTGTTTGAATGTCAAACCTTTAAATCAAAATAAAAATGCAGTTCTTTCTTTTTTGTAAATGACTTATCAGAAATTTGTAAAATCCTTTCAATCCAAGTTCCCGTTGTTTCTTTTGATATATCGAGATATACGTACATTGCAAAGTTTTTATATAAATATCAGAAGGCCTTAAGATCTATTTTAGGCAATGCCTTTCCGTTTCATACGGATTTTGAATTTTTATAAAAATTAGTAGAACAAGTAGACATCTATTAGAAATTTCAAAACCTTGGTAAAATTAATTTGAGTAATTGAATGATATTTTTATACCCAGAGGTTGGTGGTAAATTCACTATATCGTTTTGTTTGTAACGCCTAGAAGGAAGCGTTGGAGACCCTTTGAAAAAAGTACATATATTCTTGGTCAGCATCAAATTCTGTATCGATTTATACGTGTCTGTCCGTCCATATATATGTACGTTTGTCTGTTGTAAGCATTCTGCTGGTTATAAAATTTGATTCATCTACCTCAAATTTGGTAGAATTTGGTCAAATCGGTTCTAAGGGCACGCTCACATTGCAACATAAACTGAGAACATCCCATTTTTTTAAAGCAAAATTTGGTAGTTTTTTGCTCATCATTTGGGGACTTCAAAAGGTGTATAAAAAAAATTTGGCACAAGGAAGAAGCTATTAGTGTAGAATGTCTGTCCAAAAAACATGCATATCTGGTACGCCTATAGGAAATTATGCAATATCAAACTTTCACTTTTTTATTTTTACGTTTTCAATTTACTCCAAAAAAAAATGAAACAGATTCTACATAAGAAATATCATGGTGTATTGAAGGTGTACATCCAAGATTTGACTCCAGCCAAATACAATATTCGTATTTGTTTTAGCATTACCCTGCATCCTTAATAGTACCGAGTACACTGGGCTTGCATAAATGTTGTATGTAGAAAAGTTAAAGGTGACCGATCACTTTCGGCATCGATGTAAAGTTTGAACTTAGTAAATGTATTATCGAAACACAGGCCATAATTTTGAAAAATTTTTTACTTCTCTCAGAAGTATCTCTCAGAAATGAACGAGATTGAATAATTATAAAATAATATCACTCCTCATATTAAGCTTTATTTTGAAAAATCAATTATAAATGAGACATTCGATGCACCTCAATTAAATTTTTAAAACCAACTCCATGTAAAAACATTTTCGTATCTTTCGAAAGTTGTAATTCTCTTTACAGTCTTGCCTTGGAATATGTTTGCATGATTTTCTTAAAATATTTAAAATATTTAAATTTTGCCCCCAGGCGGCCTGTTTATTTTATATTTAACCAATACAGAAGTAATTTAATTATAACTTCATAACCTTACGACCTTTTCCCATTTATGATATTTATGATAATTAGAATTTGACATAATATTGCTTTGTTCCAGGCAGTTTTGTTTAAATTAAATAATTTCATTTAGTTTTATTATTTCTGGTTTAATTTAGTTTTTTGGTGGCGTGCTTACTACTAATTTCCCTTTTTTTTTTTTCTTTTTCTTTTTGTTGTTGTCTTTTTATGCAGAATAATTTACGTGCTGTTAGCTTTTAATGTAAAAGCAATGAGAATAAATAATGATAATGATGATTTTTTTGATGAGTAATTTTATTTGTATGATAACGTTGTCAATTTAAATTAACTTTGAATTTTATGATAATAATTTTCTTCTAAATCGTATAAAATATTTTTGCCTCTTTTCGTTTGCTTTTGATTTTGCTTTTTGTTTTATTTAATGCTTAAGAAAAAAAAAAAAAAAACCATGCTTGGAATTTATAAGCCTAACTTACTCAACAATTAATAATTATCACTTTCATCATAAGACTATCAAAAGTGGACAAGAGCATTAAATTTTGCGAGAGAGAGAAAGAGTGAGAGAGAGTGAGACAGAGAGTATGCTCGAATAGCCTTGGCTATCACATTATAACAAATTTCATATAGAAAAATTTGATATGTAGGTATGCTTTTTGAAAAATATTTATAAATTCAATAAAAGGAAAATTTTTTATATTTAATTTTATGAAATATATTATATCAATTATGCAAAAAAAAAAAAAAACGCTTAAAATCTACTACTTAATTATTTTACACATTACTACTTTAGCTGATGAAATTCTCACATTGAACAGCATCGCAGCATCGTTGAAATTTTCTAATAATATTCTGATAAGATTTTTCATATTTAGCTTTTATAACTCACAATTTATTTAATGATGACTATTTAGGAGAGTCTCCAAAAAATTTTTTTTTTTCAATCTTCATTTAAAGTTGTTAATATATCTGATGATGAATCATTAGCATTATAAATGCCATCAATAGAATTATCATACGCTAATTCAGAATCATAACTATTATGAAACGAAATTTCTGATAATTTATTTGAACGATTATTATTGCAAAATGTATTCGCTGTTTCCAATTTATCTATAAATGAATAATTCGAATTATCTGGCAATAAATTGGTATATTTTTTGAAAAAAGTTGGGCTCGCCTCTTCTAATTTATATTTGCCATTGGTAATTAAATGATTTTCATTGAACAAATTTATTGAATTTATTGTAGAATCCGCTTCATATAATGTATCCATTGATGAATTACTTGGTTCAATGTAATCATTAGGATGATAAACTAAATTTTCTGATATTAAATTTGGATGATGATGTGATAATTCCAATTTATCCATTAACAATTTCAATTCTTTGGTCGGATCATAAATGGTATCATTCAAATTTTTTGACAATTCATTGGAACGATTATCATAAACGGCTACTCTTCTTTTTACTTTACATTTTAATGGCATATGCTTTAATTTAGAAGTATACGTATTTGTATTTGTATTTGTATTTGTATTAGTTGAAGTAATTAAAGTTTTTGTTACAACATTGCCATATTTATCACACCAAAGACTATTCATTTTCCAATTGTCCATTAACGGTACATATTTTACATTGTCCAAATTAATGTCGGCAATTAAATGTTGTGGTGGTTTATTGAACTGTTTATCAAATATTTCGGGCATATTTTGTAACTTATGGGTTGCTGTGTTAGGTGCTGGATTAGAATGATTAGTGGAGTCAAAGAGCCTTTTCGATTGTATGGGCAATTGAGTATCGAGTTTACTTGCATCTTTTAATTCTTCCAATAACGTTAACGTTGCTTTCTTAGAACTATTATTTGCTTTACCTGCTTTCGAAAATTTTCCACTAACGTTACCCATATTTTGCTTTTTAAAATTACCAGAATTACCAGATGTTTCTGTTAAACAATTACTGCTAACATCTTGCGGCGAATCATTTAAACCACGACATTTATTCATGAAATGTCTAAACATTACCCAGATGGTATTCAATGTCTAATGATTTTTAAATAATGATTAACATTTCTGTCAAACATTTTAAAGAGAAATAATATTATGATAGATATTTTCATACCTCATGGCCAGGTTCAAGGGCGCAATAAAATACCGTAAATACGAAGCCGGATATAGAGATTACAAATGAAATTAGGAAGACGACATCAAATAATTTTATGGGTCCCAAATCTCTAAGAATGTATAAATGATAAAATTTTTCAATTCCATTGCAGATTATTGCAGCACTTGAACTTAATTCACAAAAAAATGATTTTGTTGGATCGCTATAACCACTAATTACTTTGGTAGTAATAAGCTCCATATTATTATGCGTTTAAAATAATTTCACAAATATATTTAAAGTTAAAAATATTCAAATGTATTAACTGCGTACAACTCTTTCCGAAAATTTATTTGAAGTAATGTAAATTTACGACAAATACTCCTCTAGCCATCTAAACGAAATAAAAATTTTAAACAAAGAACAGTGAACAAAAAGAACAAAGTTATTATTTGAAAATTTTTAAAGAAAAAAAAAAAATATGTAAAAATATATATATTTTACTTAGTATGATTATGAAACGAATACACAAAACAAGAAGAAGAAAAAATTATCTAATTCATTCTGGCGATTTGAAAAAATTTTTCAATGCTTATTTATGTACTAATTGATTTTCATTTAAATGCTTAACTGCATGCGAATATAAACTACTACAATTTGAATACACTTTTACGTAGGTAGTTTGATAAGTTTGTGATAGATAGTTTGTCGTTCTGACTATCACATGTATAAACTTTGACTTAAATTCTTCATAGAATTACGGCACGAGAATGAAAATGCATAGAAAGCTTTTGCCGTTATTATTATTAGCAGGTTCCGATTGAAACAAATACATCTAAATTTTGCGTAAGATAGTGTTCTCTAAACAAAACAATGCAGGGGCATGGCAGTAAGGTTTGAATGATGAAGTATTCATGTTAAATATCATTAAAACCCTTAGAAAATACACAATTTGAAAGATTTAGAAAATTGCAAAGATTTTAAGCTTTATGTGTTAAGCTCAAGGTAGACTACGTTTTGAGCCTTAAAATGTTCTTTGTGCAAAACAATTCGTTTAACGGATCGTAAACTTATTAAACTGCCCTCGTATATATATATTAGTAATTTGTAAGATATAAATTTTGCAGCATTAGATTGGAATATTTTATGAGTTGTATATAAATCAGACAACTGGATTGGAAATCAAATTTTGAAAGCTCATTTTAGAATATTATTAAAGGAATCGTTATTAATCGTTGGAGTGTAGAAATAAAAAAAAAACGTCAACTTATATAAATTCTAAAGGAAAAATTACCTTTATAAATCAATTATAAATTTTATGAAATTACTTCATTTTTAATGTCAATTTAACGGAATGTTGCTTAAACAATGTTTCTCTCTTTAAGTGGTTTAGTTCTCAGGTAAATATTCTATGATGCATTGTAGTTGTTGTTATTGTTATAGTTATTGCTAATAATACCGTTAATTGATGAGTTTACATTGCTCACGGTAGGGGGTACACAGCATATGCATATCATTTGTATGAGAATTAGTTATTTTTGTAGTTGTGACATTATTACTTTAGTTGTGCTTTATTATTAAAATGTTTTTATTTAAATGTTATTTGTTGTTTTAATTGATGTTTTTGCTTACATTGCATTTCATTAGCATTTATTTGTGCATTATATTTGTTAGAGGAGTAAAGTCAAATAAAATGAAAAAACTTCAAAGAAAGTTATACAATAATAATAGCAAAAGTATTAATAAAACAAATGATTCAGGCTGTCTTTTAAGCGCTTTACATTAATTTGCTTATTGCGATCAGAAAAAAAAAGTATTTTTATTGGAGAATCCTTAACTGTTTTGCAAGTATCGTAAATATGACAATAATATCAAAAATATTTATCATCGCATCACTTATTCATTCTGCTTAAAATTGTAAACTTCTCTCCTCTGTCGAGTTGCCTGTTAATGTTGCCCAACGTTCATGTCCGATTATTGTTAGATCAAAGCACCAATTTTCCCTAAAATATCTTTAAAATTAAAGTTTGTACTTTAATAACAAATTTATCTAGACAGACTAGATTATATTCAAATTCAGACTAGTCAACGGAGAAACAGACTTTAATTCTAAGTCTGTAGATTTAAAAAAAAAAAAAAAACTGGTTCTATGCCCTTTAAATAGATTCTCTTAAATGCATTTTACTCTGCACCAGTGATTTGAATGATTTAAATGAATGAAATGTAAGTTTCAAATTCTCACTTTGTCACATCTTCATCAATTGTTGCTGCTATATATATATATATATATTTTTTTTTTATATATATATGTATTTTTTTTTGTTGCTTTGCGTCATTCTCTAATCAAATGGCAAGTTGTTAGTCATTAGATAATATTGAAAATATTAAAGCGGATTTTATTTTGTTTTAGTAGTACGCGAAAATGGCATTTTTCATTAAACTAAAGCCAATTAATATAGAAAATGGTTAAGTTGATATATTTTCTTTACAATTTATTAATTATTGCCATTTATTTTTTTTTTTTATTTTTATATTATTTAATTTTTGTTGTTTTATACTTTCAGATGAACGTCAAGATATACAAAAGAAAACTTTTACGAAATGGATTAATTCACATTTAATGAAAACCCAATCAACGCCAGTGAATGATTTATTTTTCGATTTGCGAGATGGTCATCGTTTATTGGCTTTATTAAGTGTCTTAACAAATACACAATTGGTAAGTTGTTGCTAAAGAAAATATTAATTATCAGTTCAAAATAAGAAATTATGAAATGCAAAAACAAGTAAAAATATTATAATTAATGGAAATCAACTTTGAAATAATCTTAGATCATATTGCCTATTATGATTGAAGATTTTAAAGAGAAATCAAAAGTTTTAGACAAAAGCAAAATTTTTCCAATTTATTGAAAATTCATTTTAGATTGAAAAAGTCCAACAAGTGTATTAGCATGGAAAAAAATTTTAAACAATTTTAAATTTGATTTACATTTCGTTGCAATTTTCTTTAAGAACTTTTTTTTCAAATACTACTATGTTTTAATATTCGTAAAGTTGTCCTTGCATTGAGACATTGACCAAAATAAATAGTTTTACATTGTTTGAAAAACAATGATCAGACCGAAAATAGAAATTGCTAACTTTTGTGGCAAGAAATTCAAAAAATATATCGTAGCTAATTTATTTAAAATATTTATTTTTAATTTTCAGAAAATGTGCATTAAAAATAGATTTATCTGATAAGAACTTTCCCTGCTGTTGTTTTAGTTTATGAAAAAATCGTTTGGACATATTTTTCACCAAAACTTTTTTTAGAATTGCAAATGTCGTTTTAAAAAATGTTCGCATGACTCCTTTCGTACTTTTATTTAATACAGATCGCATTTGGGTTCAAAACCATGCAAAATATATTTCCAATATCCCATAATTCTAATATTTATATTGATCATTATTATATGTACAGAGATTTTAAGAGATAAATTGATGGACTGACAAAAGTGATCGTTACTGAGTACTGTTAGACGTAGAAGCCAACTCAGTTTTTCTAAGGGCCAAAATAAGTACTGAATTATTTAGAATAAAACTTATACTTTGCAATTTATGGGAAAATTATAAAAATTAGTTTTTTCACTCTACCACCACTTTTCCCCAGCATTATTAAGAATTGACACAATTTTAAACAAGTTTCATTCAAAACGTTCCAATAATCTCATAACTATTCATTCAAAAGAGTAGATTCCATTGTGAGTGACAATAAACCTGTTTAAAAAATGCTTAAACATTGTTTAAGAAAATTATATTTGGCTGGAGCGAAATCTTGAATACCCACTACCAACACATCACGATATTACGATTCAGAACTTGATTCAGCTTTTTATGAGTAAATTGAAAATTTGGTATTGTATTATAACGCGTAAGCGTGCCCGAATTTCAAATAGTTTGGACAGACATTCTAAAGCAAAGCCGCTTTACTTGTGCAAAGTTTCTATATTTTGCAGTTTCCAAATGATGAGCAAAAAACTATCAGAATTTTGCTTAAAAAAAATGAGAGGTTCTCAGTTTACAGTTTTACTGTGGGCGTGTTCTTCAACCGATTATGCTATTTTCAATTCCAATTAGCGTACAAAAACTGCCAATTTTATGACTAGAGAAATATTTACAACAAATAGACACATAGACGGACAGAATGCTTTCAAAATTTGATGCTTATCAAGAATATACTTTATAGAGTCTCCGACGTTTCCTTCTAGACGTTACAAACATAGTGACAAAATGAACATACCCCCAAGCTCTGGATGGTGGCTATAAAACCATTGATATTTCATGTCAATGTAAGAATTTATCTGTCCAATTACAAAATCATTAAAAGCAAATTTTGGCTTAACAAAAAATGGAATCGTTCTACGCGCACAAATCTTTTTTAAACATAAGTTAAGTTCAAAAAGAGTATAAATCATAAAAAAGTAAGAATTTTTGTTGTTTTTTTTTTTTTTTTTTTTTTGCTTGAGGAAAAGAAGACAGAAAAAGAAATTATTAAAAATTATGAAATCCGTCAGAGTCAATTATGCTAAATCGTGTTAAATATTTTACCTTTTGCCAAGTTGAGAAATTATATTTTAAAAAATAAATTAACATATTTTCCAAAGCAGAGAATGCTATAAAGAAAAAGCTTTCTAAGAAAATGTACTACCATTTCAAAAAAAAGGTAGATGCCTACGCAGAAAGTTAAATGCACCAACTTACTCAATTTGTAAAGTTCCATTCCAATAATTCTTATGAAAATATTATTAAAATAGCGGAATTCTTCAATTTGTCTTTTAATTGAAATGATGCCATATCAATTTTAAAAGATATCAAAATTATGGATCCATTTGTATCTAACAAAAAATATATTGAAATAATCAAGTTTTATTTATAAATACGAAGTGCTCGTAAATGCAATCGTGATGCAATCTGGTCCATATTTATGGCTTTCAATAAAACATATTTAAAAGTACGACCCGGACGGATAATAATTTTGATTTCGCCATTTTTTACTCTGCACCACAAACACTGCAAAGCATAAAAATTATATCGTTAGAGATTTTAGGCATATCAGCATAAAGTTATCATCTATCTGATCGTAAATAGGGTCCCAAGCAAACTTGTATAAAAAATTCTCTTAAAATATCTTAAAAATTGATTTGACCATTAGCTTGATAAGAAATTTATCAGATAAGACGGACACACGGACTTAAAACGCTTTAGAATGTTATTTGGAGTCCAAACGTCTAACAAGAAATATCAGTTAAACTTTTTAATTGTGTTTCCTTTGAATTTTTATTTTTATATATATTTACAATGATCATCCTTACACATTATAGATGAGACAATAAGTAAAAAAATGTGTTTTGTAAATGTCAACTATGTAAGGCTTCAAAACTGTAACGTACTTTCAAATATAAGCAAATAATTGTCAAATTATACGTGAATTGTCAAATTATTATGACCATGAAACAATGTAACCTTGACATTGTTGTATAAAATCTTAATGAGAGTAATGTTAACATTACATTACATTACTTTTATTTTTATTACGTTTAACGTTATAAATAACTGGTTAAGTTAATTTTAATATGCTTAATAAGATCCTTCTATTTGTATAAAATGTTACAATGTAAGCATATTTCATTTTTTATAACCACTTATATAAAAATGACTCTTAAAAATATTTAAAAAGTTGTTGTTATACTTACAAAGGCCATTCATGTCAGGTAAACTATTCTGTAAACATTTATGTAAAATATGTAAATGTATGTAAAATACATGTGTACATGTGTACATGTGTAGAAGTATTTAAATCAACGAGTAGCATTAATGAGATATATTTACAGAGACAGAACTAACATTTACATATCAACTTATGGCCTGACATCCATCTACTTTTATAACGAAAATATTACATTTTATGTGAACTTAACGGTTGCAATGTTGGATTATGAACTCATCTGACAGTTTTTGGTGTGCTACATCACTTGTAGTGCAAATGTTACTGTGCATTTCATGTGAATGCTTGTAAAATGTGAAATGACTTTCATGCAAGCGGAATCAATCTAGAAGTACTAACTTTTGGCTTCTTGATGTTGCAAAGTTACATACCAATTAAAAAAAAAATTTTTTTTTTATACCCATCACCCAGACGTTGGTGGTATACTTATTATGGCATCAAGTTTGGACGCATTAGAATAATTACAAATTAAGTATATTTTTGATCAGCAGCAAATTCTGAATTGATTTGGTTATGTCTGTCCATCTATCTGTCCA
Organism: Melophagus ovinus; assembly: GCA_023089585.1. Lineage (NCBI taxonomy): Eukaryota > Metazoa > Arthropoda > Insecta > Diptera > Hippoboscidae > Melophagus > Melophagus ovinus. The sequence goes on from JAKKIB010000253.1 coordinate 4,401,129, forward strand.
TCTGCCTGTCTTTTTCTGCGGTAAACATTCTCTTGCCTTCAAAAAAATGGATGTTGCTTTTCGATTTTATCAGAAACAATTCTATGTATCCATTCGAAAAATCATGAAAATCATTGCGACGTGTTAGATTTCTCATAACTTACTGAATAATATTTAAGACAACTCTTCATAAAAGACCCTATTTAAAAAAAAAATTATTCAATTTAAAAAATATACAATATATAAATTTTAATTTAATGTAATTTAATGTTTGATTCAAATCGATCAATTTTTTAGATACCCTTTCATATAAGGAAAAAATGCCTTATCATATAAAAATTACAATTGATTTTTAGTTTTTTAAATTTTTAGTACCATTTTATTGATATCTTATTTAAAGTATTTATGAATCGTTATAGATCGACAATAATTTACAATGATCAATTTCACTTAACACAAACATTTAAACTTTAAAATTTAAATCAATTTTAATAGCATCATTCGATCGTCTTAATTTTCAATTAAAATTTCTGAAATGAAAATGAAAATTAGTTGATTATGTGATGGCATCTTAATATAAATTTTGATCATTTAATATATTTATAATTGTAAATAGAAACCGGAGAAAGGTCGCATGCGTGTACATCATATAAATAATTTAAATAAAGTCCTTCAAGTTATACAAGAGCATGGTGTAAAATTGGTTAATATATCATCAGATGATATTGTTGGTGGTAATCCGAAATTAACATTAGGTCTATTATGGTTAATTGCATTGGAATTTAATGGACAAAATTTAGCAAAAGGTTATTCTTATAATGGTGTTGAAAAATCTCTATTATCATGGGCCCGACAATTTACAGAGAAGCATGGCCTAATATTAAATGATTTTTCAACTAGTTGGTCCGATGGTAGAGCTTTTCTTATGATTTTAGATGCTCATTTAAATAATATGGATTTACCATCATTACTCAATCAACATCCAATGGCTCGTTTAAAAGCTGCATTCGATTTGGCCCATACATATTTTCATATTGAGAAGCTATTAGATCCTGAAGATGTTCATACGCATAAACCGGATAATAAATCAATACAAATGTATGTGATGTGCTTATATCATGTCATGGAGACTGGTGCAAATTTAAATGAAACAGGATTACAAAATGATGAAAATGGCAAATCAATTGTAAATATAACGGATTTAGATGAAGTGCCTTTAGAAAATGTAGATGAAGCTAATTCAGAGATTAGTAGTACCCCACCGCAAAGTATTACAGATTCGGTAGATAAAATGCAAAAGTATAATAGTGATACAATGCGTAGTATTTTAGATATTGAATTAGATCAACCGCAAAATATTTGTAAAAATCAAATTAGTGAAGATATATCAAGACCACAAAGTACAGCCACTAATGTATCCATTGAAATTACAACATATCAAGCGGCTTTAGAAGCTGTTTTAACTTTATTATTGGAAGATGAGCAAATTTTATCAATAAATATTCCAGAGCCACATGATTTTTTGAGTGCTAAAATGCAATTTCAAGAGAATGAACAGTTCATGTTAAAATTAACTGAACATCAGCAATATGTGGGGGAAGCTTTAGAAGAGGGTTCAAATTTAATAAATGAATCACAAAAAAATTCCGGTTTATCTTTAGATGATCAAAATGAAATACGTCAACAAATGGTATTACTTAATGAACGTTGGGAAACTTTAAGATTAAAGGCTTTGGATGTTCAAGCAAAAATTTTAATGAGATTAGCGGATTTTCAAACTCAACAAATGGAGAAACTACGTACATTCCTTACTTGTGTAGAAGATCGCATATCACATATGACGGCCATTGGACCGACTATCGAAGAAGTACAAAAGCAATTAATGCAAGCTCGTCAATTGAAGAGTGACTTAAAAGTTCAACAAGAATTAGTTGATAGCCTTAGTAATATGGTTGTCATTGTTAATGATGAATCCGGTAATTTTAATGATTTAGAAGATAAACTAGCTGCTTTAGGTGAACGTTGGTCTCATGTTGTCAAATGGAGTGATTTAAGATTAGAAAAATTGCAACAGTACAAATGTATATCACGTTGGTTGGATGGTCGTGAGCAAGATTTAAAAGATATGGAGAGTGTTGATGTTGTCGATTTGGGTAGCATTACAAAACGTATGAATGATTTAAATTATTGTGCAAAAGATCTATTAGAATTGGAGCGATATTTAATTGATTTAAGGCAAATGGTGGCAGCAACTCTTCAAGAAGGTGATGATAAAGGTGAACGTGTTCTTATGCAATTAGAGAGTTTTGAAGATCGTTTAGATGCCCTCAAACAAATGGTTGAAGTGCAAACTGAGCGCATAGAGCAAAAAGGTTTCAAATTTGGTCGTGATCGTGCCTCTTACAACGAGAGTCGCGTGGTACGACCTGATAATTGGATAGATTATCAAATGATTATTAAATTTGGTGAAGATGATGAAACAACATCATCATCTATAATGGATGAAGGTATTAATACAGATGATGATACAGAAAGTTATACAACTGCAGGAGATTGTAGCCATTTGGCTTGTAAAAAACCTAAATTACGTCACACAGAAAATTTAATTTTATTACAGCATAAAATTTTAGAGGCTTTCAATGTAATTGATAAAGCACTCAGTTACTCGATGCAAATTGAACAAAAAAATTGTAAAGAACAATTAGATTGTTTAAATAATATAGAAGAGGCTTTAGCGAAATGTCCGATAACGGCACAACAACTACGTGATCTCTATGAAATATGTGAAAAAGAAGATGTCAGTCGTAATTTATTACATGAAGCTTCAAATATTAAACAATTTGAAGAGCGTTATGATCAATTACAAGAATATGTTCAAAATAATAAAGAGAAAATTCTTGGCCGTTTAGCTGAAGATAAATTCGAGAATAATTTAAAAGGTTTTAAATTAGTTTTAGCTGATTCACGTGATTGGTACCAACAGCATGCTATGAAAGCTTCTAAAGAAGAACTTGAACAACGTTTAAGTCATATGGATTCTTTAAGTGATGAAATAGTTGCTGCTCAAGAAGCTGCCACAACACTCACTAATAATGAATGGAGGCAAGATTTCAATATATTCTACGATAGCTGGAATGATATGAAAAGAGCTTTGCGTGCTTTAATACAAGAAAAAGGAGGTTTAACAGATCAGATAAACAATAAATGGCAAATTTTGCAAGAATATTGTGATAGAGCCTCACAAGTACAAGTTTTGGTATCTGACTTAGAACCAATGGAAAATCAATTAAAAAAATTGCATGAATTAAATGATGAATTTGAAAAATTGAAACAGGATTACAAATTTGTACAAGATTGCCAATGTAGCCCTATAACTGAAGAGTTTTCAAAGGCATGGTTAAAAATTCCTGAATATTTAAATGAACGTATTATTAAACAAACAACTGCTATCGAAAATTTAAATCATTTCATTGCAGAATATAACGCTATTATGGAAACTTTAAAATCATTGAGAAATGACTTTGAAATGAATGAAAGTCAAGATATGAAAATTAAAAATAATTGTAACAATGAAATGGAATTAAGAAAAGTTGAAATTGATGTTATTAGTGCTCGAAATTTTAGTGAGATTATTTTAAAGGACGCTGAAAATGATCATAAAGAACAATTAATACAACAAATTAAACAATTAAATGAATTTTTTCAAAAAATTCAAGATCTTCATAATGAACATTTACAAAAGCGTGTTATAGTCCAATCTAAAACTGAAGAAATTATTGCAAAACTTTTGAAAACAGAAGAATGGCTTAATCAATTAGAAAATAATACGCCAAAAACTGAAGTCTCTGAAATCAAAAACTCTAATGAATTATTTCAATTGAAGTGCAAATTTCAAATATTGAAAGAAACTTGCGAAAAAGAATCTATAAATTTTCGTGAATTGAATGAATTGGGTGGTGAAATTTTATTACAAATCGATGAATTAAAAAGCATGGGTATAGAAGATATCCAAGAGAAATATAACACTTTAGCAAAGAAGTTTACTCGCCTTAATGCAAGATGGACTGAGGTAACGGCATTGGTATATAAGAAGACTGCATTATTGGAACATATATCCACTCAATTAGGAGAATTTAAGAAATTTATGGTTTCTGAAAGTGGTTATTTAGATCGTTTGGAAAATAAAATGCGTTCCACACCGGAAAATGCGGATGCCGAAGAAATTATAGAAGAATTAGATGTAAGTGCAATTGATTATTATTGAAATAATATTTTAAAAAATCCAAGTAAATATTATTCTATATATTTATTATTATATTTCGAAGGATTTGGAAAATGTGTTACGTGGTCATTCTGATGATTGGTTGGAGAAGATACAAGAAATTGGTCAAGAATTAATTGCTAATGAATTTATGAGCTTAACAACGCGTCAAGAGATTGAATCCATTGTAGAGCGTTGGTCTCAACTTCAACAGAAAGCGAAAAAGCGTGCTGATATACTAGAAAAAGAGGTCAGTGAAGCAAAGCAATCGGAAAAATGTATTGTACAATTTGAAGCTTGGTTGACACGTATTGATGATATTTTAAGTGAACATTTAGAAAATGATGTTACCATTGAAGATTTACCAGATGACTTTCAAAGTTTAGCCCAAGAATTTGAAGATAATGAGAAATGTTTTCAAGAAATCGATGAATTAATTGCTGAACATCAACGCAATGGCAAAGTGGAAGCAGCCAATCGTTTACAAGAGCAATTGAATTTATTAGAAATGCGCTTTAAATCATGTCAGTTGAAATTGAATAAATGTACAGCACCACAGCCAGCTTATGAATCTCGTTTGAATCGAGCTGTAGCCGAATTAAGAAACGTTGAACGTTCTACTTTAGTTTTAGATGTTGCAACAGCTGGACCGTCTACTGTACAAACTCAATATCAAAAATGTTTACAAATTTATCGGACATTGTCAGAAATTAAGCCAGAAATTGAAAATACAATTAAAACGGGACGTAAAGTATGCGAGGATAAATTTACTAAATCACCGAAACAATTAGGTCAACGAATCGATGCTTTAAAACATTTATATAATGCATTGGGTGAAAATGTTACACAATCGAAAATCTTTTTAGAGGGTTTAATCAAATTAACTCGTCAATTAAATGATTGTTTCGATATAGCTGAACATTTAATAGCGAAATGTGAAAATCCACAAGAATTACGTAATCGTAATTTAATATTTTTAGAATTTGAAGATATTTTACAGAAATGTGAAGCAATTTATGATGAATACAGTAAAGCCTGTGATCAAGTTTGCATGGATGATACACGACAAGAAATTGATAATCTTAAAGCAACATATCTTCGATTAACCAGTGCTGATGTCATAAAACGTTTAACTGAAATGAAATCGACATTACAAAATCTAGATAATATATCTTTAGATACTTTAAGGTTAGTGGTGTAATTGTAAGTTACAATAATACAAGTAACATACAATGTAACTTGTAAGCGGAATTTATGAAGAAAAATAATTTAATTTTTTTTTTATTTAATACGCCGTCTATTTGTCTTTCTTTAATTTCTTTTATATGCAATGCAATATTTGTTATATATTACAGAGCAATGGAACATGATTTAAAACAGATAAGTGTACCATCAAATCAAGAGATTGAAAAATTGCAACAACAAGTTATTGCCATTGTGGTGGTAAGTGAAAATTGTTATGTCTAGTCTTATTTATTTGTTTAATTATTTAGTGTTCTTTAATTTTTTATTTATTTGTTTTTGTTTTTTTGTTTTTTTTTTTTTTTTTTGTAAAATCTATAATTAATGTATAAACTATTTGTCGATTAACTTTTGTGTCGCCTTGTAAATATAAAGCTTTGTAAGCAATAAATGTTTCTTCAAATAAATGTTTCCTATAATAATTGTAATATTAAGGGCCTAATGGAAAAATTCTTATTGAACTTTGTAAAATCCACTGTATGCATAACAAAGTAGAAAAAGATTTATATTAATTAAACTTTGGACTAATTATGATGCAAATTATTACAACTTTAAGCAAAGATTTCTAATAGCCATATAGTTTTTAAATAGATCTATATTTTTTTATACCCATCAATTTAAATTTCCTTCATTCGTCTAATGTATGTCCCTAAATTTATTAATTTAAGATATTTGCCTTAACTTAAGGCATCTAACCGATTGAATATGAAATAAGATCATATTAGTAATACGGGAACTCTTCACATACCACAAGAAAAAAAAAATGTACATTGAAATAGCTCAAATTTGTTATGTGACGTATTATATTTGTAACATTTAATACGTCACATAACTGATTTGATTCAAATCAGTGAATTTTTTAAAATGAACTTTTTTAAAAGTCCTAATGTATAAAACATATTCTTGATATTTTTTTTTGATCACTTTAAAGAAATAAATTTAGAATAGAAAGAAATTGCTCTCAATAGATTATAAAAGTTTTTCTATTCTTATCATACTTCATGAAAAATAAGAGTATGTAATAAAAATGATTTTTTGTTTGCCGTAATTGAAATAAACCATTTTCTTAAAATGGATCTTTTTTGTTTTCCTTCAAGGCCCATAAATTTTCAATTTTTCTATTAAATGTTTAGTTGTATTCTTTCTATTTGACAATGAAAGAATATTGGCCATGGCTGTCTTGCTTCAGTTTTTTATTTTATATATATTTTATACAATCCATAATGACCCAACTTTTGGTGGCCAGATTGGTTTTCGGACAAACATTATACTCCATAAACTGCTTTACATTAGATTACAATACTAAAAAACAAATTAAAAATTAGAAATGCTTTCTAACATCTAAAATTTTACTAAATCATAGGAATTTACATATACACATACATACATATACATATATATATATATATATATATATATATATATATATATATTTATATATATATATATATAGATTCAAAATTAAAAATCTGAAATAAAATAAAAACTTCATTGAACACTTAAATATTCTAACAAATAACTCATTTTAATCATTATACCCCCATCATCATGAAAATCACATTATCCATTTGTAAAAGTTTAATGTCAATGGTGTTGAAGTCATTATCCATATGTACATTATCCATAAGTACATTATTATCCATATGTACATTAACAATATGTACGTAGCGAAAGATGGTGAGAGAGAGAACAATTTTCACACAAAAAGTCATAACAGTGAAATGAAGAGAGAATTAAAAAAAGATGAGTGAAAGACTATAAACAAAAAAAGAGAAAGAGAGAGTGACAGAGAGAATAAAGATAGTTATTAAATCTTTTGGTGTATTTGACAAATAAAATAAATCATGAAACAATAACAATAACAATAATAATAATAAGAATTGTAATAATTTTGCTTTAATTATCAGTTTTAATCATTCGAATTAAATTCTAGTTGTTGTTGGGGTATAAACATTTCATCATTATTACACTTATAATAACCTTTAGAGATTTCGCTCTTAAATATTTTACTTTTGCATCTCCCGCTAAGAGTATTTTGTTCAAATTGTAATATCCTGATTAATTGTCGCTTGGAATGTGTATATTATTCTATTTGAACTAAAATAATATCCCTTATAGAAAAAAGTATCCTGGTATATGGAAATGTTTAGATATCGTACATTGGATATAATTTCAATGAAATTTAGAAAAAGGAGAAAAAAATGTTTCTTGTTTTCTTTTTTGTTGTTGTCATTTTGAATGATATATTTTTGGTTAGGATACGTTGAAAAATAAATTTAAAGAAAATAGTATTTTGGAGACTACTTTGTCAAATGAAAAAGCAAACAAATTGTTGCATGTTGACGAAAATGCGGATAAAGATAAAGAAAAGGTAAAAACCAAAGAGAAATTATCTAAATTGGAAAGAGAAATGGAAACTGAAATTGTTATTGTTAGTGATACGGTACGTCAAAGAAGAGCACGTACACCATCAGCAAATGATGTTCAAATGAATAATACTGCAAAAGATTGTATACATTACATAACCGGTTGCTCTAGGGATAATAAAAATTTATGTGAAAATGAAAGTAACAGAAACAAACAGGTGGGTGGCATTAAATATAATGTGAAATTGCAGCAACCAGTGTTGCCAGATTTGTTGCTGTCACCACAAACCTTTCGTTTAGCTGAAACGAGCGCTCTCTTCTCACAGATATCAAAAAATTCTGGCCCATTAAACACCAAAGGAGCTGAATCATTAATTGATAATTGCGTTTTCCGAGAAGAAACATTGAAGAACATTGGCAATACTAGAAATGATGGTTTCCATAATAATGAAAATCAGGCTCAAGTTGTCGAAATCAAAGCGAAAAACCTTCGTCATGATAAAATGTTAATAGATGCAGCTGATAATCGTAATAAAACTCAAGAGAATGATGTGACAGAAATTGTTAATATATTGGAAAGTGTTGAACAATTTGTGCCAGAATTTGTTGAAACAGTACAAATTATCGATTATTCTGAGGATTCGGATTCTTCAGATGTACGTGATGTAAAGAAAATGAAAAGTAAAAGTAAACGATCATTATGTGATAGTCCTCAAGCAATTTTAATGGAAGAATCTGAAATGGAAAAAGATTCTTATACAAATGTTAAATTACGAGATATTAATAAGCAATTTTTACGAGTAGAAAAGCAAAGAATATCATTTGAGGAAAAGCGTAAACGAATGCAAAATGAACGTGATATCTTAAGGGATTCTGAAGAGGAAAGTGAAGAACCATGTGAATCAAATTCAAGTAATAAATCACCGCAAGTTAAAAGATGGCGACAAATATCTGAAAATAAAAATGATGCACAAAATGTGACATATGAACGTGATAGTTTTTATAATTTAGACAAAGAAGTGAGTTTCGATGTTGAACCTTTAATATTCTCTGATGATGAAGATGTACCTAGAAATGATTCAGCTATGGATATGACTCAACCCATTGACTTGGATAGTGATACGGTATGATGTCTCTTATTAAAAAAATTCTATGAAAATTTATAATGTCTATAATTATAATTTGGAATGTCTTTAAGAAAAATATGCTATTAAATATTATTAATTTAATATTAAATAAATTAAATATTTGAAAACACTTATTTTCATTATTATTTTCATTATTAACAGAATCGTATGGAAGCACCATCAGCCAAGAAGCCGAATACTTCAATTAATAAAATTTTGCCATCAACTTCCAATGCAAACAATGATAATATAAACAACACTTCAACCAATTTAAATGGTGCTCATGTAAATTCTTCATTCAATGAACTAGAAAATAAAGTATTGGCTTTTGAAAAACGAACACAACATATGATGCATCGTTTGACGAATGTTAAAGAACAAATTGAAAAATGTTCTGAGACCAGCGAACGTGTTATAGAGGACCTGAAAATGCGTATAGCACCTGATGCAGCAACACTTATATCACAAGGTGATTCATTAGTTCTAGAAACACATGGAAAGCCGGGTAATATTGGCAAAATGGTTATGAAATCTCAAATTTTACTAAGGGAGAAATTTCGTGAAGTCCAACAGGCCAAGTAAAAAAAATTTTTACTTTTTTATGTTGTACGCTTCTTTATTAAAAGAAAAAAAAATTTTTTTTTTTAATTTAATTTCTTTGTTTAATTTAATTTAGATCTAAAGTTGCACTTAGTAAGACGAATTGTGATGATATTGGTAATGTCAGTTTAAGGGGTCTAAATTTAGAAGAATTAATAAAAAAAGGCTTGAAACGTATTAATGATTTGATAGAGAAACCCATCAATCGTAAATCACTTGAAGATTTAGAAAAGAGAATATCAGAAATTAAGGTAAGAGTATTATTTTAAATATGTTTATAAATTGGAAAATTGAAATTGCAAAGTTAAACGTATGCACAGTTTATTCAAACGCTTGCAACATTCCAATTTTTTTGTTGTCTGTCTACTTTTAATATGATATATACTTTATTTTACGCGAGTAGTGTGAGCAGTAAGCCTCACTTTTTAATTTAAACAGAAATTATCTCAAATTTTGTATAAAAAAAATATGAGACATTACAAAAGATAGATACGTAAAGCTCCAGTTTTTTCAGCACCAGCTTCCAGTTTCTAACAAATTGTTAGCATTAACACAAAATTATAAAATCCCAAATTTTTCCTATATCTGCTTATTTTTATGTTTATTTATACTCATTTAATCATTTCTTGTAAGTTAGACAAATTGTAGAGATGAGAAATTGTAAAATTAAATTAAATCGACCACGCCTACAAACTATTGTAAACACTACAAGCAGTGTAAGGGGTGTGTATGTAAGATTTGCCTTTAGCCAGAAAAGAAATGAAATAAAATTTAATTAAAATTATAATTTTAAGGTGCTTTGTCATTAATCAAATAATTTTGCGCCCACGTTCACTTAACGAAACGTCTCCTTTTAATGTTATTTTTTTTTGTTAGTTTGTCTTAATAATTATAACTTGATGCATTGCCAAGTGTTTCGTAATACTTACTTAATAATCGTAACCAAAGAAATAAAAATCTCCATTAGATACACTTCAACGAAAAAAGTATGAGAGAAATTCAGTAAAATGAATGTTTTCTTGTTATGTTAGTTCGTCCATTTAATTATAAAAATTAAGATGTCGATCATAAAAATGCTTGCTGTTAAGTTATTACTAAAAAATATTATCGCTTTTTCTAGACTAAAAAGCCATGTAGAAGTCGAAAAGTTTATTTTTTTGTGTGCAACTTTAGAATGCCTTTTAAATTTTTCAAACTCTATTCGCGACCTTTAATTTGTTGAAAATTTTTTTCTTTTTTTCTTTGGCAAGTTTCTCAAACTTCAAGCAATTTTGCATGGCATAGACAAAAAATGAACTTTAGTTCAGAGATAAACTAAATGCAGCATTGTTCTCAAAAGACTCTTAGAATTCTCAAAAAAAAATGTTAACCTTCAATTTAAGATGCCTGTAAACAATGAGAGCATATAATAATAAACTCTTTATGGCGCTGCCTCTCAATTGAGAAGTTATTGTATTCAATATAAACACTCTCAATATAATACTAATTTTAATGTACGGCATTTGGCGGAAATTTTTATTTCAATAGTAAAAATCAATTGTGAGAAATTTCTACGAAATATATGAAAGAATTTTCAAATAATTATTTCTTTAAAATTTTTTTTTTATGTATTTCAAGCTCAAGCTTTATTAAAATAAAAATAATCAAAAACTTTATATGAGATCGATACCGACATTCAAATAGGATATTTGTCGCTTTGTCTAAATCAAAGAAGAAATTAAATAAATTAATTAAATTAAAAGTAGATCCATCTAGATCACAATTTGCTGTAAGAGAAGAGATCATAAGAATTGTTCGTATCAACATTGGCACAAATTTGTATTTTTAGAGTTTATGTGTGGTAGAGATGGCGCATGGTAGGTATGAAATGTATGAGGTATATCAAATTTATTTAAAGTCTCTGCATATTTAAACGGCATTGTATTTTGAGCATAATAATACAATTTTATGAGATTATTTAAATTTTATTTATATCACTGTACAAATGTATTTGGTAATTCATTTAAGCAAAAAGCAAAAAGCAAAAAGCTTCGAAAATCTACACAATAAAAATATTATTTTTTAAGAGATCCAACAAAGAGTTTGAATTGGAAAAGAATTCACAAAATTGAAATGAATATCGTACTCATACAGCATTCAGTATTATTCAGTATTAAAATTGCTTGAGGGTAATGTGCAAATAAATAATAATTAGCTATATAAAAGAAAGAATTTAATTAATAATTTTTATAATTATTAAAAGAATTTTCGAATTTTTATTATACCATACGTACATTGTTCAGTTATATTTTCCTTTAATTTTTTTTTTTTTAATTGTGCCATAAAAGACATGTGCGACAATACAATAAACAGTACAATTATGTGTAATATATATTTTTGCTTTTATATATAAATAGGCACTTTTTTTTTACAGCCAAGCATAATAGCGCGGTGTACGCCGTAGAGTTATACTTTAAGAAATACATAAAATAAGAGAATTGTGTCAAAAAGAAAAGCAAACATGCAATTTGAAAATAAGGAAGTTTCATATTTTTGGAAATTTTATAAAAAGAGTTTAATGTTTTTTATGCTGTTTATATATATATATATATATATATATATATATATATATATCAGAGGTATAATGATGCCGAGATATAAGAACTTATTCAAAGAACAAAGAAAAAAAACTTCGTTTGCTTGTTTTGTTACCTAATTAATTTTAGTTATTTTTCCTTTCTCATTCTGTTAGGATCGTCGAGATGACTTGAAATTGATCGTTAATGCTATTGGTAAAAGTGATAAAATGCCTAAGATTAGTGGTGATGTAATGAATGATATTGAACGGGTTAGTTTTTATATATGATTTAATTTTTTTAATTACAAATGTATAAATTTGGTTTTATATTTTTGTTTTTTTTTAGACTAAAAATAATTTGCAATATCATACGGACACAATTGAATTATCCTTAACTGAATTAAAAGCTTTAGCTAAATTGAAAAATGAGAAAAGTAATGCCGGTAAGTAATAAGTAAAAAAAAAAAGTATTTCAAAATACAAAATACAAAATTTTGTTATTATGAAAAGTTTAACAAAAAAGAGATAAGTTATTGCGATTTATATGCGACTTTCTTCTTCTTTCTCATTTGTTTTACTTTTTATATATTTCAATATTTCTATATAAAATGAAATTTAATCTAATATTTATTATTAATTGTTACATCATTTAGTTTGTAAAACATTTTTGAGAAAATTCGATTTGGCTGGGGCCAAATCAAGCTTTGGTGCAGGCATAAATTAATTTAAAATTGTACAGTTACAATGTAGGCGTGGTCAATTGTATTTGTTTTACTTTTTCACAAGTTATTAGCAAAAAACTATAAATTTTTTGCTTAAAAAAAGGGAGGTATCCTTAATTTACTTTGCCCTGGGGGTGTATCTATTGTCCGGTGTGGCCCTTTTTCAATCGTCACTAATGTACATGAAGTATCAATATATATGCCAAATATGAATTCGATAGGTCTTTTTCTGCGATCATTAGACTGTTTACCTCACATGGACGTATGGTTAGTCATGGGAAAATCGTTTCAAAATTTTTTACTGTTTAAAGTATATAAACTTTGTAGAGTCTCGGTTGATAAAATAAATGGCAACCCAAGTCCTGGGCAGTACGTATAAATGTAAAGTTTGCATGTTAGTTCTAAAACCAAATTTTCAATATTGAAATTTATTTAGGTGTTAAATGAAATATTTGACTTTTTAAAGGCTTTGGTAATATTGATTTCTTTTGATACACAAATCTCCATGCTTTCTTTTATAAAAAAAAATTTTTTTTTAACAAATTATAAATTTTTTCATTATTGAATGAATGGGAAACATTTCATATTTTAATTTTTCTTAAGAATCTATGTCTAATGTCTATGGAATAAAATTTCCACTTAATATGGATTAACATTTATATCAATGATTTGCTTGACTAAGTTGCACAGAGTTAAATTTTTAAAAGTCTTTATGAATCTAATAAATTTTATAATAATCATCATGCTACATTTAGACATTTAGACGCTCAGAGGAATCTTGATGCCAAAAAAACAAAGCTTTAAACTTTAGGTTGATGTCTAAAATAATTCATTGAATTTCTTATTTTAGTCAAGACAATATTTAAAATGCTTAATAAAATTATTTTATTATTTAGAAAAAGATTACGTAGCTTATTTCTTTAGAAGAAATGCGCGTTTATGGAAAATTAAATGGCTACTTAATAATAAATCGCTTAATTAAACTGTTTAATAACATAAATAAATAGCATAAATAAAATAATTATAAATCATAATAATAAATATAAAGATTTAAATTAGATTTTGATAGAAACAATACGTACAATAATTAATAAAGTAAATTAATTGATAGAAAATATTTTTATACGAATAACCATAAATTTCAATCACAAATGTAACGAAATATTTATGATTTTAAGTCATTTATATTAAATTTAATTAAAAAATCGCTAAAATTATTTGTAAGTGATTACAAAAAATTATAGAGACCTTATAGAGAAAATTATAAAATTTTAAACCCCCAAAATATGCTTTAATATTCATTTATAATAAGGCATCGTAAAATATGCTCCAAATATAGTAAGGCTTAATGTAGAACGTTATTTCGTTGGGGTAATTAAGATTTAATATCCGTTTAATTTAAATTGATATTTAAATTGCATGCGTGAAAATACAACCAAACAAAAATATTAAGAAAATGTTATAAATATTATATCATCACAACATCCATTCACACCACTTACTGAACATAAGTGTAACCATGAACATGTAAATGGTAAAAAGCATACTTAAGGGAGCATTTACATTTTTATAAACAATAACAAAGTCAATGTACCAGGTGTATCTATGAAAGAAGAAGAAGAAGAAGAAGAAGAAAATTGAATTTTATTTTTCTTCCTTCTACGCTTACATTTGTATATTTTGTACGGTTATTTCATTTAATGTTCATGGAAATGTTTATACTTTAGTATAAAAAAGAAATCCCTTCTTTGTTAAAGAGTTTTATTAAATTTTGCATTGTACTATGATAACTTGACAAAGTTATTTTGTTTTCATTTTCTTTGCTTTGTCATTGCTTACAAAAAGTCAGTCGCTATTCAAAACCATTTATCACTTTGTTTTCTGTCTACACTTTATTTTATTTAAGAAGTTTTATTATTTTCTGTTGTTCCTATTTATTAATGGATTCTATCCAGCATGCTTGCTACTTCTTTTATATGTACGAATGTATTTTTATATGTAAATATTCAAATATAAAAGCAAAATTATTCAACACTTAGTTTCTCTAAACCACACGAACGCTTCATACATTTACCATGCTACTAAAACAAAAACTATCTATTTTTATTTTTTATTTTTTTTTTTTTTGCGTTTTTCTGCTTAAAGAGATTTGCAATAGTCACAGGTGTAACTCCATTTAATTGCTTACAGGGTTAATATATAAAATGTGGCATAAGCGCAATTTACTTTTAGTTTATTCCTTTCATGATGAACACAATTATTTAAATGTTAATTCTAAATTTGTGATTTTTACTAAGCGAATTTCCTTGAAATGTTACCAAAATGTATTGAAATTCAAATGATATTAAAACAAAATAAGATCATTTAGATCATTTAGATCATTTAGATCATTTAGATAATTTAGATAATTTTAAGCTAAGGGCACTTACTATTCAACTTATAAAATTAACTGACATTAATTTTATAAAATTATTAGTCTACAGCTTTTGTGATGGCTTTTTATTTTTGAAATCATATCATTTGATATAATTTATTATAAAATCGTCTTCACTTGAATGTTAAGCAAAAAGCAAAAGTATTAGCCATACTTTTGCTTTTTGCTTGACATTCATTTAAATATGAAATTAGTTCCAAATCATTTCGTTTTTTCCATTTTTTTTTCTTTTTTTTTTTTTTCCTTTTTGTTACTTAAAATACGCTACATATTTCCTACAGTTTCTCTTTTAACGTTTTGGAAATCTCTTGATGATTATTTCTATTAAAATTATAAGGGAATTTATTCATTAACCATGAAATCAAAATTTTTATGCCTTCTTATGGTAATTTCGCTTACTTTATTGTTCTCATTAGTTATGTAATTGAATGAGTCCATTTCTTATGAGTCCATGTATTGGAAATTTCCAAAAAAAACAACAACAAAATAAACTACTTCTGATATTAAACTAATTTACTAAAATTAATTGCTGATAATGAAAATTTTAATCAGATTGAAAAAGCCGATAAACTTTATTTAAAAATTATTCAAAATGTTTTGTTATTTAAATAACATTAATGTTTTAAAATAAAAATAAGTAAAAACTTTATACTCGATCGAAATTGAGTCCTAAATAAACTACACCACTCAAATCAGAGTATTAAAAGCCATTTAAAAATTAATTAATTAATTTCTCAATTATTAAAAAAAATTAGTTATTTAGGAGGAGAGTGTAAAATAATGGATCAATCTGGACCATATTTGGTACCTATGTTTTTTATGTCAAAATACAAAACTGCTAATTTTTCATTAATTTATATTCAACATTAAATTTATTATTCATCTAATGATTCTCTTCGAAAAAAGCCTTATGTGGGAAGTAGTCGGAAAAATAGATTTACGGCATACATATTTTTTATGTTGAAATACAATTCAACGCCATTTTAGATGAAAAAATATTTAAAATTGTAACTCTTTTCCATTAAACGATTTTTTTTTTATGAAAACCGTTATATGGAGGAGAGATCGAAATAATGGCTCGATTTTAACTATTTTCTAAAGGGTTCGTCTCTGAATTAAACATACATCTATGTACCTAATTTTATTAAAATAGCTCAAAAATTACATCTGTAGTTTGATAACAAATTTTCATGGACAGACAAACAAACAAGCCTTAATCAAATGGGGAATTGATTGCTATAAAAAAAAGGTGCACTATTAACTAATTATATGCCTTGTGAGTACGTAGTTAATTTATAAAAATTTTACAACTATCATTTAATATAATCGATATAATTTGGGGCCTACAATATAATTTCTACTTGACAATAGAAAGAGCAACCTAAAGTTTATGCTTTTTATTTATTTTACTTCTTAATATGTCAAAATGTATGCTTTGAAATTTTCTTAAATGCCTGAAGAAGAAGAAAAAAGTAGTGAGATATTTTGAAAACGGTGAATTGATTGGACAATTTATTTAAAAACTTTAAGGCATGATATTTAATAATGATAATAATTATTCTTTTTTTTTTTTTTATTTAGATACCAATGAGGATAATTTCACAGCTGGTATTTTGGCTGGCAATTTCGATAAATCCATACTACAAATATCTGATTGGTTAACTTGGGAACAAAGTATGATTAAAATTCAAAGTATACCAGTTGATGATGTGGATGCTGTTCGCATGGCATTGGAAAAGCAAGAAGTAAGATAAACTAATAATTTAATTTAATTTTGTCTTAATATTAATTTTAATAATACAAAGATAAATTATCCATTTTTAGAAAGTGTTGCGTGAATTAAAAATTAAAAAGCCTCAACTGAATGAATTAGTACATACCGCTGAAATATTAAAAGGTGATATAAAACGTCAACAATTGCAAGAGAAAGGTGAGTCCAAATTACAATTTCATTAAAGCACCAAAAAAAAAAAAAAAATAATACGAAAACAAAAAGTTTAAAAAGTATTATTATACTTTTTTTCCCCCATTTTTTTTTCTATTCGTTGTGTATTTTGAAATTTATTATAATTCACTTACCGCATACAAATATACACTTTTTTGTGTGTACATTGTGACATTAAGAGAAACAAATAAATATGCAACAAAAAAAAAAAGAAAGAAAAAGTAAAGCAAAAAGAAAAAGAAATGTGTAAAATTGAGTTAAACGCCATGTCAAAACAACTCACAGAATTTATTTAACAAGTATAAATAAAATAACAAAATAAAAGAATAGGAAAATTATAATTAATTGCAATGCATTTTAAATACCTACCACCCTGTCTATATATTATAACTAAAAGGCGTGGTTAATTTTTTTTCAATTATGAATTATAACTAGACCATGCCATAATAATTATCACTTATAATTTATGAGAAATTAGTAGAAAATGTCAAATTGTTGTCAATAGTCGATGTTTCAAATTTTATTATCAGATTTACAGCAACAGTGTTGCAAATGCTTTGATCAATATAATTATAACTCTTAATTTCTATGAATTGTATGAATGTGAAACAAAAGAGAGATCATAAATGAAAATGCAACAATATTAACGTGAACGATAGCAACAGCAACAAGAAGCAATACTTTGGAACATGCATGCAATATGAGCACATGTATACTTTTGTATTTCGGCGATTTTGAGTTGAATGTATGTTGGATTGTTGCACGTTGTGCAAATGTTAGTGTGTAGTCAAAGTTCGAAAGCACAAATTTGACACTTGCAAAATGTGTACACACACATATATACATAAACAATAATAAACATAAAAACGCTAAATAAATGAGAGAGTGAAAAATAAGGCGATTAATAAGAGAACTTATTATGAAAAAAAATGGTGAAGCAAAGAGAGAGAAACCAACCAAAACAAAAAGAAAGCAAGAAGCAAACAAACAAAACAAGCATACAAAAACACATAAGCTGCTGTTACTGCTACGGCTGCTGTTGTTGTTGTTGTTACAATTTTTATTTTTGATGTTTATGTACTTGCTTTGTTTAAAACAAAAACCCAACCTAGAAAGGATAATATAAAATATTTTGCAAAGTGGATAGGAAAAAAGAGGCAAAAAAAGACTTTAAGTAAGAATAAAGCAGAGAGGGAGACAGGTAGTGAGTGAGAGCGTCAGTGTGACGGAGAGAAATTAAAATCACTGTGAAAGAGAAAATTCACCACTGAGACTTCACAAGAGAAATTAACCACTGTTCTCTATCTAATGTTTGTGTGAGTTGGAAGGACTTCCCAAACTGTTTAATCGGCATAAACTCTTTAAAGTAAAATTAAATGTGAATTATTATATTTATGTAAAGAAGCGATAAACTGGTAATGTAAGGCACTATGAAAAGCAAAAAAATTTACTAAATTCTAATTTATTGCTTAACTTTGTACTTTCTACTTGCTTTCATTGAACAAATGGACATAACAGTTAATTTTATGGAATTATGGTAACCCTGAATTGATTTTAATACAACCTTTGGAAATAGTACTCATTATTATTAAATACAAACCTTATTGGACTTAACACTCCTTTTTGTAATTATACATTTGCTCGAGAAGGAAAAAAGTGAATTTGACAAATAACTTCAACGGAAAGATATGCAATTATTCCGTATTGGCACCAAAAATACTTTAAGGTAAAAGTACTTTAAGGTAAAAAAAGGACTTTGAGATAAAAGTAAGGTAAATAAAAAGGTGTCATATAAATTAGTTCTTCACTTTATCTCATCATCGAATTTTTGATACTACTAACTGGTTAACTGGCGCCATATAAATTTACTCCGAGTTTCCAGTAAGATCTTCTTATTGAAAACTCGGAGTAAATTTATATGACACCGAATGTGGACTCTGAGAACGTCTAATTTTATCGTTTGCTAGTTTTGTTTAGAAATTTTTGAAGCCATCTATTGATTTAAATATTTGTTTAAAAGCAATAACTTTATATCAACTTGTCAATTTATTTAACGCACATGTCATAATAAATAAAATTTATCTAAAAATATCATCATCATATTATACAATTTTTTTTGCATATAATTTTAAATATTTTGTGTCATGTTTATGCTTTATTATTTTTTATGTTTATGTTAAGTAGACATTTATGATACTTTTCATTTCATTTCATTTCATTACATGCATATACACATAGAAACACTTATCTGATGCTATACACAGATGCCGTAAGGTGTAATGTTGGTAAAAAAAAAGGGGGTGGGGGTTTGGCTTTTACTTTTTTGTTTGTTGTGTTATTCTTAATATCCCGTTAACACTTTCATTTTTTTTTTCTTTGGTTTTCTCTACTTATTCTCATGTCGGTTGTATTACATTGCATTAAGGAAATAGTAATTATTCCTTAAGCCTTAATAAGGCCATGACAAAAATTAAAAATTTCTTCTTAATTCTTTATTGTACTCAGTAACACTTCAGTAGTATAAAAGTGTAATACGTTTGTATGGATCTTTGTAAGATGCAGAGAAAAGGCTTAGCTTAGATCTGACTTTTTTTTTTTATACTAAACGATTTCAGTTCAATTTAAAAATGGGCTTCATGAAATAATGGGCTTTATGAAATAATTTCATTGAAATTTGGCCAAATGATATTATAGCTAAAAGGTCTTATTAAAATTGATTAAAATTTGACAAATTTTCATAATTCATTATTTCCACAACTTAATTTGACAAGTAAGAAAAATCGAAGAAGGTTCATTTTAATCACATTTAATAAAATGGCATTGAAACGTTCCGCTTAATTAAAACATTTTCCTTAATTTTCTTTTTATCTTTTTTTTTTTTTCATCTTTAAAAATAATTAGAAAAAAGGTATGAGGCAATTTTTAAATGCTTTAGATATTAAAAAAAAAATTAATTAATAATTTGTATTCAAGTTGTTGTACTCAGCACATTTGACTCTCTAAGGAATTTCATTATAATTATTTCCTTTATTTTACCAGAAACATGTTTACAAAATTTCACATATTTCAACAAAATAATAATTACTTGTAAAATATAATAATTTATTCTCAAGTACGGTCAGTGTTATGTTCTGCCTTTTCTGTACTTTATAAAATTTATATGAATTTATATGAATTTATATGAATTTGATTTGCAAGTTTCCCCAAACTGAAAGTTGGGGAAATTTGCAAATGTTAAACTGCTTGTCTGGTTTTTTTTTTTTTCTGTACATTTCGCTTTACGGCCGGCCCATACTCGACTTGACATTCTAGCGTAGAATAATAATAATAATTAAAATGATTACTTTGTAATCATAATTTTGTAAATATGTTTTATCAAAAATATGAAAATATTTCTTATAATTTGTGGGAATAAATAAAAGCCACATAATAAAACCATTAACATTAAATCTAATAAATATAAATTTTGTATAATTTTGTAGTCGAATTTTAGTAAATTATTTATGGATTATTCAAATTGATGAGGACACAAAATAATAAAGAAATTTTTAAAAATAAAGGAAATTTCTCATTATCATTAAATGATTCACTAGATTCCTTAGACTAAGTTTTATGTTATAAAGTTATGGAGTGAAAGCTGACTTAATAGAATAGCTGAATATAGAAACAGTTTTTGAAAAAAGCCTGGCGCACTTATTTTCTAGCTCATTGGCACTCTGCCCATGATGATTTGTATAAAACGTCAAGTTTCATTATGCTGAATAATATTGATAGATGTAAGTTGTCTTGGGGGCGACCAATCCCGAGAAGCACCTGCTCAATTGGGAGTGGCTCATGAGATAGTTTCTGTTCCATATCCATCAGGGGGCATCATGAGTTTCACGAGATCAGATCCAAAGATTTAATTTGGTACCACGGGATCACCAGTTTCATATTTGCCCATGTGGTGATGTTGGAGTTGGCTTCGTGGGGGCTGTGGTGTCCATGTCGCGGACGTAGCTCGACCTAATTATGTTTATATAGAGTTCCACAATTATGTTTCTGTCGAGCAGGGTGCCATTTCCCGAATAAAATGGCTAGCTGGGTAGGCTTATCGGGCTAATTTAATCTAAGCCAAGGGGTTTTAAGAAGGCCCCGAATCCTTACACCAAGGATTAAGCTAACTAGATGAGGTGCAATAGTGGCTTTAAATTGGAAGCTAGTCGTGACGGTGGCATGCACGTGATGTGTCGTGTCTACCAACGCTAGCGATCATAAGTATGTTTATACCACGCATTTGAGCCTTCCAGGCAGGTATGCATGTAAAACACTAACCGTATGTAAGTTGTCTTAGGATCTAAGAAATGAAATGAAAAAAAAAAATGTAATTTAAATTCTAATGCATTTTCAGAATTTTACAATTAACTGAAAAGTTTATTATGAAATAAAAAGTCTATACGGCCTACATAATTTTGCTTAATGTAATTAAGAAAGTGAAAATTTTTTTCTTTTTTTAATTTTTTTGTTTTACAAAAAGGCATCGATATTTTGCTTATAAAAATCTCATACAAATCAATAAAAATGGGTCTCAAATTTTCAAGTATTTGAAAGTGTGCCATTGGCCACTTTAATGTCTTTGATTCTTATTGTAAATGATTAAAAATTTCTTTCCATAGAAATAATTGTGGGAAATAAGTCTTACTGTATGGCATTTTCTCCATTTTATTTCCTTTGAATGGAATTTTAATATGTAAAAAAAATATTTTAAAAATATTTTTACATTAAATTCCTTAAAAAACTAGTACAACCTCAAGTCAAGGTCTGTTAATCAATAAAATAAGTAAAAATTATATAAACCTCAAACAATTTTATTAAATATTATTTATAGAACTTTTTCTAAAATACGTGCTCATTCTCTTAATAAAATGCTGAGTTTCTAAATTTATGTTGTACTAAAAAAAAAAAAAAAAAAAAAAAATGAAAAAAGAAAAATGAGAAGATAAATATGATAAGATAAATGTGAAAAATTATGTAGCAGTTGATCGTATTTATTAGAAAAAAAGTTCCATGACACATTTATCTCAATGTATAAAAAATTTTGTCTAAGGCAACATAACTTTTCTTGCCTTTTTTTTTTTTTTTTTTTGTTTATACCTTTTTCCAACTTACTAACAATCACTATAAAAAAGCAAAAGGCGTGCCATCAAGTTTACAAAATATTGAAATTTTATCTTTGGAAAGAAATGGTAGAGTATTTTTTTTTTTTTTTTTTTTTGATGAAATTACACTCAAACATGCCAAAACTCAGCAAATTAAATGTCATGAAAGAGTTTACTTTAAAAGTTGAATACTTTGGAATTTTTCAATTTTAAATACTAAATGTAAAATATTTATTTATATCTTCTCAATAATATGAATGAAATTCATTTAAAAATTGTAACGCTAGAAAGTGTACACAGTATCTAAAAATCATTGTCATGGGAATAAAAAAAAATTTTTTTTTTCAAATTTTCGTAAATAACGTTTAATATTTCTTCTCTATGAATGTGTAGAAATTTTCATTATTATGCTAAAAATTTATAAATTTCTCTGCTTATTTATTTAATATATTTAATATTCTTGTGTACACATAAAAAAGAAAACATGAAAAATGGCTAAATGTCTAAATGTCTAAATGGCTAAATGGCTTTTAGACATTTAGCCATGGAGCTATTGTGATATAAAACTTAAAGTAGAAAAAAAAATGGGTAAATGTTACAAATGAAATAAATAAACGTTTTATTAAATTTGTTAGAGGACTTGATTTTTAAATGATTTTCAAAAGTTTGTAGAACTTTAGTTTTTAAAAAAGTATTCTTCTAAAAAATAAATGTTCACAATATGGAGCATATTTTTTAATAAAATATTTTTTAAAAATGTTCGTTGCTTTTTAAAAAAGTTAAAATTTGAAAAGTTCTTCTTAAAAGTCTTTAATAAATTTTTATGAAAATTTTATAATTCAATACTAAATAAAAAGGTAGGACCCTTCACTAGCCCTTTTGTAAAGTAGTAACTTTTCTAGGGTTTTAGATAAAACTTTCAGCATTTTTTAGGTCAATTTACAAAAGTTTCAATTTGAGTTTACGCAAGCCTTACAATTTCAGCAAGATTGGACTCTAAGATTTTGTAATGAACGTTAAATATAAAAACCTTAAATAATTAGAAACATTTTTAATGGTGCATTTGGAGATAATGCCATTAAATATCCATCTCCAAAATATATTTTGTTGCAATTGAAATAGAGATGAAAAATGAAGATGAGATCAAAAAAATTTTAAAGTTCTTCTGGCTTTTTATGAAAATTTTTATAGTGGTCACTTATTAGAAATCGCACTTAAATTGGAAAATAATGAACTTATTAAAATTGTGTTTAAATAATTTATGCAAAAAAAAAAAAAATAAAACAAAATTTTCCAATAAGAAATGATTTTCTAAATTAGATATTTAAATTCAAAATTTTATTACTACGTGGCATTTCTAAGTATAAATTTTTCTATATCTACATGAGTTTTCCTTACTAGTGACTGCATGACTTTATTTTCTTCAGTTTAATAAAAATAACAAAAAAAATTTTCACTGAAACGTCGGCCATAGAAAATTTATATTTCATGTAGAAATTTAAAAAATTGAGATCGCTCAATTCAAAATACTTTACAAATTTACATTGATCATATTTCTATTTATGATCAAGACAAACTTTCCATTTGCGCGTTATTAAAAAGTTAATTTTTTTTTTATTTTCTAAAATTTTGAAAAATTTTGAAAAATGAAACATAAAATTTGGAAATTTCAACTTTTCAAATGGCATCATTTAAACGTGATGTTCTTAAGTTTTATTGTTGCTGTTTTGTTATTAGTTAAACTTGTTTTGGGTGACATAATTTCTTCCATTATTTATGTGATATTTCTTTTTTTTTTTTTCTTTTATATTGATTTATGTTTTATTGTATGTTTTGTTTTGCATTTGTATTGGCATGCTTTATCATTGTCATGTTATCATCGTGCAAACCGCAATAACGTGTTACATTAGAGTCGTACTTGTTGTTGATTCTTTTAATGTATTTTATTACTCTTTTTCTAATGCTTCTTCTTTTGTAGTTTTTTTTTTTTTTTGCTTTTTAGTTTTGTGTAAGGAAAATAATAATTATTTCGGAGCGCACGCTCAACTCTGTCATGAGATACAATGAAATTATTGATGAGTACCATAAATATTTTGCGTGTAAAAATAGTTTTTCTTAAATTAGAGAAAATATAAAAGAGAAAGAGAGTAATATTCTTACTTATGATTGTCTCCTCTCTTCACCAGTACAATTTAAGGGTGGATTAATGATTTCACCAAAATGAGAATAGAAAATGTAGGCAAAAAAAAAAAAAAAAATCAAATGATTTCATATATAAACGTATAATATTAAAACGCTTTTCTTTAGAGTATACATTGCGGCGCAGACTTATAAAGACGTTTCCATTGCAATAGAATTAAAAAGAAATTCTATGAACGTGATTTTAGTAATTTTAATGTTTTCATATAATTGATATTTTAACAAGGATAATCCTTCATATATATAGATATATATATCTATAGCCATATATAAATACATACAATATACGTAACAGTTTAAAAAAAAAAACGGTTGTGATTTTCTTTTACTAAAAAGTTATCAAAAAAAAAATTAAAGGTATTAAAACAAAAGTAAAAAAAAAAACAGAATTAATAAATTTAATAGCTATTTGTAGTCGGGACTCTGTATTATATGCCTAAATTAAATTTTGTATGTCACTATACAGAATTGTGAATAAAGTAAATCAATAAACCGGCAAGGGTGACTTTATGTCTAGTTGTAATAGAAATACAATGAAAAAAATTTAAAATTTGTAACATACTATTGCAGGCAATAACATTTTATATAGCATATACTTGGGATTAGATATAAATTTCAAATAAAATTAAAAAATGAGAAAGGTATAAAAATTACAAAAAAAAAAAAAATAAAAACAAAGTATCAAGGTTAAGGGCCTCTCGACATTATTTTATTGTATGGCTCTTTAATTTTGTGTTGGCATCTCTACACCTGAGCAAATATTTAACTTTTCATGCATATAAAAAGAACAAAAAAAAATGAACAAAAATAATGAAGGGAAATAAAATGAAATAGTAACAATTGTTATTTTCCTTATTTATTTCATTTTCATTACCACTTACATTTACTTACATGAAATTATCTACTTTCTATTTACCATCTACTTTTGTTTTATAATCTTATATTTCTAATCTAAAAATATACACAGATTGTAATACCATTTAAATACTGCCAAATAATTTTAAGCGATTTTATTAAATGGCCTTTAAATGTGCTTTTCATTTACATCTCTAAAAAAGTTTGGGCCATACAAGAAAACCATCCAAGCCATGGCAATTAATTTACTCATTCAAGTAACTGCCACTTAGTAAACGTAATTTTTATTGTTGTTCTTTTTAGATATTACTTATTTTACCTAGAATCTATTTACGCAAGGACTTTGATGCCTTCTTGATTGTTAATTCAGTTTGTTTAACTATAATTTGCAATTATTCTGAATATGTCGCTGACATAAATATCTCGCAAATGGTTGACTTAAGATGTGATTGGTAATAAATTTTTTCCTTTTTTTTTTTTTTTTTTTTTTTTTTTGTTTGTTCTTATAATAAATCAATGACATTAATTCTCTAAAATGACTTTTTAGAGAATAGTTAGAATAGTTAGTTACGATGTAAAACAACCTGACAAAAGCAGTACAATGAAAATTCTAACTAACAATACTTGATGCTTTTTATGATATAAAACAATAGAATCTTAGAATATTTCATATTTCATAGGATTTTAAAAAAAAAAGAAGAGAAAATAGAAAACGACAAAGACAAGAAAGAAAAAAAAAACGATAAAATGAAAGGCGAGCGGAAAGAAAATGTTTGGAAAGGCAAGAAAATGAGTACAAAAAAAAAAAATTTGCTTTTGTTTGTTTGAATTATGATTAAAGGTATAAAAAACAAATGAAAGTATTATAAAAAGAGAAGCAATTACCCCAGAGAGAGAGAAATACATGAAATACGTGAAATATTTTGCATTTATGTAATAAACGGCATGTGCGGCTTTATGCGTAATTTACTTAAAAATATGAAACTTTTTTTAACGAAATTATAACTTTAATAGTTTAATTACAATTATTTTCGTTTGTCGTATAGACACCAATCCAATACAACATATTTTTTATTTAGAATTTCTGCGGGAGCCAAGCGAAAAAAGTGAACTAAGACTTCCTCTTAATGAAATTAATATTTAAATAATGCCTTGTGATTTTAAGGTTAAGAATCTGTTGAACTGTTATTAAAAATGTAAGGGGTATGGTTAGGGGGTGGAGTGGGGGGAAGATATAGCATGGTGGGAAAACAAAAATTATAAATAAATGAACAACCAAAAGGAAGAGAGTACTGAATATTTGTTTAAGCCGGCTTTTTATACGTTAGTGGTGAATAAATATTATTTATTTAGTGGTGAATAAATATTATTTATTTTACTCCAATGAAAAGTCAACTATTCAAGGTGAGCGTAAAATAAAAAAAAAATGAACATAGAGAATGAACGAATATAATAAAAGAGAGTAATAATTTGACTTTTTTGAATATATTTTTTGTCAAAAATATATTTATAAAAGTTGTAGTCCATTTACCTCTGCTTTCCTGGTACTTTCAACCGTTATTTATTTAGTTTTTTTTTTTTTTTTTTTTTGACAACATATTCCTGATACGTTATGGCAGAAATGACAGAACGAATAGGAATGCAGTAATAGAAATGTAATTTGAGAGGGAGAGACTGAGATAGGAATGCCAGAAAAAATTTATAATGGATACAGTATAAATAAATTTTCATAGTTATTCATGTAGTCCATGCCAGTTTTAATTACAAACTTTTTAACCACTTAATGTATTTACAATGTAACATAATGTTAAATACTTCAACTATTTTAAATGGAACTTGTAATTTTACTCACATAAATCATGTTTTTAAAATATCTTAAATGTGCGTTATAGTAAAATGTTAAGTAATGATAATAAACAGTGAAATTTGCCCAAAATGTTCCCGCAAAATATTTAAAAAGCATTTACAAAAAAAAAAAAAAACAAACATTCGCAGCTTATTAAAATTATTTGGAATAGTTTTGCACAAATAACGTACAAAGTAAAAATAAACGGCACAATATAATTCATACAATTAAGTATGAATTCTAAATCTAATGAGAAAGAAACTAAAATGGCACCGGAAATACCGCGTCTTAATTCAGAATTGGCAACGCAAGCAGCGTTGCGCGCCCAACAAATATTGCGGAAGCAAGTATCGCAAGATGATCAAGTGTATCAAGATGTGGGGTCTATTAGACTGGCACCCATTATAACATCCAAATCAATTAGTACTGTACCATCGCCATTACCACATCAGCATATAAAGCATGTTCCTGTTGTGCCAGCACGTACGTCTGATCGAGCTCTGCCACCAGAGATACCACCCAAAAGACATAGTTTAAAAAGTTTTCCAGATGGCTACAATGTACCACTTGGTGGTCGTCAACCACCACCACTACCCAAGAAACCACTCTCAGCACAAAGTTCCGCACAAGGCAGCGCACAAAATTCCCCACTGGCAATAGCCAAATTTAAAGAGAAACCTCCAGTGCTATGTGAAAAACCCGATATAAAGCGATCTTCTAATCCGTTTGATGTACCACTTGATAAAAATGTACCTTCACCGGCTCCTCAAAGGGCCAGTGATGTGAAAAAATCTCTTCCAACATCAAATGTTACTGCCACACGCCTCTCACCCACAGATGATTTCGGTTCAGAAGATGCGCTACGTGGTATAGAGAGTGGCATACGAAATATGGAGCGGGCCATGCAAGAACAAATGAATCTTCGCTCCTTGGAAGCGGTACAAAATAATTTCGATATACAATTTAAAGCAGCACTAAGCAGTAGCAGCCGACATATGTCTTCAGTAAATATGAGAGCGGCTGCATATGAACGTAATTTATCTTTAGATGAGACCAATAGTGTACATAATGTTGCCGCTGCAGCCAGACAATCATTTGAAGAGCTTAAACAGTTACGAGTGCAACAATTACAAAATGCTTCAACAACTAATTTATCCCAACTTGAGCATACACAACAGCAAGCTATGCGCTCAACTATAGAACATCATATGCGCTCCTTAGATCGTAATTTACCATTAGAATTACAATACAGTCGTCGGGCTCATGCTCAACAAGTTGCTCAAGAATTTACTAAAACCACAACAGCGCCATCTAGTGGCGGACAATCGGCAACAGCTTCTCCAATGCCATTAAGTAGTGAATTTCGTGAGCATATTCGACAACAATTACTAGGTACTGTACCTGGTAATGTTGTACACAATACTGGCCAAAATCCAGGAAGTGCAGCAGCAGCTGCTTTATTACAACATCAAGCTCAATCTCGTGCAGCTGCAGTAGCAGCGGCTGCTGCTGCTGCTGCTGCTGCTGCTGCTGCTGCTCAAGCAACTAATGTAACAGCAGCATTAACACGTGAGGAAATACGAATGCGACGGCGTTCGTCACATGATGAAACGCAATTGGCCCCAATCAATAATTCGGTGCTACCTGGTATGATGAATAAAGTTTATTTGTAATTTTTTTTTATATAATTTACTGTTTTTTTTTTGTTTTTTGCCTAATTTTGTGAGATGGATTGTTTAATAAAAATTTAATTTATTGTTAAGTATAATTTTTGAATTATTTATTATTTTACTTTTATTTTTTAAACTAAATCACAATGAAATACGTATTTTAAATTGTACTGTAAAATTAATTATGAGTACAAACGAAAAAGTAGTAGGGTTTTATCGAAAAAAGAAAAATATTATACCGCTTTTTTAAAACAAACAAAAAAAAAGCACGAAAATGTTCTTTTTAATATTTTTGAATTCTTTTCTTTTCTCTTCCTCTCCCTCCCTATTTCTGTCTGTTGTGGTTTATACCCTGTTCCTCATAGAATTGAAACAATTTTCTTTAGCACCGCATTGTTCAGCCGATTTGGATTATATGCGTTCTTGTTTAAAAGGTAAAAAGTGACACGTAAGAGACCAGAGCACTTCGATATCAATATCGTTCAATGTTAATTAATAATAATTAAGAGGTTGTAATATTTACATAACATACAAAATGGTTTCATGAAAGGTGTTATTGTTGTTATTGTTATTGTTATTGTTATCGTTATCGTCGTTATCGTTATTTTGTTGTTACATTCACTTTTCTTTACTTTACATCATGATCGTTGTTCACATTGTTTATCTAATAATTATATTAAATAGATAAAAAAAACTCTAATTGCAAATAATTATTATTTAGTAATATTTTGCCAAATAAATTACTAATCATAGAATAATATCACGTTTTCTTATCTTTTTTTTCTTTCTTTTTGGTTTTGTTATTTTTATATCCTGTTAAACAAATAAACAAATTAAATGCAAACAAATAACTCAAGATTTGAATTAATCCCCAGAAAGCACGCAACGTTTTTTCTTTTTTTTTTTTTATTATTACCTACCTCTTACTTTGAGTTGCAATGAAAAGAGAAATGAATGAAATAAATGAAAGAGAGCAAACTTAAAGCTAAATTTCTTTCACACTTCATCTCTTTTCCTTTACTCTCTATTTGTTTTTCTTTATTTTTTTTTTTTGCCTAATTGCATAAAATTTAATCACATAATGGATGGGTTCCAAATATTTAACCCTTCTTTTTTCTTTAATTTAGATAAATTGATCAAAAATATTATAAAAATTTAAGATCAATGAAATCTTTACACATACCATCATTATCTGCGTTTACTACTCTTTAGCTTTAAAATGCAATAATTCAAACCAATACATGAATAATATTGTTTGTTAGTTTTCTTCTTTTATACATGTACTTGAAAAATATTTTTGTACATTTTATATAAAAAACAAAATGTTATTTAATTTAATTTGAATTTTAATTGCAGTGACACGTTTGCGAGAGCATTGGGATGAAACATCACAATGTGTACTACAAAGGGCAGCTCAGTTAAAAAATATGTTGGGTGATTCACAAAGGTAATTAAAATTTTTAATTAAATTTTAAGTAAGAAATTAAATTTCATCATAAAATATTTTTATGAACGAATGAAGATATGAAGCGAAACGTTTAGAATTGGAAAAATGGTTGCAACGTATGGAATCACGTGCTGAACGTATGGGTACAGTAGCAACAACTGCTGATATATTGGAGGCACAACAAAAAGAGCAAAAGGTTTTATAATAAAATTGCAAATATCAATCTTATCAATTATCTTAATAAAATATTAATATTATATTCTTATTTTATAGTCATTTCATGCAGAATTGCATCAACATAAATCACAATTTGAAGTATTTAATACGTTAACACAAAAACTAATTGCTGTTTATCCAACAGATGATACATCACGTATTAAAAAAATTACAGAAGCTATAAATCAACGGTACGTTAATTTAAGTATTATTAGAAGTTTAAAGAAGCATTCAGAAAATGTCAAAGAATGAAATTGTCATTTAATTTTCTTGTGCAGATTTTACATGAAAAAACTTTATAGAAAAATGAAATGATTTAATTTAAATGAAATGAAGGATCAATGAAATATAGAAACTTCTAACAAATGTAGGCCCGGCCCATATACATTCGTTTACATATATAACGATTTTGAAAAAAAACTTAAAATGGCAAAAGTAGAAAAGTGCTTTGAGGCCTTAGACAGAGAACTAAATTAGAAAATTTTATTGATTTCTTTTCTTAATATAAAAATATTAATTTTCTTCTTTTCATGAAGAATTGAAAGTACATTCAAATGTGAAATTTTGATATTCTGTAATTTTTTTTTTTTTTGTTTTTATTTTATGGACATAAAATATATCACAATTAGAAACAATGCCATCAGCTGTTTATTATAAAAAAAATTCCACAAATAATAAAAGTGTTCACATTTGGCTCTTTATTGTGGCCATGACCTTTCACTGATTTCACCTTTTTTTTTTTTTTTATACAAATGTACGTGCAAAAACTTTCGGATTGCTAATGGATTAACAGGCGGATAAACCTGTTTAGATCAACTCAGAATTCAATTAAATGGAATCTCTAATAATTCCTTTTATATAAAAAGAAGTAGACATCAAGAATGAACAAATAAAATTTTCTTTTAAAACTGTTCTCATTTTTATAAATGATACTTTTTAAAAAAAATTTTTTTTTCTATCACCTTCATTTTATTAGCTATACAAATTTAAATAATACGGTTATAAATCGTGGTAAACAATTGCATGCTGCCGTACACAGTTTACAATCATTTGATCGAGCAATGGATCAATTTTTAGCATTTCTTTCCGAATCCGAATCATTATGTGAAACAGCTGAAGCCGAAATTGATCGTAATCCATTAATGTTTAAGGTAAGTTTAAAGAAATTTTTTAAAATTATTTCTTTTTTGTTTTTAATTAAGAGAAATTTTGTTATCTTTATTTTATGTAAAAATTTTAAATGAATTTGTAATTTTTTTCATAGAAATTTTAAAACACATTGCCCTGATTTATCTTTTTATTTATATTACATTAATTAAGTGGATTCCACTTTTACTTAATGCAATTTTCTTGCCATCATTTTTGCTTTGCTTTGAATTTTTCTATCAATTAAATCAAATGAATTGGAAACCAGAAAAATATATGAGCTATTTTTCATGAAATGCATACAAATGTGTTGTAGCGTATTATTCGTGAAAGTTCATAAAATAATATGGGAATAAGAAGGAATGTTAAATTTGTCTAGAATCTTAATCTTACATTATTTCATAAGGAAATTAAAAGTATTCTCAGTTTGGCCTCTATTCTGGCTTTTGTCTCTTTGACCAAATTGGCTTATTTTTAATTTTAATGTGCAAGTGGTAGCAAAGATTTTAAAGCCATTATATTAATATTGGTCACGAGACACATAATAGACAGACGGACAGATAGACAGATAGACAGACAGACAGACAGACAGACAGACAGATGGATGGATAGCTAGATGGATAATTAGATGGTTTTCGAATTTGTTAGTGATTAAGCAGACCTTCAACGTTCAGACGTTCAACGTCTCTTGTATGCTTTTTTTTTCGGTGTGGCAAACTTTTTGTTAAAATTAATATAACTGCAATCTTTGGATGGTTTGATTGCTGTGCTTCTTACATTTATTGGGTAAACCATTATTTTGTAATTAAAGTGTATTTTCTCTACCACTTGAGAAATATTACAAAAAAAAAAAAAAAAAAAAAAAAAAAAAAAAAAAAACATGACAGAAATCGAAAGCGAGCAAAAGCTAGAAAAAGCATCAAAATGATTAATGATTACTTATTACATACATTAAGTGTGTATGTATGTGTGTGTGTGTGTATAACGCATATATATATATGAATATGTGTTTGTTTTATATAAGTGCTCGTTTAAATATACAAACACGTTTAGTTATTTTGTAATCAGTCTCTTAATTGCATTCTATAAACTGGAGCACATTTTTATACTACAATTCTGTTGCTGGATATCTGGGGATGAGTTATGTTTATGTATGTATACATGCTCCTAAGTATTCGCAGCTGTTGTTTCCAAAAAAAAAAAAATAAACAAAAAACAAAAAAATAGTAAAAACAAAAAAAAAGCATAAAACAGAAACGAAGCAAAAGCAAAATATTTTTTGTTTTACTTCAATCAACATAATCAAATCGAAATTATTTCTCTATGCATATACCGATATTTCTAGTCATGTACTTTTAATATAAATTTGCTATTATTGAAATCATCGTTTGCTTTTGTTTCATTTTACATGAAATTCGTGAAATTTTCATTTTGTTTTGTAAAAAATAATTTTCATAATTTTCAATTTTTTGATGGAAAAAAAAAAGCAAAAGAAAGAATTCTCTATTTTACTCGAATCTACGAGGTATGTTTTAAAAGTATGTTTAAATGGCTTAGAATGCCTTAAAATTCTCTGAAATCCCTGTAAAATCTTTAATGTTGAGATTTATATCAATTTTATGATTAAATTTTTTCATACTGTTTCTCATGTATAAAACTGACATTTTGGTCAAATATTTCACTTTCTAAAACGTCAAAAAATTTTTATAATCATTCATCATTAAGCGCTACTTAATTTTCGATTTTATTGACTTTGAGATGGCGCGTATGCAAGATTTCAGCTTATCCAAAATTTCTGAAATTTTTTTTTTTTTTGTTTTAAAAATACTAATTATTAGGAACTTTATAAGATTATTTTTGCGTGTTATATTTCAACGTACACAATTCTTGCATGATTTTTAAGGTTTAATACAAAGCTGGCGTTCATGTAAGTGGCTTAAAATATTTAAAATTATAGCTTCTTAGTAGCTTTTTTAAGAGCTTAAGAAGAAGATTTCAAAGTTTTGTGATATTTTTGTAGAAGGCGCTTTCTAACATCTACAACTCACAAATTTATAAGCCATGTCCAATTTATATGTAATGCAAAGCAATTATCATGCTTTAAAGCTTAAAAAGTTCTGCAGTTATGTGAAAGTGAAATAATAAAATAATTCGTACTCTCTACAAGAGTACGAATTATTATTATTTCATCTCATGAATGAATTTGTGAACATCATTAAAAGCTTCATTATCTAAATTCTCATTTTATTTGAAAAAAAAAAAAATGAGTTTAAAAAGAATATCTCCACAAATACTCTGCAAAAAAATTCTTTAACTGCTCTCCGTATCTCAATTCTCTTTTTCCAAGTTCACAATATTATTGTTTACATTATTTGGCGGTTTATTCTTATTTTTTTTTTTTTTTGTTTTCGTTTTGTTTTGCTTGTGAGTTTGTGCATAGATTGTCGGAATGTTAGATGATAATTGATAAAAAAAAAAAATGGATAAGATTTACAATTTTAATATAAATGTAGCTTTTTAAAGCTTTCTATTTAAATGAAATATTACAATTTCTCTCATTCTCCAAAAAGTAAAGGAAAAATCATCTGATAACAAAACAGATGCTCCATATTTATATATAATGTCTATATATTGAGAAATTTTCTTTCATTCATTTATATGGCATTTATGATTTTATGTTATCTATACATAAAAAAAAAAAAAAAACAAAAAAAAAAGATGAACGATTATATGAAACATGTATCATATAAAATGAAATTGTGAGCACTTGTTGTTATTGTTTGTAGTCATTGTAATAAGCAGACGCTTAAGCAGTGATGTTTGTGCTCAAAAATGTTTAGTTGTTATATTCATATTGCACGGTTTGCATCTGTTAAAAATCGCGAAAATCAATCATTACAAAATGGAATAAGTTGGAAAACAAAAATTGAATATTTTGACGTCTTTGAGCAAAATAAAAAAAAAAAAAGGGAAAAGGAAAAAAAAACTACTGAAATAAAAAATGGAAAATAAGAAAATCCCGGAAAAAGAAAATTCCACAAAAAATGAAAAAAAGAATAACCAACATAAAAGTACAACAAAATGTACAAATGATACAAAGAAATTAGGCTAAATGAGGCAATAATTATGAAAATTTGATAATTTGAAAGTTCTCTTTTAAAATGATAATGAAAAACAATACAAAAAATAACAGCAACAACAACAATAGCCACAACGAAAAATATAATAACTTGTGATATAAAAAAACTTACAAAGTAATAAAATAAATTATTGCCTATTTATAGGCTAATTTATCTTAACATTTAAATGTGTTTTCGTAGAAACGAAAATGTAGGTTATAAAATGCTGATGTGTGTGTGTTTATAAAATAGTTTATTTTATGATTTAAAGCATTGTAGTTGGTTGTTCGTGTAAAAAGCCGCAAATAAAGTAGGGAAAGCAAAACAAAAAAATCAAAAAAGAAGAAACAAAAATTTTCACATACAAGCGCTTTAATATGCAGACATTTTACTGTTACGTTTTAATATTTGTTTAGCATTTGTAAATAAATTTAGATATGTATATCTAATGAAAAGTGAAATTCAAGAAAAAATTTTTATAAATAATTTAATTAAAACACACATAAACATGTACCACAAAATTGTTGACAATTGTTTCATTTAGATTGTGCTGTCACATTAAGCATAAGCATTAAAATGCTTATAATATCCTTACTCTTATGCTCTTTTTATCTCTCTGTCATTATTGTATATTTTTGCCATTTTATCCTTAAATGATTCTGTGGTTGGCCTTTTTTTTTTGTAGCGTTTTTGTTGCCTTTTTGTGCAACACTTATTTTATATAAAAATAAAAATAAAAAAAAATATAAAATATAAAAAAATATAAAATATAAATATAAATATAAAATATAAATATAAAAATAAAAACAAATGTAATAAGCACAAAATAATAAGAACAAATAAAATGTAAAAAATCGAATTTTTAAAATACTTAGAAAACGGCAAATTCATTTAAAAGAAGTCAAGTTTAAATTTAATTCATAAGTGAAATTCTGATTAGAAAAAGAAAAAGTCCCAGAGTCCAAAATTGTAGTTTACTTTTGAAAAAGTACATTGAGATCTAAAAATGACATTGATTAAATTAAATTTTGCACATTAATTTTGTATGATGAAAAACTTCATTGTATCAATTTCCATTCGATAGTTAAGAAATTTCTGAACTTTAACTATGCAAGAACTTTTTTTCAAAATTAAGGGCTTTGTTAAAAAATAAATATCTTTTTAATGAATGTAAAATATACCAACACTAGTCAATCTCATTTAAAAAAAAAAAGGCACTGCTTTAAATTTCATTAAAATACCTGAAGAAAAGGCCGAGAGCAGGCCTAAACCGCAAGTGAACTTGCGGTTTAGGCCTGTGGATCTATCTCAACTCCTTCTCCCCACAAACTCATAATATCATAGATCATAAATAGTGTAGGGTAAAAAAAATGGAAAGGCTATGATCGAATAGGGCCGATTCTTAATTCTTATCCTGTATCACTTTTTTACTATATTTATCAAATGACTTTAATTGGGAGAAAGTAACAAAAAATGTGACTTTCATCAAACTAAAGGGGATCCAAAAAAAATCAGCCTATTTTAACTAAATATAGTGCACTGATTTTTTTTACCAAAATATTCAAAAGTATGCACTTTTTTCATAGAAAAAAAGCTTTACATGTAGAATGGCTGAAATTATAGTTCGATGTTGCACCGCACTCCAATTTTCCACAAAATGTTTCTAATGTTCTAAACAAAATACTTTGGAAAGCAAATTCAAATAAATAGACTAACCTAAATCGAATCAAAAAATAATTCTAAGTCGATATATTTGATATAATAAAACGGTGAACTCATTACAAACCCTTTAAACCTTTCTAGGCATTACATACATTCGTAAAAATTCACTGTTGCACAAATAACGCAGGTCCTAGTACAAAAGTAATAAAAATTGTTACTATAACAACATGTATATCAACATTTATATATACATGCATATATACATGTATATATACATGTGTATATTAAAAGTAAGGCAATATTCATTTACATGAACATTTCATATTGTTATTTTGCAATTCGAATTTCTACATTTGAGAATATCTATCAAAACACATTTGAACTTCAATTTGCATATACTTATATACATGTATATCAATGTATTATACATATTACCAATATACAAAGTACAATATGATACGTTAGGAGATTTGTAAATGCTTTGCTCAAAATAATTTGTTTGTTGTTGATGAAATTGCTTAATGTATTACTTGCATTAATGTATTACTTACACTTACAATAAAATGTATGTAGCAGTGTTATAAAAGGGTAATATAGTACACACATGAAGAAAGTAATCATACTTATTGTTATTATATTCGTAATAATTCGTACGTTTCAATTTAATTCTATGTTTACATGTGTTCTGTCATTCTCATCCATTGATCTTTATTCTAAGACTTATAAACTTAAAAGAGAGATCAATGTTTGAAACATTTTATAGGTCAAGCATCTGCAGCAATAGACTAGTTTAAAATTTATGCGCCTAAAAATCAGTTACATTATTAAATTTGACGCTTTGAGATACTTTGCTAATAATTCAAAATTATATTAATTTTTTTTTTCTTAATTAAGCTAAGTGTTTTTAAAAATTATCTGCTGCAAATTTCATTTGGAAAAGTTTTATATGAAACTTTATCTCAAATTTTCATTTATAAATAAAAAGAAGAGGCTTCATATGAAAAAAAGGAATTTCGGTACATTTTTAAAAAGTCCTTAACGTTTGAAATTATTATGAAATATTTCGGTGAATTGGAAATAACATAATTTGGTTTTAAAATCAACTTAATTTATTTATCGAAATGATAAAATGACAAAACAACAAAAGAAAAAAAAAACAAAAGAAAGAGAGCACCAAGAAATAGTTAAAATCATTATTAAAGCGTTAACTTTTCCACTTATCACGCTGTCGGATATTTCTGATTTTATTGTACAATTGCAATCATTTCTTTGCTTTCATTATTTTATTCTTTTTCTTAATTTTTTCTTTTTTTTGCATTTTATTATTATTATTATTATTATTTTTTTCTTTAAATGTTTTTAGCACAAGTAATGTCTTTTTATAATATTTGACATATACTTTAATGCCTCCCACTTGTGTGTTTCTATATTAAAAAAAAAAAAAAGAAAGAAAAACGTAACTACACTTCATTTAATATTTGATAAATGTTTTCTCTAACATGAGACTCGTCATGAATGAAACTACATCATTATGAGTTTTTTTATAGTTTTTGTTGAAAACATCAACTTTTCTTAGACCAACTTGATCGATAGATTTTTTTACTTCATAAATTTTCATTTTGTAATATTTTTTTATTTTTATTTTTTCAAGTTTTTTCAACAATTTCTATTGAAATTATGATAAATGAGAAAAGTCAAAATGTAATGAATCGCTTTCAATAACAGTGACAATTTTCTTAATTTGTATTTTTATTTTTTCAATTTTTTCAATTTTTTTTTATTTTATTTAAGCTATTTTCGCCTTTTATTTATTTATATTTTATATGTTTCTCCAAAATATTTTACTTTTATTTTAAATGGTAAGAGATTTTAACTTAATCATCAATTGAAGCACATTTCTTTTGACCTTTTGGCCAAAACCTTTAATTTATTAAATTTTAATACAAAAAAATTAATATTTCGCTGCTTTGAAAATAAAAATGTGCTTGATGTCTTGTATCAAGCTTAATTAATTTAAATGGCCACGCCCCTTTTTTATTTTATTGTTTTCAGCTTATCATAAATGAATTTTCTTTACAAACAACAACAAAAAAAATATGCAATGTTAAGTTTTGATGGCCACACCTTTTTTTTTTCTGCTATCACTATGTGGCACCATTAAAGCATTAAATTTGCAAAGCAAACTTTCCATATAACTAACTTGTTCAAATTTCTTGTTTCAAGTTTCTTTTCAAGTTTTCAATTCAATTTCATTTTAGTTGAAATGTTTTATATGAAAAATAATGAGTGAAATAACAATTTTGAAAAGAGAAATTATTACTTTACTTATTATTGTAATTGTTCTTATTATTATTAGTATTATTATTATTGCTATTGCTATTGCTATTGCTATTGCTATTGCTACAATTATTATTATTTTAGTTATAGTTGCTGGCGCTAATGCTGCTGCTATTGTTGCTGCTTGCATAAAATGCTGCCAACATTGTTAACAACGGTCTAATGATTTTTTCTCTAGCTCACTTTGGCTTTTTTTTTTTTTTCATTAACTTGGTTTGTGCTTTTTGTATTATGGAAAAAGAGGGAAAAAATGGCAAGCATTATCTCTAAAGATTTTCATTGTATAAAAATTTGTAAGTGCTCACGTTAGAATAGTGGCACCAAAAGCAGCAGCAGCAGCAGCAACAACAACAACAACAACAACAACAATGATAAAAATAGTAGCATAAAAAAATATATAAATAATTTAAGAAAACTTAAATAGAAATAAAATAATTTAAAGATTCATTTTGTATTGTGACTGTGGCTGGTTTCACTTCACATTTCTTTCATGCATTTAATTTTTGCTTTTTTTTTTCATTTTTCGATGATTTTTCATTTCATTTTTAGTTTTGCCTTCTCAATTAATGTTCTAGATGCAATACTTAAACATCTCAAATTGATTTAAATTGTTAAAGTACAAATGGCAGCATATAACAATCAAAAATTAAACTCAAAAAGCAAAACACAACAATAAAAAAAAAACAATTTGAAAATCATTAGAAGCCAAAAAAAAAACCATTCAAAAAAATTTCACTAAATACGATCTTTGTTTAGTGGTCGTTTGTTTGTTGCTTTCTTAAGTGCATGATATTTAATTCAATTTTAAATCGTTCTGGGCATCTCTAAATATCAAAGTTGGAGAATTTTTTTTCCTGGAACGCTTCCTGAAACAATCTTTTCGAACTATTTGAAAATGGAAATTTTTTTTTTATTTTGTTAATTTGTGTTGTATTTTATTGAATTTTTAATCATCGTCTACCCGATTAATTATTTCATTATTTCATTAACTGAATTTGAATTATATGTTATATTTTATTAGTGATTTAATTATTTAAGAATTAAGAGTATAATTTTAATTTAATTTTAATTTATTGTTTTTCTTATTTTGAGAAAATATCTACATCTTACGTAAATTCTTTATTATTATACGTTTCCAATCCAAAAGATGATTTTCCAATTATTTTATTGCAAAATTTTTGTTGTTGTTATTGCTACTTAAATTCTTTAAAAAAAATTAAGCAACATTCGATTTTCAATCTGTCAATTTGTTATACATGAAATTGACGTTTAGAAACTTTAGTTAAATCTAAAATATAAATATGATCAATTAAGAATATCATGACTTTTTTCATAAAATATTTTTAGACAATGCCAAAAATTTGAATCATATTTTACCACAAATTTTTTTCATTATTTTTGCCATTCAATATTTATTTTATATTTGCAAATAATTGGCATAATATAAAAATATAAAAAAAAAATGATATACAAATGAAAGATAAGAGAATACTGCTAATAATTAAAATAAATTAGCAGATTTTTAGGAGCTAGAAAAATGAAACGGCAAAATCCAGTAATATTTTTTTATATCTCTAACGCTCTTTCTCACTTTTTTCACTTTTTCTCCCAGTAATTTTTTTTTATAGCTCTAACGCTCTTTCTCACTTTTTTTTTACCTATTTCATTCATTTTTCTTTTGTCAACATTTTAGTTTTATTTTTATTTACTTTTGTGTAAATTTTGTTTTGGAAGTTAGTGTTGTATTTTTTCTTTCTTTCTTTCTTTTTCTTTTCTTTTGGTACTAAATGCTCGTTTATTAATTGTGAATGTTTGTCCGTAATGAATTTAATTTATTTTTGCCACTACCACAAATGTTTGTTTGTTAGTTTTATTCTTGTTATGTTTTAGTTTATTTCAGTTTACTTTAGTTTATAGCAGTTTGCTTCATTCCGTTTTTTGTTAATTCTCTATTGTTAGGCGTATATATCAAATTTATTTATATATTTATGTTTAAATGCGTGTGTGTGTGTGTGTGTGTGTGTGTGTGTGTTACTATTTTATCTTCTTCTTTTTATATATTTTCATACCTTTCGTCAAACTTGTTGTTTACATGCAATGGAAAAAAAATAGTAAAGTCTGCCATTTTATTGTAAAACAGTATGGACGGACAGACAATGGAATTCAAATATTTGGACAAATAAATAGACAGACATTTAAACAAATAAACTTCTCTGGTTTTTTCTTTCTTAATGCTGATACTGCTGCATTTTTCTTTTCTTTAGATTCCTTAATGCATGCCGTCGTGTACTTCTTTTATGAAATGGCACAGTGGTATAAAATGAATGATAGAGAAAGGGAAATACTACAAGATAACCCCCTTTTTTCTCTCATACATACAATTTCATATGTGTTGATGCAACACTAACTACCGCAAATTGTTGCTCTTGCTCTTAATGGCTCACTTTTTTTCTTTCTCACTTTCAATGCTTACTTTATTATAAATTATATATGTATGTATGTATGTATGTATGTATGTGTGTGTGTGTGTGTGTGTGTGTGTGTGTGTGTGTGTGTGTGTGTGTGTGTGTGTGTGTGTGTGTGTGTGTGTGTGTGTGTGTGTGTGTGTGTGTGTGTATGTATGTATGTATGTATAAGCATGCGTGTGCCTAATGAAGGCGTAGTATCCATCAATCCAGCAACAATGGAAAAAGAAAAACGAAAATCAAAAAAATGCAACAAATAGAAATCACAGAAATAATTCTTTCTAAAAAGATGCCTTTTTGTTAAAGCCACCTTTGTGTATGTTGTTGGTAAATGATTGAGACAGATTTCTTAAAATGTTCATTCATGCAATTTGGCCGCACAACAATTATTTGTTTATTTTGCTTGTTTTTTTTTTTTTATTATCTTGTTTCATTTTCTGGTTATAGATAAATTTTCTCATTTCTAATTTTATTCTTTCATTTCCAAAATACATCAAAGTAAACATCTTCCTGCGCATTTAGTTGTCTTGAGTTTGAGAATCTTAATCTTTGATTTAATTGCTTTGCTTGTCATTTTTACCACGTGGCTGGCTCATCTTTCTTGTATCTTTGTTCATTTTTTTTGTTGTTCTCCTTGTAAAATATTCAAATTTTTATACTCACACAAATTTTTATACCCATTTTATCATAAAATTTTGTAAAACGTTTAAGGACTTTTCGAAGACCCCTGCACTATGTAAATAAATATTTGTTCCTGCCAAATTTGAAAATAAATTAAGTTGTTCGACAGACACGCCCACCTAAACCTAGAACCCTAAACTTCCATTTTTTAAAACAAACTTTAATGATTTTTACTTATTACTCAAAAATGGGAAAAAAGCAAACTGAAATTTTGCATAAGTCCAAAGGTCCACAATGTTTATAGATCAGTCACGCTTTCCCGAAATTGTAAAATAGCAAATTTATTGGTTTGACAAGTTCAGTCATTTTATAAATAATTTTCCTACAGTCATTTCAATTTCAATTATCATTTAATTACCATTTCATTGAGAAATTGTTAGAATGAGCAACATAAAATGCAATTCATTAGATTTATTTTAAACGTGCAAGCTCCTTAACTCTTTAAGAATTTTTACAAAGTCTCTTGCACATTTTTGGCTTCATCATGCAAAATTCTACGTTGATTCTAAGAATTCTAATTTCACTCTTTTAGAAGTATAATAAATTTTTCATAATCTTTATGGAAAAATTTTAAAGATACAACCGAATGAAGCACTTTCAGTAAGCCAAGATTTTATTGCTTTCAAATTTTCGATTGAGTATTCTCTTCTATTCACCTTTTAGCATCTTTTTGCCATCTTCATAAGGAATTCAATTCTTTTGCCTAATTAATTCTTTTAAAATTATGCGAATAAGAAAATTTCTGTAGTTTTTAGGCGAAAGTTGAGGCCACATTTTTCAATCATTCATCATTAAACATTTAACATAAAATTTTGTACTATTTTAAATAATTTTTATCGATAGTCCATTGTTTTGTAAAAAAACATTTAATTGAGAAAATAACTTAGCGACAGAAAAATTCTTAAACCGAAGAAAATTTACAAGAAATTACATTTTGTAAAATTCAATTAAACATAAAACAAGTTTTAGACCCTTCTTCGAAAGAGTTTTTACAACAAATGTTGGAATCCATTTAAAGTGAAAATTTCTACAAAAAGTTCAACTCAATTTTTAATGTAGAAACGTATCAAGAAAAATATTGCTTGTCAAAAATAATATGAATAAAAATTTTGACTTATTTCAAACATCTTAAAAAATGTTTATTTACTTGGAAAAATTTATGCCCAAGCAAATATTTTTAACGTTATCGATTACATATTTTATTAAATATTTATTTGTACAAGAAGCTGTATTTGATTTATATAATTTTCTATAAATTTGTATTATATTTCAAATAATTTTCAAAGTTATACATTTGATTTATTTATGGCATTTTGAGAAATTTTCTCAATAATTATTCAATACTTACTTTTATATTTCATTATCTATGTCAATTAAAATT
Source organism: Melophagus ovinus (assembly GCA_023089585.1). Lineage (NCBI taxonomy): Eukaryota > Metazoa > Arthropoda > Insecta > Diptera > Hippoboscidae > Melophagus > Melophagus ovinus. The sequence continues at coordinate 4,444,524 of JAKKIB010000253.1, forward strand.
GTTGCAATTTTATTTTTCATTTCATTTCTCAAGCAATGAATTGTTTTATGTTTTTTTGTAATTTTCTATGATTTTAAGTATTTACTTTTTGGCAAAAATATTCCATTCCATATAATTCATATCTTTATATGTCATTGTACTTCACATTATGGTTATTTATAATACTCAGGCATGTATGGGATATATTCCTAACTTTTCCATCTGCCGACATATTCGCTGAAAGTTTAAACAGAAAAATTTTTACATTAGTTTAAAAGGGTTTGCGTGAGCCAAAAAAAAAAAAAATGAAAATTTTTGGATGTTTATTAGGCCAAAGGTGAACTGGTGCATAAATAATAGACAGAACCCCAAAATTTTAACAAACATTTTTCCATTATTTGGCTTATTTTGAAAAAAACTCCTTGATGAAGGTGAAAGTGCATAATTTCGTATGATTTAATTTTTATCCAAAACTTAAAACAAAAATTTATGTTAGACTTCTCCCATAGAAGTTTTAATGGAACTTAGTCCATTTATTAACGTTTTATTAATTAAATTGCATGGAAAAGACATTAAAAAAAGGCAAAATTGCAGAATCCTTTTGCAATTTTGATCTTCTTAAAATGGACTTGTAAAGCTGCTTAGACGAAAGGTCACTTTATTCAAAATTTCTTATTTTATTATAGTAATAAGTTTTATTTTTAGAAAGTCCCTTCGTTATAGCATTTTTTTCATATTATTTCAATTAATTTTATCATCCATCGCTTAAGTCAAAAAGTCCTTTAATTCCAATAAAGCAAGTTCTTACTCACGCTTCAGCAGGCGACTTTTTCTATTACCTAAAATTTATGCCTACAAATTAGCAACTAAATTTTTTTTTTTTTTTTTTTTGGTTTACTTAGAAAGCCAAAATTAAATATCACTTTTAAAATTTATAATTTATTTCTGTGCGTAACTTGTTTATGAAAAATTATTAGTCGCTCTTTATAAAAAAAAATCGTTCAATTCTTCAAGAATTTACAAGCGAATAAAATGTTTATCGTTAGAATTTTTATTAGGTTACTGATAATTAATGCATTCGTCTTACGATTTTGAAAAATTCAAGTTAAAATCAAATTCATAATTTTTGCCAATTTTTTTCGTATCATTTATTAAATTAAAATTTATATTAATAAATCGTTAAATGAAACCAAAACATGATGATGATTCTTGTGAATAAAAAACTTGGCTGTTTTTTTTTTTTTTGAAATTTCAAATGTTTTTCAAATTATAATCACAAATCAAATTCAATTAGTTTTTGCTTTTATGTGTTTTTGAAAGTCTTCTTCGAGAGTCATCATTGCAATATCTCTCAATTCGAGAATTGAAAGGCAAATATTTACATCTTAATAGAAATGGAATAAAATGGAATGAAATGGAATGGTCAAGAAAATAACAAACAAACATGAAGAACAAATAGATAAATGATGCAAAAGGATTATATGGAAAAAATAACAAAAAAAAAAAAAAAAAAAGAAAAAAATGTAGACCAAAAGCGACAACAACAACAACAACAACAACAACAACAACAACAACAACCTTAAGCAAAAACAAAAATTTTCAATTTCTCAATGACAAAAGAGCATAAAAAATGAGTTTAGAAGAAAAGACTTGGCTGGGTCCAATTCAAAAGTAATCTCCACCCAAAATAATGTGACTTTATATTGCTGAGATTGTTGCAGAGAAACTAAACATATAAAATTGAAAATAGTGTACGGCAGCATTTTGAGTAAGCTTGGCTCATTTACTTCATTTATTTACAGGCATTGTAGATCCCTGGCCTTAAGATTTATTCCTAAATTTTAGTTTTCTATCTTTTAGAGCTTGCGGTTGATAATTAAAAAATTAGCTAATATTTTTTTTTTAAAGAGTTGTATCAAATTTATTTAGAACTCTAGGCATGCTCTTTAAGCGATTTTATCTATTTTCAATTACCAAGCTGCTTGCAAGAATTGCCAATATTTTCTGTTGAATTTGAGCTAGATATCTAAATTTTTACAATCAGAAGAATGTTAACCATACAAGGACAGACGGACAGATGGCCAGATATATTTAAAACGTTTCAGAATTCTGTTCAACATCATCTTGTAGGTAACATCTTTGACACTTCCTTTTTTTGGGAGTTACAAATGATATGAAAAAATGAATATACCCCCTACCTCTGGTTGGTGCTTATAAAGAAGTAAGAAATGTAAGAAAAATGAAAATATAAGTAACAATATTAATATTATGGCGTCTACGGCAAACTGTAGAGAAAAGAGAAGGATTGAGAAGTAAAGTAAAGTAAATAAATAAATAAATAAAACAAATAATAAAAGAAAGGACAAATGTTATTGTTATTTTTATTGTAAAGTTTTTGCTTTTTGCTTTTTGCTTTTTGCTTTTTATTAGATTTAAGTTTTTTTTCATCTTTCGTTATTGTGTATCTGTTGCCTGCTGCTATTCTGGATGAAAAATCTAGGTTTTAATATTATGAGTCCATGGGATTGCAAGGCGTTACTAATAAAATGAATCAACTGAATGAATTTGGAAAGAAAAGGAAAAACAAAGAAACAAAAAAAAAAAAAAAAGAAAAGGTTAAAGTTATAAAATCTGAGAAAAGTCATTCAAGAAATTCTAAGAAAAAAACTCTTCCTATTTTTTTTTTTTTTGTTACATTATACGCTTTAATGTTTCAAATTTCAAGAGTTCTTAAGAAATGCATCAAGGCAACCCCAACCAAATTTCAACAATAAACAATTAGTCTTATAAAATTTGAAAATTTCAATTTTCTTCTCTTGAAAATTCTTTGCAACAATTTCTACTCCTTTTTGCCTTCTTTGCCTTCTTTGCCTTCATTAGTTGCTCCTTTTTCAACATTTCTCTTCTTTTGTTTTTTGAGTTTAATTGCATATCGATTTGTAGTTTTCTCTATTTGAATCTTCCCCATAATTGGATTATTGTTGTTTTCAATTTTTATACGCCACTTGGGCTACGGCATAAAGTATTTATAAATTATAAATGAATGAGAATGTTTTGTAACATTTCAAAAAGTTTGAAATTTTATTTTATCTGTCCATGGAAATTTCTTAGCTAAATTTTTGAATTTTATCTGCTTTTTACATTTTTAAATAAAAAAAAAAAACCTTCTATTCAAATTTCGCATTTTGTTATATGAAATCTATGCCTTACAACTTTTTCATTCTGTCACCTTTAGATCTACCCATTTACATTTTATGCATCCACTTTTATAATTATCAAATTAGAGAGGTAACACGTAACGAGATTTGTTCCATTTTTCATAATTTGACTATTTTCATAATATTCAATTATTTTGATATTAAATCATTTCCGATTAAATGAAATATTTTATTTTTCCCGATCGTTTATAACAGGCCTAATTTTTCGCAACTTTAACAATATAATTTTCATATAATTCTAAAGGGAATTTTGAAAAATTAAGAATAAAAGAAAAGTAGAAAGTAAGACAAAAATTGCTGCAAAAATTAAATCAAAACAAATTGGCAAAAACAAAAGCCAAAATTTCTTATAGCATTGATTTGAAATTATTAAAGAGCAGAGAAAAGAAAGAAAAATTCTTAAAATAAATTATTAAAATTTTTTCAAATTTCGCACTTTGTTAATTTTCTCAATTCAAGTGTTCTTAGAAATTGCTCAATTCAATTCAATTATTTCAGTTAAATCGAATAATTTTAAGCATCATCAATATAATTTTTTTTCTCTCTCTCTCTCTGTGTGTGTGTGTGTGTGTATGTGTTATATGTTTTGATTTAATAAATATTTTATGTTTATATTAAATTATTTTAATAATTAAATTCTTCATAAAAATATTTTAAAAAAAATATATTTTTTTTCCTTTTTGTAATCAATGAAAAGAAAAATCACAAATTAAAAAATTCATAATTCTTTTTTATTATATTAAATTATTACACATATTTTTTTTATAATTAAATATGAATTTATTCAACCATATTCCTTTCAGTGATAAACTTAAAATTATTCAATAAATCTGTTATAAGGGATTTTATTTTGATTTTGTGGCTATTTATCCCTTATCGCTTCAAATTAAAAGTATCAATTTTCGGGCAAAATTGTTTAAAAAATTTAGGATACTGGAAACATTTTGCTTCAAAGCCATTAAAAATAGAGAGAGATCAGAGGAGATAAATCTTTAACTAGAAATTTCTTCATTCTCAGTTTGTAAAAATTTCTTTAGAAAGTCTGATTTCGGCATGTAAATTATGCTACTTGTATATTTGAGCAGATTCTTAAGTATTTCCGAAAATTACTTTCATGTGAAATATTTTTACTGAAACTTTCTGCTTCTAAAGAAAGATAAATTTCTAACTGGAAGTTTCTTAATTTTCAGTTTGTAAAAATCTCTTTGGAAGGTCTGATTCCGGCATGTAAATTATGCTACTTGTATATTTGAGCAGATTCTTAAGTATTTCCGAAAATTACTTTCATGTGAAATATTTTTACTGAAACTTTCTGCTTCTAAAGAAAGATAAATTTCTAACTGGAAGTTTCTTAATTTTCAGTTTGTAAAAATCTCTTTGGAAGGTCTGATTTCGGCATGTAAATTATGCTACTTGTATATTTGAGCAGATTCTTAAGTATTTCCGAAAATTACTTTCATGTGAAATATTTTTACTGAAACTTTCTGCTTCTAAAGAAAGATAAATTTCTAACTGGAAGTTTCTTAATTTTCAGTTTGTAAAAATCTCTTTGGAAGGTCTGATTTCGGCATCTAAATTGCTAAAATTGTACTTGTATTTGAGCAGATTCTTAAGTATTTCCGAAAATTACTTTCATGTGAAATATTTTTACTGAAACTTTCTGCTTCTAAAGAAAGATAAATTTCTAACTGGAAGTTTCTTAATTTTCAGTTTGTAAAAATCTCTTTGGAAGGTCTGATTTCGGCATCTAAATTATGCTATTTGTATGTTTGAGCTGGTTCTTGTGCATTTCCGAAAATTACTTTCATGTAAAATATTTTTAGTAGACTTAATTTCCGAACATTTAATTTCGGAATAATTATATCGCTTGTGAAATAATGCAACAGTGCTTACAGTGAGCAAACATTTATTTTACAATTATAGTTACTTTTACAACTTTTAATAAATTGAATTATGAAAGTTTTTTTAAAGCTAACGTTTTTATGGAATTGAAGTACAAATATTAGTTTTAGATTTGTTATGACAAATCAGTAAATTTAATTTCTGACAGTGATTTCAGTTAAATGTTTAATAATACAAATATTTTTAATTGCGTCATTACATTAATTAAAATTTACTTTATGTAATTAAGAGTTTTTGTTAAGTCAAATCAAAAGTTAATAATTTCTTGTTTTATCTCTGTAGAAGTTAATTAATATAATTAAAGTGCTTGCTAAACATTTGGTTACACGTGTTCCAACTTTACATTTCAATTTAGTGATTTGATTCTTAACTGATTTTTGCCCAAAGTAGGCCAATAATTTATAGATACATGTCGCACCCCACGGGTACAAAATTCCCCCTTTTCTCATAGAAATATAAAAAAAACCCTCGCTACTTACAACTGTTCCCAGTAACTTAATAAGGAACGTTTCCTGTTATACCAAACGTTTAGACTATTTGTCTAAATTTGCGCAAAAGTTAAGATTTTGAACTTGTATCTGAGAAAAATATTTAGTCTAAAAATTTATTTAGTGTAAAAATTTTCAAACATAAGAATTTTATCAAAAGGAAACTTCAAGAATTTTGTAAAATATTTTTATTAAGCTCAAATCTGAATTGGGTCTTACTTGCCAGCTTGTTCCTTCTTAATAATCCAATTAACGGACCAAGTGGTCCATATAAAAAAAAATTACTTTCGTATTATTTCTCTTTTTTTGGCTTTTTGTAGATAAAAATTTTTGGATTTCTATCTACTTCCCGGAAATTAGTAAAAATATTGAATCAGTTTACATTTGCCCAAAATCTGACTATTTCTATTTCTGTTCCAAATGAAATATCAAATATTCCGCTTCGTTTCATTTCGTTTCGTTTCGTTTCGTTTTATTTGTATATTTTCTCTATGCAAAATTTAGCCAAGACCAAGTAGAATTATCTCATTTGTTTATGAAAAATCTTCCACAATAATTTATTTTGTATCCAAAAACTAAATTGAGTAAGTTTATTTCTTAGTTTTGTACTTGCTTTTACGGTTGGTTTATGTTTTCTTTCACTGTAACATTCTGTTTCTTCTATTTATTGCATTTGCAATTTTATCTGTCTCAATTTGCCATAATTTGTTAACATTTTTCTTATTACGTCTTCTCCATGCTTGTATTGCTCTTTTATTTTTCCAGCAGCATCATAAAAATCTCTTTAAAATGCTTTCTCAATAAATGTATTTGAATATTTTTCGAATTCAATCCCTTCTACTAGAGAAAGAAAAATGACATTCAATTTTTTTATGTTTATTAATTAACTCATTTGTTCTTGCTTATGGAACAGATTAAAAGAAAAGACAGAAAAAAAAGGAAAAAAATTATGCAAAAACAGCTACAGGGAAAAAAAGCGCTCAGGCTTTAAATAAATTTCCAAATTAACATCTGACACATGATATAGGTTTGAGAAATGTAAACAAATATACACGTTAAACTTTCCCCTTAATATAAATTTCCTCTTTCTTTTCTTTCTATAAAAAAAAAAAAAATTTAAAAACGAACTGAAGCAAAAAAAAACTTAGACTATTTCATTTCATTTCATTCGATTCTTATGTTGCTTTGTTATTCGTTTCCTTTTTTTTTCATTTTCCTTTTTTTTTTTGAATGTTTGTGGATTGGAAGCTTGGAAGGGGGAACGTGGGAATAAACATTATTTTAATGCTATTATAGTTATTAGATAAATATTAGTGCAAATAGTCAGGCACACACATTTTCATAAATATTGTCGCAGTAGTTATTGGTAAATTAATGAATAAACTGCTAGCAGTAGTAGTAGAAATTTTGTGTGTGTGTGTGTGTGTGTGTGTGTGTGTGTAATAGTTTGACAAAGAAAAATTGTGAAAAAACTTTGCATGAAAATTATGTTGCCTAAAAAGAGAGAAATGTGATTTAGATAGACGAAGAGAAATAAAAGCAGTAAAAGTTAGAGCAAGAGTAACATTAGTAGCAAAAAGCAACAAGAAGACACGAAATAAAGAAAGACAGCGAAATCTGTTAACCTGTAATCAGAGATCTTTGAGAGTGAAATGAAATCGAGAAAGAGACTGTTTGTGCTTTCATGTTTAACTTTCATGCATTTTTGCCTGAAAGAGATAGAATTATTTAGTTTAGCTTGGTTGCTTCCATTTTCATTATTCTTTTTATTATTTTTCAGTTTTTTTGGAAGGTTATTTCATGTCATTTACAAAACACATACACTCACTCTCTCTCTTTTTCTCTCTCAATTTTTATCAAATTTTTCTTTTTTTTTTTTTTTTGGTTCTACTAATGGCAAAAAGATTTGTTCTGCTTAAAAGGTATTTTGGGTACCGATTAAAATAAGAATTTTGTTGTACTACATTTCACTAATAGCACAGTTTTCAGTGTTGTTGTTGTTGTTGTTGTTGTTTTATGCCATGCCTAAAATATCTTCGTATGCTATTTTAAGACTGCTTTTCTCTCTCACTCTAGCACTTTCATTTTTACTTTGTATGTATTCCTCTCATTCTGCCTGTATCTTTATGTAACTTTTTATACAAACATTTCTCAACACACAGATATTCCAGCACAAATAAATAATGCACAGCAAAATACTCCATACAATAGTTGTGGGTTTAAGTTAATTTGAAATGATTTGTATAGTTTATGCGTTTAAATTTGTTTACAAAAAATGTAGAACTATGGCAAAATTAGATAAATAGAAAGAAATAGATAAAGTGAAATTATATTAAATGTTATATCGCTAAAGTTCTAACAAAAAAAAAAAAAAAAATTGGAAGAGGGAAGAGTTTCTTTTGCTGTTTACGTGGCTTTGAAGATTAGCATGTTCATAAAATATTTTAGAAAAATCAATTTTGAATTTCTTCTTCGAAATATACTTTCACCTTCGTTTCTTAAGTTTTATGAAACGGAATGATTTACCTAAATTTTGTGTAGAGTAATTGAATAAAAATTATGTGACAAAAATGTTAAATTTTTGTATAAAGTTATCTCATTTGTTAGATATTCCATGAGCCACGTCATCTAATAATTTCACATTAGAGTTTTGAAATATTAAGATAATAAAAAAGATTTTGTTCACTTAAAATAAGATTTCCTTCGTTGTTTTCAGCTTCCTTAACTCACGGGAAGAATATTTTGATTCTGGAAGTTCTGCCGATGCATAGACCATCATCAATTGCATTGAAATATGCAAGCTGCAGAAAAAAACTTCAATCCTAAACATTTTCCACAAAAGTGATCTTTAAGTCAACAAGCTCTCATCTTCAAATAGGCCTAAATGGACGGAGAGACGGACAAATGGACTGGGAAAGGGTTTCTGATTTGATCAGTATAAGAAAACGTATGGTCTATGTCAAGGCCCTTCTAAATATAAAGATTTCTTCTTCTTTCTACTTTTATAATGAAAAAATTTGTGGCGATGATTTTAATCAGATACATTGATACATTAAGTGAGGTTAGAATCTGAGACTAATAGTGAGAATCAGTGAAAAGTCTTTTCAAGTCTACTTTTTCTATGCAGTGATAAAAGGATTTGCTAAAGTAAAGTAACAAGAATGCACATCTTGGGCATGATAAATCAACAATAAACAGATATTGTTACGTATCTAATGAAATTATTATTAAAAAAAGAACAAGAAGAAGAAGCAATGTAAAAAGTAAAAGGAAGAAATTAAATCATATTTTGGGGGCTTTGCTTATTTTTTACAGCAAATAACTTAAAAATAAAACAAAAATTTTTAAAATTGAACGTGGTTTAGTAGCAACTTAGTTTAAATAAAATTCTCTTAAGGAGTTTCTTTGAATATTTTTGATTTTTTTTCTCTTAGAACTATAAAGCTATAGAGCCCGACATAACTGAAAAGTCTCATTCAAAATCTCTTTGCCTTTATTGAACCAAAGTTGAGTCAAAAGTTGCCTTGAATGAAATACTTACTATCAAAGAGTTAGGATGAGAATATCACTGTAACTTTAATAAAATTTCTACGATGGCCAATTGTCCTTTATTTATATAAGATAATATTATTTTTTTTTATAACAATTTATTATTACAAAGTGTAAAGCATAACAAAATTGGCATATAATGTAAATAATGTAATAATGGCCAATGGCGTTTACTCAGATCGATTGAATGTTTTGCAGTAAAAGAACAACAATAAATAATTTCTCATTTTTTATAATATTTTTTCTTATTCAAATGATGTGTGAAAGAAATTGTATGAAAAAAAAAAAAAAAAAAAAAAAAAATTTCCTTTATATTTGCAATAATAGAAAAATGGCTACAATAGAAACATGATTACAATAAATCATAGAGTAAGAAAATATATTCTAAATAAATGTATGCAATTCAATATCACAACATGATAAATTGTATTCATTTAATAAAATATTCAAATAAATATCCTTACGCCATACTCGAAACAGAATTGATAACAAGATTAAAGAAATATCAAATAAGAATAAGACGAGAAATTTCATTTGGTTATTAGTTACTAGTTACTTTTAAACGAAAAGTTTGCTCGCCTTATATCAATAAAAAAAAATGGCAGATAAGTAAAATATTCTAAGAAAGCATTAATTTTTAGTTCTATATTTGAATGGTATCAATTTTGGATGATCTTTCTCAAGATCATTGAAGAATTTTAGCAGACCGTCTTTAAATTATATTTTACTTATAATATTTATTTATGAACTTTTTTTGGGCTCAAAACTTTAGTTGTCTAAAGTTTTGAGCTTAAAGTTTTACGCCTAAAATTTAGAGACCAACGAATTGCACTGTTGGAGATACCACTAGTTGTTGTATCTCCAACATTTGTTTCAGCCTATTCCCTTGGTGGTTACACAAATGGCATCTTTAAATTAATAGAATAGAAAAAAGAATATTGTCATGATGCTTCATCTTAGAGATTGTTACTTTTCTTTTATAATCAGTTTTTTTTTTTTCAGAGATCTCTTCCACATAAAATCCATATAAAAGTCTAAAATCCATTTCAAATGTACTTTCATTATAATAAACCAAAATAATTCAAATCATATGAAGCACAAAGTTTCCTGGTTCAAAACTTTTTCTATTTTTTTTTTTATGTTTTCGCTTCTTCATTTCTTTAATTTATTTATTGAGAAATTTGCCTAAATTTAATTATATTTAAATATATAAATATAATTACTTTTACGGCCATTTAATGCTTGTTCTTCTTATATGTTAATAACCATAAAGTTTTCATTTAAAGCAAATAGAATTTATGATAATACAATTTATAAAGAGACTAACAAAGAGTTGAACAAAAGTTTTGAGATATTTGCATTAAATGAAAGTAAAGTCTTGTAAAATTTTATCTCTTATTGAATTTAAATCAATTGTTTGAACAATTAAGAAAAGGATATATTGAAAACAGAACGTTTGTTTATAACAGAAATATCATCTACCAAAATAAAATTTTTAAGTTTCTAGTATTTTGTGGTCTATTCTGTTTTCTTCACATAATGCACAATTAAAATGATTAATAAATTTTTTATTGCACATGGCAAAACACTATCAAATCAGCAAGAGGAGTCTCTTTGTTTGTATTCACCAAACCGTATTAACCTAACATTAATTTTATCTATGCTCTACAATCATATTAGTTAAGATTATGCATAAATTGGTAAATCATAACGAAAAAAAAAAAAAAAATTATTGCATTTATGGCTGAATGGTTTTCAAATTGTTTGCCATATTGATGATAGTATCAAAATTTTTGGTTGATTAGGCAAACTAATTGTAAAAGAGTGCCTAATCCTTTTCATAATGATGAAATAAAAAAAAATTAAGACTTAGAGAGGCATCAGGTAATAAAATTTTACCAAAATGATTTTCTAAACTAATAAGAAAATTTACAAAACATCTGGCAAGTTTAGAGCCATTTACCTTTAACTAACGCCCTTGATATTTTGTTTGAATGTAGAAATCAAGAGAAAAAAAAAACACAAACGAAGACTTATTGGCATATGTGTTATTATTTTTCATGTTTATAAGACTTGTAAATGAATAATCATGTAAATGATTCATGTGCGTTCGTTTCCAATATCAGCTCTCAATATCAGCTCTAATTAAAAATGTGGTGTAAATCATTTTAAGAATAAAGATTTTTATTTGCATGGTGATATGCAATTTACACAGAATCGATTTCATTTAAATATAAATTGGGAATGTCTAAATATGGTTTCTTTAAAAATTACAACTTTTGAAATAATTTTTTATGAAATTTGATAGTTTCATATTTTTTCTTTCTTGTAGTTATTTATAAATCAGAAATTTGTAAAAACGAATTTGAAACTTTTATAGGAAATGAATTTTCCCTAAAATGAAATAAAGCACTTTTCATACATTTTTCTCTGATTTTATTACTTTGCCATTGCTTTTGAACATCTGTTCTTAAGTCTACAAATGTTTTCAACACTTCTGTTTTTTTGTTTTTTTTTTTTTTTTTTTTTTTGTGAAAAGCTCCATGATAATTAAATGCATTATGTTGCCTAATTATCTAAATCATAAAGAACCTTTCTAAAAAAAAATTGCGTTAGAAATCTAAAATAACAATTACAAAAAGTAATTAAAAAAATTATGATGAATAGGCCTGCATTCAATATGTACTGTGAAGGCCTAACTTCATGGTACACAAACCTACAAATGAGCGCTAGCGTTGGTAGTTATGTCACATATGATGCATGCTACCGTCACGATTAGCTTCCAATTTAAAGCTCGTATTGCACCTTGTATACAAAGCTTAATCTTTGCTATCTAAATTTTGAGCCTTCCAATTACTTTTTGACTTAGTTTAAATTAGCCCAATAAGCCTACTCAGCTAACCATTTTATTCGCGAATTGGAATTCTGCACGTCAAGCATATTTATGTTTGAAAGAGCAACGCTCACGATATGGGCACCACAGACCCCACGAAGCCAACCTCCATATCACCACAGTGGGCATATTAAATCTTTGGTCCGATCTCGTGACTCATAATGCCCCCTAATGGCAAAGGTAACACTAATAACTATCTCATGAGCCACTCCCAGTTGAGCAGGTGCTTCTCGGGACTGATTGCCCCCAATAAAAATGTACAGTGGATAGAAAATGATTCTTTAGTACTCTAAATTATTGTTTCCTTAATTTGAGTAATAGCTTTTGAAAGTGCAGATTCCTACACCATGAAATTTCCATTAAAAATATCTCGAAAAAATTCCGCCATATTTGCCTAAATTGAGCGACAAAAACCACCTTTAGGCAAACAGATAAATAGACAAATAGGCTTCAATTGATAAGTTTGAATTGTGGCATATGTAAATGCATGCAATGTGTATGTTTGTGTGTGCTTATGCAATAATCATCATTATGATCGTTATACGTATATATATAGATATTTGTGCCATTAATTTCATCACTTGAAGATAATTAATGATGGTAAAGTGAGTTGTTGTTTCGAAAAAATTATTGTAATGTGATAATGACAATTATGGTAAACTGCCTGAATATCCATGTATGCATGTGTATATGTGTGTATACATATTCCTTTTTTTTTTTTTTTTTTTTTTATAAAATGAATAACGAAAACAAATTTTCCCTTGGAGGAGTAATTGGACAAAGAAAATGCAGAGAACACAAAATGAGACTAAAATTTTATACAAATAAGTTGCAGCCGCATAACATTCTTCACTTAATTCATTTATTGTTAAACATTATAAGGGTGCGTTTATGTGTTTGTGTGTGCTTTGTAAATTAATTTAATAAAGTCATAAGAAAATTTGATCAAAGAGTGCGTGTACGTATGACGAATGCAATTGTTGTTAGAAGATTTACGATATGAATGGATTTCGTATAGCAGGATTTCCAACAATTAACAGTACAGCATCGACAACGAGTAAAATATCATCGCCTCACAGTAATAGTAATCAAAGTAATAGACAAAATAATAACCAAATTAATGGCAACAGTTGTAAGATTTTAAGTAACGGCAAAGTGGTTGACGGCAAAGGTCCTGATATTATTGATAATATTCATACAAATGGTGGCCTTAACAAATCAAAAGCAATCGGCCACCAGTTTGGTGTAAGTTCAGCATCACGTACAGACAATCTATGTAAATTAAGTAATGTCGGCCAGAAATATAAAGAGAATGTACTTAATGCTACTGATGGCAATTTTATTACTAGTAGTAGCAACCGATGTAGCAGTGGCAGTAACAAGGGCAGTAGCGTCAGTTCTGGTGTTGTGATAACTGCAAAGTCTCTTAATCTTTTAGCTAAAATGAACAATTTTACTGGTTGCAGTAGTAATATAAACAATGGCAATTGTAGTAGTGGCATTGTTGGTTTCGGTACAAATAGGAGTGTTGTTAACCTCAATGATATGGAATTGCATGTAGAGTCATGCCCACCATCTAGCCTTTGCATAACAAGTAATAGCACATCGAATATGTTACAATCATCACCGCCACCATTAACCACAGCTATAGCTACCAATGTTACTACGGCAGCTCCTATAGCTTTAAGAGGTAACAATCCCTTTTTAAATAGTCCTTCACCCACAAGGGAACAACAGCAGCATCAACATCAACCACAACAACCACAACAACCACAACATCAACAAAAGCAATATAATCTTCCATTTGTTTTGCGTCATGATATAACCGACTATACAGAGCCCAGGTGTTATAGAATAGTAAAGCAACAAAACTTACAACAGCAGCAACAACAGCCATCTCAAGACCTGGCAACTATGTACAGTAATAATAATAATAATGTAAATCATCATTATAAAAATAGTAATAATAAGGCAACCGATGATGATTCTATTAAGGTTGGCATGCAAACAACAAAAAATGATCAGCATACACTTGGCAACTTTTTTGAAGATTTTAAAATACAACAGAAAAAGCAGCAACAACAAACTCTTGAGAATAATCAAATTAACTATTATCAACAATGTCAGCAACAGCAACAGGAGCACCAGAATCAACAACAACAGCAGCAGCAACAACAACAAATGCGCCAACAACAATTAACATTGCAGCAGCAACAGCGACTTTTACAATTAACGCGACAACAGCAGCAATTGCGTCAAGCTGTTAACATTGCATCTACCGCAAATTCATTGTTACCATCTGTTATATCAACTACAGTAACAACAACAACAACAACATCCCCAAAGACCTTAATATCTAGTGTAGTTAAGTCAACCAATTTAAATAACCATAGTAATATCAAAACAGTAACAGTGGCAGCAACCACACCAACAACAGCAGTAACAATAACAACAGTAGCAGCAACAACTGTAGTAACATCAACATCAACACCAACAACACCAAAAGAATTGGTAACATCTACAGCAACATTGGATAAAGAAACTTTACATGCAGCTTTTCTTCAGCAATATCGTCAAAGTCCCAGCCAATTGCATGCTAATTTAGATGGAGAGATGAATGCTAAAGGAAAACTTAATAACAATTCCACTTGGATACACTCTCAACATAGAAATCCTCTTAGTTTGCAAGTTGCGGACAAAGCAACTACAATTGCAACAACACCAACCATGATACATGCAAGAATGGATTGTGGTCAGCCTTTGGTGGTGCCACGACGTTCTCATAGTTCGCCACGACCGTTTAGCGCAACTTTAAGTGCAATTAATAATGCGCCATTAAATACAATAAATTCATCCATAACACCGAATTCTATAAATGGTCAAAGACCTCGTAGTCTAGACCGATTTAGTGTGGGTCAATTAACAGTTAAAAGCAACAATAATACGATTTTATCGTATCAGCCACCACCGATACCAATGCGTAGATTTCTTTCAGGTACATACACGCAACAGCAACATCAACAGCAACAGGAGTTGCAACAGCGACGTAATAATATAAATAGTCCGCAAGGACAACTACAACAACAACTTATAGAAGGTATAAAATTTCAAGGTAAAAAAAGCACCAGTACTGATAATATACAGGATACTGTAACCGCTACAAATGATTCAAAAATGAACGGATTACGTCATTCAATAACATTTCATGGTCGTCAAATCAATAATTTGGATAATGATTTAGAAATATCTAGCGGTATGGAAAAACAAGTCGCCATGTCACAAAATCATCAGCAACAATCGGATAATACAAATAATAATAATGCGAAACAAAATGCATGGAAAAAATCGACTGAGCGCCCAATGTCCTATGCTTTTGGTGGCGGTATTAGTACACCTGATCAAGATTACTTAGAAAATCAGTTGCGTGCTTATTCCGAACAATTGAGAACAATAACGGAAAGTGTGCGAAAATATTCGGAGCAAGCTAAATTGCTATCTGAATTGAAACGTGAACAACACTTAGCTAAACAACAAACATCAAACATTGCTACAACTATCATTCAATCGGATAAATTATCCAAAACGACTGGTTTACCTATGTCAAAATCAACCGGTTTCTTTGATACAACTAAGATATCCCAGGAAATTGTTGGAAAATCTTTAGCACCTCTATCAGTGCAGCATAATAATCCAAATGAAGTTCAAACACCTAGCATTCAATTAAAATTATTTCTCGATAATATACGTAATTCTATGCGTTCCGAATATCAACAAAATGTATCCGATAAAGAAGCTCTAAATAATAAAACACCTGCGAATTGCAAACTTAATGAACAAATTACTGAGTTAGCCACACAAAAATCACCAAAAAAGGTATTGCCAATGAATGGAAATATGAAAATGAAAACTGAATCGAATGATACACCGCCGACACCATCCGATCAGTTACGTTTATTTTTAGATGCCATACGAAGTAACAAAATACCTGAAAACGAAAATAAACCAATAATGATAAACTCGCAACACACATTAGATGCTTATATAACGAAACCACTTCAAATGCCCGATGTTACATCAGGTACACCGGGAAATAATGTTAATTGTAATACTACTCCAATCGTGCCACCAGCTTTGCGACGACGTCCAAAAAGTTCTGTCATTTGTGCTAATACAAATTCATCGAATTCTATGGCAAACAATTCTTCTTACTGTTTAACAACGGCCAATACTCCTTCAACTAAATTGGATAATCGTGATCATTCATTAAGTACTTCGGAGAGTTTTCATTTCATATCTGATAATTTACGTTTAATGAGTGAAGATTTAAAAGCTTTAAGTCCAAGTCGTGTCATTCACTCCAACAGTTCGGGCAGTTTAAAAGCACTAGGTACGTCTACTTCGACAGAATTAAAATTAGCCGCCATACCACCACACCCCACACACCCAACTACTCCACCCACCTTACAGAATGTTCAAAACATACCCACCACTGACGTAACCTCAAATACCAACATCGGCCCTACTATTTTAAGTAATAATTCGTTATACAATGTCACAAATATGACGAGTGTTGCCAATCCCGCGACTACAACAATTAATACTATCAGTAGTAGCAATAACAGCCATACCAGTAGTAGTAGTAGTAGTACATCTCAGATGACCGACTTCAATGAAATATTGGATAGTTTTCAAAAAATGGCAGATACTTCCAAATCTAAAGGTTCCTATGATTATTTGCGCAAATGTTCGGAGGCTTTACGGCAACATTCATTACAATTAAAATTACAGCAACAACAACAACGACAACAAGAACAATCCCAACAACAGCAACAACGGCGACAACACCAGCAACAACAACAACAACAACAACAACAACAACAACAACAACATCAACCATCAAATGCTAATAATAACTTTATAGAGGATATAAATGTTGGCAGTAATAGCACAATGTCATATTCTATACGTGAAGCAGTGCAAAATTTACTTATGCAACCACGTAATGGCTTTCAAATACTTGACGACAGAATGCGTTTATTTATTGACATTATTGACAGCCAAGACAAGTTAAGTCAGGTAAGATTTAACTTATACTTATTTTGTTCATATAAATATACCATTTTCTCATAAATACTAAAAGTGAACTAAACCAAAATAAATTGAAGTGCACATTAAATTTTAATAGCAATAATAATAAAAACGCTTAGAAAATGTTAACATAATTGGAAAATTTTCCTTCTTAGGTATATTTAAAAATTATATTTTAACGTTGATAATTTCTTTAAATGCTTTAAATAAAAAAAAGTTCACTATTTATTAAATACAAAGTACAAATGCAATGCATTCATACATATGCATTTTTTTATTTATCCACGGACATTAGAGTACACTTAAAAGATTAAGTGCTGTTTACATGTATAAATTTATATGGAATTATGTTTGCTTGCGTATCTTACATTTCATAATTTATTTTGACATGGAATCATATTCATTTGGTAAGGTATTTTCTCTATTCATCTCACATTGTTTTGATAATTGTATTCCCTAAGTCACTACCAATAATTAAGTACCAATAAATTAAGTGTCATATGACAATTAAAATAACACTGTTAAAGGCTCTTTAATTTATACGTACACATTTATGATAATTTTTTTCATTGCGCCGTAAAGTATGTAACACTCGCACTATGTATGTATGTATGTATGGCAATGTATATATGCTGGACTGTAATTCAGTTAAATGTAATCTTTTGTAATGCTCTTAATGTACCGCGAGTTAAATATGTATTCTCAAAACCTTAATAATTCTCTTGAGTAGCTTGAGTTCTCATTGCGCCAAAAACTATGCAATACTCTAATTGATTAATGCAAATTATGCGTGTGACTGGGTTTGACTAAGCTCTTGACACCAGTTAGTCCCAATTTCTTTTTTTTTTTTTTTTTTTTTGTAATTTTTCTAAATTGTGCTTTTTATAGCTCTTAATACCGTTATACAAAGGACGCATACTCTTTATGGGGGCTGTCTCTAAATCTTATAAATAATCTTAACTAAGTAAATTTTTATTAGTTTTATCAAAAAATTCTCTCTCTCTCTCTCTCTCTCTCTCTCTAATCCAATTTAATCTAATCTAAGTTTTTATTAAAAAGCTGCGAAATATTCCTTAAAAAAAAAGATCGTAAAACAACATGAAACAAATGAAATATCTAAATAGAATTTCGAATTCTTTAATTTACGCCTAAAGTATGAAAAAAAGTAAACTTTGAAATGAAACTTTTATGGTTTAACAAGAAAATTTCAACATGAATGATTTTAATAATTAACGCCCATATGCTAAAATTAGAATATCTTATAATCAATGAATTTTCAATTTCTCTTGTACATGATGATATTACAACTTTTCACAAATAATATACAGCATAAATTGTTTTGGTGATCCAATAAACATTAATTAATATAATAGGAAATTTTCAAGATATGAATAATAATTTTATTTATGTTGTTTTTAAAATTCTTACAAAGGAATTCTTAAAGAAACTGTAATTCCTTAAGAATTGAAGAAGAAAGCAAGTACGAAAAATTTTAACACTACACTTGGAATATAAGTACACTTTTTGATGTGCAAGATATAAGTTATAAAAATGCGAGAAGTTTTTGAAAACAGTAAAAATTTCCTAAATTTTTCAAATGTTAGATTAGGTGATCGGACTGGACTTGACCAGTCCGATCGCTGATGTAGAATCGCTGATACATTTTTCAATATCTGAAAATATAACGGAATTGAATACAAATAAAGTTAAATCAAAAATTAATTTTAAATAAATCATGTGAATATGTTTCATACATCACAAGAGAATTATTTTATGATACTAAAAATTTTTTTGCTTTTTTTTCGAAAATTTCCTAACTTTTGTATTTGTATTTAGTTAAATTAAACAACTGCAAAAATAAAAATCACATTCAATATTAAATATTAAATATGTTCCATATAAAATAGCTTAAATAACAAATTAAAATGAAATTACTGTTATTAAATTAAGCCGGAAACTTTTACCATCATCATCGTAAAATTTATTTTACAGAAAAGTAATTTACATTTCATATATTTATAAATATCCTTTATCCACTTGAGTTCAGATAATTTTTAAAAGTTTTCTATGTGTTACGTAAACTTTATAAATTAACAAATTTTGGCCAATTATTTATGCAGCGAGACTTGGTTGGTTACTAAGTTGGTTAGTTGGTTGGCTGATTGGGTCGGTTAGGATGATTTAAATTTAGGGAATTTTAGGGAAATGAATACAATAACAAACATACTTGTACATACTTGTAAAGATTTACATCAGTCTATGTATTCATAAATTTAGATTTATCTAACTCCACACATGTTTTAGATATGTTTTAGATATGAAATTAATCACACTAACTAAAACAACTTAAATGAATGGCAAATACAGTTAGTTTGAGAAAAGAGAGGCAAACAGAATGAGCAAGAACAAATTAAAGAGAGATTTGTAGTTAGATGAGAAGTGAGAATGCTGAAAGATAAAATGTACGTGTATTTGATGTATTTGGTTAGAAAAGTTTTCTACCATGTGAAAAGTAAAGTTTTCAACCATGTGAAATGTAATTGTTTGATTATTATCTATAAATACACAAAAAAAAACACACACAAACAAACAACACCATTGTTTTATTTGTTTAAGATGGTAATTCAAAATTCCTTAATCTATAAATGCGCTGAAGAAAATGTTTAATATTTGCTTTTGTAAACACAGAGAAATAGAGATAGTGAATCGCTGAGAAAGAGATATGGAGAGAGATATGTAAAGCATACGCTAAATTTAAGTAACATTCATTTCTATTTTAAATTATGCACAAAGTAATATTCATTAATTTATATTTACATTAACATACTTGTGGTATAAGAATTTTAAGAATTTCAAGAAATTTTCATGAAACATTAAATTTTGTGGAATTTTACGAATAATAATAATTACACCAAATTTCATACAAAATTTTTATATTCTTCATTTTATTCACCACACTAAACTATTGACAAATATTTTCCAAGTAAAACAAAACTATGTTTTATAGCCTTTTAACTGTTAATATGTTTGCTCATGCTTTTGTGCATAAGACTTTGATTGTTAAAATGTTATAATGCATACTTTCATTTCAATTTAATGAAATTTCTTTGTATGGCAAAGCCACCATCTTTACTTGGATGTATGCGTTGTATGTTGGGCAGTGATGCCCAACATTTTTGATTTGCTATTTATAAAATTTATGTTTAACACAAATAGAATACAAGATTTTTATAAATATAATTAGAATAAATCTAAAATTTTTGGAAATCGCTTAAAAAAATAGAAATTTGAAGGAGTAGAAACAGTACAGTACGTGTGAGGAGATGAAAAACATTGCTTGATACGTGACATAAAAGTTAAATTTTTATCATAAAAAAAATCGATAATAAATACAATAACACTAGTTTGCACTTTTTGTCATTTTACTTCATTTTTATTAGAAAGCTCCGTTTGGGATTATTTGTTTGACATTTACAAATGTCATGGAAAATAATTGAAAATAATGATTTTGTATTTTAAAATTAAATGCACATAAAAAATTTTTAAACAATCAAAATCTTTTATAAAGTAAATGGAATATGCCTCAATTGCCATAATAAGTACATTTTGATAAACGGAACTATTTTAAAAAAGAATCTCTTATTTATCATTAAGATATAAAAAAAAAGAATTATTTTTAGCTGGTTCCAAATCATGGATATCCACCATCCAGATACCATGAAATTTTTATATAGAGCTTGTTTAAACTTTTCACTAGTAAATAAACTACTCTACACGAAAATGCAAGATTTTTGGACAGGCATTGTAGAGTAATAGCCTCCCTACTTGTACAAAATTTTGGCTTTCCATATTTTGCACTTTGAAGATGATGAGCAAAAAAAACCACCAAAATTTTGCTTTAAAAAAATGAGATGTTCTCAGTTTATGTTGCATTGGGGGCGTGTTCTTTAACCGATTTTGCCTATTTTCAATACCAAACTTCTAATGATTCTAACAAACTTGAACTTGATATCTCAAATGTGACAACTAAGAGAATGTTTACAACAGACAGACGAAGCGACATGTCTAAATCCATTTAGAATTTATTACCGATCAGAAATAGAGTCTTCTGTGCTTTACAAACATAATGACAAAGTGAGTATACTCCCAAGTTATACCAGTCATTAGACTGGCTTTGATGATTTTCTTGTGAAATTTGCTACAATCAAATCAAATTGAAAATCAATGAGTATAATTATAATTGTCCGTAGAAATGGACAATTTTGAAAAAATTCGAAAAACAGAATTTCTCGAATAGCCCTTTTGTTTGGATTAGATATTTCTA
Organism: Melophagus ovinus; assembly: GCA_023089585.1. Classification (NCBI taxonomy): domain Eukaryota; kingdom Metazoa; phylum Arthropoda; class Insecta; order Diptera; family Hippoboscidae; genus Melophagus; species Melophagus ovinus. Next base: position 4,465,965 of record JAKKIB010000253.1, read on the forward strand.
AATTTTTGTCTATTACGAATCAAATTCCATACCTTCGATATGAACATGATTTTATGAATGCCTTCTAATACGAAAGGAATTAAAAGTATTTTAAAAATTGTGTTTATTCTATTTAAGTGAGGACTCAAACCAATTAACTAGTACTTATATAAATTTTTTACAGCGTTTTCTATTGAGAGAAAGCTTTGCATATTTCCAATCTCGCAAACTAATTTTAAACTTTTGAAATGAAGTTATGAAATATTTATTTACAGTTAATGTAAAGCGTTGAAAACGATGACTAATTTCCTTTGAAAATTAGTCATCGCGATCAATGCTTAAAGAATTTTCAAAAATAAGCAATTAATTGAAAAAATATGGCTACAGTTTATTTGGTATTATTTAATTAATAATGCAACATAAAAGTATTTATATTCATGTATACATTGATTTATATTTATATAATATTGCATTTTTTTTAATGGCCTACATTTCACATACGTTTCAATGACTGCAACAGATTGTGGTCGATTATTATTGTCATTAATAATCAAGTCATTGTATTATGCAATTTGACAAAGGCGATTAACAAAATTAAAGCATTTAATTGAAGGCTTATTAAATGTACATTCAATCACTTCATTTAACTGATTATCAATATAAAATAAAGCATTTAAAATAAATTCATGCTAACCATACAACACAATAATTGTCGTAAATAAATTCGTCAACATATGCTGTTGAAATTGTCTCTGGATCTAGAAGTTTCATATTAACAATAAGTAATAATACTAATAATAAGAAAATAACTTTGAAAGTTTTTGGAAGAAAAAGAAAATTATAAAAAAAAAAAATTGCGTCTTACATAAATAATCATTAAAGTATTACGCTGTAAAGCACAATCCTCACATTATATTAATTAAAGTTTTTAAATAAAAAACAAAATCGCATACATTCGAATAGTGGACGAGAAGTCAAATGACATTTTCAATGTATAAAGGCAGCAAATATTAAACAGACTTTCTCTGTTCTCTTGCTTTTTATGTGAGAGGAACAAAATTGCTATGTAAAATACGCTACATCATTTGTGAAGCAGTATTAGTTAGTTAGTGCGAAAGTAGGTTGAGAAGTAGGGGGGGGGAGAGAAGGAGAGAATTAAGATAAATTTCACATTTTATAAAAAGACTAAGACTTAATATTCGGATTTGATTTAAAATTCACAATGCATTGCTGCCATGAGCAATATTAGAAAGAATAAGTAAAATATTGTATGTAGGCGTGTCTTAATCCAAATACTATTAAACATTAGACCATTAGACCATTTATTCAAACGCATTCTGTAAAAGTTTTGTGCTACTTTAAAAAAAAATGGGGAATTATAAAAAAATATACAATTTTTCTAATAAAAGTTAGTGCACTCAGGTAATTTAACTAACTAAAAAAATCGAATTTGGGTAAATCTATTTATTTTATGGACCCTTTCTCTTATAATAAAATTTTTAAATTAATTAAACATTCCACTTTATTTGTTTTGTTTGAATCGTCATTCGTTTACTGAAATTTTTAATCACATTAGACTAAGCGGTATAACGTATTTAAAATTCGGCCTTAATTGTTTGTAAAGAATCTAGTGTTTGTTTTCAATGAGTTAGAATGGGAAAGTTACAGACTTAGAGAGACTTTTATGTATTTTAGCGAAAAGAAAGCAAATAATTTATAATGCTATTTATATTATTTATATAAATAGAGCTCTATGGATATATGTATGTATGTATGTATGTATGTATGTATGCATGTGTGTATGTATATTTCTTTTTACAGTTCAGTATGTGTTTACACACTCTTCCACTGCCACTCCAATAAATCATATGAACATAAACCTTTTTTTAAAGAACTTTTTATGTGATATTTTTACAAAACATCAACAACAATAATAACAATAATAATAATAACAACAAGAACAACTACAATAATAATAATAATAGCTGTAATAAAAATAACAACAACAATAGAAAGAAAAAAAATTCAAATACAAAAGCCACATAAACATTTCATATTTTCATAAACATTTGCCTTTACATGTATATATGTATATATATATATATATATATACATGTATATTACATGTATATATACATGTATATGAACATAAAAGTATTATAATTGAATTACGAGTTAAGTAGCACTCAATATATTTAATCTCTACAAAATACTTCAAGAAAAATCCATTTATCTCTTTGCCTTTGTAACAGCAGTGCTGAAAATGTATGTGAAAGTGATAATGTGAAATGAAATTTTATGAAATTAATCTATAAAATTGATATTTGTTTAAAGTTTCCAGGTTTCACGAGCAACATTTTTACAGGCTCACGAATAAAACTTTTTTTTCTTTACTTCTAAAGTTAATTGTTATAGAATGTTACAATCTTTACACACATTTTATATTATTATTTTTTTTTTACATCTTGAATTTTAAACAATATCTCAGAGTCAAGAATGTTAAAGAGAAAAAAATAACAAGTAAAATTTTTTGTAGTTTACGTTTAGGGTAGACACTGTAATAATCTACATAAATTTATTTAATATTATTAAAAATACTTAGAATGCTTTGAATGCTTTTTATTATATGTTAGTGAGATCCTATTTAGGATAAACTTTAGTGCACATATTGATTTTCACTAAAAACATATTTACAATTATGAATTTGTTTTACTTGACAATTTTGCCACATGTATCTACGTTACAGGGGAAATAGTCGTGAAATTTATTCGACCTTAATGATTTGTATAACAAAATTTATTAAGATTTTTAAAAAATTGCGAAACAATTTACAAGGCCTGTCGTTTAGATGGACGTTTGGATAAACAAACAAACATTTTGAAATCATATCAGAAAAATATTCAAAAACCATCTCAAGCATATCTGGATTATTCCAAATATTCGCACTAAGTTGTAACATCTTGTACACTAAAGTGGCGTAGGGTATAAGAAAAATCAGCTAAAAAGCATTGTTGTACTAGAAGAAGAAGTGAAAAAGGAGCTTGCAACAATAGTCTCATAGCAAAGAAGCTGCATAAATATTCCATATATGCTTAGTTATTTTTACAAAGCAATTTTGAAAGGAAAAATATTAACTTATGCATAACTCGAAAGAGATAAAAATTGAGATATAAAAAGAGAGTTACATCTTAATGTTTTCATTTCCCAGCATACCATCAGGCGGCAGCCATATGTGTTTTATACTGCTTGCTATGCATAAAAATGCATATTTATTTATGTGACATATATAAACGTACAAAAATAAAAAAATAAAAAAAAGAAAGGCAAAAATAACAAAAATTATGTGTAATATTCTCTTTGGTATGGAAAAAGTTTCTCTGAAATAAACTAGTTAAATGCTTGTTGCGAATCTAATAAAATTCCAGCAATAACTTCTTATTATTTGAAAAACGCAAAAAGAAAAATGAAAGGAAAATCTGAATATGTGTGTTCATGTATAAGTGACTAAAAGAGAAACAATTTCACTGAAATTGCTTAGTGAAATCGACTTATGACATTTAACTTAATAAATTGAAATAAATATGCAGCAAAAAAATATGCAATAAGTTTTTAGATTTTCATTTAATTCATAATTTAAACACTTTGTTCATTAATGGAGACGTAAGAATGAACACTTTGAATCTCTATTTAAAAAAAAAAAATTGTAACTTATAAAATTTGTACATTTTGTTATATTTATAATTAAAATAATCTAAAAGTTTCCTTTTTACATATTTAAAATAAATAATGCTTAACAAAAAAATATTTCTAATAGAAAATTTCAATATAATTTCGCACAATTTATATTTGTATATTTTGATTTAATTTACTTATTTTTGTTTTGATTTGTTCGCTATACAACTTTACTGCATTCATTCATTTATTCATTACAAGTTCATTTATATGCATGAAGCCGTGCTTTGTATTATGACATAACGAAATAGTCCTCTTAACGAAAGTAAATTCATATTTTCTTTATGTATGTAAATATGTGCATGTGTTTAAGTGAATGAATGTAGGCGTATTTAAATTTCTACATTTTTTGTTGAGCAACAATTTTAAATTCATCTAAATCAAGTTTATTCCTCCATGTATCCATTTGCTTATTGTAAACACTCTATCAGATCCACCTAAAGGATATGCCCGTATTAAACTTTAACTTGGTTTTCGTACTGGAAAATTTATGGACTTCTTAATAATTACGTTTTAGTAGGCCACGAAAAATTAGGCATGCCTTTTAAGTATTGAAGTTTTTCCATGACTTTTTATTCCATAGCGGGTTGTTTTTAAAATTTCTTATATTGTAATTCCAGGCTTTTGCAAACTTAAAAAATGAAATAGATTTTCATGTTCAATGGTTTTTTTTTTCTTCTTGGAATGACACAATAAATAAAGCATAGCAATAAACTTTGATTACCCTCGGTAAGAGTGTCTGATCTGCTTATGATCTAGCTCTTATCCGGTTCTAATTTGTTGAATTTTTAAAATTACACTCCAGCCAGCTATAACTTTTTGACTTTGTTGTTTAATGTTTCCTCCTTTTTTTTTTTTGTCGACTTTTGTACATCTTTATTAACCGTTGTTTACTGTTACGAACAATAATTATAATTCGTACATGAATATTTAATGCAACCAGGAGCACTGACAGCAACAATAAGAGCAATTAAAATGTAAATAGTTTCATTTTGAAAAATTATACCACCGAATTCAACGCTGCACATAATTTTAGTTGCAAATGAAATAAACAAAACCATCAACCAAATACGCTTTCTCTCAAATTTTCTCTTTTTTTTTTCTTTGTTTGCTCTCGTTGAAATTCTGTTTTGTCGTGAGTACTTTAAAATCACATGACACTACTTATTGTTTATATTTTTCTCTTTTTTTTTTTATTGCATTTTTACTTATTTTTTAAAATTTTTATTATTATTTTCTTAATTTTCTTCTTTATTTTTTCGTTATTTTGACGGATCAACTTTTAAATCACAGGCCGCATAAATTTATTTAATAATATTACACGTCATCATTGTACTTTGTTTGCTTGTTCGTTAGTTTAGTGTCTTCCTACTTCAATACCGTCGCAATATTTTAGTTCATCATTTTTTTAACTTCTTCTGAATAAGCGAAGCAACATATTGCATAATATTGCAAGAAGTTTCCTTCATTTGTCCTCATTGTCCTCATTTGCTTTTTTTTCCACTTTATAACATAATTTATGGACGCTTCATCAACATATTAATGGTGGTTGAAGGAAAAAAAAAAAGGAACAAATTAAAGAGATCATAATAAGTTATGTTCTTGTTGTTTCTTTGTCACTGTTTGTTATTGTTTACCTGTCCAATGTGTAGAAAACTTTCTTATTTAATTTTTTTTTTTTTTTGTTTCATAAATTCATGATAAAACTTTAACTTTAGCTGTTTCTGGCATTTTTTGCTGCGACGTTTTAAAGGACTTGTGTATGTGATAAAAGTTTTTGTTACACCAAGAAGAAGAAAGACTACTCGGGGCATTTTATATTTTTGAGAGAAATTAAATGTTCAATAGATCTCGTAATATTTGGGCGTTCACGTCCGCAACTTACGATTTATTTAATTGTACGATTTAATCAACACGTAACACGTATCAAGCGTACGCCTCCCACGAAATCGATGTAATGCTTAAGCAAGACTGGGGTATAAAATTTTAATCTTCCATTGTTTTCTGCTTGAATATTACACCCATTGTAGAATGGGGTCAACCAGTCCCGAAAAGTACCTGCTCAACTGGGAGTGGCTCATGAGATGGTTATTAGTGTTACCTTTGCCATCAGGGGGTATTATGAGTCACGAGATCGGACCAAAGATTTAATATGCCCACTGTGGTGATATTAAGGTTGGCTTCGTGGGGTCTGTGGTGCCCATATCGTGAGCTTTGCTCTTTCAAACATAAATATGCTTGACGTGCAGAATTCCAATTCCCGAATAAAATGGCTAGCTGCGTAGGCTTATTGGGCTAATTTAAACTAAGTCAAAAAGTAATTGGAAGGCTCCAAATTTAGATAGCAAAGATTAAGCTTTGTATACAAGGTGCAATACGAGCTTTAAATTGGAAGCTAATCGTGACGGTAGCATGCATCATGTGTGACATGGCTACCAACGCTAGCGCTCATTTGTAAGTTTATGTACCATGCAGTTAGGCCTTCACGGCAGGTATATATGTGAAACACACACTGAACCCATTATAGAATTACGTCTAACTTAAAGAAGTCATGTGCCAAGTGCTCAAGCAAGAAGCCATGCGCTTTTGGTATAAAAACCAGGGCGGAAGCGCTTTCTTTTACAGATTTCATCCATTTTTATTATTAATTTGTAAGTAAAAACTTTTAAAGCTTCTATCGAATTTATTTCTTAATATTTCAATGAGACAAACATTTGATAAGAGCCTATAACATTTTCGATCAGTTAAAATTACAATCTCTAAATGTTATGTAAAATAAAATTTGCTTTAGGCTTTTCGATTATTTTCTCTTTAAGGTTGTAGTTGCAAGGAGTAAGATTTTCATATCAAAAACCAAAATGAATATAAAAATGAAATAAGCACGTAATAAGTCATTGTTGACCGTTTTAGCAATAACGGAACAGGAAATCATAACAATATCCTGAAAAGACTCTGATGATGATGACAATGGTTTTAATATGATTACAAAAGCTGGTATAGCATAAATAAATTGCTTTAAATAAAAAGTTGTTGAATAAATTCACAGACTGTAAATTTTGCTTTCACATTTTTAATTTTTATATTATGAACTTTTTAAGCAAACAATTAAACGTATTATTTCTGAGATATTTATCTGGAATTTGTTTAGTTTATATTCCTGTTGCATTCATTATGAAATTAAAATGCCATAAATGACTGAATAAAACCTTTTAAAGATTTTGTTGCATTTACAAATTCAGCATTCAGCCAGTTCTTTAGATTTTTTTTTTTTTTTTGTACTTTCAACTTGTGATTAATTTTTATAATATAATAATTATTTCACTTGTTGTGGGCATACTTATGTAACCCTTAGAAATATCTGCCAGATACGAATTTTTTTTAGGTATTATTCCCATTTTAATTAACAAAGCATCTCCCATCAAATCCAGTTCTCATCTGGCATCGGGCAATTTGTTTTTTTATAGGAGACCAATTTAAGGGCATATAAAAGTTGATTCAATTATTAGGACTAATGAAAACATGTTGCTTTTACACAAAATATTTAATTGAAGATTGCGGGTAAATGTTTTTAAAAATAGTTATCGGCTGAAATTTTTTGCAATACAAAAAAATTAAAATAAATTTTCATTTGCTGGTCAAATTTGGCAAAATCATGAATAAAACTTATTGTAGAATATTAAAAAATATTAAAGAAATTTGATTAGAGTGCATTTTACGCAAATTGCTATCAAAAAGACATGGAAGTCTTTCAAAAACTTGCATTAGGCATTGTATTTGCGCCAATTTAAAATTTATCAGGGAGTTAGGCCTTATATAAAAGTCAATTCAGATTTTTACATTCGATACCATTTGGAATCAAAAGGCTTTCTGTACCCTTATCATATTGTTTAATAGATTTATATTAGCTTAACCCAAAACATTTAGAATCAACTTCCAGTTGCTACTGTTTAATTATAAAACGTATAAAAAATGTTTCTGTACATTTTAATATCTGCTGAATATGCTGAATATGCTGAATCTGCAATCAGTATGATTATAATGAATGCTGAAAAATGGAGAAAAAAAAAAAAAGACAAGACAACCAAAAAAAAAACCATTTTTATTTTCATTCAGCATTTACTAAGGCTCTCTCTCACTTTTCTCTACCTCTGTTTGCATTTGTATTTTATTTGTCATCTCAATTACTCAAACTTAATTCATTCATTCAGATGATAATTATTTTATTCATTTTACTAAAACTTTAGTGACGGTTTATGTTGACTGTGTCATAACAGTTATAATAATAATGATGTTGATGGTAATTTTAATAATTAAGATGTTGATAATAATAATGATAATAATGTTAATAATGATAATTTGTTTATACTTACATTTGAGAAAAAATGTGATGGTCGTTGTTTATTGCTCTCTATTTACTTCATATTTTCCTTATTCAAACACGTACATTACGAAAATGTAACATAAGTAAATGTAAATGGTAAAGAAAAATAATATGAAAAAAAAAGCAAAAATAATATATATAATGAAAAAAAATAAAAAATAAAAAATAAAAAATTTTATGTAAAATAATAATGATGAGAAGAAATGAGAGAGGGAGATGGAAAAGAAACCAAACGTTTGCTGTCAGGTATAAGTTGACCTAAAAGCCTCAAAACCTTTCACTTATTCTTTTTCTTATCCAGTCTTACACTCATAACTGACATTTTGTTTATTTTTATGCATTCAAACAAACAAAGAAAAATACAAATCGCGAACGAGAAACCAGAAACGAGAAACGTACAAAAACGGCAAAAAGTGAAATTACAATCCAACCATTTTTTTTTTCATTTTATTTTGCTTTCTTTATTTGTTGTTTAAACGTTTCCTAGCTAAATATGTTTTGACAGTTCTTTTTTCTGTCATATATAAAAAAATATATAAAAAGGAATGAAGTTCGTTGATGAAAGCGACAATTCGCTCAAGCAGAGCAAAGCGAACTAATCAACGAGTGCTGCTGTCGTTGCTACATTTTATTGCTATTGTTGCTATTGCCATTGTACTATACACAATTTTTATACCCTACATCACCCTACACTACTTGTCGTAAGATATTATTATAAGTTTCTGTGGCTTGAAACAAGTCTGCCTTTTATTGCACCGATTGATTCAGAATTATAAACTAAATTGATTTCAGACTTAGCTCGTAATTCTGATTCAATTAATGCATCCATTTGATGTCTATCCACATAAATTTGTTATTAAAGTACAGATCGCATTATTTGGTGGTATCTATTGGCCCAAAGAAAATAGTTCAAAATTAAGATTATTACAAGTTTTTGTGGCTTGAGATAAATGTACCTTTTTTGCACCGATGGATTCAGAATTTCGAGCTAAATCGTTTTCAGACTATCTATATACTCATCTATCTGATATCTACCCGTATAAATTTGTTATTAAAATTAGACCGCACTTTTTAGAGACATTCTCAGGTAAATTGATAGTTAGACCTACATTGGCTCAAAGAGGACCCTTATTGAAAATAGTTAAAACTTAAGATTATTATAAGTTTTTGTGGCTTGAGATAAATGTACCTTTTTTGCACCGATGGATTCAGAATTTCGAGCTAAATCGTTTTCAGACTATCTATCCATTCATCTGTCTGATATCTACCCGTATAAATTTGTTATTAAAGTTGGACCGCACTTTTTAGAGACATTCTCAGGTAAATTGATAGTTGGACCTACATTGGCTCAAAGAGGACCCTTATTGAAAATAGTTAAAACTTAAGATTATTATAAGTTTTTGTGGCTTGAGATAAATGTACCTTTTTTGCACCGATGGATTCAGAATTTCGAGCTAAATCGTTTTCAGACTATCTATCCATTCATCTGTCTGATATCTACCCGTATAAATTTGTTATTAAAGTTGGACCGCACTTTTTAGAGACATTCTCAGGTAAATTGATAGTTGGACCTACAGTGGCTCAAAGAGGACCCTTATTGAAAATAGTTAAAACTTAAGATTATTATAAGTTTTTGTGGCTTGAGATAAATGTACCTTTTTTGCACCGATGGATTCAGAATTTCGAGCTAAATCGTTTTCAGACTATCTATATACTCATCTATCTGATATCTACCCGTATAAATTTGTTATTAAAATTAGACCACACTTTTTAGAGACATTCTCAGGTAAATTGATAGTTGGACCTACATTGGCTCAAAGAGGACCCTTATTGAAAATAGTTAAAACTTAAGATTATTATAAGTTTTTTGTGGCTTGAGATAAATGTACCTTTTTTACACCGATTGATTCAGAATTACGAGCTAAATCGTTTTCAGACTATCTATCCATTCATCTGTCTGATATCTACCCGTATAAATTTGTTATTAAAGTTGGACCGCACTTTTTAGAAACATTCTCAGGTAAATTGATAGTTGGACCTACAGTGGCTCAAAGAGGACCCTTATTGAAAATAGTTAAAACTTAAGATTATTATAAGTTTTTTGTGGCTTGAGATAAATGTACCTTTTTTACACCGATTGATTCAGAATTACGAGCTAAATCGTTTTCAGACTATCTATCCATTCATCTGTCTGATATCTACCCGTATAAATTTGTTATTAAAATTAGACCGCACTTTTTAGAGACATTCCCATGTAAATTGATAGTTGGACCTACAGTGGCTCAAAGAGGACCCTTATTGAAAATAGTTAAAACTTAAGATTATTATAAGTTTTTTGTGGCTTGAGATAAATGTACCTTTTTTACACCGATTAATTCAGAATTACGAGCTAAATCGTTTTCAGACTATCTATCCATTCATCTGTCTGATATCTACCCGTATAAATTTGTTATTAAAATTAGACCACACTTTTTAGAGACATTCTCAGGTAAATTGATAGTTGGACCTACATTGGCTCAAAGAGGACCCTTATTGAAAATAGTTAACTAATCGACTAATTCCATCCTTCCCCTTTTAAATTTATTGACATAAAAAAGGCATTTCTCCCAATTTTTTAGTGAAAATCCATGCACAATTTTTTCACACAAATGTGTGAAAAGTTTGGTCAATATCAAACAATTTTTTTTACTTTCTCCTAAATAACAAACTTTTCAAATCACTTGGAAATCTACAATTTTTTGCTTTCTTAAATTGTATTTCATTACCTTAACCTTGCAATGAAAATTATGTAAGGTGTATAACAATCGATATTGGCCGGCCATAACTTGTTTAATTTGTTTAGTTTTATGTAAAAAGTGAGATGCATTTATGCCGCGATATTAGAGAAAGCGTAGCGATACCACCCACCACAAACACACATGCATATTTATATAAGATATGTGTGTGTGTGTGTTTGTATATGTATGAGTGTTTGTATGGACGTGGACGATACAATACATGCAATACAATATTTTCCGCTTTATTTTCCGTTGCATTTTGCTTTTTGCCATAAAAAATTCATGGCATGTATTTTGATGTGCCATCATAAGTCTACACACATAAAATGCAAAAATAGATGGAAGGCGGAAAAATTGAACGGAAAAATGGTAAAAACAAAAAAAATTTACAAAAAAAATAAGAAAAACAACAACAAAAAGGGATAACAAAACTAAGAAATAGCAGTAACCGAAGTGAAAACTTCTCTACACCAATAAAACAAAAGTCTTCATCAAGGATCATCTTCTGTTTTATTTTATAGGCTATTCACACAATGTATGTTTGTGTTGGATGTCGACATAAACTAGTGACATTATGTGACAGATTATAGACAGTAGTTGACAAGAATACCAGCATAAAAGTGCACTTTAAAGTGCTTCATTTAATGTTACAGAATTAAATTGAATTAGAAGGCAAGAAATTAAAAAAGAAAAAGGCAAAGCAATTCCAAATTCATGGATACTCAAGGAAAAAACCAGCATCTACTGTAAGCAAACTTTTGAAATTTTTCTATGAATTAATATAAATAGGATTTTAATTTCTGTGTTAGTGCGAGGGTAATATGAACAAAATTGTTGTTGATTTGCAAGACTTTCCAAGTAAACGTTTGGAAAGAAGACCTTTCCTTAAAACAGTAGAAACAGAAAAAAACGAAGAAAACTGGCAGTAAATTAGTGAAAAGACGGCGTAGACCCACTTCAAGTAGAAAGATTCATAAAATCTGCTGGCAGAATATTTTAAGGGTCCAACTATTCAGAGCATCCAATTATCTAAAGGATTTTATTAAATATAATGATATCGATTCATGTAGGACGATTTAAGCATCATAAGAATACAATAAAGTTAAAAACTAATTGCTTAAACCCTCTAAATAAGAGAAGCCCAAGGTCTTCTTTCTTTTTAATAAATGCAAAAATTTCCGGCTGCGATATGGTTCTGTACTATAATACTTGAATTAATGTAAAGCAATAATTTCTTCATGTTCATAAAATAATGTCAAAATTATGAATTTATTACAACTGAATTTGCTTCTTCGCTTTACCATTTTCTCTAAACATCTAAACCTTAAGATGAACTGAAATATGTTCAACCTAAAACTTTATTGCCTAACAATAAGGCTAATTTGAAACAAGGCAGCAGCAAATGTATAATAATGTAACCTTTAGACAATTATATAAATCTATGTCTATAGGTCTATTTAACATTTTTTGAATGATTTTTTATTAGAAAATAATGCAGAGTCATTTAATAATGATATGAATGGATACCAGTAAAATCTAACGATTTTTAAATAACATTTCAATTACGTTTTATATTTACAGCCTAAAAGTATACTTTATATAAATTGTATATTGTTTATTATATTATCAGACCTAATATTTTGAATTATTTTGTACAGTGTATTTATTTATTTATATTCATTAGTTATATAATAATTTTAAACAAATAATATGGAAAAAAAAACCAAAAAAAGCAACAACAACAAACAAAATAAGAAAAAAACACAAAATATACAAAAAAAATATCAATAAGCTTATATATGCGACACAGATGATGGTATAAATGATGAACCTTCATGGGCCGACTAAGCTAATGAAAGCTCATGAAGTGTACGCACGTTATTAAGAGCGTGATCACAGAAATGGGAAACACGCTTCCAAAAATATGCGTTTTTATAAATGATATAATCTGGCAACTATTGGTGTAGCACAACGAGTATAATAACGAGTTAATAGACGAGTCGAACAATTGAAAATAGTCATTGTATAACTTACCCAATACACGGAAAGGATTATAGAGCTGGTAGTTGATACGACATTGTGGCAGCTTTATAGATACATATATAGCTTCATTCTTGCAGGAATATGAAATGAAATGTCCTGTAGCAATGTCGAGGCAATGGTGAGGAAATATAGCCTTGTATCAATTTTACCATAAAAATAATGGACAACATTTCTCGACGTTTAGACAGAGTGGGCAAACTGAGCAACTTTAGACGGCTTTCATATGGAGGCAAGGGTTGGTTAACATCCCATCCTAAAGAAAGTTTTTTTTGTACGGCTTCGATGTGGTCAATATAGCAGGTATAAGTCGGAATCTGCACAACAACAGAGCAAACGAGTATTGCTCTTACAAGGAACGTGAGCAAACGCATCGAAACATATGAGTCTTTGAATTCTTTAGCCTACCTCTTTACGAAGCCCAGTATTGACTTCACTTTATTAACTGAGGACACAATATGCAGAAAAAAATCTAAATTTTAAATCAAATGTAACCCCTAAATCCTTATAAATGATTACATTTTCCAATTCATGACCGTTTATGTAATAACATGTAGGAAATAACGAAGTACGACCAAACGATAACTTCTTCCACTTCTTCAGGTTCAACGACATGCCATTGGCAAGGCACCACTCATACAATCGCTCAAGGTCAGCCTGAAGTAAACAAGAATCCTCTATAGATTTAAGAGACAAAAATAAATTAACATCATCTGCGTACAATAAAACACGAGCATAGTTGACACATTCGGGGATATCATTAACAAAGAGAGCAAACAGTAGTGGACCTAAATGACTGGCCTATTTAACGCCTGAAGTGACGAATATTTCACGTGAGAATGTACCATTAAACAACACCCTCTGCAAAAAGGCTTTTGACAAAGTTTCTATGCGAAACTTTATCAAAGGCCTTTAAGAAATCAATATAAATTACATGGGTTTGCTTCTGATCACAGAATCCATGGAAAATTACACTAGACAATTCTAACTAAGATTTGATGCCATAGATTTAGCCTTAACAAAGCTATGTTGATGGGGTGACAAAACCGACCGACCTTATAGAGAACATTAAGCTTACTAATCTTTACAATACCTCTGTAGCTTAAAAGAGAGTTTCTAGAACCACTTTTATATGAGAGGATAATGAAACTGGTTTTCCATATAACGAGAAATACACAATTATTTAATTATTTATTGAAAATATTTGTTAAAGGAACACTTAGTGATTCGGCACAGTGCTTAATAATACAGGGGAGAACCAGATACACAAGAAAATTTCAGGGAGACTAACAAACGGAAAACTTCATCTACAGAAAACGACAAAAAACGAAATATATTAAATGACGGTATAGCATAAGGATAGAAGGTTCAAAGAAACTTGCCAAGAAATTTGAAATTACCTTTGGACAAGATGATTCAACATTATCTAACTCTATGACAAAAAAAAGCCTTTAGTTAAAATTATTCAAATTTTAAATGATTTTTTCTTTTCGTATGACATACAAGCATCTATTTATATGGCATATTGGAAATGCAGTTCAATTTTGTTCGAATCGTAACATCATTATCATGAAACATTGATTACCATTTATTATCCTTGTCATATTGCGGCTCCTACTGATGTTGCTGTTAATGCTTGTACTTTTACTTCAGTTGCAATTGTTGTGATTGTCATTAATGCTACTATTTTGCTTACCATATGTTTGTATATGTCAACACAAATCCTATTTTGATACCCTTCATAATCTATCATAGTTACTCTCCTACCATTCTATTCTATGATATTGTGAAAGTAGTTGATGGAGTAGAATTGAAGAGATAAATGTAACAAATAAAATATGTCATATACAATACATGAATGAATGAATGGTTTTATAGTAAATAGTGGAGTATAAAATATAATGCGTATATAGGATCCGGCTGGCCAATAAATGTCAGTCATATTTCCCTCTTTCTATACTTTACTTAGTTGGTCATTCATTTTCATCTGGTTTTATCGTTTTACCTTTTTAATTTTTTTTTTTTCCTACTCTTTCTCTAATCTTCTTCTTTATTTATTTTCTATATTCCTTTGGGGGGCCATATTGATGCAAATCTGTACTATTCTAAACTACTTGTTATTGTTGTATATGTATGCAATGCAAATTTTGCCTGCTTCTCTAGAAGATTACTGTAGTAACTTGTCCTACTATATTTAAAAAAAAAAAAAACTTTAATAAGTATTTATATACAATTTTTCTATTCTGCTTATTATTTTCTCATAATATTCTTCTAATTTTTCATTACAGGTATGTAAAATGTACAATATAACTCATAAATTTCCATGACAACAATTATGATGATGTTAATCATAATAATGATAATCCAGGTAATGAAAGATCATAAAATGAAATAGAATAAAAGTGAATGAGGATAAATTAACTAATATTTTATATAAAAATTCAAATCATTCAAAACTTTTTGTAAGCAAAGACATTCGTTCTGAACGAATGAACAACTTGAAGGCCCAGTTTTTTTTTTTAATACGTATGACTTTGAAATAAATATTTCTTTTTTTTTTAATTAAACCTTTTGGTCTTATAAGTTATATAACTAAAATTTCAAATATCAATTTTTAATGTGTTTCTCCAGGCAATTTTACTTTTCAAAATATATATATATATTATGGATAATTCTTGCGAGAACTTTTTATGTAAACTTGTTATGTGAAAATAAGTAAGCGGGTCCAAAACTTTTTGACTCATTTTTTTAGACATTCTTCCTTTAAGTGTTTTAAGCATTCTCAAATGAAAATTCATTGTTTGATTTAAACGAAATTCTTGATATTTCTGAACACTTCTAGTATTTTTTTTTTTTGCTTATTCGCTTAAGGCGATATTATTTGGTTTAATATACTCATAGAATAATCCAAATGCAAATGTTTTTCTTTGCTTTTCCTATTTTCCTTTTGTGTTTCTTTTTTTTTTTTTTGATTTATTTATTTATTTTTCATGCTGATTAATTGAATTTTTTTTTGTTCTAATTCCATCTTTCAATTTATTTTAATATTCCCTTTGGCTTTACATATCTCTCGATGTAACTCTCATTCTCTCTGTTTACTTATTTTTCTACCTACCACCTCTCCTTTTTAATCATACATTTTTCATGTTATATGAACTTTGTATATTGTTTTCATTTTCTGCTCTATTATTTTTTAACTAACCTTAAATTAAATATATACATTTATATAAATAAGTATACATAAAAAAGATAAAATTCTCTTTATCTATTTCTATTGTTTGTTGTTAAACAAAAATTTTCCTTTACCCCTCTTGTCTTGTAAAATAACAAGCAGAAGGGAAAAACCCCAAACAATAATTAAACATAACATTATAATGATAACAATAACAACAATAAAAAAAAATAAATGAGAAAATTAGATTTGGCTAAGACGAAATCTTAGAAACCCTATACATTTATGGTACTTAGAGTGTTTCAGTTTTTGGATTAATAGATATAAAACATTAGCGAACCATTTTGGCCCTTTTTCATTACCAACCTAAACGCTAAAACTTTCAATGTTCCTGATAAATTTGAACTCGATATTCTTTTTTTGCGGCAGACAGACGAACTCAGACATGTAGGATCAGCGAAGCTTCCTTTTGGGATGTTACAAACAAATGGACAAAATAAATATACCTCCGAACTGTGGATGGTGGATATAAAAAAACCAAAAAAATATTACAATCATTTTTAACGATAATATTTTTATGTGGGCTTTGAAAAGGAAAATAGAAATAGAACAGTACTCGTGAGAGGAAGAGAGTTGGAGAGAGAGAGATAGAGGTAGAATGACGAGTAAACAAAATTTTCTAAATAATCATCCAACACACATATCTCACATGGATGTATGTGTGTATAAAATTTTAATATTGAAAATCTCTAGATTTTTGGGTACATTTAATATTCAAGAGAATGTAGCTTTTATAAACGAGTAGGAAAATTATATATGGCTTGAGCCAAATCTTGAATACCCACCACGCATACATCAAGATATTACGATTCAGAACTTAATTCAATTTTTTATAAGTAAATTGAAAATGTTAACATAAAAAAGTGAAACTTCACCTAGGTGTATACGAATTGCATGATATTTGGACAGACATAGTAGAGTAATAATCTCCTTACTTCTGCAACATTTAGACTTTCCACAATGATGATGAAATGATGAGCAAAAACTTACCAAAATTTTGCTTTAAAAAAATCAGGTGTTCTCAGTTAATGTTGTACTGTAGGCATGTCCATTGTCCAATTTGGCGAATTTTTAATTACAACCTGTGGGCAAGAACTTCCAATAATTCCGTTAAAATTGAGCGCGATATCTCAAATTTTATAAGCAGGAGATTGTTCACAACAGACAGTCCCACAAACGGACAGACGGACCGACATGTCTAAGTCGATACGTCAATCGAATTGGATACTGATCAAGAAATATATATACTTAATGGGGTCTCCGATGCTTCCTTCTAGACAAACAAACATAATAACAAAGTGAATATACCGCCACTCTTTGTGTGGTGAATATAAAAAATATGCTTATGTGTAGCGATTTATTATGTATAAAACATTGACTTTCTCTCTATTTTATTTCCCAATGTATGTTATATGAGTGAGTGCATCTACGAAAGTTTCGCAATTAATATTAGAACAGTGAGCAAGACCAATAATATTATCATATGGCATCGTTAAAAAGTGAGCATATTTCTAGGTATGGTGGAGTTGAATTGATAGTGTTGTTTTGTGTTGGTAATCGTAGTACACATATGCAACTAATATAATAATGCATATCTAAGAGATTTACGAAGCAAAACATTTAAAATTTCTTATTTATAATTTAGATCAAAAAAAAAAAAACCAAAAACATTTAATTACAAAACGAAAGAACTTTACATATGCAATTTACTGACTAACTTACTGACTTAGATACTTCTGCGTAGTATACTGCTTTTTATATACACTAAGCAGATGTCGAAGCCATATTTATTTTGCAAAAATGTTTGCCGTAAAAAAATTGTAGAAATTTTTTTATCAGCTATTTATTCTGAATAAAAATTTGTTTATATCTCTTTGACATCGATAAAGGATAAACAACGATAAATAATAAAGACAAAAGTAAAGTTCAGAATTTTAAAAACTAGATGAAAACTTAAAACTTTTATGTAAATTGTAACTTAATATTCGAATTGACTCAAATCGGTTAGAGTATGCGTTACACATCACAACCTCAATCAAAACAGCTTAATTATCTGTTAGTACAAATTGCTACTTTAAAATGTTCCATATTTATTTTTATCATAAACTGACAATATTTTTTAATAGTTGCAAAAAAAAATTGATTAGGTTTTATGAATTTTTTCAAGTTTCATTTTCATTTTGTTAGGCCATTACTTGAGAAATGATATTTTTCATTTGTTGCATGACAAATATTTAAAAGAAAAAAAACTGGAAAACTAATAATAAAAGAAAAAAGCTTTTAACAATTAAAATTTATAAGCTTGAATATTTTTAGTTATTATTTATTGCTTAAGAAAGTTTTAACAATCAAGCACGTACAGAGAACTTAGAAATTTTGAAAATAATTAAAAATAAGTAAAGAAAATTATACCACAAAAATTTATGTTAGTTATTAAATTGTTGCAATTGTCGTGTTTTCTTGTCTATCACTAATGAAAAATTTTTGTATAAAATGTAAAAATTTCGGATAAAGTGTGTGAGAAATTGTTTCTTATAATCAATTGCATTGATTTTCAGATCAAGTTAAGTCTATAAATATTATGTTAAATGGACTTTGATTTTTCAATTATTTTGTTTCACTGGAGTCAGCCCTAACCTAAGATAGACTCATATATTTATGATATTGTGTCAACGTACTAGATACCGTTAGATCAAACCCACGCTTAGCAACAGTTTTACTATCCATTCATAATAATTAAATTGACTTGAGTTTGGTCGCGGTTATACTCATTATTCCTTAGGGGTAATTTCTTTTACCCCAAAAATTTTTATATCTGCTAACACGGAGTCATGAAATAATAAGAATTTTTAACAATTTTAATTAATTAATTAATTGAATTAGTTCATGAGCTGAGAAAATAGTTTCATTTATTCCATTTTACGGAATGATATTTTCTATTATTCTTTTCGAACGTTAGCCATGACTCACTCATTACATCTCTATTAAAAATATTTGTTGTTGCGAAAGATCTTAACAATCTCACGAGTGATTATAAATCATTGATTTATTTCCTCTTAATGCTTAAAATAATTTATGTATATTATTTTCTTTTTTTTTTATTAAAATCTAAATAACTTTTCGAACAACTTCATATTATATTATTATAAAATAAAATTAAACCGTGAATTATAAATAATATATATAAAAGCAAAATATTATTTATTAATTGAAAATTTATTATTTTTTTTATTTTTGTGTTTGGTTGAGCATTTAATTTAAATTGCTCACATATCTTGCGGTTTATACGTAAAATTAAATTGTTTGTTGTCTTATCACAATAAATGGCTATAAAATTTGATGCTATTAGTTGTTATACCATAATAATATTTTGAATTATTGTAAATTTCATGATAAAAATTTTTTCAATTTTGTTTTTTTTTTTTATTCGTTTTGTTTTTCTCATTTAGTTTTTCTTATTAATGAAAAAGTTGTTATGCCCTACGTGACACAATAAATTCTTATAGTTCGAAAAATTATTATACTGCTGCTGTTGGTACCACTGCTTTTATTATTATTATTATTTTTTTTTTTTGATGCTACAATTGAATATGCCTTATTAAATGTATGGGAAGCATGGTTTGTAATAGAAACTATAGAAATGAACAGAATGACCGCAATACCAATAACCACAATTATTGTTTATATTTTAGTTTAATTATTTTGTTTCTATTTTTTATATGAATCATTTCTTTTTTGCATTATTCAATATATTTTCAAAAATAATATCACATTAACTTAATTATTTAGGTATTTATCATTTAATTAGCACACGTTCGCCAAATGATCATTTTCTTTAGCTTTTTCTTTTGGCTTAATTAGCTTTAAAAAAAAAAAAAATTACACAAATTTAGCTTTCCATGAATTTGCGTTATAATCATTTCCTATGAAATGGAAAGTTGTTGCTGTAGCTTTTCCATTGATCTATTTTTATTGGAAAGGAAAGAAGAACTAGTACCAAAAAATATCTCATGAATTTACAGCAAACTTGAACACTTGAATTCTAGGAAATCGTACTAGAGATTTAATGAGATTAATAGTTTTAATGCCTTTTAATGGCATTTGGGTTTGATTTCACATTACGTAAGTGTTTGTCAAGTATGCTAATTTTTCCCAAATAGATTTTTATAATTTACATATAAATTAGGATAAGGAGTATAAAAAATATGACTTCATCAAAGTGTAAATTTTTTGTGCTTTATCTCAGCACCAAAAGGAAAAAGGGCATTACTATTTAATATTCCTTGGCAGATAAGTCAATTTAGCCGTTTAAATCAATAATTTAAGTGGGAGTTCAAGTTGCCCTCTTTGTATCTCTTTTCCCGGATTTTTCTTATGTTTCTTCAAATTATTTTGAACATTTCGAACTTGTTGTACGCAATGCAAAATTATTGATTCCTTCTAGAGGTGTATGGTGATGATCTGAATCTTTATCGTTTTGATAAAATTCAATATAATATTTTTCAACTATTTAATTATAAACAAATCTGAAAATGAAATGAACGCTTTTGGCCGCAAGCGTGTGTAAAGTTTTATTATAAAATATTGAACATAAACTTTTGAACTACTGATTCAAAAAAGAGGAAAAAAAAAAAAAATATTGGGAGGTTAATATTTGCCAAAAAGAGAAAGAAAAAACACAATAGCCAGTTTTACAGCCAGTTTTACAGCTTCCATAAAAATATTACTTAAAAAACAAAGCAAAACAAAAAAATTTAAAACAAAATTTAGTTTCTTTTTTGTGCGTTAGCAAATTTATAACCAATCAACTGAATTCAATAATTATTGTATTCTGGGAACTTTTTATTTCAATTTTTTTTAACTTTTTTCTTTCTTTCTAGTTTTTGTATTATTTTTTTTTTTTTTTGGTTAATCCGCTTAACAATTAAATGGGTCTTAATTATAGAGCATTGTTCACGGGAGTCTGTATGTACGTTCATGTATGGAATAAATGTGCCAGAATATTTCAAATTAACGAACATTTTTACAACAATTTTGTAATGTTCATTTTATGAGAGATTTTGATATGGCCCTTTTCGATAACGCTGTTAATTTTCGCTTTGCCAACGTTTGTCATTTTTAGGTTTTTTCAATGCATTGTGGATTTTGACAATTTCAGGACAATTTTGTGTTCACAGAACCACGATATAATTTTCACTATTGTTCGTTTACCCTTTGGCTATTCTTAATAAATTTTCTGTGCCTAGCGAGATGTCTTGCGAAAGTACAACAAATTTATCCTGCATTTCATGGCTTTATTCGTTCTGCATTTAGAACCAACTGCCAATCTCACATTTGCTAAATGTTATTGTTATTGTTATCGATCGTAATTTGTCTGCGAGTTGTTCAGCTAGTAAATTGACAGAGTTAGCTCTCAAACAGTTTCTCAAAAACAATGAATGCCACTAAGCGGATCTGCTGGAACCCAAAATCAGTAGTAGTAAGATCTTAATAAAAAATTCAAGTCTCAATGAAATAAATAACTTATTAAATTTCTAGACTCAAATTTTTAAATGCTCAAATACTGTGCATTTTTTTCTTACATTATTCATGACTAGAAAGTAACCAAGGGTTTCTTTTTATAGAATCTGTTCTATTCAAATATGCCTTCATCATTTCATTTATTATATTTTTTCATAGAATTTTCACTTAATTTAATCCAAATTAATTTTAATATTAAATGCATACAATAATATGTTGCATACATTTATGATGAGCTATAAGAAAAAATTTGTAATATACTTTAAGGCAATTTTCTTATAAATAATAAAAGCAAATCTCTCATAAAAATAACTAAAGTGCAATATATCAAAATTCAAAAGATCTCTTAACCCTCTCTTGCCCTATGACGTTTATTAAATGCCATGAAAAGATTTAACATTGAAATGTCCCATTCAAATAGACTATACCATGGACTCTGCTAGTTTTTTCATTGCTTATTATTTATAGTACTTTAAGTATGGAAAACAGTTTCTTATTTAAAACAAATTTTTGGTAAAAGTTTAAAATTTATTAGCATATAACAAATTAAAGAAATTGTTTGCACTTTCTTAAGCGCCTTAAGGTTTACTATTTAAATTTAATATTATCAATGATCTCAACAATTCTTTTGTTCTTATAAAATTTGTTTTACAAACAAATAATCAACTCAATGGACTAATTGGTCCTCTTTTTGTTTTTGAACTTTATTATTCTTATTCAATTTGAGATTCGCTTTTTTCTTACTGTTGCTAACTTTTTTTTTTTTTTTGGCATTTTTTTCATTTTGCCGTATTTGCGATTTCTATCTGACCATGAAAAGTGGGACACATTGAACTTTTCAATTTATTTATTTATATTTAGGTCAATTCGTTTATATTTGTTGTTTTATAGTTCATGGCAACAGAATTTTGTCTCATTCAAAACAAAAAGTATATAAATAAATAAAATAAATGAAAAAAAAATTTTTTTTTTTGTACTTCTTCGAACTTTATGTCACCAATCATCATGATAATTATAATAATGATTGTTATGGGTGGTATGTGATTATTATGATGATAGTCAAAGAAAAGTTTCCAATTTTGTGAAATTTCATTTACTTTTTTTTCTTTTTTTTTTTTTGCAATATTCATTTTTGTAAAGTCTACATTTTTAGTTTTTCTTATTTTATTTTATTTTATTTTATTTTATTCACAAAGAGATCGTAATCTAAAACAGAACTATTCAAACAATATTGTTTGCTCACACGTGTATCTCATTTTCTTCGTTAACACATAAACTTGTTCCAATCGTCTTCTATTGATTTTATTTAAATATTTTTCATATTTACTCGAATTGCTATTTATTTGCTAAATGTAATATGTAAATATGTTGTTACATTCCAGCACATGCCTCACAATGTGATTTTACTCAAATGTATACGTGCATATATTTTGTATAAAATCTCAATTTTCTATGTAATATTCGTTTGTTTTTCAACGACTTTTTCTATACTTGTTGCTCCTACACTCACTTTGAATATTTGTTCATTTTATGAAAATACTTGTTTCCAATAAAACTGTTTCAGTTGTTATTGTTACAAATTCTCAAAAGAAAATTTCCCTTAAAAAATACAACTACTTGTGCCGGCTTCAACAACTGAATCGATTCGTGTTATGAGTGTCTATAAATTTTCAGTTAAAAATTGACATCATCAACTTCAAATTTGGCAGAATTTTTTGGAAGCTTATGTAGCTCTCAATTAATGATTAAACAGGTTCATCTGAAAATATTTCATAAGACAGATCCGCCTTTTATTTTACTTTATTACATCAATGGATTTAAAATCACTGTCTGAATCGCTTAAATAGATCTTTGTCTAAATTTATTATCAAGGTATAGATCGAAACTTTTACTATATTTGGACGAAACTTGCTACACAAAGACGTATCTTTCATTAAAAATGATTAAAAATCGCATTATACGAATAGTTTTTTCTTAATGGATTATTTTTGGCCTAACTATATGCAAATAGTTAATAAGCACATTATTCGGATGATTTTAAGTTTTTGAAGTAGTAAATATGGGTATCAAAATTAATCTAGAATGATACATAAAATTTAACACCCTCCCATAAAACGAACTATTCAAATCACTCGAATTTCTTAAATCATTAATCCATTTTTCGACTTCCTGAATTAAATTAACGAGGTATGTGTCATTTGTAGGGTAATTAAAAGTCGTTCTTAACGGGCTATACTTTTTTGCATTGTTTTTCTTTTTTTTTTTTTTTTTATAGACTTTACTTTTGTTTATGTAACCAGTTGCTGCTTTGAATAGCACACAGTGCGTGTTTTCCTTTTTTGCTTTCTTTTACATTTGATTATTTTTCAATTCTACTTTTACTTCACTTCTTGAAAATTTTCTTTTATTATATTAAAGAATTCTTTGGTATGCACATCAACATGCAACAGTTTCAATATTAATATTCTAGAAAAATCGAATGGAAGAGAGGATTATAGTGAGGAAAATACAGAGAGAGAAGAGAGAGAGATAGGAACAAATAAAAAGGAAAACTTTTACTTTTAATCTCCATTTTTCTATCTCTCTATCAATTCATTTATTCATTGTTTGATTTGGTATTGTTTTCGCTTTTCGTTTCGATTCATTTTCCCTTTACTTTATTCTCATTTATATTCACTCTCCATTGTGCGTTCATATGGATTTTTATGCATTATATAGAATTCTATCATTTGTGATTGTTCTTTTTCTTGTTGTTCTTATTTTTTCTATCAGTTTTATATGTAGAAAACTTAATTAAAATTTCAACTCAATTAGTTTGGTTCGAGTTTTAAAACATTTTACAATAAAATAATTTTATTTGATGAAGCGACAAACAAAGATAGAAAGAAATAGAGAGAGAGAGAGAGATAGATAATAAATTACTTAATTAACGTTACTTGATGTGAAACAAACAATGAATTACAATAGCAAAAACAACAAGAATAACAAACAACATACTTCAGGATAATTAAAAAGACAAATAACTTGGGAAAAAAAAAATTAAAGGGAGCCAAGGCGAGAAGAAGATATAAATTAATTTTTAGCTAAATATATAAAATTTTTAACTTTTCATCTTAATGAGATTTATATCAAATAAATAATGATAAATAATGATCAAATTTTCTTAACATTCTGTTGCTTGCAATTTTCAATTTACATTAGAAAATTTTTTTTATTAAAGTGCTGGAATCTAAAAACTTAATTTTCAAAAAAAAAAAGAAAAACAAAAAGAAGAACTAAACTTTAGTTGAATTGAAGTAACTCCAAATAGTTCTCTTCGTTCATTTAACAACATAAATTTTACATAGAGAAGAAATATTTGTAAAAAGAAATTTAAATTACACGTAAAAAGAGAAATTCTAACAATTCCTTGCCATCAATTTTTTAACGACTGAAACTGGTGAAAAAATTAAAAAGCGTGAAAGTGAGTAAGAAAATTAGATTTCATTAAAGGATAAATCTTGTGTGGCAGCCATTCAGATATTACAATAAACTTTAATAATTTTAAAATATAATTTCTAAATTTCTAAAAAATAAGTAAAAAAGAGTAATGAAATTGATTTTGTAGGATTTTTGCTAGGAAAAATTAGTTGGGAAAAGGACCTTCATAATCATCATTTTAGTAGAGTTGCCTCAGATAAATAGTTCTATCTCATATCATTTGGAGTACAGGGCATTGCAAAATTTGTGTAGATGTTTAAGGAGTTGAGATAGATCCACCTCCAATAGATTTGACACCATTTATTGAATCGATTTAAGTTTGTCTGTCTGTCCAAAAGTTTGTTCATCCATGTGTCTTTTGCCTATTCATATAAATTTGTTGTCAAACCAACATTCCCAAGTTATGAAATATTTGTGAAATATTTATGAATGTATGTCACAACGGTGAGTTTTAGCTCATCGACGAACCCTCTTAGAAAGTTTAGAATCGAAATATTTTGCCATATAAAGTTTTAAATATATTTTTAAAGAAATTTAGCATTTTATTAAATTTTATATTATAGAAAATATTATGCCATCCAAATCGCTTCAGATGGCTCCATTTGCTAAACCCCTCTCTATATAAAAAATCTTTCAAATAATTATCTAATAAATTAAATATTCCAATTTTCAACTCTGTTGACTTGCAATTCAAACAATTTAAGCATATTAAGTAAAGTGGTGCAAGGTATTTAAAGAGTCCGATCCGACCAATTGCAACATTTTTGCTTGTTTTTTTCTTGGTAAAATTGTTTCAGTACGCTAAAGCTGGCGCACTACATTTCTGAGCATTTTTATAGGCATCACTCGAAGGTTGCAGGTAACACCCAAAAGAAAGTCCCGGAGTCGTATATTTTCGATTAGCATCAAATTCTGAGTTGATTTAGATATGGTTGTCTATTTGTACTTGTCTCCAGTCCAGAAAAAAGAGATACCTCAAATTTAACAAAAAAAAAAAAATTGGAGGTTTTTTTTTAAGTGGGTTGATATTGAAAATGAGCAAAATCGGTCGTAGGACGTGCCCGCACCTTTGTTTTTTAAAGCAAAATTTGATAGTTTCTTGCCCATTATTTGCACACTGCCAAAAATAAGAAGCTGAAAATTTATACCAGTCTTCAATCTGTAAAAGTATGATACAAAATGGGCCACGCCCACACGTAATTATACAATACCAAATGTTCAGTTTTGTTTGTTTATGCTTACTATTTTATCCAGAAAAACTGAAAGAGGTTCTGAGTTGTAATATCATGGGTGATGTATGGGTGGTGGGTATCCAAGATTGGGTCCCTGTTAAATATAACTTTTCTATTTACTTTTATGTATAAAACTTTATTTTTAAATGATTATTTGAATGCATTAAATTGTTAAGAAAATCTTTTTTAAAAAATCATATCTCAACCATAAGAATATTTTTATGGAAAATATTACAACTATAAAATGAGTACATTACTTTATAACAAATTAACAATTTATAGCAATAACATAAATAAGAAATTCTGGTTAGAATGGCATATCTGCCATTTTCTAAATGCTAAATGTTACAGTGATAAGTAATGAACTTAAAAAATCTCATAAATCTCATATCTTATGAAATGAAATGAAATGAAATGAAATGGAAAATAAGATGAAAAAACATGTAGTAGTACAAAAAGAATTTGAAAATTAAAATTCCATGTTGCACTTGAACCACAACTCAATAACAACTCATATCGACAACCTCAGCATATCAGCAATCACAACTCAAATAGAAATATTACTTAGCATTACAGTATCATGATGTATATGTCGATGCCAAATAGCAGATATAAAATATAAAAATGTAAAGTGCACTTTTAGGAGACTTCTTTTTCTTTCTTTTTTTAATCATTATAAAAATCTACGCACATGCTATTTTGTATAATGCATTAAATAAAGTTGTTTGAATGACAACTTTCAAATAACTTAAAAAAATATCAGGTAATTTTTGTGGTGGTTATAGTGGCAGCATTGATAATAATAATAATTATGAATGTATTAGTTTAAATGGCATTTTTCACATTATACAAATAATAAAGAATATTTTATTGCTTGTGATATTATTAATGTAAATCAACTAATTTGAAAAAACTTTTAAAAGTATTTTTTATTTGCAGCAATTTCATTATTAATATTTTAAAAATCTTTTATCTATAAAAAAAATTTTCTTTTTTTTGTAAAAATCTGCTTTTCATATATTTTTCATCTTAAAGTTCTAACTTTTTATAAAATAATTTTATTGTATCCAAAGCGTATTCAAGGCGTATTTTGAGTTATTAAAGTTGAAATTTAAGTTTATTAAGAATTTAAGTACAATTCTTAATTACTTTATTTTCTTGGCGGCTTAATAAAAAAGTCATATATAATCTTGATTTATAATGTTAATCTTTCACGTAAAGAAAATTATATTTAAAAATTTTTTTACAAATTTCTTTATCTTGTGACATAACAAACTAAAGAAGAGTTCAATGGAAAGGCTTAAAGGATTAAAGTGTTATATAAAACTAAAAATTATACTTTAAGAATTGTACTTTTATAATAAAAAAAAAAAAAAACAAATACCTTTAAAGTTGAAGTTTGCAATAGAAAGCAGAAATGAAGTAGTGCGCATATTCAAAAAGACGGAAACAAAATAAAAATAAATTTTCATAAAAGTCTCTGAGGTTTCATATTTTAAATAATACTTTGCATTTTCTTGTCTTTTTAATGCTTACTCAAATGAATAATAGAAATAATTTCCTTATATATAAAAATATTAGAGAGTGTATCCATAAATAAAGATAAGTAAAAATTTTCAATCAAATTTTCAAATTTTCAATAAGTGTAAAGAGAAAGAAAAGATAAATTGTTCATATTTAATTAAGAAAATTTAAGTAAGAAAATAATTTCCATTTTAGATGAATTTTTTTTTTTTTTAAAAAAAAGACATAAATTTAGTAAAAATTAAAAAGCATCATCAAAGCAAATTTACTTATGATGGAAACTAAGAATCGATCCACTTACACTTACCTTTTTCTAAATCATTTTAAAACAGTCTACTTCTAACAAGCTCATATGTTTTTACTTTGAACTCATAAAGTACATTCAATAATTTATATTAAATGAAGAAAAAATTTTTTATAAAAATTTCTTTATTGCAAACAACAATTTTATTACACCAAAAATGCCATATTGAATAATTTTTAATGAAAAATGATGTAAAGTGCAAATAAAATGTTCACATTTTCACTCAAAATAGTTGATGATTAATAATTGAAAAAAGTCGAGGTTTAAGTTAAAGGGACTTATTACGTATTAAATAATTTAATACCTAAATCAGCTGCTTAATGAATTTTAAATTTTAAGTTTTATATATTTTATAATAATTGTGTAAATCTAATAAATCCTTATCATCAGATCACAGAAATTTTGCATTTTATTATGTAAAATAGTTATGTTACCCGGGAGGAGCCTAAATGCCTGAAAATTTTTAATTAACTTAAATTAACTGTATAAATAATTTAAACTGAAAAAAAAATATATTTTTTCTGAAATTTTATTAGTTAAATTAAATAATATAATTGAATATTTCATTTTCTCAAAACATATTTTCCGGCTGTATACAAAAAGAATTTTTCATTGTCTACCATTAGGAGAATAAATATTTTTTTTTTTTTTTTAGATAAATTTCAACCTATTTCAGTTAAAAATCTCACGTACAAAATTTTCTATTTTCTCTCTCTATAATTTGCATAAATTTATGACTTGCATTAAATTTACATCCCAAAATAACTCTTTCAAATATTTTATTTTACTTTAATATTTCAACTTAATTTGATTGCGCTTATTGTTTTTGGTTTTTTATAAAATGCAAATTTTAAAATTAGTTTGTTATCTTTTCATTTGGTTAATAAGTTAATAAAATGTTCATCTTAATGTAAGACATAATTATTACAAAATTATTTCGAATAAAGTTTACTTTCTTAAATAAATTTTATTTTAAAAGAAGTAAATGAAACTCATTTAAGGCAAATAATGTTAACATTTAAAAATTTAAATATTTTGTTAATATTTTCTAATTAAGGAAATAAGAAAAAAATAATTGAAGTAAAGAAAAAGTTGAAAAAACAAATGTTAGAAAAAATTTGTATCATATTCAATTTTTATTAAAATGACAACTAAGAAAGAAACTTCTTTAAAGGAACTATCACGGGCCTTATAAAAGTAGTTATTTTAAGAAGAAAAATTTAAGAAATGGCAGTAATGTAAATGAAATGAAAATTATTTTTGACTTAAGGATTAAGACTTAAGATTTATTGTGGTAAAATTTCTGTTATAAAATTGTTCCTCTTAAAGATGATTTTAGATCAAATTTACTAAAAATTATTGACAATTTCAATTTAAAATTCGCTATTTTTAAGGCCATTGCGTTACGTTAGTTTATAGAGGCCTGGGCATTCTAATAAGATTAACACTTGAACTAGAGTCATTTAGTTCCTTTAATTTAAATTTTTAATTCAGTTTTCAAAATCATCTAAATGGAAAAATGACAAGTTTTACTCGACTGTTGTTGTTATTTTTAATAAGTGTCATATGCACCTTGGAGAAAAATTCAAAAATAAACTTGAAATTGGAGGCAAAAATTACCCTCATAAAGAAAAAAAATTTTTTTTTTTAAAAAAATTCGTTATATAAAAAATGTACTGAATCTGATTTACATTGGGTAATATTTTGGACTCTCTGCCAATGAATTTTTCAAATTATTTAACAATTACCGTGATTTATATATTTTTTTCTTTTTAATTCGATGAAAGCCAAGTGGTGTAAGGCATCTTTCAAAGAAGTCATCCAAGAATTTTATTACATTTAAAATTTTTTTATATCCATTTTAAATTCATTAACAGTAGAAATGCATATGAATTAAAAAAAAAATAATTGTGGCTGCATTTTTAAAGGTAAAAATAAGCAAATGGGTAGAAAAATACAAGTAAAAAAAAATATTTGAATGGGACCAAATCTTAGATGACCAAGGCCCAAAACATTGTTTGGTAATTTATGATACAGGTAGGCATGGTCTATTCACAATTTTCCAGTCTAAACAGTCTAAAATTAAATTTTTATTTAAAAAAAAACAATTTACGTAAAAAACAGTTTACGTAGCCATGTGTCCTTTGAACAATTTAGCCAATTTTCATTACTAACCAAAGCACATGAACTTCCAATATTTCTAATAAAATTTTGAGTCAATATTTTTTTTTTTTGCGTACAAGCCCGAGACGAACAAATTTACCTAAATCATTCAGGGTCTTTGAAGCCTGAAGCTCGGGGTGTTGGATTTAAAAATAAAGGAAATGATCTGCCTTCCTATAAGTGAATCTATCGTATTAATGTCCTTAGGAATTGGGTTAACGGCTAAACATATAAAACAATAGAGGACATGAAAGGTAACATAGAAAAATAGATGAGAAGAAGGTTTGAAGCGTTTTATTTTTTAGAATAATAAAAGCAAAAAATAAGAATAATAGAAAACACTTTTATGGCAAATGCAGATGTGAGTCCATTAATTGCTGTTAAAATGTGTAAAGGACTAACAACAACAATAGCAAAGACATCAGCCCAAGAAACCCAATTTTTAAATCTTAGTACAAATAAAATATAAGTTGTGTTATTACAAGCATGCTCCAACCACGTACCTTTCAATTTTCAAACATTTTAAGCGAAATGGTATAGAACGGTACACAATAACTAAGCATCCATTGCTCCTTCGTTTTTATTATTTTATAGTGGTGCACTGTTAGAATAAAAGAAAGTTGTAAATGAAAATGAAAATGTAAATGTAAATGGAAATGGAAGAAGGAAATTGGTAAAGAAAATGGCAAAAGAAAAAGTTTATTTTTTTCTACTTGACTTAGAAGAGACAAACGCAAAATTCCATGGAAATGCTTGAATGCGCTCTTAAAAAAGGAAACTATAAAAACAATAAATAATTTTGTTATGCGAATTTCATCATAAAGCATTTGTAGAAATTGTTTCGATTTTTTTTTTTTTTTTTTTTTGCCACAAAACTCAATGCTAACCTTCATAATGTTAAAATAAAATAATAGAAAAAATAAACAAAAAAAAAAAAACAAGCCAGTGTGTTTACAGAAAAGCTGAGTATAAAGACAAAAAAAAAAAAAAAAAAAAAAAAGAGAAAAAAGAGAACTGAGAAGTAAATGCAAGAGAATTAAATAATAAAGTCTGGTTGAGTTCATTATAAATGCATTTTATAATCTAACTAATATGACGAAAATAAAACAAAAAAATAAAAGTAAAAAAATTAAAAAGAGGGCGAGAAGAAAACTGCAAAGATGAAACTTTAATGTGAAAAAATTAGGAAGACAAATTTCGGCCAAAATAAGCTCCATATCAACTGCATTTTACTTTTTTTTTTTTTTTTTTTTTTGAAAGATAATCCTTTAAAATGAAGGCTGGCCAAAAAAAATATATAGTAAAAGAAGGAAAGAAAAATTGACAAAAACAAAAGAAAAAATTATTTTAAACTTAAAGCATAAATTAAATCTACCAAAATACTGAAGAATGAAATTGAGAAACAAAAAAAACGTCTCATAAAAACATTTTTAGTGCAAACTTTTCCTTTGGACATCATAAAGGATAAGATCATAAATATTAAGACTGCAATAATTAATAAATTTGCAATTTTGAAAACTGAAAGTTACAATTCAAACTTAATTTAAGAAATCCAATCAATTGATCAATTTATCTTTAGTGAATGTGGCAGCGTTCTCAAAATGTCTCAGCAGTCTTTTCTGATTTTTGATCTAAGAATTAATTATTTAATTTAGATTTAGAGTTTTGGATAAGAGAAAATTGTTTATAAATTATTTCCTCAGCTCAACTGGCACACAACCGAGTCAAGTCAAGTCAAGTCAAGTCAAGTCAAGTCAAGTCAAGTCAAATCATATCTTTAATTTTGACTTTGTAGCTTAATGTTTAAAACATCAAGAAACTATTTCCACTTAAGAAAATATCGCTTCAGATTAATTGCTTTAATTTTATTTAAATAATTTTTAGCGATTAATTGAATCATGGCCCAGTTGTTCATATTATCGCCATCTTTAGATTTCAATTTAAAAGACCGTATTGCCGAATCAAAATGAAAGTTACAAAGATAAGATGAAATACTTAAGACTTCTAAATCACACGTATTTTACAAAGTGTGAAACGCCTTTTTCAGAAACATTAATAAAAACTATAGGTCCAATTAATAGGTGGCAATTAAAGACATGGAGATATCACTCTCAATAAAAGTACTGCCCTTGAGCGGTAGTTAATAAGATCAAGAAGAATGAAGATTCTTATTCAATTCTTACTCAATAAAAAAAAAATGAATTATTACAAATTTATGTTAAATAGAGATCAAACTTTCATCTGGTGGAATATCAGTCTATAGTTAAAAATTTATAAAGCCTATTGCAAAAATAATGCAAATTTCTTACGAATCATGAAAAAAAAACTAAATTGTTGCTGAGAAATTTTCATATGATTCTACAAACATTTCTCTTAAATCATTGGATAATTTTCATACATAAAATTTATATTTAAAATTGTTATCATTTTACAAAAATTTTATTTCTGATATAAATTTATTTCAATAACGTGAGCAGCATTTAATTCAATTACGCTCTTTTTTTGTCTTGCTTTTTTTGCGTTTCTAAGTAAAACGTTATTGATTGATGTTTGATAATGTTCTAAAGATTATAAATTCTGCTCTCTCCGTAATAAAAAAACAAAATTCGTTTCATTATATGGCTGGTACAGTTCGTGTGTCATCTAAAACATAATCTAAAGTTTTGTTACACGAAACGAAATTATTATTTGTTATTTTGAGTATGCATTCTCTTGCTCCAGTTGCTATTTTTTTTTTTTGTTTTTTGTGTTTTGTGAGATGGTGAGCAAATAACGGGAAATT
The DNA here is from genome assembly GCA_023089585.1 of Melophagus ovinus. Taxonomy (NCBI): domain Eukaryota; kingdom Metazoa; phylum Arthropoda; class Insecta; order Diptera; family Hippoboscidae; genus Melophagus; species Melophagus ovinus. The sequence continues at coordinate 4,499,111 of JAKKIB010000253.1, forward strand.
TAATGAAACAGAGTTGGTAAAATTATGGCCCTTCACATTTGTAGAGTCATTAAAACTAAACTCTCAATTTCTTTAGTAAACTGAAAGTTTGAAACTTTTTATCTATTTAAAGAAGTTGATGTGTAAAAACAAGAAATTCTGACATTTTAGTAATAAGTTATTTCTAAACAAGCATATTTGAACTAAAAGGAAATAAGTTTAACCATAAGCTTAATAATGAGTTGGCACATAAGCCAACATTGCTCATTAATTTATATAAGCAAAATCTATAAATTTTATGTGTATTTTTTTTTCTGCTTCTGCTTTTTTTTGTTTTAGTATGTTTTCTGTAATTTTGCTTTTTTGTTGTTGTTACCAACACTAACTACATAAATCTTTTACGTGTTGGTTATGTGATAACATTAAAATAAAAGCTAAAAGCAAATACTTTAACGCAGTTGTAACATTCACACAAGCACACCCCAGTAAAACTATAGAACTGAAAAAAAAAAATATATTACAACTCAATGAAAGTGCGGGTACGTTTTACATGTATGAGTGTATGTGTGTATATATATATATATATTTCTATATCATTATCATAGTAAATCTGCTGTTGTCACATTTTATAGTTATATGCTTCTTTATCTAAAATTTCTTAATGCCCCGCCAGTATCATCATCATCAGCAGTTTCTTCTCTTCAGTTTTACTTTGCTTTTTATTGTGCACTTAATAGAAAAGTACACTGTTGGCCTTTTTTTTTATCTTTTTTTTGTAATGTTTTGTATGTATTTGCCTTTGTGCCTTTGAATTTGTTTTTGTATTTGTATTTCGCTCAGTTTTTTTCCCTTTTTGTTTTTGGTTTTTGTGTGTGTGTGTGTGTGCGCGCATCTTTTTGCATGTTTAAATTCCATTATGTTGCAGTTAGTTACTTAGTTAGTTAGGGGAAGATAGAGAGTCATTTATAAATTATATATTTATGGTGGATATTTTTAAGGGGTGCTATGTCACACCTACAAGACAAAGATAAATGGAAAATTGCAACGGCAAGGAAGCGTAATAACCATATTGCAGCAACAATGCCAGTAATACTAATAAAAAATAATAAAAAATTTAGTTTTCCACACGAATATCTATTTCATAATTGTAACCTTGTGTAAACCAGTACATTGGCCGGATTTTCTCCATAAAACTTTCTTATCCATCTTAATGATAATTTAATAGAAAATTCACTTACACAGAAAACTATAACTTTATTATTGTTGTTATTATAATAACTACAAATAAACCAAGTAAAAGTATGAAAAAATATGAAAAATATGAAACTTATTGCTCAGGCCAGGCCAGCCTAACTACCCAGCAAGATTTTCATAGTTTTCTTCAACTTCTACTATTTTCTCATATTTCTTAAATTTTTCATGGATTTAGTTAACAGATAAGAACTAGTTTAAGTATTACTCGGTTGGATAACTTTATGAAATGCTATTCAGGTTCTCTTATCCAATTAAAAGGGAATTTTTATCTATAAAACTTTTCCATTACTTCTCATATTGTTTATCTTTAATTTTGTTATTTTTATAATTCCATCGGTATAAGTTTCCTGGCACCCTACACCACTAATGCTGTGGAATATAATGGATTTGTTAGTAACACCTAAAGTTATCAATTTTTATGTTGGTCCATCATGTAAACTTCTTAACAACATACAAATCGCCATTTTAATGATGATCCTAAAAATCTGCTCATGGATACAAATGCAGATTTTTAGGATCATCATCATCAGTGAAATTTTTAAAAAAGATAAATCGTTATAGTTAGAAAATTTTCAATACTTTTTACTAAAATTTAGTTCACCTTTATTTGCTTGTTATAAACAAATAAAGTAGTTCATATTTATTTTCTAGAGTAGTCCTTTTTTTTGAATCCTTTCTCATATAAAAAATTTAATGTTGCTTAACTTTGAAAAATTACAACTTTTATTTTATTTTATTTTATTACAATTTTCTTGCTTTTAAAAATATGCAAAGGCAAAACGCTATAGGGTATTTTAAGAGTCACTATCAGCCATCTAAAATGTTTTTACTTGCTTCTTAAATTGTAATTTATGGAAAAAGAACAAAGTGTGGGGGTTTTGAAATTACATTAAAGAAAAATATGTTCAAGATTTTATGTAAAAGATAAAAATGTAAAAAAATTCTAAAGACCACTTAAGTTAAATAAAAATGAAAATATAATGTCGCTTTTTACAATTTAAAAAAAAAAAATTTAAAATTGAAAAAAAAACAAACTGATTTTAATGCAGTTAAACTAAATCAAAAAAAAAAAATGACACGAAAAATGACAAATGATGAGATATTCTTCAATTTCAAAAAAAAAAAAAAAACAAAAACAAAAAAAATTATAAACTTCTTAGTTGATTTTATTTATTTATTTATAATAATTAGATTTTTGTAATTACTTTTCATTTGCCACGTGGCATATCATCTAAGAAAAATGATCGTAAGAAGCAGCTGAAACTATTCAATTCATACAAATTAATCCAATTTCATTACAAAATGATACTTTGAGAAAATGCATGGGAATGATTTCCTTGAATCTTAACCATGACATTTCGTGCTAAGAATTCAAAAAAGAAGCCTATTTCATTACCACTCAGAATACGCCTTGGGAAATCTGTTCTTAATTGAGTTTGGCATGTAAGCAGTTTCACCAAAATTTGAGGCAGAGCAAAGCAAGAAAAAAGCCGTCTTTAACTTGACAGTACTCTACAATGATAAATGACGACTTTTAGATAAGGACATTTATTTTTATTTTTTGGTTATTTTTTTTTTTTTTTTTTTTTTTATTGAAGATCTTGAAGTTGGCCTAATCGAATTTATAGAATTTATAATTGTAAGCCCTTGTTAGAAATTATTGTAAAAGAAATATTCTAATCATATAATGAATAATACATTACAACAATTAAGTACATTAATAATTAATACATTTTACATTACTGTTAATTAAGTACGTTAAAAACGTTTACAATTTTAGATCGCGTAAAATGCGTCTCAGACAAGAGAAATCTATTTGAGAAAACCAACAGAATTTTACTTTAAATCCTTTATTTAGACACCAGGCAGGCACTTTATTTATATACGTACCCTTCTGATTATCTAAGTAATTAAATAATTAAGAAAAAGCAGCTGAAAGGCATTTTTGGTATAAGAGAGGAAAACTTTTTTAAATAAAATAATTCTTCTAATCGAAAATATTTTATGCCAACTTTGGCATGGAATGCTATCACTTTGCCATTCCTCCATCCATTTTCTCCACTTTCTTTACTGAAATGGAAGCATTTTAAAAACATTAATGTGATGGCTTCAATAAATAAAGTACATAAAATTATTGGAAAAGTGCAAACAAAATGAAAAATAAAAGTACATTAAATGTCAATAAACTTTACATTTACATCAATTTATACGCAAATTTGCTGTCAAAACCATTAAAGATTATTCCCAATACTTTCCATTTTAGAGTGACATGTCAGGCGACAGTACACAAAATTTTATAAATTTTTATTCAATGATATCGCTATAAATGCATTAAATTTTTCTGTATAGATATTTTTGTTGAGGGTTTTGTTGTTCTTGCCATTGCTATCTTTTGTTGATGATGTGACACTTTACCTCATATTTCCTGTACTTTATGAATATATCCGTTTTCAAAAAAAAAAAAAAAAAAAAAAAAAAGGAAAAAACAAAACAAAATAAACCAAAAATATCATCAATTTTTTTGTCTTTACTTTTATGTACTTATTTGTAAGTGTAAGTGTCGGGAGTTGTTGTTGCTTAGCAAATTATTAACCTGAATATAAGAACTGAAAACACTCCTAATAAAATGGAAACAAGTATGTATCGGATTGGTTTTTTTTTTTTTTTTCATTATACGAAGTTCACATCTGAGGTCTTACATTGAAAATTTCGCATTCAATTCGTTAAGAAACAGGTATAATTTTTTTTTTTTAACTCTTCCAAACAACTTTATTTAAGATGAACAAAAAATCAAGAGAATTAGCTAATTTATAATGGAGAAACTCTTTCTTCTTTTTACCGGAAGGGTTTGAAAAAATTTGGTGATATAAGTCAAATCTTCATTTTAGATTCAAATAATTAATGGCTTTCTTTAAAATGTATTTTGCATGGTAAATTTGTTACATGTTCTGCATAGTAAATAGTTGAACGACACGGACTTTAAATAATAGCATTTTGGTGCTGTCATTTTAAAAATTTTATATTTGGATGGACCGTACATCTGATGCCTGAAATCGAGTCTGAATATGATTGTTAAAGCATTTTACTGCACAGTGATGAAGGATAAATAAACTGAACTGCAACTTAATATCGAATCATAGTAATTTTATTTTTCAAGAACCTTAATGTCAGAAACTCTTAGTTTGTTCATAAATTTAAAGTGAAATTTTTATAAATTTTCTGATTTGATAAAAAGGAGTTAATGTAATTGGCAAAATTTCAATTTCTAATTATTTAAGAAATGCAGAGTTAAGTAAATAAATACTTTTATGATCTCAAGTAATTCGATTGAGATAATTCGGTAAACTAAATGCGTCCTACCTTTAAAGTTAATTAGCAATAAAAAAGACTGCTACTAAAATTGTCCTATTTTGGCCTATTTTAAACAAAGCAAATCGGGAGCAGTTGATTCAAGTGCCTTGAATTTCGAAAAGTTAAATACTTGACCTTCTAATACTCAACAAAATAAATTTCGTATTACTTGAAGAAGCTTAAACGTACTTGAAAATTTTCGGTATTAAGAGAAAGAGTAACGAGGTATTATATAATACCTTTAATAGAGTCTACGCTGGTTGAAATATTATTGGTATCTTTAGAGTAACTTTTTACAACAAATGACAATAAATCGTATCGTTTGAAATTTTTTACTTCTTTAGCAAAGATGACGGTAATAATTTACATGGCCAATGTAAGAATTTAAATCAAATTAAATGAAATCAAATATTCATCTCAAATTCGAATAAATTATTCATATCATGGCTTCAACGAAATCTATCGTTGAAGCCATGATACCGACTACAAACCACAATTTTACGATTCAGAACCTGATACAATTTTTTAGGAGTAAATTGAAAACGTAAACAAAAAAATTTTAATTTGTTATGCTTTTTGCCCATACTTTGTAAACTAATGGACTTACCACTTGGTAAAAATTTCAGTTTTCTATCTTTTGCAGTTTGTAGCTCATGAGCAAAAAATACCAAATTTTTCATTGTTGGCATATTTTTTGATCGATTTGGCCTATCTTCAAACCCAACGTACAGGCAAGGGCTTCCAATTGTTCCGTCAAATTTGGGATCGATATCTCAAATTGGAGAATGTTTACAACATACAAACACCCAGACTAAAAGACATGTCTAAATTGATCCATTCTTAATGCTGTTCAAGAATGTATATAGGGCCTCCAACGGTTCCTTTTAGGCTTTACCCCTAATCTCTGTGTGATGATTATAAAAATAACAAATATCAAAATTAGAATGCACTTTGTTTAATTTTGATTGGGGCTACTTTTATTATTTGTAAAGTAATTTTGTTTGACCATCAAAAAATCAAAATTAGAAAACGTTTTATATAAATTGATTACGGCCATTGGATGTGTGGCATAAAGTTTAATGATAATTTATGACTTATGGTTTTACTTTATTATTCTCTGACATTTTTATGTTTTTTTTTTCGATTAAATTGTTTTCTTTTCATATTCGTTATTTACAGCAATTTTATTGAGCAATTTTTACTAGAATGCTTGTTTCCATTCAGGCATTTTATGTCCGCGGTATGTACAAATAATAAAAACAGAAAAACAAATGAATAAAAATTATTCATTTGTTTTTCTGTTCATAAATGAAGCTAATAAAGTGAAAAATGAAAACCAAAAACCAAAACCCCACTTGAAAAAATATATATATATAAAATGAAAAAATAAAAGAAAAAAAATTATTTGGTTTTACAGCCATCATTTAAATGTGTTTATCAATGTTCAAATAAAAAAAAAAAAGAGGAAACTCCCTCGCGATCAATGTCAATACAATTCCATTCAATTTCATCGTATTCAACGTAACACATCGGAAAAGAGAAACAAAGTTTTTTTGACGGTTTTCAAACTTTCATTCATGCCATAAAATAGTTAAATAAAGTTATGATGTCTGCCATTGTGGTTCCTGTGGTTCTTTTCATTGTTGCCATTTTAATTAAGCCATTATTACCATTATTATTTAATATTCTTTTCTATTGATGGCATAAATAGCCGCCTCTAACAGATGTAGCTCAGATTGCGCATACATGAATTCAATTTCATGTATTTAAAGGCAAAAAAAAAAACCAAAAAAAAACCAAAAAAAACCAAAAAACCAAAAAACTAATATCGCTTAAATAAAACCGTTAGAGAAATCGAAATTGCCGATTATTTCGATGCAGTCGAATTAATAAAAACTCTACGTCCCAGTTTTGTGTAATAAATCGGGGTAATGAATTACAGGTCAAGAAAATAAAGTAATGCTGATTAAATGAATGGGACTTCAAAATACAGATTAAATCTTAGACCCAGAAACATTCAGTACCGATTTACGAAATGTAAAAGTACATCCGTACCGATTTATATTTAAAAGTATTAAAAATTGTCCATATTTTTTTGTTATATATTGACTTTTTCAAAATGGAATGTTGTCTGGACAGTGATTATAAAAAATTTTCAATTTTATACCATACCATTTCTCCCGAAGCCTATTTCGATACAGTCGAATTTATAAAAAAAACTTTACATCACATTTTTGTGTAATAAATCGGGGTAATGAATTACAGGTCAAGAAAATAAAGTAATGCTGATTAAATGAATGGGACTTCAAAATACAGATTAAATCTTAGACCCAGAAACATTCAGTACCGATTTACGAAATGTAAAAGTACATCCGTACCGATTTATATTTAAAAGTATTAAAAATTGTCCATATTTTTTTGTTATATATTGACTTTTTCAAAATGGAATGTTGTCTGGACAGTGATTATAAAAAATTTTCAATTTTATACCATACCATTTCTCCCGAAGCCTATTTCGATACAGTCGAATTTATAAAAAAAACTTTATATCGCATTTTTGTGTAATAAATCGGGGTAATGAATTACAGGTCAAGAAAATAAAGTAATGCTGATTAAATGAATGGGACTTCAAAATACAGATTAAATCTTAGACCCAGAAACATTCAGTACCGATTTACGAAATGTAAAAGTACATCCGTACCGATTTATATTTAAAAGTATTAAAAATTGTCCATATTTTTTTGTTATATATTGACTTTTTCAAAATGGAATGTTGTCTGGACAGTGATTATAAAAAATTTTCAATTTTATACCATACCATTTCTCCCGAAGCCTATTTCGATACAGTCGAATTTATAAAAAAAACTTTATATCGCATTTTTGTGTAATAAATCGGGGTAATGAATTACAGGTCAAGAAAATAAAGTAATGCTGATTAAATGAATGGGACTTCAAAATACAGATTAAATCTTAGACCCAGAAACATTCAATACCGATTTACGAAATGTAAAAGTACATCCGTACCGATTTATATTTAAAAGTATTAAAAATTGTCCATATTTTTTTGTTATATATTGACTTTTTCAAAATGGAATGTTGTCTGGACAGTGATTATAAAAAATTTTCAATTTTATACCACACCATTTCTGCCGAAATTTTATGTAACACTCAATTACATTACAAGGTTTGCAAGGTTTAAGGAGGTTCCAAAACATACGATCTATTAATTGGATATTTTGAGAAAATATTTACTTTTGATGCTAAGCAGAGTTTTTGCTTGATATTTTGGAAAAGCGTGCAAGTAAAATTAAATTACAATTCATGTAGAATTTAGATGTTAAAATACATTTGTAAAATCTTTTAAGTTTAAAGGGATTACAAAAATAAATGAATGCTTAGGATATTCTCATGAGAGATTTGCTTAAAAATTGTCCCATTAACTTAAATTTTTATAAAAGTCTTATCAATCGATTTTTATTTGAAAAATTTCTTTTAAATAAGGCCTTCTGTTGAGCGTATTTAAAAATGGTAAAAAATAATTTAGAAATGCTTTAGATCCTTCAACAAATCTTCATATAAAACTAACTATCTGTTTGACTCTTTTTATTTCTGTCTATCTGTATATCTACCATGATATTTAAACTGATCCATAGTACAAGTAAGATTTATAAATAAGTACATTGAAGGAGTTACATTAATTTAAGATTCATAAATAACTCTCAGAAATTGTTGCTGCTACTTTATATAAAACCATATAAAATTCTTTAGATATAAATGCTGCTGGTTAAACAAAAGAAAAAAAAAAAAAAGAAAACCAAATAATACGATGAATTAATGAATAAATGAATTAATGAATGAATGAATGAATGAATGAATGAATGAATGAATGAATAAACATCAAATTTGCGTAATAACGTAGATACATGTACAAATAAATATATCGCCTCGATATTTATAAATCTTTGAATGCATTTGTATGTATTTGAGTCAAATTGCATATAACAATATAACAATATAACAATATTTATTATATATCTCAGCTAGCCTGTTGTCTCTTTATATATAAACTTTTATCCATTCATCCATCTATTTGTTTAATTTTATTTCCTTTTACTATTTTTCTTTATTTCTTTATTTTTTGGTTCTCGTGTTTTTTTCTCTCTTTTTTTTTTTTTTTTTTTTTTTTTTTTTTTTTTTTGTAAAGACAATAGTGGTTATTTTCCATCACACAAATATTTCGCAACTCCTACAAATATTTATATCTTTGGTAGCAAAATTTTATTTTTAATAAATCTCTACCTTTTTCATAATTTTTTTATTTGTTATAACCACCATTTAAAGGTTGGTGGTATATTCATTTTGTCATTATGTTTGTAATGCCTTGATCGATTTTGACATGTCTGTCCGCTATGTATATCTATTTGTTGTTGTATATATTCCTGATCGAAAAACTTTGAGTTATCAAGACTCAAACTTGACGATATCATTGGAAGTTTTTGAAAATGGACAAAATTGGTCTAAGGACACGCCTACAATAAACAACATAAACTGAGAATGACTCATTATTTTAAGCAAAAGAAAAATAGAGGCCATTGGCTTATAATGTCTATCCAAAAATCGGGGGGCTTAGGCAAACTTTCATTTTTTTTTTGTTTACGTTTTCAATTTACTCTTAAAAAGCTGAAGCAAATTCTGATTCATAATATCATGGTGTATTGGTGTTGGGTATGTAGGATTTAATCCCAGCCAAATAAAATTTTTCTACTTGTTTTATATTTTATATTTTGTTGTACTGTGCTTGTACTTTCTAAAAATAAATTTTCTTGGGCATTACAAACTTTTTTAATTTTGTTATTGTTTTTTTTTTATTGTTGTTGTTATTTTAAAGGATTTACAATCTGAAATTGAAACGCATCGTGTAGTGTATGATCGTTTGGATGGTACGGGCCGTAAATTGCTAGATTCGTTGACATCACAAGAGGATGCCGTTATGCTACAGAGACGTTTAGATGAAATGAATCAACGTTGGAATCATTTGAAATCCAAAAGTATTGCCATAAGGTAATTAAACACAATAATAAGATTATGGTGGCTTCTTCAAAATGGTAGAAAAATATTTCTACTTGTACTTTACAAATATGTTTTGTTCTCTTCTTTTTAATTTTTTTTTATTTTTTGTCCTTTTTTCTTATACAGAAATCGTTTAGAAAGTAATTCAGAACATTGGAATGCTTTATTATTATCATTACGGGAATTAACTGAATGGGTAATACGTAAAGATACTGAATTATCTACATTAGGTGTTGGCCCAGTTCGTGGTGATGCTGCCAGCTTACAAAAGCAATTGGTATGTTAACAAGGAAATAATTGATTAATCAAATAAAATTTCTAAGTTAGAAATTACTTATGGAAAATTTACATTTTGAAAATATTATTCAATAGAAATCCATGGACTTATCAAAAACTATATAATTTAAATTTGATTATATTTTAAAATGGTAAAAAGGTATTTAAAAAATGTAGGTAGGTGTAGATGTAGGTGTATCCTCCATTATGGCCAATGTTATTACAAACTTATTTTAAAATATTCAAAAATTAATGTCGCATCGTTCAAAAATGTTAGAAAGGGCTTAATTTGCTCCCTAACTTCCATAAGAACTGTGCTAATCATTTGAAAATGATTTCAATTGTCAAATTAATATATCCACTATTTCAAATACAAATATAAAAATTTTTTTAACTTTATCGAAGACGGCCACTTCGACTTGTTTAGTTTATTCATCTTAATTTTACATTTAAATTGAAAATCCATCAAATATTTATAACTAAGTTAAATTATTACTACTAATTTTTATTGTTTACTCAGAAATGTAATTTCTACCAATTCTTTACATTACATCAAATTTAATAGAAACTTTTTGTTTTTGGGTTATTAAATTTTGTAAGCAAATCATTGAAACTGGCTCTGAGGATGTTTAAAGGACCACAATTATTCAATTTAATTATTATTTTTTGCTAGCACTTTGTTGATTTTTTCCAATAATTAAGATTCGTCTACAATTTTCATGTAAATCATTCAATAAGTGTTAAGTAGAAAAATCATGTAGCCGGGTCTAAATAATCAAAATTAAAAGGCCATCAAGACTTGTAACAAAAATGGGCAAGCAAATATTTTTTAAGGGCACATGCAAAATTTAAGACAAAAATTTAAAAATTTCTAAGGAATAAATTTGGGAAATTTTACTTTATTCAATTAGAAAAAAGGCTTACAAAATGCCTAAGAAGTAAACTGAAACAAGACGGTTTCACGAAATACGATGTTATGGATTACTTTTAAATTAAAGTTGAAAGAATTAAAAAATCGTTTATTCCTTAAGAAACTTTTTTTTCAAATCTCTTAAAAATTTGATCTAAACTGACGGACTTGGAGATATTTTCTTTCATTTTTACCAGAAAAAAAAAAGGTATTTCTTATCGAAGCAGCCATGTGAACCAAATGTTCATATGGTTCAAAAATTCAGTGCGCAAGCGAAAGCAAGTATTGAAATGTTCAGTGCGAAACATGCTGCCTACAAAACCATTAAATAATGCATCTTATGGATAAGTTCGTGCTTTTACTATATTTAGTTGTTATTCTTTTTCTTAACTTGTCTCATTATTTCAGTTAATATTTAATTTTATTATTAGTGCATATTTTACTTATTTTGTATGTCACCATTACAACTAAGTGACCAACCAACCAAGAGTGAGCATTTTTAAGACTCTTAACAATACAAAAGTATAAAAGAAGAGAAAAAAATAAATAAAAAAAATTGAAAGTATAAATGAAAAAATGTGAAAAAAAGCGAAAAAAAATATAAAGGAAGTAGTTCAAAATGTCCAAAGGTAAAATTATATCACATCATTCAATAAACCGCCGGTCTAAGTAGTCAGTAATTTTTTTATTTTTATTTTGCTAAAATAGCTACCCGAAATTTTCGAGTTCTATGCGACACTTCCATCCATCTGATTTTTTTCACCGCTAGGCGACGTTTTTAATTTCACTAAGAATCGCTAGCCACATGCCTCGTGGGCAATAATGAATCCATATTAATTTCATTAACATCTATCAATTTATCTTTTGAATTCGTTTGAAGGGCTCTAAGTAAAAGACGGAACTTGCACTTCGGAAGCAAGTTTAAAACTTTTTATTTGAAGTATTTGAAGTACTTGAAGTGAAATGGTCAATGTAGTGGATAAATCTTAAACAGATATACCAGTAATTTTAAAAATTTTGTCATTCCAATTACTTTCTGACCCATATGAGTTATATAGAAAGTAATCATCTAAAGTGTACAAGCAACTTCCTTACAATGAACATTAAACAGGTCTCATGTATAAAGCGGAAATTTTTATTAAAATAATTTTCATTCAGCTACATTTTCTATGCTTTCTTTCTTATTTCATCTTACAGTTTTACTATGCTGCTGTCTGTCATTATTTGTATGCATTTACATTTCGTTTTCCGTTTTGCATTTTTTTTTTTTTTTTTGTAATACCTTAAACACCATTAAATGTTGCCGAAATGATGGTTGATGTTGATGTTGATTTTGATGTTGATTTTGATGTTGAGAGGTAACTCTCTCTGTTTCTCTCTCTCTCTCTCCATTTAACGTGATTATATAAGACAAAGATTTTTACATTTTTATTTATACATTGCATTTATTTAGACAGCTTTAAGTAGCAGCCAGGAGCAAATTAATAATAAATATGAACGGAATTTGTTTAACAAACAAAGAGAAGAAATATAATTTGCAATTGAGTTTTTGCTATAAGTTTTGAAATAAACATTCACCAATAATTAAAATACATTGATAGTGAAAAATAATATAAGAAAATAGACAATTACCGTTTGTTAAGTTTTCACTTAACAGTTGCTAACGCTCGGTATAATTAAACGCATATCGATAAAAAAGTACCTAAGGCTTGCATTACAATTGAGAGAGATAACAAAATTACCTACAATTTCATGCTAACTTCTCACACTGTATGTAACTAAACATAAGTTAGTTTTAGCATATACAAGGGCTTCTATTATAAATAAAGAAAAGTAACGAGTGAAACTGCATTTGATTATCATCACATTTTTACATAAACTTATAGTACCCAGCATCTAAAATCGTATTTCAATTCAATTCGCTAATAAAGTCTATAAAGCCTTGCGATCACTTTATTTTCATGAAATAATTTATAAGCGTATATATATAAATATTTTTATGTTTGTAATGTAATAGATAAATACATAATACAGACGCACACATATAACAATTACAATTAAATATTTGTGTAAGAATTTTGCTTTTAATTTACTTCATTTACTTAATTTACCTCGATATGCAGCATTACAAGAATGCATCATTACAAAATTATGTATGTCAAATGTAATGTAAAATTATTTGAATTATTCATCTAAAAATATGTTTATGCAAATATGTTTATGTAAATATTTATTAATTTAACTTAATGAAAATTCATTCAAACATACATTTGTACATTCAAATATCAATTAGAAATTCTATATGAAACTTTTCATAAATTTACTCTAATTCTTTTTGACGTTCCTTGAGTAAATCGATAACCATGAATATGAATCGATAATTATGAATTATGAATTATTAAATAAGCCTCAATCATTTTATTTTTACTTTTCATGCCATAATAATTATCAAATTTTTATGGTACTTCTCTTCATAATCAATTGAAATTTTAATTGTATAGCTTGGAAAAAAATAAGAAGAACAACCGCCTTCATTTATATAACGTATTATTGTTTACTTTATATAGGATGATCATAAAGCATTTCGTCGTCAATTGGAAGATAAACGTCCAGTGGTTGAAAGTAATTTATTAAGCGGACGCCAATATGTTGCCAATGAGCCACCTGTTTCAGATACCAGTGACACTGAAGGTAAATCTCTTAAAAATTTCTTTAACAGATTTCAAATAACATACATATCCATCATTTATTTATTCATTGCTTCAATGTAGATTCTTTACAAATGAACAAGCAAAATAAAATGTAGCATCTTAATAAAAATTTTACAAGAGCAGCAGCCAGACACAAAATGCCATTGCATTTTAAATGAATGTTAAAGGCAATATTTTTTTTTTTTTTAATTAATATTTCTAAAGAGAATGAAACAAGTAAATAAGATAGAAAGTGATGCAAGAAAATTAGAGTGCAAGAGAAATAAATAATAAAAGTTTCCATACATTAATTCAATTCAAGTTCAAGTGAAGCAATAAATTTATGTAGGCTTTTTCATGATACCATTAAATCGCAATCGAATTGCTACATCTTAATTTTTATTAATAATTTTGATGCTTTTTTGATTCGATCGGAAGCTCAAAAGTGAAAATTATTTAACTCTGAGTTTCAGTCTATTTATTTGGAACAAAAAAGATCCAAACAAAATTTTTCATAAAAATGGTAAAATTATGAACGAATTGCAAATGCTACATAGAACTAAATATATCAATCAAATGATAATTCGAACAAGCAAGGGCCAAAAAAATTTGCAATGTTTAATTTAATTTTTCAAAGACTCAAATAAAATCTTGGGTATTCTACGGATTCCATTAGTGAAAATCTTCATTTCCGTAGAAGCTGACAAAGTAAGGCCAACCAGAATAATAACTTTGATATAGAAAGTTGTGCATTTGAAACGAACAAGGTACTCACAAGTACGCATTCATTCAAAAAAAAAGCCTCCCCAAGAAAACAATTTCCATTTCATTTCCTTTACATCTTATGTCTCTTATGATTAATTGTATGTATTACATTTGCAGTAGATCATTGTCAAATCCATTCCAAAATATAACTTTGAATTTACAAAATACAAATTAGACCTTTATTCCCACATCTATCAATTTGAAGAGCCAACTAAATTCTAAAATATTGTCCTATAAAATATTTTCTTCAAATTTTTAGCAAAAATTTTTCTGATCATAAATTTCTTAAGTTGGCTTTTTGCTATTCCAAGAGAATTCTTATTTTAAAAATAAATTGCCTTGTAATCATTTGATAAATTTAAAATTATTAACCCATTAAAAGTAATCTGGTGGTTTTTTTTTTTTTTTTGGAACCGAATTTACTTTTTATTGTAATTGAACAGATAAAAACACTTTCATTACATTGTTCTGAAATTTATTAGTGTATTTCAACAAAAAAAAATTTTATGCCAATATTTTGATCATGCCCTTTATAATCGATATAATTCCTTCCTAATCGGTATAATTTTTAAAATAACAAAAAAAAAAAAAAATTGTAGAAAAAGAATGTTACGCCAAAGTAATTGGAAAAATTATGATATACCTGCAAAGTGTATTTGCCTTTTTAATCATGTAAATTAAAATGAACTTTACGATGCTGGACGATAAAACTTTAAATTACTTAGTCTCTCTCATCACCATCCTAAACGTTAACTTTCACATTACACTTCAATGCATTTAATGTATCAATTTTTCTACACGAAGAGATAATTATGATGTTTGTAATGATGATGATGATGATGATGAAATTGTCTAGTTGTATTTTTTTTCTGTGTACTAAACTTTCCTTGTAAATGTTCAAAATGAGAAAAAAGTAAAAAAACTAGTTCATGTAATTTAGACTTATTTACCTATTCAGTTATATTGTGCCATAAAATTCAAAGTAAGTGAGAAAGAAAATGAAAAGAAAAAAAGGAAAAAGGACTAAATTGAAAAGAAATAAAGAAAGCGATAAAATGTATTCGTCAGTGACTGACATATATTTACCATGAAATCATCAAATAAGGAACCAAATAATAATAAAAAATTTATAAATAAAAAGCTCCGCCCCCCCCCCCCCCCCAAAACAAAAAACAAAAAACATATATGGCGCACATACATGCATTTTCCAATGTCTATCGTAAAATAGTAGATGGAATCATACAGAAAGGAAAGCGCAATTTTCG
Source organism: Melophagus ovinus (assembly GCA_023089585.1). Classification (NCBI taxonomy): domain Eukaryota; kingdom Metazoa; phylum Arthropoda; class Insecta; order Diptera; family Hippoboscidae; genus Melophagus; species Melophagus ovinus. Next base: position 4,514,671 of record JAKKIB010000253.1, read on the forward strand.
CTTAGGGGCGCCCGATCCCTAGAACTACCAGCTCAATAGTAAATGGCTCAGGTGAAGATCATTGCTGGACCGTCCTTGGAGGCACTCATGAGTTCACGCATTCAGATCAAAAATTTAATTTGATATCATGGTATCATCAATTTTAATAATGACCTTTGTGTTGATATTAAAGTTGACTTCGTGAGCGTTCACAACACGTCCAATGCTCGTGCTTGTCATGCAGGATCCCATTTCCCCAATAAAATACATAACCAGGCCTGCGCAGCTTATGCAAAACCATACATAACCAGGCCTAAGGATTTTGGGAATGTTCCGAACCTGAATATCAGAGTTTAAGCTTCATAGATAAGATGCAATACGCTAACGTGACACTACCATGTACACGTGATCCTAGCCCTCGAATTGTACTTAGTGTACCAGGCATTTAAGCTATCAAGGCAGATGTGCAGGTGAAACTTTAACCGTGTACTCGTTCAAGTCAAAAAAATTAAAGCTTCACTATAGACGTCTTCGATATATTTAATGCAAAAAATTTGTCAAAATTTTGTCAAATTATCTAAAAAATTTTACCCTTTAGATGTTATGAAATCCAAGATAAATTATTTTTTTTTTTTAATCGCATCGTGTGATGAACGGTAAGACCTAAAAAGTAAAGCTTATGCACAATATTTCACTTTATGAATCGAATAGCATACCGGGAAACTTGCTTTTTTGGGTAAAACATTATAAAAATTGATCAAATTGATTTATTAAATAATCATTACACAAATTAGAAGTGAACACAACTTTGAAAGTGGTAAAATTTTTCAAAAAAAAAATGAAATTTCAAAATGAACTTTTAGATATTTTAAATGTTTCATGTAACTTGAATAAAATGAATGTCGTGTACATTTTATATAAAAATATTTCTAAGAAGCACCATCTAATTAATAATTTAAAGATTTTACAAACTTCGTATAAGATTCCAATGAAATTTTATTTCATTGGTTTCGTTTTCTTTATTAAGCATTAAGAAAATGTTTCACATGAAAATATTGTATGAGATATATACAAATTGAAAAGCAATTACATAACTCCACTTCTTGTGGAAGCAAATACCTTTTACATTTATTCAGACATTACATTTAATATTCTATTCGTTTTGTTCTTATTCTCCACAAAAATGTAAGAAATTGAGTTTTATTATTTCTCCTCTTTTTCCACTTTTACTTACTTTGCTTCATTTTGTTTTTTTATTTCTTTTATTTTTTCTTATTTATTATTTTTGTTATTTTTTTGTTACTTGAATAGCTCATGACACGGATTCACGTTATATGTCAGCTGAGGAGCAAAGTCGCGAATTGACACGTAGCATTCGACGTGAAGTTGCTAAATTATCAGAACAATGGAATAATTTAATTGATCGCTCTGACAATTGGAAGCATCGTTTAGATGAATATATGACGGTAAGTGAGACATATTTCATATAAATTATTTCCATCATAAATATGTAAGAGAAGTAACATTTTGAAAGTAATTTTGTATAAATTTAAGAAAGTTCACTGTGGCGTATGAGTGTTATTTATTTATTTATTATTATTATTTATTTTTTTTTTATAAGAATTTTACAATTAAGCTACTTTTATTAATTATTTCACATAAAGGCATCTGTTCACAAAACTGTTATATTGCTATGTATTTATCATGCCATTTCTTAATAACTGAATGATTAATGAGAAAAAACAATTTCCTTTAAGAAAAACTAAATTTCTACATTTTGGCTGGTTAATGATTAAGTTTTTGAATGAATTTCATTAGTTTGTGTCATTCAAAGTATCATATAAAATATAAAATGAAAATTTTAACATTCTCGTATTTTTTCATGTTACGATAAAAAAAAAAAAGATTTTTCTTCTTATATTCACTTTACATTATATTCTATAGAACTGTCTGTCCAACCACCAATGTGTTATGTATATATATGTGATATATATCATTTCTCCATTTAAACCATGAAGGAATATGGTATATAAAAAATATGCTTAATATTACAGATTTCAGTTAGATTTCAACAAATGTGGGAAGCTCCTTCGCATTAATTGAATTTTTCACATATTTCAACAAATCATATTTTTCCATTTCTTGCATTCATATTTATTTCATTGATATATTAAACAAATTTGTGAAATGTTATGGTACATTTAATTGCCTGATTTTAATTTACTCTAAATTAATTAAGTTAATTTTTAATGATTTTTCATAAAAAAATTTTATATCAAGGCTTTCAAAACACGTTCTCTATCTATAAAATAATGCATTTAGTCTAAGCAAAATTTTATGGAATACATTAAAAATTATATGCTTATTATTGCTACGGTTTTTTTTTTTTAATTTTTTTATATAAGTTTTTGTTCAGCCAAAAGCAATTATTCTCTTTTGAACGAAGCGTAATATTGTGGTATCATTTATTTATTTATTTATTTATTTATGTTTTTTGGCATAGACGTTTCATAAAAAACTTTAATTAATTGTTTTAATATACCCAGGAAGAAGAAGAAGAAAAATACATTAAAAAAAAACCAACAAATAAATAATAAACAAATAAAAGAGAGAGGACGAAGAAAACAAGAAGCAAAAAATTAGAGATGTTAAAAAAAATTATCAAAAATGGGCATTAAATGAGCATTATTTTTACTTATTTGGCCATTTGTCAAACGATCTAAAAATTTACGTGTAGAAAATTCTCAAGTGAACTGAATTGAACTGTATTGAACTGAATTGACTATAATTTGATTTCGTATGTTAAATCATGCCAAACAAGAAGGGCACGCCTTTCACTTTATAGAACATAAAAATTGGAATAGAAATTTCTTAATTGGATTCAAAATTTTATTTGGAAAAAAATTAAAGAAAATAATTTTTAGAAAATTTTCTTGTTTCTACTAATTTTCGAAAATTTTAGGACTTCCATTTTTTTTTTTTTTTTTTTTTTTACTAATGAGTTACATGAATTCCCCATGGTGGATTCAAGTCTATTAAGTGAATGTGTTGAGTATTCAAAATTTGATTTCAATCAAATTGAATTTTTTTTTTTTTCTTAATTTTTTCCTTTTTTTTTTTTATTGTTATTTCTTTTCCTTGTCATTGTCACTGCTGTTGCCACTGCGATTCCATAGAGATGATGTTGTTCTGTCTTTCTTTTTTATGTTCTTTTTTGGCTCAGTTTTCATGTTGACACAAAAAATAACATGAATTTATTATTATGGAAACAATTCTCTTGTTTGCTCGTTTATTATTAAACATATATATAAAAATGCATAAGTATATATATATGTATGTGTGTGGCTGTATGTGTGTGGCTGTGTGTGTGTGTGTGTGTGTATGTATATTCGAATAATTTCATATAAAAAAAAAATCTTTTTAAAATCATAATCATCTTCGAACGCAAAATGTTATACACAAAATATTTTACACACTTATAAAATTAATTAAGACATAATTTCACAAGAATCATAATTTTTTTTTTTCATTTATTTATGCCATTATTTTGTTGTGGGAAGAAATTCATTTTCGAATGAAATATTACATTAAAGTGTTAAAGGAAATTTAAAATTGTTATAAAAAAAAAAATATGAATCGAAACAATCGCATTTTAATGATTTTAAACGTAAATTGTTTGGATGCCAGAAATAGTTACTAATTTTTTCTTTCCTTTTAAAAATCAATACAATTTTTAATAAAAAACATATATTTTTATACATCTGGTTGATTTCTTTTAAATACAAATTTGAAGAAAAATGTCAATTAATGGCATTTTTCTAACAATTTTTTATCTATTTGAAATTAAAAACCAAGAACGTGACTACAAAACAGCTTCATATTAATGAATAACATTTAAAATATATTTTAAAGTTTTTAAATTTTAAAGCACCATTTTAAAGAGAATAAAAAGAACAAGCAACAACGTTATTTCTCTAATTAATAATCTCAGAGCATCATCTGAGGTATTAAGGAATCTCAAGATATGCTCAGGGTAATACGTTTATGGTAAAGTGCTATAATTTCGTTAGAATTTTTCATGTTTTACGCATGAATAGAAAATTGAAAGTTAATATAACGCTTTTTATTTTCTATTTTAAGTGAAAATAATTTTTTATGGAAAAATCATGGTTACCTCAATTGTTTGACAAATGGATGAACTGACGACCTGAATAATCTGACGACTCTAATAATAAATAAATTAAATGGCGAATGATTGCTATGAAAGAAACAAAAAAAAACTAAATGACGGTTGGGTGGACTAAATGACGTTTGGTTTGAATGATAAATAAATTGACAGTAAAATCTGTCACTTTTATATAAGAAACTCTTACGTACATTAACATGACTTGTTATCAGCTTGCTTCGTTGAAATTTTTTTAAGGCAATTTTACAAAATCTAAATCTCAGCAACAATTGGACATCATTTTAACATTTTCAGATAGAAAATTGGCTGACTCCTCTGAATTGTTTCGGAATCGCTACCAAGATTGGGTATTAATTGGGATTGGGTATAATATGGGATTAATCATTTAGTCCTAATGTTCATAATGTCTAAAAGAAAAGCATCAGATACTTTGCAAAGTATTTATATTCTTGATTAACATATTCTGAATCGATTTAGGCACATCTGTCCATCCGTCCTTATGTTCGTGTATGCTCGCTTTCAATTTGACCCAAGCATTGAAAATTTATATTTGTTGAGTAGTATTAAAAATAGGCTAAATCGATTAAAAGACACGCCCACATTGCTACTTAAACTGAGAACATTTTTCCCTTTTTAAGTAAACATTTGTAGTTTTTTTCTCATAACTTGAAAAGTGAAATAGATAGAAAGCTGAAATTTGGCAAAAATATTAACTCCATTACTGTACAAATTCTGCATGAAAATCATGTATATCGGCTACGCCTAAGCGGAATTCTACAACTTTAAATGATCTCTCTTTATTGTAAATTGTTACCAGAAATAGAAATGTCTAAGTGTTGAGGAGTATCCAAAATTGGACCTAAGCTAAATATAATTTTCTGCCACATTTTCAATAAAAAAATTAAAATGTTGGCATTGGTTTTATTGTTGTTGTTGTTAACGTCTTTCATGGCATTGTCGCTCATGAAATTTCAAATGATTCCATTCTAGAAAAAGTAAGTTTTATGCACATGAAAAAGCATTAATTATTTTTGACTTTTTTGTTTTTTTTTTTTTTGCTAATACTAATGTGCATGCTAATGAAGTTATTCTGTAAAACTACAGTTAACTAATTATTTATCAATGTTGTTTTTGTTTATGTTTTTGGGTTCTTAGGAATGGCATTGTTTGGCACATTTTAATGAAAAATGCCCCAAAAAAAAAAAATAATAATAAATTGCCAATTTAGTTAATTTAATTGTTACAAAATTTGGACAACACCTCATCGTACAATTTTTTTCTTTTTTGTACAATTCATTTGCTTATGTGCCATGTAAGAAAATCATAACGGTGGCAACGGGAAATGGAACTTTTTCTTGTAACTAAAGCATAAATAATGAGCTTTTTGTTTTTTATGCTTTTTGTTTTGTTTATATCATAAACTTTCTCAATTTGCATTAAAAGAAAAAAACTTTCACAATAAAAAAAAACATTATAATAAATAGCTACAAAACAAAATAAATGAGAAAGATTTCAGGAGATTGATGTGCCATAACAAAAATAATCAAAATAAATGGATTTTACAGGAAACAGCACAAATAGAGATGAAATCATTTGTATGCTCAAATGCACTCGCTTTTTTAAAAAGGCGAGTGCTCATACTCAATTTAAATGAACCTTTTGGAATTCTGAAAATGCTATTTGTAGAGATTTAAATTATAATAAATATCATTGTAATGTCCAGTTATCTATTTGTCCAAGATCAAGCAAATTTTATTTTCGTAAGTTTCAAAAGAATTTTCTATGAAATTTTCAACGAAAAATATATCACACCCATCATCAAAGACAAAATTATATAAATCAATTGAAATGTTCACTTTATTTAACCAATCAAGCGCTCAACTAACCAACCAACCAATCAATCAGTCAACCGTTGAGTCATTCAACCAAACAATCAATCAACCATCTAAATAATTAGATATTAGGAATTGACAGGCCGTTCATTCATTCATTTATGGAATATTTAAGCAGCATAAAAATATTAAATTGAATTGAATTGAATAGAATTGAATGGCGAGGCTGATTTTATTTATGTGAATAGCTACAATTTCATATTATACGGGGTCACGCCTCTCTTCATTTATGAAATGCTTGTCAGTCCATCGTTCCCTTTTTTTTTCCCAATTATTATTTTCTATCTATAAATGTTTGTTTAAACACGAAAAAAGCGGTAACATGAAAAACCAACAACAACAACTATAATAAATAAAATTAACAACAATAAGGATAATAGAAAAATGAGAAAATACCAAAAGTCCTAATCGTTGTATTACGCAAAAAAAAGAAGAAGAGGAAAATAAGAAAAAAAAAACATCAAACAAATATTTAAGAAGGGAATAAATGGAATCTTGTCTCCAAATGGTTAATGCAATTTTTTGTTTTTGTTTGGTTAGTTAACTTGATTGCTTGGTTAACTATAATAATCTAATTTGAGTGTTCACTTCTGGTTAATCAATTTACCATAAATATATTTCAAATGTATATTTTATAAATTCTTATGTATTTATGCATCTATTTAAGAGGTAATCTATAGTTTCCTTTAACACATTTACAATTCAATTCAAAATTCAAATCAGTTGTAAACGATAGAATTTTTTTTTTGGTTGACTTCTTCATGAATGGAAAGGCATGTTATTCAATCAAAGAATGGGCCATATTTCCTATCCAATTTGAGCAGAACAAGCTTAAAAAAATAGTTTTACTTATAAAACATAAATTCCTTCTATTAATTATAAAAGTGGGCGTGGCTATCAGTAATGCGTGCTATTAGAAATCGAATACTACATTGAAGATAAAAATCCTCGCAAAAAATGGGCCATATTTCCTATCCAATTTGAACATAACAATCTTAAAAAAATAGTTTTAGTAAAAAGCATAAATTCCTTCTATAAATTATAAAACTGGGCGTGGCTATCAGTAATGCATGCGTTAATACAACGATTAGAAATCAAATAGTTAATTGAAGATAAAAATTCGCGAAGAATTATTAAAATTCATATAACCGCCACCTCATAGTTAGATGAATATTTGTCTAGGGCCCATGGACTTCTAATGAGTTGGAAATCACTTTCTAGTAGATTAGGTTTATGGCATTTATAATCATTATTAGCAATGAACTTTTATGGCATCTTCATAATTCCAAAACAAAAGGGCTACCTTGATATATAAGAAATACCGTTAATTATATGGGCGTGGTAATATAACATAACAGAATTTCTATAAATTTTACTTTAATTTTTATAAATGCGAAATATCTCACCAAAAGTGTCTGCCCTTTAGAAAAGTTTCATATTAAAGTATCAACAATCATAAAATAAGGGAAAAATAGAATGAAAGATGTTAAGCGCTTCTGGTACATAAATTATGATTAAATATTTATATGAAAGGTAGACACTACTGTTACAAATAAACCCAGTTACATGAAAACCACCATGTCAGTATATAATTATTTAATTTACGGCAATGTACATTTTGTAAACGTTTTGCCACTTATTTCCTTTTATATTTCTTTTTACTTCTTTTTTATATTGATTTTTGTCCATACAGGCATACATGCACATTTACAACATCTATTTTACAGATATTTATATAAATTGCTGTACATTAATATAAAAATAAAAAAATAAAAAAAAAAATGAAAATATAAAAACAAAAGGGAGAAAGAATGAAAGACAGAAACATTTGTTGCCACAAATGCCTCGCATTTTTATATAAATGTTTGTTTGGATGTATGTATGTGTGTTTGAGTATTTATGTATATCTTGTACTTTTGATCACGTACGGAAGAAAACAATAAATGACCGGGAATTCATGTATTCAATGTTCAATGTTCAATGTTCAATGTTCAATGTTCTCGAGTAATTTCAATGCAATTCAATTCAATTCAATCCAATACCATTCAATTGAATTGATTATGGGCCAACCATTATGAATGAACGAACATACAAAAGAAAATAAATAAATACATAAATAAAATATAAGATTTCAGAATGAGAATGAGAATGAGAATGAGAATGAGAATGACAATGAGAATGAGTAAGAGTAAGAGTAAGATGCATACATCACATTCATCATATCCATTTGAAATGCATAGAAAAATGCTTTATTATAAACGTTACGGTTGTTATATTCACTAAACTATTTTATTATCCAAATAGTGTAACATACTTATTGATGCTAAAAGAAACTATTTCTTTACATATGCTTGCTATTGGTTGACTGCTGATATGTAAAGTAAATAAAATTGAAAGGCTATAGAAAGGTAAATAAAAATAATAATAATTTCATCTCAATTCTTTGAGTTTTATAATGAAATTTTATTAAAATATTTACAATAATTGCGTAACATGAAGAAAATTGACAACTTGTAAATTGTTTACATGAATTTTCATGTAACAAATAGATAAGCAAAAAATCTCATTATTGTAAATTTTTGTCTATCAAATGCATACTTTAAATTATATAAGAAAATAGAATTAATGAAAAATCATTAATTCTGTAATTGCATTCCATAATAAAGTCAATAGCTTGTTATCTTTTACCTTTTCATTATGCTATGGGAGAAAAGTATATGAAAAAAAAAATTCTTTTCTGGGCACCTAAGGAAATTTAATTATTTGATCATTTTCACTTTTAACTTTTATATAAATCTCATTAATAATATTAAAAACTGTTAAGTTGTCTGTTGATTATAAATTGAAACTGAAATATGAAAATTTAAAGAAATTAAAAAGAAAAAAAAACAACGTAAGAATGTTTTAGAATCTTAGAAGTAATTAAAAAGCCTTAGTATGCTTTTTTATTTTTCATAAATTCGATTCATTTATTTCTACATTTGTTTTTTTTTTTTTTTTTTTTTTTTTGAAAAAAAGACCAAAAGAAATTTAAAAGTTTTCTCAAAAGAAGAAAAGTTTCAAATACATTCATTTATTTAGAATGAATGAAAAGTAATTTTTATTTCTTTACAGCAAACTTCTTAGAAACAAATTCCATTTATTTTGAAAAATTTGTTTATTACATTTTATTGTTTCACTTTTCTTACATATTATTCCATTTAATTTCATGTGTCGTACACTCGCTTAGAATTAAAACTAAAAATGCCACAAAAAAATACACCAAAAATATATAAAATGAAAAATACAAAGTCGCCAGTATCACTAAAAACATTAAACCCCAAAAAAAAAAAAAAAACAGAAAACTTGCAAAAAAACAAAAAAAAAGGAAAAACGAAACCATGAACGAAACCATTTTCCACAATAATGTACATTATTTTAAACTATCTATTATCTCTTCATGCTTTTTCCTTTTCGTTTATCTTTGTTCAATGTATCTAGCTCACTCATATTTTTTTATGTCTCCATTATTTAATATATTTTATGCATATAAAAAATTTTATATATTTGATACTTGAAATGTCGTTCGGGAAGTTGAAAAACGCTGTTGATACGTATGTACAAGAAAAAAATGAAAAAGCAGATATATATAAAAATATAAAAATGTTGGTGTGATATAGGAAAATATGTAGTAATAGTTCATTGAAATTTTCTCTCTTCCTCTTTTTGTATATGTACCTTTTTTTTTACATTTCATTGCATTTCATTTCATTTGATTTGATTTCATTTCATTTCATTTCATTTCATTTCGTCTGTTACAATTTCCCATTAAGTTTACACTGTTATCATAGACATAAACCACTTAACACAATTTCTACAATTTTGTTTTCGTTCTCATTTTAATTCTTCTTCTTGTTATTAGCCTTTTACATATGCCATACATTTTTTACATTTATTTTTTCTTCACACACACACACACACACTTATAAATATTTTGTATGGCCCCTTCAGAAATATTCGAATATCATCACTTTATTGAAAAGATGGATGCATATTTGTAATTTTAAATAAATTTTAAAGCGCTCTGATCTGATATCACTGGAATGTGACAAGCTCACAGTTGACCCATCTATTCGTAAATGTTGATAGAACAATTTTTAAATGTTGCTGGTCAAATTCTGATATGTAGATGCCTAATTTTGATGCCACAAATTTATAATTTGTTATTTTTATTGTTTTGAAATTTTCATGGGCTGGCCTATAAAAAAAAACAATGTACTTTCTGTATAGTAATGACAAGTATTTAAACTAAGACTCCAATCAAATGTATAAATATATTTTTCCTATTTGTTAACTATTTTCTTACTTAGGACACTTTTACTTAATACGTACAACATTTTTCTACATGTAACACAATAAAATCTTGAAAAATGTATGGTATAAGAATATTAAAAAAAAAAAAAATTGGAAAGAATTATGCTGTAACATATGAAATATTATCTAACGGCGTGAGTGTTTGTGATAGAATTCTTAAGTGTGTTATGAGAAATTATGTGTAATATATTTCATTTTTATATATAATGTTTTTCTCAAATATTTTTCTATTATTATTATTATTAAATCACATACATTGAAAGCTAAATATGGAATGCAGAAAAAGAAAAACTATGAGTTTTTCCATTTCATATATACATTCAGCATTTTATTTTATATTTTGTTTTCTATTTTTATTCTTTAATATTTTTATGTTTTCTTATTTCTTTTTTTTAAATACATAACTTGCGTTAAAAGCTATCATGACCTAAACAATTGATGCATTGACCTTTCCTTAAGTAACATAAAACATAAATATAACCGTACATGTTTTATGTGGGGGTGTAACTAAGCTAACAGAAAAAGGAAATATATATTTAAGCACTACTTTCACAATGCGACTTAATACATTTGTAAAGCATAATATTTATAATGTAACAAATTTTGCTGTATTCTTTCTATATACTTCCATTACCAATACCATTACTATTTCCATTAGTATTTTAGATTTCCTTTTTTTCTCATTTTAACTGCAAGAACGTTATTATATTTATGATTTATATTATCTTACTCTCTGTCTGATTCTCGTTCAGGACTACTCCACGTTCACAGCATATATATCATATTTTATGACCATAACTTAACCAATAAATTAACATAAAAACTGTTTAAGTTTAAATGTATTATTTTTCTCCTCCAACCCCTTCCCCCAACCAAAAAAAATTGGTAAGAAAAAGGTATCGTCATAAATTTTTAAATAAATCAATTGAACAATAAAATGAAAATATTTTATGTATTTTAATTTAATAGGCAATAATAAATTAATTATTAAATAAGCCTAAAAGTAGATTTCATTATAATAATTATAATAATTTTATCAAATATTACTAGGTTCCATTAGTACTTACTAAAAATAGATAGATTTAAATAGATATTAGATTTCTAAAAGTATAAAACTTGATTTGTAACATTGTCATAGCAAAATATACTTTTAGGCTTAACAAGAAAATCAGCTCTAGATCATTAAAAGCGCTACTTTACTATACTTTATACAGTCATCTTTGCATCTTTCAACCAACGTATCATAATGATGTTAAAAGTATAGACTTTTCGGCATTTTTTTTTAACAGCCTTTTAGGATGGATTTTTTTACACTTTTAACATTACGTTTTTAAATTAAATGAAATATTTAGCAAAAAAAAAAAAAAAAAAGTACGCAAATTTTCTGCATTATTTGAATCATTTGTATAGATACGATATAAACTAGTTGTTAAATAGATAGATACGAATTTAACATCCGGTTATTGAAAAAAAATGTATAATTTTATAAAAAATTCCTTTTTTAATGGTTTATCATTAAATATGGCCATGTAGACAGCATTGTAAATAATATGCCCATACATTAAATGATTTACGTTACAAGATAAGCACACCAATCAATTATATATTGCTGTTGGCCTCGTTAACAGAGCATCACTTGTTTACTGTTATTATTTAAACGTACCAGACAATGATGATGCTATCAATTTCATTTATATTTTATTCTAATTTATGATGAAATATATAGCGCATACATTTTTCTTGTTTTTTTTTTCTTTAATATTGCTATAGAAAATGACAATAAATAAAGGAATATTAACAAGCAAACAAACGAACTAATAAAACGTTTTATGATGATGGTAAATTATTTCCTATGAATTGATAAGAGTAAAACAAAGTAAAAAAAAAAAATATACAAAATGGCAAAATATGCCTAAATTTCCTGAATTGTGAAGTATTTTGCCATCACTTAATTCTCTTATACAATAACTAAAATAAACATGAAGTAAAATCAAATAAAAATTTCATAAAAAATATTTTATTATCAAATTTACTGATTAAAATCGCATCGATTCTCAATCTAACAGGCTAAAAATTTACCTAAAATATTTGGCATAATTTTGTGTTTTTTAAATAAGAGCCTCCCTTCGAATCTTAACTTTTATTTTGTGCTTTAATTCGTTTCATCAATATCAACATTCATTTAAATGAACTGGTCGAAGCCAACAATTTGTTTTATTTCCCTTGGCTTAGTAATTAAAAAAAGTTCTATTGAATGGATGGTTTTGATGGGAAGCTTTCATTCAAAAATTTTGAATTATTTAAATAATTCATATAAAAACAATTAAATTTAAGGCTTCAGGCAAAAGAGTTTTAAAAAGTGTAATTGATGCAACATTTATACTGCAAAATCCTTAAAGTATGTGATTTTTTTTTTAAATTTATCCAAAAAAATTAAAAAAGAAGTAACTCAAGATGTTTTTCATTTTTAATGTTGATAGTAAATTAAGAGAAAAATCAAATGTGAAAATTAAATTTTGCTAATACATTTAAAATGTCATAAAACTAATTCAATATGGAACTATTTACATAAGTCATAAATCACAAAATAAATTTTAAAACATTTAACATTATGAATTGCAAACATTTGCAACGATTACCTGAAAATAATAAAACTCTCGTGCTTTTCGAAATTCATACTGTATTGTACTATCAAAAAAAATGTTGCCAAAGAGAAAATGTTGATAATATAGAAAATGTTGATAATATAGAAAATGTTTAGCTACTTGTAACTAAACAAAAAAAAATGTATAAAATGTTAGTGAGTGGGTAACGCGTAACTATGATAAATTATAGTAAAATGCACGAGCTTCCATTCATATAAACACATACACACACACACACACACACAGACACACAGACACTTTAAGTATATGCAAGTCATGATTTATTATTAAATAACCAATATTATTGAATATTCCTTCTTTAGCTTATTTTCGTTTTTTTTTTGTTGCTTTTTTTTTCTTTTTGGTTCGGCTTTGTTGTTGTACCAAAATAATAAAAAAAATACTTTCCTGATTAATAAACGAAAAACCACAAAATTATTAGTTTTTCTTTCTTTTATTTCTCTTTTCTTTCCTCTTTTTTTTTCTTCTATTTTGAAATGGAAGTAGCTTTTTATCTTCTTTTTCTTTCTATTGTTCTTTATTTGATTGAATTTTTTACTATATTTATTTAATCAACCAAAAATCTACGTTTTTAATCAAAACTATGGCTGGTTAACCTTTAATTATTATGATTTATAATCACTTGTCTTAACACTCTTAAATTTTTATATTTCTTTATAAAAAAAACTATCTTTAAAAATAACAACAACAGTAACAATAATAATAATAATAATAATAATAATAATAATAATAATAATAGTACAAGCAAAAATTAAGAAGCAAAAGCCATAAAAGAAAAACAAAAATTTTTTTAAGATATCTCCATAAATCCATTCATCATAATAATAATACTAAACGAATCAAAGCAACTGCACTTACAGTAAATGAATTTATGCAAAAAGAAAAAAAATGGCAAAACAAGTCAAAAGGTTAGTTGGCAAAGTGAAAAAAATAAACATAAAAAATCGGCAATTTAAAAAATCAAAAACAAAAAGAAAAAAAATCATGCAATTCAATGCGATATAAAAATTATTTAGAAACAAATAAACTCATTCTATGAATCACACAATTTTATAGATGAATATCATCAAACAATATTCTTACGGTATTTGTGTATACATAAAATCATGGTGGGCAACTTGATATGTGCCTGCCCCAAACTCAATAAGCTTGCAATTTTATTGATTTGATACGATGATGGCAGCAGTTAAAGTGTAGTCAAGGCCTTGCAAATCAAGATAAAATTTATATTAATAAAATAAACAAAATTTGTTTTGCGCTTTGAAATCGTCTAAAGGTCTAGAGGTCTTTTTTGCATTTGAGTTTTTACAATTAAATTTCTCCGTTCAAAATGTTTCTTAATTAATACAAAGCAGGCGAATAATAACTCGATTTAATAGTATTGCTCTTTGATGTATCGAAAAGTAGTATAAGATTGAAATGTGGGCGTATCTTTACAGTGAAATTTTCTCTACATATTTACATATCATCGTTTAAATTAAAGTGAAGCCCATTATTAAATCATAATAAAAACTTTGATAACATCAATACAAGCAACTTTAACTCATAAGACTTTAAAAATTGAAGATTAAATAATTCAATTGCAATAAAATCCCGGTACCTTTGCTTTTATGTATTAAAAAAAAAATCTTAAAGATTTTATGGTGATTTTATAAATGTCACCTAACTTTTTGTCGAAATGATTTTAGCTCTTAGAAGCTAATGAAAATGATTCTTATATGCCCGTTGTGCGCAGATTGTTAATGTAGTGGCCAACTCTGGCATAATCAAGCATGATCAAACATTTGTTTAAAAAATAAAAAACAAAACTAATATAAATAGAAAAAAAAAACAAACTTACACACACAAAAAAAACGCGAAGAGAAAAAGTATGAATGCACTTTGGCTTTTCCGCTTATAGTTACAAATAAATTAGCGTATGATAAAATAGTACTTTTTATGGAATAATTTGTGAGGTTATGTCGCGTCATAATGTTTTATTTCACTCTTTCGTTCTTTCATTTATTTATTTCCATTTTCATTTTTTTGATGTTATCGTTGTCGTTGTCGGTGGCATTACCGTTTCAGTGGTTGTTGTTTTTATTATTATTTGTAAGCATAAACAAAATCATAAGAGAGCGATCAAGCGATCAGCACCAACAAATTGCACCAAACGGAATTTTTTTGCATAAACGATGTTACTGTATTTGTTGTTACTGTTATCTATTTTATTCTCTTTCAAATAATTTTTATTTATTTATACATGCATTTTCATATTCATGTTTTGGATTTGATTTGCTATCTCAACCTTTTCGTCTGCCTCTCTTTCTCTCTTTCTCTCTCCTTGTCTTCTGTTTTGCCTCTCTGACTTTAAGTGTGCACTTGTTTTTATATGTGATTGCTCTACTTAAATTTTGGTGGTAGCAGCGCATGAAATATTTTCAATTGCTAAATTTTCTTCTGCTTTTTTTGTTGTTGTTGCTTTTAACGATATAAAATGTTAATTTGATTGTGTGTTTGTGTAACCTAAGTCCATGAAGTACTGAACCGTATGTAGAGATTTATTTTAATCATCTTTCATTTTCTGACTCTCTATCTCTTGCCATCTCACTCTCTCTCTCTCTTTATCTCTCTCCCACTCTGTTTTTTCTACTCTCTCCTCCGTCTGTAATCCATGTGTAATTATTTTAATGGTTACTGCGTGACAAATGCCGCCATAATACAATATGCCCCAACACTATGAGCGGCAGCACCAGCAGCAACAATTTCTAACAAAACATAAATAGCATAAAGAAATAAAGCGAAAGAGATAGAGTTGTTGTGTCAATAAACATTTCAAATCTTTTTAGATAAATTTACAGATAATCCTCTTAAGCATTGTCTACTACAATTTTCATTTAGTTTTTTATTCTCGTTTTTTTTTTCCTTTTTTTTTGTGTTTGCGTTTTCTTTTGCTATTCATTGAAAATCATTGAATTTTTTGCATTTTACAAAAAGAAAAATTCTTCTGTGTATGATTTCCTTTTTCTTTGCTTCCTTTGTATAATTTTATTATTTCATTACTTATAATGGACAACTGTGTGAATGATCATTGTGTGTTTGGTTTGTTGGTCTCGCACCTTAACAAATGTTACCAACTACTTAAACACGATTTAAACACGAGTGTAAATAAATGATATTTTTTATTTTTGTATCTCCATAATTAGACATTTAACTTTAAAGCCTCTAACTAACTAATAAGTAATTGTTTATACGTATTTTATACGATTCTACGACAAATCAGGTCACATTTGTAAAAATATATTTGATATTTTTTACTTCAGATTATTATTATTATTAATGCAATATTCTTATCATATAAATCACTTTTCAATGCATGGCTTATAAATTCTTTTGATATTTCTTCCATAATACTTATTCCTGTCTAATGTGAACTGACATAATGGATTATAGATTCTTTGTGAGAAATCTGTTATAATTTACCGCTTCATGAAATTTATAAAATAATTTAAAAAAATAATGCACTGAAGTTGAATATTTGTACCCACCAATCAGAGTTTGGTGGTATATTCACTTTAACAACTATGTTTGTAACGCCTAGAAGGAAGCATTGGAGATCCTATATTTTTGATCAGTATTAAAGTCTGAATTGTGATAGAAATGTCCGTTCGTCTGTCCACTTGTGTGTGTCTATCTGTTACAAACATTCTCCTAATCGAAAAACTTGAGATCTCGCATTCAAATTTAGCAGAATCATTGGAAATTCTTGCAAGCAGGTTCGGATTTCAGTTGCGCCAAATCGGAGGATCGTAGGACACGCCCATAATGCAACATAAACTAAGAACACCTCATTTGTTTTAAGTAAAATTTGATAGTTTTGGCTCACTTGCAAACTGCAGAAGATAGAAACCTAAAATTTTGCTCAAGTACGGAGGCTATTGGTCTACAATGTCTGTCCAAAAATTATGCGAAATTGTACAATAATACTAAACTTTCATTTTTTCACGTTTCAATTCACGTTTTCAATATACTCCTAAAAAAATGAATCAGATTCTGAATTGTAATATCATGGTGGTTCTTCAAGAAGTGTGGTGGGTATTGCTTTAGTTCACCTTAAACCTCAAGATTTCAAATGAAATATTTCTATTTAGAAGAAATATGATTTCTGTTGTCTCCCATAATAAATGTTTCATTTTATTCTGCTTTATTCTGTTTTCAAAATAACGCGCATTTTATGTACGGGGATTGCCAACTAAAATTCGCCACACACAAACATCAGATGGACAGATGGACAGATGGACAAATGAACAGATCAATAAATAAAAAAGTTTAAACCAATTCAGAATATACAAAATTAAAAATATTAGTTTGGTATAATAAAAAAAAATGAGCGAGTGGTTTATGTAACATATAAATGAACAAATAACTGACGTGCCCACTTTTAAATTATTGGTATTAGCAATATTGTTTGATAATTTTCCTTTGTTAAATTCTCTAAACGTTTCACATCATATTTTTTATCGTTCATTGTACATTTTTCCTGTGAACCCTTGTTTTGTTATTGCCTTTACTGTTATACAGTCTCCGTTAAGTATGCAATTAAAATTCTTTTACCTTTCAAACATTGCTTTTGGTATGTTGAGCATTTTTTGTTATTGTTATGTTGTTATTTTTTTTTATTTTTATTTTGGAAATTTCTATGATAATGAAAACAGTACCAAGCAGGAATCACGGTATTTGGTTAAAAACATTCTTTGTTGAGCAACAAATTATAACAATGGTGAAAAAAAAGAGAATAGCAAAAAAAAAAAAAATTAAAGAAATTGTTACAATTAAAATAGTTAACAACATTGCGAACGATTATCAAAAGGAACAACAATAACGGAAACAATCTGTTAATAACATAACGTAACATTTTGAAAATTATGTAAAAGAGAAAAATATGCAAAATAAGCCATTGAAAGAATTCTCATTTTGCCCAACAACAAATAACTTTAATAATGTAAAATCATAAAAGCAGAAGCAAAAACAAAATCAATAAGAGCACCAAGAACACCAAAAGAAGCAAAAATAATAATAAAAGAAAATGAAGGAGAATGAGGCACACAAACTGTTGCTCATTTTTTCTTTGGTTGAAATTCTGCAAACAAAAAGAGAAAAACAAGCAAAAAAAAAAACTTGTGATAAATCAAGTTAAGTGATAAAGAGACAAATAGCAAAAAAACCAGCAAATACAAAGCAACAAGTTCTCTTTAAATTTTCACAGTTTTGTATTAATACAGAGAGTAACATTATACAAACAAAAACACAACATACACACGCACACAAAAGATTATAACATGCATATTCATAGTAAAATGTTACGAATAAAGTAATTGAATATGTAATTTTCACAATAAAAGCCGGCATAATTGTCGGCATGGAGTATAAAATAATACTCCTCAGAAACTTTATAGAGCTCTTTACTCTCACAAAATCAAAGTTCAAATCGAAGAAAATAAAGTGAAGCAAACCAAAAATACAGCAAAATAAAACATTTTGATTGCGACAAGACAACCATAAGTAAATGAATAATAATAATAAGTGAAAAGGAGAGAAAGAGAATGATCAGTATA
This sequence comes from Melophagus ovinus, assembly GCA_023089585.1. Lineage (NCBI taxonomy): Eukaryota > Metazoa > Arthropoda > Insecta > Diptera > Hippoboscidae > Melophagus > Melophagus ovinus. Next base: position 4,533,341 of record JAKKIB010000253.1, read on the forward strand.
CACAATACGAAATTATTAGTACAGATAACTCTCATAAAACAAAATTAAAATATTGACCGTACTATATTGAAAAATTTTTTTTACTTCAACTTTTTTTATGTAAATTTTTTATGTAAATTTTAATAAATTGAATTATCTATTCGAGATATGCCCTTGTAAATTTGTTACCAAAATCGAGGGCACACTTGAGGCGAGCTTCTAATGAAAGTTAAAACATTGAAGCAGCATTGTATACATTTAAGATGAGATAGTTTTTACGATTATTTTTCAGATAAACTTTTCAATTAAAAAATAATCAATTTAAGAAAAATTTTATCAATTTTATATGATTTTCAATGAAAATGAACACTCGGTCCTTATGTGACATTCTAAATAAGTATTTTAAACTCTGTAAGTTCGATTTATATCTTTAATACTCTTTATAGATATTTCCATATAAAAAAAAACCGAAAATTACAATTCCGTTTCGTTTATTGCATTTTTAAATTAAAGTTTTAACATTGGAAAATATATTCGTAAAATTTTTAATTGGCTTAAAAAGTAAGACGTTAAGATAATTAAGTATTGGCCTCAGTTGTTCGACTATGAAGTTTTGCATTTATTATGCACACGTTAATTCAGATTGATTTATATCAAAATACTTTGCAATCAAGTAAGGACGCTAAATATTTAAAAAAAAAGGAAATTTAAAGATTTTTTCGTAAAATGTTATTGAAATGAAAATTATTCTCAATTTTTCGTAATTCGTTTCATATCACAATTGTGTAATTATGACTAAAAATTTTATGCCATGTAAAAACAAGAACTACTTAATGCGAGAGCCGACTGTACTTTTAATATAAAAATAACTTGAAAACATTGTAACAACTAAAGCGTGTTCTTTGTTTTTTTTTTTTTTTGTATGTGCATATGTGCCTTTGTGGTTTTTACTGTGCTGCATTGTGTTATGTAGTGTATGTTGAAACGCTCTTTGTGACAGAGTCACAAATTTACAATGCTCTAGTCTTAATTATGCTGTCTGTTAGTAAACAACATACAACAAAACCAAAACAAAAAAAAATCGCTTACGTTACATTACGTTACGTTATGTTTATAGTTGTTGTTGTTTATATTGTTGTTGTCATGCATTTTAAAAACTAAAATATGCACAATATTTCGTTACGTTACGTTACGTTATTTGTTACGATTGTTATTTTGAAAAAAAAATAATAATAATAATAATAATAATTTGCAAAAGAAGAGGCGCGTCTTTAATTTTTAATGTGCATTTTATTAATTTGTGTTCTTTTGGCGGGTTTTTCTTACAAAAAAATTTTTTACAAAAATTGTGATATTTTTATTTATCCTCTTACAAATACAACAACGAAAACTTCTTTTAATTCCAAAAAAAAAAAAAAAAAAAAATTAGGCAAAAAAATTTTAAATCTGGTAAAATTGTGTAAAGTGTAAAAACAACAAAAAAAAATTATCTAAAAAATTATTAAAAAAAAATTAGTTTTAAAAATTTTCCTGAAAATTCAAACAATTTTATAAAATTTGCATATTTTTTGTTTTTAAAAATTATAAACTTAAAATGTTTTGTTTGTGTGTTTGTTATGATAACATTTGAAAAGATAAAATAGCAAAAACAAAAACGTAGTAAACGAATGCTTTTTTTTTAATTTTTCTCGCTGCGGAAGGATTTTAGTTTTTTATCTTCAAATCTGTAAATAAATTAAACAAAAAGTAATTGACATATCAAACAGGATTTAAATGATGAGGCAGAAAACTACATCATCATCATCAACAACAACAACAACAACAACAACAAAGGACTGATTACAACAATAAATAAATAAAAATTACAAAATGGAAAATATTTAATTTAACAATTATTTGCAATATTTTGTAATTTATAAAGGAATTAATTCAGAAAAAAAAGGAAAACAATTTTTTAAAGAAAATTTTTATCATACTTTTCGAAATTTATTTCCATACAATTTTCTTCTCTATTTGTTATGCATAATTTAAAATTTAAAAAAGGAAATATTTTACAAATATTTTGCGATATTCATTTGAAGCGAACTAAAAAATTTTTTGCAAAAAATCTTAAAATCGAAAATTAATATTAAGAAAAACTGAAGAACAATTTGAAAAATTCAATTCTGGAAAAGTTATGGCGCAGTTTTTTTCTTTACCTAAAAATATGCATTTTTTTTATGACTTTTTTTGGGGTAGCTTCTTGACTCGATAAATGTACTTTACTTTTGTCCGACACGATGAGTATTCGAAACTACTACATTTCAACTGATTTTATAAAAGCCATAACAATACAAGACACATTTATCATCTTTGAATTCTACACCACTCGTGTTACGGAATATTTTAAAATTATGCTCATATTTTGAACAATCAGAAATGTTTAAGACAGATTCCAACTTTTATTATACCACTTAACTTGGAATCATTTTGCCAATCCATTTAAGAGTGACTATATGTACGTCCATCCATTCCTTTGTGCCATCATCAAACTGCGCAATATTTTGAATTACTTCAATAAAATTAGTATAGGCTCGTCTAGACGAGCCTTACTCTACCGAAAACAGTTGGTATGGCAAAATTTTTTTACAATCACTCTTTGTGTAAATTATTATAGTGAGAATCTCGGATGTTTTTTCATGAAACCCTCAATTCAGATTCAATAATCAGAATGTAATACGCTAAAGTTTTAATTTTGTAGTAGATCGACACACTTTTTAAGTCACTTTTGAAGTCTTTCGAAAATTACACCTTTCTCCATACTTGACATTTGTGAGTTACTTTTATTTAACCTTCTCTATTTTGGGCAACATGATTTAGGGCATTTTAGAGTCGACACACTTTTTAAGTCACTTTTGAAGTCCTTCGAAAATTACACCTTTTTCCATACTTGACATTTGTGAGTTACTTTTATTTAACCTTCTCTATTTTGGGCAACATGATTTAGGGCATTTTAGAGTCGACACACTTTTTAAGTCGCTTTTGAAGTCTTTCCAAAATTGCACTTTTTGCCATACTTGACATTTGTGAGCTACTTTTATTTAACCTTCTTTATTTTGAGCAACATGATTTAGGGCATTTTAGAGTCGACACACTTTTTAAGTCACTTTTGAAGTCTTTCCAAAATTGCACTTTTTCCATACTTGACATTTGTGAGCTACTTTTATTTAACCTTCTTTATTTTGAGCAACATGATTTAGGGCATTTTAGAGTCGACACACTTTTTAAGTCACTTTTGAAGTCTTTCCAAAATTGCACTTTTTTCCATACTTGACATTTGTGAGCTACTTTTATTTAACCTTCTTTATTTTGAGCAACATGATTTAGGGCATTTTAGAGTCGACACACTTTTTAAGTCACTTTTGAAGTCCTTCGAAAATTACACCTTTTTCCATACTTGACATTTGTGAGCTACTTTTATTTAACCTTCTTTATTTTGAGCAACATGATTTAGGGCATTTTAGAGTCGACACACTTTTTAAGTCACTTTTGAAGTCTTTCCAAAATTGCACTTTTTCCATACTTGACATTTGTGAGCTACTTTTATTTAACCTTCTTTATTTTGAGCAACATGATTTAGGGCATTTTAGAGTCGACACAATTTTTTAAGTCACTTTTGAAGTCCTTCGAAAATTACACCTTTTTCATACCTGACATTTGTGAGCTACTTTTATTTAACCTTCTTTATTTTGAGCAACATGAATTAGGGCATTTTAGAGTCGACACACTTTTTAAGTCACTTTTGAAGTCCTTCGAAAATTACACCTTTTTCCATACTTGACATTTGTGAGCTACTTTTATTTAACCTTCTTTATTTTGAGCAACATGATTTAGGGCATTTTAGAGTCGACACACTTTTTAAGTCGCTTTTGAAGTCCTTCGAAAATTACACCTTTTTCCATACTTGACATTTGTGAGCTACTTTTATTTAACCTTCTTTATTTTGAGCAACATGATTTAGGGCATTTTAGAGTCGACACACTTTTTAAGTCACTTTTGAAGTCCTTCGAAAATTACACCTTTTTCCATACTTGACATTTGTGAGTTACTTTTATTTAACCTTCTCTATTTTGGGCAACATGATTTAGGCCATTTTAGAGTCGACACACTTTTTAAGTCGCTTTTGAAGTCTTTCCAAAATTGCACTTTTTTTTATACTTGACATTTGTGAGCTACTTTTATTTAACCTTCTTTATTTTGAGCAACATGATTTAGGGCATTTTAGAGTCGACACACTTTTTAAGTCACTTTTGAAGTCCTTCGAAAATTACACCTTTTTCCATACCTGACATTTGTAAATAATTTTTATTTAACCTTCTTTATTTTGGGCAACATGATTTAGGGCATTTTAGAGTCGACACACTTTTTAAGTCACTTTTGAAGTCCTTCGAAAATTACACCTTTTTCCATACTTGACATTTGTGAGCTACTTTTATTTAACCTTCTCTATTTTGGGCAACATGATTTAGGGCATTTTAGAGTCGACACACTTTTTAAGTCGCTTTTGAAGTCCTTTGAAAATTACACCTTTTTCCATACTTGACATTTGTGAGCTACTTTTATTTAACCTTCTTTATTTTGAGCAACATGATTTAGGGCATTTTAGAGTCGACACACTTTTTAAGTCACTTTTGAAGTCCTTCGAAAATTACACCTTTTTCCATACCTGACATTTGTAAATAATTTTTATTTAACCTTCTTTATTTTGAGCAACATGATTTAGGGCATTTTAGAGTCGACACACTTTTTAAGTCGCTTTTGAAGCCCTTCGAAAATTACACCCTTTTCCATACTTGACATTTGTAAATATTTTTATTTAACCTTCTTTATTTTGAGCAACATGATTTAGGGCATTTTAGAGTCGACACACTTTTTAAGTCGCTTTTGAAGTCTTTCCAAAATTGCACTTTTTTTTATACTTGACATTTGTGAGCTACTTTTATTTAACCTTCTTTATTTTGAGCAACATGATTTAGGGCATTTTAGAGGCGACATCGCTCGATTTTAATAATTTTTTTTGTTTAAATTTCAGGCAATATAAATAAAATCTAAAGTTTTTATCATTTTTAAAAATCATTCATGCATTTATGATGACCGGTTTAATTTATGAAGTTAAAATTATTTTTACATGTTCTAGGGATCATTAAATCAACGAAATTAAATATACAAAACATTGAATTTTAAATTATTATTATTTATATATTTTGTTGATTATTTATTTATTCATTACAATCTCCATTCGAATGCCAAATAGAATTTAAAATTAAATAATTTTAATTAAAAATCATTAAACATGTAAGAACTTGAGGGCTGATTCAAAAATACCGTACAACAATTTGTTTAATATGATTTAAAGAAGAGGACTACGGCAAAAAAATTGTAAATTTCAAATTGTTTAAAAATTTAGTTGTATGTGAGAGGGGGTTCAAAAAATTTTATGAAAAATAATTTCACAACGCAACAATTTGCTTTAAAATATATTAAAAATTGTAACTTGCGGCCACAATGACTATTTTAGGGCTCTATAAGGGGCGTGGTCCTAAAAAGTGATACGAATTTAACCATTTTCAATTGGGTTAGTCCTTGGGCCCATATACCAAGTTTCATTAGAATATCTCTAAAATTGTGATTTGTAGTTTACAAACAGACGGACATGACAGACAGACAAACGAGTACACAGGCTTTTATCGAATCAGAAAGGCATTCTGAGTTGAACAGTATAAAAAAGCATGCGTCTATGTCAATTCCAGATGTTACAAACATCTGCACAAACTTGTACACACTGCCACAAGTGATGTAGGGTATAAAAATGGGATCAGAGTTTTTTATTTTCCATATATCATTAAAATAAATTCGAAATTTTTTCCTTTGGTTTAAATTATTTTGAATTATTTCAGAAAGGAAAAATTGAATGAATTCTCTAATAAATCTTTAAATTTTTTTCAGTAAGCGCAAAATTTTAAGATTAATTGTTGTGAGGCCCCTTAGAAAACTGCTTGTTTCATTTGTCCAATGAAATAGAAAAACTTTTTTGGAATGATTAAATGGAATTTTTCCGAAATAATAAAAGAAAAATATTTTCATATCCCAACTTTCTTTAATTGTGAATATTTGGTTTACAGGCATAACTTACTGAAGGTAAAAAAAATCGTGTTATATTTATGGGCACTCCTCATTTCTTGATTAATATTAGAAAAAAATTTTATACATTTAGATTTGTAGAAAATTCGATTAATCCTACAGAATTTTTCCGAAATCACTTTATTAATGTTTTGAAATTTTAGCTTTCGAATTGGACAACTTGCTTCGAATGTGCAAAAAATGTATAACGCCCGACACTAATCGTCACTAATATTGTCACTTAATTTTCATACAAAATTTTTCATTAATCGTCGGTGGGAATTTACAATCTCGACTTTTTCGTTAAAATAAAAAAAAAACAAAAAAACTTTGTTCTGTTGTAAAATTAATAAAAAATTATCAAAAAGAGCGCACGATTAGCCATCACTTTCGATGTACCCTATATATGTATAAAAAACAGGGTTTTTGAAGAATCTAAAGTCCAAAAAAAAAAAATTTAAAGAAGAAAAAGAAATTCAAAGTATTAAACGTAAGGGCATTCTTTTGAATTGAAATGAAATTATTTTGATTTATTTTACTTTTCTTTTAATGCTTTGCAATGCACTTTTTTTCAATATTTCGATTTTTAGCCAAAACAAAGAAAAAAAGCAAAAAACAAAGCTTTAAATAAAAATAAAAATAAAAAAAGACCTTGTCAGCTCTTTCATTCTATAAAAAAAAAACAACGCAGAAACAATAAAGAATTTCACCAGAGTAGATTTATGTATTTTAGATTTGGGTTTGTGTGCGTGATGAAAGAAAGATTTGTAAACAAAAAAGCAAGGAAAAGTTAAATAAAATATAATCACAGAAAAAAAAAAGTGCAATATACATAAAGTGAACAATAAATTACTAACAGAAGGAATAGAAATATAAGAGAGAGAGAGGGAGAGAAAGAGAGATAGATAGAGAAAGAGAAAAAGAAATTTAAAGAAAGAAAGAAAAGAGCTGAAAGAAAAATGTATGAATGAAAAGGTTCAACACTTCAACCAACACACACACACACACACGCACACATGCACATGCACATGCACATATTTATTTGTTTGACCCTGAATGTCGTTTATAATTTATTATTATGTGTGCATGTTTGTGCATGCACATGCATTTAGTGGATAATCAAACCACAGAAACAGAAACAGAAACAGAAACAAAAACAGAAATAATAACAACAATAATAACAACAATAAGAATAATTGATATTATAACTGACAATAAACACAAAGAGTTATCTTGATAATAATAATAATAATCAACAACAAAAAAAACATTAAATAAAATGCAAATAAAATACGAATAAAATAAATGCAAAATAAAAAGAAGAAAAAAAAACAAAATAACTAAATAAAAACCAGAACATTGCAATAAGTAATCAAGAATTATGTTTTCACATAGCAACGCATGTTTGTGTGTTTATTTTTTTACATATGCATGCACATAAAACAAAAGTAAATAAAACAAAACATCTGTTAATTTTTTTCATAAATAAATTTTAAAGATAAAACTTAATAAATGGAAACAAATTCCTCATAATGTGTAATATGAATATGAAATTCATTCCAATTTGATTGACCCTCTCTCTCTCCCTCCAGCTCTCTCTACTTCTTTCTCTATCTTTTGCTTTTTGTCGCTCTCTCCATGTTTCTCAGGCACACTTGAAATATGATTCATTTAAAATTAAGTATAGCAAACAACATATAGGTAAATAAGTTTATGGCTTAGTTAACTTCAATTCTATTTAAATTTGAAATCTCAATTGATGCCGTTTGTCTCATCTAACTAAACTCTAGCTTAAAATTCTTAACAGCAAATCCATGCGAAAAAGTATAACTACTCAAGTCATTCTCAAATTACATAATCTGGTCACAAATTGACTTGACAGTGTGAAATCTTTTGATGATATTTTCTCTTGAAATTTTTTTTCAAATTAGATAATTTTCAGAAATTTTGTAACATATCATTCTTAATTAGCTGAAACATTTGGTAAAGGATTAATCAATTTTCTCAAAAGTATCAATTCAAGTGAGATTAGATTTACGTGTCAGATTTTGTTGTAACCCATAAAATCGTATCAAAGATTTAATTTGCTATGCCAGAATTAACGCTTCTAATGCCTTTTGAAAGCTTGTGAATGGCTTCTTAAAACATCTTTATAAGCTTCTTAAATGGGATTCCCTTTTCTTGGTTGAATGGATAAAAACTTTACATTCACTTCACTAAAGTGCAAGTTACATAAATAAAATAAAGTAGATGATGGATTCGATGGATCATGGGAGCAGGCAATTAAACTATCACAGTTAGTAAGCATGTAGAACAAACACTTAATAAAAAGAATCTAAATAGACATTTAGAGTAAGAGACTTTTGTTTCCAACCAAGACAACGTAGTGTCCATTTCGAAAGGAATTGAAGTTTAATGAAATTAAAAATTAAAAAGCTTAAAGCTTCATGAAGCGTTCAACTATTTTATGCAATTTCAATGAACGATCTTTCAAAAACTTGACCTTTTAAAAACATTTTTCAAGTTTTTCAATTTAATCAGCCATTATTTGCCTTGTATGCCGTCTAGGCTTATCAATGCTTTGTTAATAGTAGCAAGCTACATTGGTAACTTTTTGACCATTATGTTATAAGAGATTTTTACAATTTTAATTTGATATTTTATTATTGTTATTTTTAAGATTAAACTTATTAACGGCAAATATCGCATGTGTACATTTGAATTTTTTCTCGCATATTTCAAACATGTAAATATTTTGTGTTGCCTTCTGAACAGACCGAACTCTTGCAAGCCATTTCAAAGTTCTCCGTTTTTCTTTTTCTGTTTGTTTTTTTTTTTTTTTGTTTTTTTTCACATTTGTAATTTTTAATTTGCGATGCCGTTATTCTTTGGCATAACTCAACGGCATAAAAAAGTAAAAATAAAAAACTTAAAAAAGCCAGAAATAAAAACAAATCGATACATAAAATCAACAATAACAATAACAATAACAACTTGTTAATGAATTGCACTTAAATGATTGGGTTGCTGTGGTTGGCATTGCTATTGTTGCCTCTTTTTGTTGTTGTTGTTGTTGTTGTTATTATTATTGTTATTGATCACGATATTTCATTAATTTTTCAATTTTAAATTTTATTGGCTTTTTATTTTTTTTATTCATGTTTTTTAATTCATTTCATTTCATTTTATTTTATTTTTTATTTTATTTCGATTTAGTTGAGTTTAGTTATTGAATCATAAATACTTTTCGATTTTTACAATTAATAATTGTTTCAAATTGAAGGAATAGAATGGAAAATCAGGTCAATATGTAATTTAGAATTATTTTTAGCTTATTCCTCGTTTGTAATAACATTAAAGTAAATTAAATATAAATGATAATAAAATAATCATAAAAATGCATATAAATAAAAAAAGAGTTGGGTGAGGATGATAAGAAAGAATGGCAACAACAATTTGATGCAAATAAAAATGCCATTAATCAATTTTGAAGTTGATTTTTTAGATTTTTAAAAAAAAGTAAGAGAAAAGAAAAATTGTAAAAATAGCCACAAAACAACAAAAACAATTACAATGGCCACAATAAAAAAAAATGTAAAAAATAAAACAAAAAGAAGGGTAGGAAATATAACAAGAAGAAGAAGAAGAAGAAGAAGGGAGATGTAGGAGAAGAAAATTATTGTTTGATTATTAGAAATTTATCAACAAAATAAAATTACATTTTCAAAAAGAAAATGGAGCGTACATGCCTTCGGCTTGTACGGCAAAGTGAAGGCATTTTCTCAATATGTTTAGTCATTTAAATCATAAATTTTTTTGGACAAATCTAAAAATGTTGGAGGCATTGTGGTAATTGGCTTATTAATTTTCAGTTTTCCCTTTTAGAAATCATGTTAAAAATTTTTACCGAATTCATGGAAACCAACAATTTTTTTGTTTCTCAAATTAAGGTTTGAGCTTTTCGTTCATCTCACTTTTAAACTAACTCAATGAGTAGTGTCCTTAATGTAATGTATTTCAATACCATAAAATCATTGGCTTGTCTTAATAAAGAGGTTTGCCCTCATAAAACTCATGGTTATACCAAATTTGTAAAAAATAGCAATCACACCGTCCATGCTTGCTAAACGAAGTGTTCTTAGTTTAGAAGGCATTTTTGGAGGCATTAGATAAAACGCAGATTTAAAGTTACAAGTGAGGACTCAAAGTTGTGAATATCTGGCATGTGTGACTTCAATAAGTGTACTGTAAAGCCTTGAAAGTCTTAAGTCTTCATAGATCAATCTCACTTTTAACTAACTGTCTTTCTGAAAGCACTTGTCCATGCCATTTTATTATGACCTTGGTACCCTTCAATCACATAGAAGAAGTTCCTTTAAGCTAAATGTCTCTTGATAAGATGAGAAGCCCAAACGAAAATCCCTTCAATTTTATTAGCCATCCATCCAGCCTTTACTTACTTTTGATTTTAGTCTGACATCGAGTAATAACTTTTAGTATGATTATCATATTTAATAAAATAATCAGTGCAATTTCGGGCAAATTTTTCTCAATTATTCAATCATTCAATCGTTAGTTGGTAAAACATTCCAATAATACTAACATATAATAATATTAATTTATAAAAAGAATAAATAAATAAATTATTAAAAATAAAAATTTATGTTGACACCACTTACGCCTCACTAAACTCTGCTTGTGGTCAACTCTAAACAAAAATTACATAAATTTCTCTATAAAAATTTATGTTTTTCGTTTCCTTTTTTCTTTTTTTTTTTTTTCAATTTCTACGCATAAAGTTACATAAATTTTATATAAATATTTATATATTATCATATTTATATATCACTAAACACTTTTCACAATTTTATAAACATGATAACAAAATAAATAAAAGGGGCATATGAAAAATATGATCATAGTTTGGTGATAAATACGCAAAATCATTTAAAAATTTGTTGTTGTTTTTTCACTCAACTTAACTCTAAACCAATTATGTTGATTTTGGGCTATAACATTATTAATAGACAGACAAAAAGTTGGAGTTATATGTAAATATTATATAACAATCATAATAACAATAACAACAACAACAACAACAATAATAATAATAATAATAATAATAATAATAATGTATCATAATAACAACACTAAGAATAATAATAAGTACATGTAAATAAAAATATCGAAAATAGTTTAAAGGCAGACAGAGTAATCAGATATTTATATAACTGGACACATGAAGTCACATTTATATCATTCATCGAATGAATACTTAAATATAGCTCTGTACATTATCCCAGTATTTCAAGGGTAAACACATTTTATCGAAACGTTTGCAGAATCACTTGTAAAGATCTTCCTATAAAATACGAAAGCAATAAACGATAAAAAGACTTTTGTCCTACATGTCTGTCTTTTACACTATGTAAGGATTTGTTCCTTGTAAGATTGACATAATATTTTGAAATTTACAAAGAGTATTGAAATTTAAGTTAGGCCTATTAGTATTGAAAATATTTGAAAGTGTAAGCTCATGGAAAAACTTTTCCTGCATCTATAATTTTGTGTACGTTTGTCCTTCCGAAAGCTTGCCCTTTAATAATAAAAGATCTATTATGCTGATTAATTTTGGAAATACAACCCTAAATCAAAGCACTCGTACCTAAAAGTTGTAATATCTCTGTGATTTTAACAAAAATTCTTAAATGCTTGCAAGCCAAACAAAAATTTCTTAAATGTCTGTGTGCCTTCTAAAAGAATGAAAATCAATCTGCAATTAGATAGAAATATGGGTAATTGGGCCAATATAAATACAAGTACAAATGCAACTCTGAATCAAAACAACTCTGTTTATGACTTTACTCAAAATTCTCATTTTTCATAAAAGATAATTGAAAGTGTAAAAAATGAATATATTTTTAAATAGAGAAATGGGTAATTGGACCAATATAAATTCAAGTACAAATGCAACTCTGAATCAAAACAACTCTGTTTATGCCTTCATTCAAAATTCTCATTTTTCATAAAAGATAATTGAAAGTGTAAGAAATGCAAACATTTTTAATCATTTTTAATTCTCATTCAAATAACCACGCCTTTAAAATGTTGTGCAGTCTAAGTAAAAAATATTAAAAATTTGACTTCAGTTTTCAGACTTTTTTTGTAAGTTTCTACATTTATATGGACTTTCCTTTTTTTGGTCTATTAGTTTTGCTATTATTATTATTATTATTATTATTGTTGTTGTTGTTGTTGTTGCTGTTGTTGTTGTTGGTTCATTTTGCTTGTAATTGATTATTCATTTGTCTCCCATACCTAGATACCCAAATCAAAATATTGTTTATGTCATTTATTATGAAGACAAATGCTCTTGACATAATGTTTTCCTTTTATATAACAATATTCATATATATAAATGTAAATGTAAATGTAAATGTAAATGTAAATGTATAAATATGTAAATATGTAAATATGTAAATATGCAAATATGATACTTGTGCAATATATGCAAATAAAAAATTTATATGCCTAATCATGAAATATCTACCAAAATATTGAAAAAAATGGCAAAGTACTAAAAATAATAATAATAAGAATAAAAACAAAACAAAATAAATTCATTTTAATAAAAATTGAAATTGTAATTGAAATTGAAATTGAAATGAAAGTTGAAAGAGTGATTGTGGGGTATTACTGTGATGACGTGGCATAGGGTGCGAACTTGCGGCATATTATCATATGTTATAGATTCAATGAAAAGCATCGAATGAAATTTATGTTCATTTTCATCATTAATAATAATCATAATAATAAAAATTAAATGCTTTCGAGTTGTCATTTATTTTTTTATTTATTTTATTTTATTTTATTTTATTTCATTTTATTTTATTTTTTGAATAAAACGAAAAAGGGAAATCATAAATTAATTGATTCCTATACGCTCGATTTAAATAATGAATATGAAAGAGAAAGGAAGTTCAAGCTGCAATTTAAAAAAAAATTTTTAAAAAGTAATTACAATTTGAATACAAGTAAGAACTTTATAGACGGTCAAGGCCGAATCTTAAATATCCTTCATCATTTGGCTTAAAGTGATTCAAGTCAAACAACAAAATTGAAAAACTTGTAATTTCTTTAATTCTTTTACAAAATGGAACTACCTCTAAACCAAATTTTATATTTTTTGTATTTTGTCAAAAAAAAAAAAAAAATAGTTCAAGTTGAGAACTTTTATCCATACAATGGTTTGTGTCGAAAAATGTTTTTTCTCTAGGGAAGAATTATTGGAAACATTCGGATTCAATATCCATATCAATAGACAAAATTTTGGAAATGATAAGTGATTATTTTTGGGATTAGTTTTTTTATATGCAAATAAATAATTTTGTAGTGAAGATTTCTTTTCACTTAAAAAAAAAATCTTCCATCAAATACGTTTTATCTAGTGATCGCCTAATCTGTCCGGTCCTACTTTAAGTAGAAAAAAATTATACGCTTTTTAAGATAACTTTAAAAAAAAAAAATTAAGTGTTCAAATAAAAAAAATGAATTAATCAGACAATCATTTATCTTAATTAAAATAAAGCAGAATTTATGAAATAATTCAATGAAATTTCAAGCCTTTAACAACAATAAAATGCCTTAAAGTAGACGCTTGTTTAAATGACAAATATAAACTTTGAGATACATTTCTAACACAATTAATTTTATTAAAAACATATTTAAATATTCCAAAAGTAAGCATAAGATAAAATCATATTTATCAAAAAAATAACTTAAATAACTTAAAAAGAGCAACAGAGACAAAAACTATTTAACTATTTGGACAGTTTTAGTTTAATATTTCGATGTTCAATGTTTTGATAGTAATCATTTTTATTAGTTTATTATAATAATAATCATAAATAATAATCAAAGGAAAATCGAAGGCGCTTTTGAAATATCCTTTTTTTTTTTAAATTAAAATCTAGTAATCAAGAAAATGAATTACAAGTTAAGAGACTGAAAGGTAAAAATTTTCAAAGTAAATGGCACTTCATTATAAAATAGTGGCCAATCCGAATTGTACGGTCAAATAAAAACTTTGCAACCTTTTTCATTTCATTTTGATATTTTTCTTTTAAATAGATTTAATTTTAACAATTTGTAATGGAATTAAGGGCTCTAAAATGCTCAACCATCAAATTTCATTTAACTATAACTAAACTTACGGCCTCTACTTGAATAACGATTTTAGATGGACAAGCGAACAGATAGAGCTGAAATCTGAATCATAAAATGTTGATAGAACACTTAGAACACTTTTATCGTGTATCTTTACAAACTTATAATACCCATAAGAATTGTAAGATATAAATGAAAAAAAAAAGAGAACCAACAAAAATCCCTTCATCTTAACATTCTCATAAATATTCAAATTTCTTTCTCTCAGTGTGTGAGAGAATGAAATTTGTTTATGTATAGAGACTGTGTAATCAAAGTGTATTTAAAGCTTACTGTGTGCTTATGTAAGCAAAATATTTTCATATAAATACATTGAGTTATTTATACATTTAGACACACACATACATTTATATAAAATAATATAATAGATACCGTTATATTATATCGTTTTAAATTACATCCGCCATCAATAAAAAGCACATTATATTATTATTAAATGATGAAAACAGAGCAGAGCAATAAACAGAGCAACAAAAAAAGCAAAAAAAAAACAAAAAAAAAACAAAAAAAAACAAACAGAAAAAGAGCCGAGATTCTAACAAGTGTCAGTTATTGTATAAATATGCACAAAGTAAAGCATATCATAGCATTTAGATGTATTACGTAAAGAGATGTGTTAATACACTTAGTAGAAGAACCATCATAAAAAAAAGATCGTATAGAACCATGGATGACCAAATATGAAGCAATCAAATTTTAATATTTTACTAATTTTTAATCTGTTTAAAAGTTATTTTTTTTTTTTGTTATAACTAGATGGAGACAATTCACAGAGAGATTTATACTCTTTGAAAATTATAAATGGAAAGCATTTTTATTCAATACAATCCTGTGCTATCCCCTAAACAAAGCCTTAGAAAGTTTTCCTATTCTTGAAAATGGCTGAATAAGAATTTACAACGAACTGCTTTATAAGTAAAAAAGAGCCATTTCAATGAAAGTTTCTTATGCGTACATTTGTGCTTATTTATAATTATAATTTAAAGTTGAAAGTGCTGCTTGGAATTATGATAGTAAAATTTATTTAAATTCTTGCTAATTAAGTACCATTTTATCCTAAAAAGTATGTAAATTTACAACAATAATAATTAAGTACGATTCTCTTTCCTTCAATGCCTCGTATTTGTCATCTCTGCCATAGATAACTAAATCTACCATAATGCTCTATCAAGAGTCCTTTCTATTGTAGGAAAAGCTTTTGTTAAGAAAGAAAAACATTTTTTTATTAAAAAAAAATAAAAAAAAATAAAAAACTATTCTTGGAGACATGAATTATAATTCACATGTCTGAGAATACAATTAATGAAAATTGTAAAGAATATTTATTATGTAAATGTTAAGGTTACGGTGCCTAAAACTGAAAGCTAAAATTTTTTGCCACCGCCTACAATTCAAAATAATACAAAACTAGTGACAACACTAAAAATAAAGAGCATGATTTTTTAATATGAAATTAGTGCACATATACAAATAACCGATATTTTTAGATGGTAAAACTTTGACTTGTAAGAATCTACATTAAAATGGGAAAATTCTATTTAAAGTTTAAAGTTTAAGTTTAAAGTTTACCTTAACAAAATAAATCTCGTAATAATTTACAATATTTTCTACACAATTTTTTTTTCATAGAATTGAATTCTATAACACTAATTCTATAAAATAAATGCCAAATTAATGTTTAATTTAAAATCGTGCAATATTTGGAAGTCAGGCCTGCATTACTGCCTTTAGAAAATGCCATCGAAATTATAACCCAACATTAAAACATTTTTACTTAAAAACTAACTCCATTTTGATCGCAAAGTTTTAAAATAAATTCTTTCGCTTTTTTTTTTTTTTAATAACCTCTAGACCAAGTTAAGGCATTTTTGCAATTTTACATGAAAATTTTGAAAGTATTTTTGTAACCCTTCATCATTTGTGGCTTTATAATTGAAGTTAGATACTTTTATGTTGTACAATCGAATCTTCTGCAAAGATTTATATTTGAATAATGCTTAGAAAAAAATTGTGACATATTCTCTTAAAATTTTGGTGAATTTAAGCGACACAATACAAAGTCCGAGTTTTCTATGAAACGATTTTTGTGCACAATTCGATTGTAAAGTGATTCCCCGATTCCAACAATTTTTTATGTAGTTTAGTTATTTTTTTTCTTCTTGTTGTGTCCACCATTCAAAAGTTGACGGCTTATTACCTGTGTCATTGTATCATGTTTGTAACATTTAAAAGGAAGCATCGAAGATCTTACAAAATAGTTATATTCTTGATTAACATGCCTGTCTGTCTGTCTGTCTGTCTGTCTCTCCGTGTAATGTTAACATTCTTCCAAAAAAAAGATATCGAACTCAAATTTGTTAGGAAGATCGAAAGTACTTACAGGCAAGTTGATATTAAAAATAGGCAAAATTAGTCAAAAGACGCGCCCCCAGTGCAACGCAAACTTGCAACATTTGATTTTTTTAAGCAAAATTTTATAGTTTAAATAGATAGTCAAAATGTTGTACCTATAGCAAAGCGACCACGCCCCCAAAAAATAATACAATTATACTACTGAATCGATTTAGACATACCTGTCTGCCTGTCTGTCCTTCCGTGCGATGTTAATATTCTCTAAATCGCAAAAGAAAAGATATCGAACTCAAATTTATTAAGAAGGTCAAAAGTACTTACAGGGAAGTTGGCATTAAAAAATAGGCAAAATTAGGCAAAAGACACGCCCCCAGTGCAAAGCAAACTTACAATATCTGAGTTATTTTAAGCAAACTTTTATGGTTTAAATAGATTGTCGAAATGTCGTGTCTATAGCAAAGCGACCACGCCCTCAAAAAATTATACAATATCAAATTTTCATTTTTCTATCTGCTACTGCAAAAATGAACCAAGCTCTAAATCATAATTTGTGAGTGGTGGGTACCCAAAATTTACCTGCAGTCAAATATAATTTTTTTACTTGATATTTAATTTTTTTTAAAGCATTTACAAAAAATTTTTTAAAGCGGTTTGTTTCAGATTTAAAAATATTAGAAGCAAAAGAAAAACTCTTAACAAATGTACCTTTTCATATTGCAAGTCCAATGTTGCTATTAGCATTGTTGGTCTTGTTGCTTGTTATGCAGCGTACCATAAAAAAATTTAAAACCTAACACCTAACCTAACACCCTAAGTAACTATTGTTTCAATAAATGTATGTATGTATATAAATATACACATACATACACATACATACACATACATACACGTACATATATATATTTAATCCTATTTAGGTAGGTGGTAGTAGTTGTGGCATTTAATAGTTTTCATAGAAAACTTTCTTTAGAATTTAGAATTAAGAATTTCGAGTTTAGAGTTTAGAGTTTAGAATTTAGATGGCTGTTAATGCGTGGTACATAAAACTTTTACCGTTTATTCGTTATTCATTATTCGTTATTCGTTTTCTTTTACTTTCTTTTTAAAAAAAAAATTGTTGAACTTCAATGAAAACTTGCTTTTACAATTTTATGAGTTTTATTATGGCTTCTTTTTTTTAACTTACCTTTGAAATGTTTTTGCTTTTCCTTTTTTTTTTTTTTTGCTTTATTTTCAATTATTATTTCTTATAATTTTTTCTTTTTTATTCTTTGTTAAATAGTTTTTTAATTTCCTTCAAATTTTTCTTGTATTCTTTTTTTGGGCTTTCATTTTATTATTTTGTGTACTTTTTTTTTCTTTCATTTTTACTTGAAACCCTTGAAATATTGTTACTTATTATTGTTTATTGCTTATTTTACTCAATACTTTTTATCACTGTTTTCTAACACGTTTTTCAAAACAAATCAGTAATATCTTTAGTCAGCGAAACTTCCGGTCTGTTTTTTTTTTTTTTATTTTCTATTTTGCTTGATGGATTAAAGTGAAAAAGTTTTAATGGAATAAATGATTTATGGTTGAAATGTAATTTTTTCTATCAAATTTTAAGTAGAACACTTTGAAACGGTGGGCTCGCAAATTCTGAAATTCATTTGGCACTTGCCACTTGTGACTATTAAGTCAAGTACAAGAGTTATTAGAAAATTAAAGGAATAATACAAAAGATTTTTAAAGTTTATTGTATGAAGAAGGCCGAATTCAAAAAAGTGATCCATTTGACTTAAATTTTTTCGAAAAAGCTTCTTATCAAAATTAGTAGATATAAAACGTGTAAATCTTGTAAAATTTATTGTAAACTTTTCTGTTTAAAAAGATTTTTGCAAAGTAAGACGTTTAATGGAGAACTTTCATAAAAGAATCCAAAAGGTATTTAAGTAGCAAAATTCGTCAAAAAATTCTAATAATTGATGTCTACTTTTTTTATTCAAAACAGTGTAGAGACATGGTTTAAATATGGTTTAAACAGCCAACAGGTAAAAAAATTGAACTACATCATTAGAAGTGTAGATCACAAAAATAAGAGACCTTTGATATTTTAGCTTCCTCTAAATGCCATAAACTTATTTCTTCTGTTTTCTTCTTTAATCTCTTGCTTTACTTTTCCTCTTTTTTTAGCATTTTTTATATGTTTCTCCTTTCGATACTTTCTGTAATTATAAAGAAAATGATTGTTCCATTTTAACATACGAAAAAGTACCTTTATATAAATTCCTTTATTTATATAATTTGTTTTGTTTATATAAATAATAAGGAAACGTTTATCCATCATATTAAACATACTTGCACGCCTCAGTCATAAAATGCAAAATAAAACATTACAAAAATCCACACACAACACCTAAAAAAAGAAATGTGAAGGGAAGAGATAAATAAAAATCGCCACCAATTTCATTTGGCGCTGTCACTTTACTTAAACCATGAATATTCTGTTTAATCGTTTGTATGAGTAATAAAAAAAATTCTTAAAATTTTCTGTATAAAAAATTTTCTCATATTCTCTTTTCTTTCTGCTGCTGTTTTGCTGTTAATTTCAATGACTGATTTATTTATAGTTGTTTCATTTATAATAACGAATTTAATACTCACATTCAGGCATTTTTTCATACACACAAACGCATCAAAAAAAAAAAAAAAAAGGAAAGTTAACAGTAACGAGGTAAATGTTCTGTTAAGTTTGCTTGAAATGTTAAACTTTTCAATTAAATATTTATATTATAAAATACGAATAAGAAATATTTAAGTTGAATTTGTCAGAAATGTGAAAACTTTAAGAAAGAAAATAATTTAAAGAAACAAGGAAACTAATAAAAAAAAATCTTCCTCCTCGTAATGTTAAAGTTGAAAGTTAGAAAATGCTATTGAAATAGTTTTGTGGCCAACAATTCTCCTTAAATAAAAAGAGATATTAAAGAATTATTTCATGTTATTTAGTTCTTAAGTTGTTCCGAAAGTTATTTAATCCTTTTTCTCATAACTTCCAAAATGATTAATTTTCCCACTTAGAAAATAACAAGCAATTCAAAGGAAATTAATGCGTGTAGAAGTTGATTTTTTTTCTATGCAGTAATTTTTGATATGTAAAATAAAAGGCACCATCTTTCCTAGAATTTATTTTAGTCTTATGAAATTAAGGTAGTAAACAGTAGAGTTAAATCCGGAGCCGGGCCGAAACTTAAATATTTTATAGCTCTTTGTTTAATACGATTCGAAAATCAAAAAAAAAAAAAAAATGAAGTAGAAGTCGAAAAATTCACAAATTAATTATCTAAAGGATTTTTGGTTAAGAGTCTAAAAAATGGCCCAATTTGGAGATGAGATGCACTGATGAGATGTTTAGCCCCCCAAAAAAAAAAAATTGTGAATTTTCTATTTTTAAGAACTATTTTCAAAACAAGGCATCGTATGGGAAGTAATCGTGATTCCAACCATTTCCAATGGCCTTAAATAAAATTTCCTTAAAATATCTCAAAAATTGCAATCTATAACTTGATAATGAAAAAATTCAGAAAATGTTACGGAGTTGATTTATTCATGATCTTGCAAAGACATTTCATCTCAATTGTGAGCATTGACATCCACTTTCACTTAAAACACTTAAAGACTTTCCAATTAATCTAATAATAACTTTTTTTCAGCTAACTTAAGTGAATAATTCCTTCTTAAATTTTAGATAATTAATTTGATTTAGTACTTAATTAATTTAGGTACTTAATTTTTATGAATAATTACACTTAAATAACTTTATTAAAGTTAGAACAATTAAATGCCAAATATTTGCACTAAAATATTTAATTTCTTTGCAAATAAATTTCATTAATAGAAATGTCAATAAGTTGACTTATTAAAATAATCTTGAAGATAAATCTTATTGCCATATAATTCCATGTATTTTTTTAGTGGTAATAAATGCAAATTTTGCAAATAACAACTTCAACAACAACTTTTTTTTTTGTACGTACAAAGAACTTTAATTTAATTGTTAAAGAAATAAATTGAATGATTATGCTTGAAAAAAATTTTTCAGTATCATTTGTTATATTTAAAAATTTTTAATGTCATGTTAATTATACTAATAAAACAATTCTTTATAATTATTTAATCGGCAATAAGTGTGAAATAATGCAAATATTTCTATGCAAATTTCAAATGCATTACAAAAAAAAAAAAAATAAAAAAAAAAATATGCATGTAAATAATGCTTAATGAAAGGTAATATAAACAGTCAATAAAGAACTTTTTCTACTTCTACAACTATTTTATTGGGTTTTACAATGTTATTGTTATTGTTATTGTTATTGTTGTTCTTGTTATAATTATTATTTACGCTAAGCGCGTACAAAAGTGTAATGAATAATTTTAGCGTATCGGAGCAACCAAACTAAATCAACTGCTGGCCAAATAGGTAATACCAAATAATAATACTGTGCATGGTCGACCATTAAGCCCGCTAAATCATGCATTTCTTAAAATATTCGAAGAAACTTAAGTGAATGTCCTAGAGAATTATCCTGATACAAATGTTGAACAAATGTATGATAGAATAAGAATTTTAAATAGCAAAAAATTGATGAAAAATTGAAAACCAAAGCTTTCACTGTTGCTCCTGAATTCTAAGCTTTTTGCGTATAAGGAAAAAAGGACTTTTGACAAATAAATTTTTATTTTTTATTAAAGAAGGGCGAATGAAAATTTCTTTCATAATCACTAAATTATTCACATTACTTTGAGTATAAAAATTATTAATTAAATTGAGCTCTACACGTTACATATTATCATTGTAACTAAGTATAATTTGATAAAATAGTGGATTATTATCAATTGTGAATACTCGCTCGTATTCAGGTATGTAAAACCTTACAATTGAAGGTATTATCAATTAAATAGCGCCATCTTGTGTTGATATATAAGATAGTCAAACAAACAAACAAGACCAAATGAGAAATAATTTTCTTGACAACAATATTAATTGCAACAACAACAAAAAAAAACAAAAACAAAAATAACAAAAACAAAAACAACAACAATAATAATAATAATAATAATAATAACAACAATGGCAAACAGTCCATAATAACAATAACAGAAACCAAGACAAATTCTTTCGTAGGCGACATAAAGTCGTCAATGCTCATAATCTCCTCTGCATATGAATATAAACGTTTATGCATTATGTAGAAATCTATATAAAAATATTTATATATCTGTATATGATATCTCTATAGGTGTGCATTATATTTTTACATAAATATATGTTGATACGTTTACTGATGAGGTCTTTCACACATTTTACCAAACGGCAGCAGCAGGCAAAAAAAAAAAAAAGAAAAAAGAAAAAAGAAATAGAAAAACTCGACAGAGTCAAGTCTATATTTAGAGATACAGAAGAAGGTGCATATACTCTGTAAAATTATTAAAATGTCTAAAGTTTAGAATAAGAAGCAAGAATAAGCAAAATAATGTAGAGACTACAAAAAAATAAATAAAAAAAAAATTTTTTTTTTTAATTTACATTATACATTAAGCGTCTGAGTTATGTTTGTAATTGGTTTGATTTCATTTCATTATTATGATTGATATTGCACATACAACAAAAGGCCTAGTAATGGCCCATAAAAGAAACAAAAAAAAAAAAAAAATAACAGTAAAAAAAAAATTTAAAGAAATTATATGTCTATTTGTTTTATATTTAAAGGTTAACGATTCAATTTAAACTCATTTTTTTTTTCAATGAATAATCAAGATAAACATTTTTTTGAATATAATTTGATTTTCAGCGTAATCACAACTCATACAAAAAAAAATTACATAACAATTCATGAAAAGTTTTTTTCGGAATTTGAAAATTAACTCAAAATTATTTTTATTCATATTTAAATATAATAAAAATTAATAATTCATTTTAATATTTTACCTCCTTATGAAATTTCTTTATGGATTTTTCTAACCATCAAAACTTAACTCTAAAAAAAAATTGTTAAACCAAAAAAAAAAAAAAAATAGAAGAATTTTCCATAAAAGATCCCTTTTTTTGTGAGTTAACTTTGCAAAAATATTTAATAGAAACATTCACAAAAGTCAGTCTCTTAAATTCATGCTGCACTTTGCTCCAATTTGGTACAATAGAAAGCTTTACTTTTTCAAAAGATCTTGATCAAATTTATTAGTACATCAAAATATTGCGAAAATGTGCCGACATTATCCATTAACCGATTGTAAATTTTTTTTCCAAAGTGCTTATGAAAAATTGCCAGTTAGACCTACCTAATAGAATTTCTCTCCATTGGATAAAGTTTTACTTTACCAGGAATTTCATTAAAATATTTTAAAATAAACGAAATATGATTTGATAAAAAATTTAAACATGGATAAAAAATCCTAAAACATTTCAGAAAATGATTTTGAAATCATTAATTCTCTATGTCAAGTCCTTCTGATTCTTCCAAACACCTCCATAAATTTGTAATACTTTGTATTACAATTCTTATAAAATTTTACAGAAAAATTATGATAACAAAAATTAAGGAAGGAAAAGAAAAGATTTAAATAAAAAAGAAACCATAAAGAACGCAGATTGTAGATTTGAAATTTTTTCTATTTTTATTTAAATTATTATTTTGTTGCTTTTCATATTTCATGCTACTCATCTGCATTTAAAAGATTTTTTATTACTTTTTTTTTTTTATTTGATGTCTCACCAAGTAAATTGTGACTAAGTGAGATAGAAATATATGAGACATGTATAGATTTATATATTTCTACATTTGTAAATGTTCCTGTCATTTTTTGCTTGCTTTGTTTTTTCCGTTTTTTTTTTTCTTTATTTCTTGTGTTATTTGATTTTTTGTATCATATCACAAGAAGGAGAAGAAGTAAAAAAAGACAAATTCAAAATAATTGCACATTTTAAGCACGCAATTTATGATTTTGTGACTGACTGCTTGTAACATTTACATGACAATCAGTTAGTTAGAGGTATACAAATTTTATCATGATGTCTGTCTGCCACAAGGTATTGTTGTTAGCATTTAGCTGATAGCAAAAAAAGTAGATATCGAGCTGGTATTTGACAGGAACATCGGAAATTCTTACAGGCAAGTTGATATTGAAAGTAGACAATCGGTCAAAAGACACGCCCACAATGCAACCCAAATTGAAAAGCGCTTATACTTTTTAAGCAAAATTTTATAGTTTTTCGCTCATAAAACGCGAATTGCAAAATATACAAATATTTTACACAAATGGTCTACATTTTACATTAACATTTACATTTTTTATTAACATTTTACACAAATGTCTACATTTTACATTAACATTTACATTTTTTATTAACATTTTACACAAATGTCTACATTAAAATGGCTACACAAACTGAAAAACGCTTATAATTTTTAAGCAAAATTTTATAGTTTTTCGCTCATAAAACGCGAATTGCAAAATATACAAATATTTTACACAAATGGTCTACATTTTACATTAACATTTACATTTTTTATTAACATTTTACACAAGTGTCTACATTTTACATTAACATTTACATTTTTTATTAACATTTTACACAAATGTCTACATTAAAATGGCTACACAAACTGAAAAACGCTTATAATTTTTAAGCAAAATTTTATAGTTTTTCGCTCATAAAACGCGAATTGCAAAATATACAAATATTTTACACAAATGGTCTACATTTTACATTAACATTTACATTTTTTATTTTTACACATACATTAACATTTACATTTTATTAACATTTTACACAAATGTCTACATTAAAATGGCTACACAAACTGAAAAACGCTTATAATTTTTAAGCAAAATTTTATAGTTTTTCGCTCATAAAACGCGAATTGCAAAATATACAAATATTTTACACAAATGCTCCAAATTTTTTTTTTACGCAAGTGGCTACATTTTACATTTTACATTAACTTTTTACATTAACATTT
This sequence comes from Melophagus ovinus, assembly GCA_023089585.1. Lineage (NCBI taxonomy): Eukaryota > Metazoa > Arthropoda > Insecta > Diptera > Hippoboscidae > Melophagus > Melophagus ovinus. The sequence goes on from JAKKIB010000253.1 coordinate 4,558,060, forward strand.
TACACAAATGGCCACATTAAAATTACGTTTTCTATCTACTAAATTAAAAACTGAACCAAACTTTAAATCTTAATATCGTTGTGTGTGGGTGATGGGTATTTGAGATTTAAGCCCAGCCAAAAATAATTTTTTTACTTATTTTTTTTCTTTGTTTGTATTTGTTATTGTAACTGTTGTTGTTGTTGTTGTTGCTATTGTTGTTATTATTGTTGTTGTTACTGTTACTGTTACCGCTTTTTGTTGTTACTGTTACTGTTTGCTTATGCTTTGCATTTAACATTTTTATTTAATCAAACATCAAAAAGAAAGGCTAAAATTCTATTTAAATGTTAACTGTGCAATTTTATACAAAGCTATACCTCATTGTTGCTATCTCATTCATTTTTTAATAATTCCGAAAAAATTATATATAAATTTAAAGTAAAATATATTTAAGGAAGTATTATCGTGTGAAATGTGAAAATTAGTCTATACATCCGTCTATTCTTCATGAATAATTTTTTTCCATCAGATTTTCAAAATTTCATATAAATTGCATTTATGGTTCATTAGTCCATTTGTAATTATTGGTTTTATTGATATTTTAATTACAATGTTTAATACAGCACAAATTAGAATGTAAATTTCATTAAGCCATGTATAAAATGTCCATACGTCCATCCTTAAAGATATGTATAAGTTGGACTAAAAAAGTAAAAATTGTCATGAGCATTCAGTCGCTTTTTTTTTAGATAATTATGCTTAAAAATTAATATCCCTTCGTCCATCTTCTATAAATAAAAAGTAAAAGTCCATTTATCCATCTGTTTTTGTGAATACGCCAAAAGTGCAATTTTATTAGCTATCAGCTACTTAACAATTGCTATCTCTTACTTACAACGCCAGTAAGTAAGGATTTTAATTTTGTATACCTCAGCTTTAATATAACATTTAAATCGTAAAAATATTTACTAAGATAAGTTACTATTGTTCGTTTTTATTATTAAATTTATTATTCAAATTATTGTTGCTTGCTTTCGAACACGCTACTTTTTTTTTTCTCTAAATGTTTTTCAACTGTCACCTGTTACTTAAATGTTGATGATGTGTTGCATTTTATTCATTCTTGTTTTATTAAGCGTTTTACAACGCGATTATGTCATATGGCTTCTTATGAGAATTTGAATAAAATCAGTTCAAGCGTTTTATAAGAGTAAGGCCTCTACTAACTCGTCATCATTTTTTAAAGCAAAGTCATTAAATATCCCTCAAATTTGTAAGAGCATTAATTTGTAAAATTACATCAAAAAGAGAATGAAAAGTTTCTCATTTGAGTTGAAACATTATGGATTTCTCAGTCTTAGCAAAGAGAGCAAAGCTTTTCGGAATACTCGATCGCATTATTACTAAGATAAACTCATTTTACCTTTCTATTATCATCAATGAATGGATTTTTTTTTATTCATATTCAAGACTTGCTTTTTGTATTCAAAATTTAACTTGTAATATCACACAATAATTTCTATTCTGCTTCTATTTTATCGTACATTTCTTATGTTTAAGTTTATGTAGAAGTTTTTACCATCCAGAAAGAGTTGAAAAAGAGTAGAGCAACTTTCTGATACGATTTACACCTCTCTATACATCGGTCTGTCCATCTAATGTCCGTTTAGATAAGTTTGTAGCTAGAGATATTTTATTCAAATAACAATCGTAAAACCGTAAAAACGAATACCGCTAAAGATGACTGAGATTGAACGATTTTAACGACCACAAACCAAGTACGATTTTTTCCTGATAAAAGGCAGGAAATTTATTTTAAAAAATATACAATTTTTCTACACATTTTAATTAAAATTGTTTCAGGTATTTTATTTGATATATTCCAAACAAGCGTTCCAAAATATGAATCTATTTTTTGAACCTTCTCCCATATAACGAGGTTTTTCCATTTTTTACCAACTTAATTTGAATTTTCATTTTTTTAACTTTTAAATTGAATTAAACAAAGTGATAAACATAAAGAGTGCTTAAAAATTGGCCTTGTCCGTCTATAACGTTCTATTTCTTATATATTTACAAGTCAAATCTGTTATTCATTTGAATGTAAGCACTTTTTGAATGCCAACATTTAAAAATGTATTTAAGAATTTTTTTGTGTAGCAAAAATATCGTGTTGATATGAAATCTGCAAATGTTTACATAAATTATATTAAATTATATAATAATAATAATAATTTGTTGTCTCAATACAATGCAATAATGTGAAAGAAAAAAAATTTTTTAAATACACTAATAATAATCATAATGCTAATAATAATGATGATCACAATTATAATAATTAGAATTAGATGTTAGATATAAATATAAGTATAAATTTTATATGGAAAAAAACAAAGAGTTAAAAAAAAATGAAAAAAGAGAGAGAGAAGATTTGATATTTTGATATGAATGGAATGAAATGTCTAAATGTAAAAAAAAAAAAACAAAAAAGTAAAGAAAGATTTTTCTTGATAATGCCATAATAGATTAATAAAATTATTATTATGATTATTTTTATGATTTAGATTGTCATTGTTGTTATTGTTGCTATTGTTATTGCGATCATTGTTATTGTCATCATTATTATTATTATTAGTATTTTCTTTATAACTTAATTACATAACAATTTGTTTGCATGGTTGTTGCTATTATTATTATTATTATTGTTATTGTTGTTATTGTTGTTATTGTTTGTTTTGTATGGTTCTTCCATTTGTTTCCACATCGCCTTTTCTCTCTGTGTCTCTCACTCTTCCTCTCTCTAATCCACTTACTCTCTCCATCATAATTGCTATTTCTACTCATTAATAGTGTTGTTGTAGGTTTTTGTTTTTTGTTGCTATATCTACTTTTATTGTTGTTAGTTTTCTTTATTGTATATTACATAAAACAATTGAGATGATTGTGTGTCAATTAATGTTAGCAAAGCATGCCAACCAACTAATTCCACTTCAATTCTTCAATTTCTATAAAAATTTCATTCTATGTGAAAAGTTTTTATGTCTGTTTTCTTTTACATTTTACTTATTATATCATTACTATTACTGTTACTATTGTTTTTGTTGTTATTGTTGTTATTGTTATTGTTATTGTTATTATTGCCGTTATTATTATTATTATTTCTGCTCTCTATTTTATTTAGCTTTTATTTGATGTTGCTACATTTCCTTTTGTAAATTTCTCGTTTCGTTTTTTTTTTGTTTCTCTTTTTTTGTTTTATGTTTTCTTTTTCTTTTTTGGAATCATTTTCTCATTTTTTATATGGCATTCGGCAAATTGTAATTGTTTACACAAAAAACTCACTCACTTTATCAGCCAATCTCTGCCTCTCTATTCTCTGTCTCTATATCTAACACTTTTTTACTTCCATGTGTTTCTATTTGTATTTTTATAATTGAACTTGTGTATATGTATTTGCATATGTACGCTAAAGGCATAAGACATAGTAGTCCGTATGCCTTATGCCAAGTGAAGGCATAATAAACGATCAAAGGTGGACACAAATTATATGAATTATTAGGCGTAATTGAATGATTTGTTGTACTTGTCTGTCTTTGACTCTTCCTGCTTTTCTCTATCTTTCCTTACCCCCCAACCCCTACCATATTGCTATATCATGCTCCTATTCAAGTGTTCAGAAAATCAAACCAAAATAATTAAACCAGAAAGCAACGCTAAAAAAGCTAAGAAAATCAAAGAAAAAAAAAAAAACCAAATAAAACTGAATACTTGAAAAGTTGGACCCAACACATACGCATTAATGAATTTGTGTCAATTCTAAAATAATTCAATTCAATGGATATTTAAAAATGGCCATTTAAATATTTTACCAGTTCAAATGGTCAAAATCATTAAATAAAACTCAAACTTAGAAATGCAAAAAAAAAAAAGAAAAAATAACAGCGACATCATAATAAAACCAAAAATGATACAAAAAAATTTCTTTCATTCAACTTGCTGTTGCTGCTCACAAAACAAGCCAACTAACTAAAGCCAATTAAGCGCTAACAGTTAAGTGATATTTTTTTTTACATATAAAAACTTTTGGCGATGGCGATGGCGATGGCGATTGCTATGGCCTTAGCACAACATAATCCTTACAATTAATGTAAACATATAAAAATTAAATACATTAATAAATTAATAAATAAATGAAATAAAATAAAATAAAAAACAATAACTAACCGGAAAAGTAAAGATTTTCCATTGAAGCCACAAAATTGTCTTCATTTAGTAAAAAAAAATTTTATGACAAAAAGAAATTTACATTTTTCTTTCTCCACATTTGGAAATTTATTATTTTTTATTTATTTCACTTTCACAGAATTTATTATTCATTTTGTTTTTGTTTATACATAATTTATGAATATAAAAATTTCTTAAAATATAAAAACACACTTGAGAGATGCAAAAAAAAGAAAAAAAACAACGGAAATTATGGAGAAAAAAAAAATCGACAATTTATGATACATAAGTGAGATGGGTAATTAATGGAGTTTGTAGTATTGTAAACAAAGAAGAAGAAAAAGAAAAAAATTTATTGAAAATCATTGCTTTCTATTAATCAATGAAAACCGGGTAGACAGACAACTTAAAATATGAATAATGCGAGAGAAATGCAAAAACATTCTTCTTCATTTGCCACATTTTTCACAAAACTTTATGTAACTTTTTGTAAAAACCCTGACGAAGATATTTCGCCAAAAACACGTAAAATTTGTTGAAGATAAAATGAAATGAATCGATTTTTATTTTTAAAAGAAATTTTTATTCTTAAAAGAAACGGACCGTTCAAAATAAGATGCTTAGTGGAAAATAATTGTCAAAATTCTACGAATCAATCAATTTTCAATAGAGTTTAGTTTCAGAGCAAAGAACCTTAGCGCGCCACATTTTATTTAATTATCCTGGCAATGGAAATGTAAAGTTGGGTGAAAAAAATTTTTGAGCAGTCATATTTTTATTATATCGCCATATAAAACGATTCTAAGAAGGAGAAGTTTAATAAAAGTTATGTCCAACTCAAGAAATTGACTAAAGTTTGAAACTTTGAAATGTCTAAAAAAAAAATTGTTATATATTTTTTATTTTAGGAATATTTTTTCCATTTAAATACGGAAATGATAAAATAAAGATAGAATTATGGGTTGTAGTTCTAAATTTTTTTGTAAAAGCTTGGTTGAGTGTTTTTTCATGGCATTTATTTTTTAATAGATATTTCCTACCTAACATTAACACTTTACGATATTTTGATGAAGAATTGTATTTTACATGAAATTCTCAATTAAACTGGAAAAAATTTTTAAATTCATATTCAGTTGATTTCAAAAAATCCATCAAAAATTTTAAAGAACAAATGAAAATGGAATAATCAATTTCAATTTAATTCAAATTATATAAATCATCATGAACGTTTAAATTCGATATCGATTAGTTGTGTGACATTTATTTAAATAAATTTATAAATTTGTTCATTCATCACTCAACTTTCATTTGATACATTTGATACAAAATGATTTATTATGTCGTATACTTTTTTTATGGGTTTAATTGTGGTTTAAGTGTATAAAAAATATTTTTTTTAATCAATTAATGATTTGTAAAGTATAATAATAAAAATTGACAATAATACAACCATTAATTATTAATTAAACTAAATTTAATATAATTAAATCAAAGTGAGAAATTTTTATATAAAAACGATAACATTTTAGTCCCATAAAAGTTTTATATAATGCAAAAAAAAAAATTGAAAAAACAAACAACAAAAAAGGAATAAGTAATGAACGTCATGATAAATGAGTGTTTTTGAAATAATTTAAATATATTTATAACACTCTGTTGATTACTTTAAGCATTCCTTTTAATAACACTTAAATTTTAGTCTCTGTTTCTTTTTGTTGTTCCCCTTTCTTTATGAGAGTGAGTTTGCATATTCATCAAACATAACTCTCAAATTATATCAAATTACATATTTTACACTGCGCACTTATGCAAGCGGAATTAATATGATTATCTAATAATCAGTAATGGTATTCATACAAATTTGCATTTTATGTAAGAATTGTGAATTGTGTTTGCAATTTATCATTAATTAAAATTTTATTTTTTTTTATGTCAACCACGTACTTTATGTGATAAATTTACTATTGCAGCATTTTGACATTTATTACATCATTTCGAAGGATACTTCGTTGAAAGGCATAGGTGAACAAGCAGTTTCTTTTAAAAAGGCTTAAATCATGAGAAAATTTTATTTTTAATCAACTCAAGAATTGGTTTTCTTTAGGTATTTTTTTTATTAATTAATGATTTCATTGGATCATCAAAATTTTTTAAATACCGACTCTGCAATACAAGGTTCTTATATGGGCATTCTTCCCTTATGCAAAGTGGATTTTTTTCTGAGATTACAAGTTTTAATGCAACTGCCAATCTGTACAAAGAATCTAAGCAAAATTTTTTATTGGTAAAGTTTATTAGGTTAACTGGCCTAATGTAAAATTGGCTAAAAATTAAAAAAAAGTATACTTCGCAAATTGTTCGAGAACAACAGAAATATTATCTGACAAACTTGTTATTTAAAGTTTCTAATTTTATACAGAAATATTAGAATTGTTGAATTAGAAGAAAATTCCGATTTATTTCCAAAGTCGACTTTTTTGAATTTCTTCGACAAATACTCTGATCTTGTATAAAGGAATTTGCGTACTTTATCTTTGCTTACTTTGCGTACTTTGCTCAAAATGTTCGTATTTGTGGTTTGATTGCAACTCTGCTTGTGCAGCAAGCAGACAAATTCGCAAATCCTAAAAAGTGTTACTCTTCTCTCTTTCTCTTTGATCAGATGAAAAAATTAATGAAAATATTTCGGAAATTTTGCTTAATAGAGACGCATACAATATTTTATGACGAACTTTAATTGATCAAATAATAAAATTTGACAGTATTTATGTATCATTTATTTTTATTTATAAAATATTTCTTTTTAATATGAAAAGCTTTATTTTGTTCGTAGACTTTTTTCTAGCTGCACAAAAACAAACGGTAAAAATTTCTCATTTTCTTGTACATTTTATTTATTCATTTGGTTTTTGATATTTTAAAGTACGAACGTGTAAATTACAAATTTAAAATTTATAACACTTTAGGCGATATAAGAGAGATAAATTAATCATATATAAGAAAAGAAAAAAAACATGGAGAGTACAAAAGAAAAGTTTTTACAAGTCACCAAAAACCCCAAGAGCTTCGTTTTAAATTACAATAAAATAAAATTCACAAAAAAAAAAAAATTCACTGTATCTATAAATGTTCGACGTTTTCAAAATATATTTGTATATGCTTATACATAAAACGTCATTCAATAAACATCTGGTGTAACTTAAAAAGAGTATTCCTTTTTAGTTATTCGACTTTAAGTCATCAATAAGTTTTCCTTGAAAATTTTACTTCTCTAACGTTCTTACGGAATATTTTTTTTTTAAACTTTTTAAATTCACTTTAACTAATAATTTCTTTCGTAGTGCTAAAATGTCTTAGCTTGTGGTAATTGCAAGCCAAAATGGTTGCTTGAGGAACGGAAACGAAATGCAATTCAATTAATTTAAACATTGCTCATTAAAGAGTTACAAAATGTGAGTAGAGAGTACGCTTTCCTAAGGACTTTTTTTCTTTTATCCTACCATCAGTTAATTCAATAACAATAAAATTATTGGCTAATTTGATTTCTGACAAATTCGTTTGATTAGAGAAATGCTAAGCGCCAGCCTAAGGTATGGATGCCATAATTTTACAGTTCACTCAATTGTTCAGGGAAGTGTAAGAAATTCTTTCTAACTCACTCTAAACAAGATCAGCTGAAAAGCAAATTCTCCAACTTGATTCTAAAATTTTGCTATTATACAAAAAATTTATCATTTGAATATTTTAAAATGATCAGCAATCAGAAATTATATGGCTAAGTTAATAATGGAATCATATGTCAGTGACTTATTGAGTGACATGATTATGTGAATTATGTTTAAAACGCAACATCGTTACAATAAATAAAACAGTGAATGGGATTTTACTTTATTGTCAATATCACGAAAAAAAAAACAAAAAAATTTTTTTTTTTTGAGAAAAATTGTAAAAATATTGTGTTTTTCGTTGAAAGTTTTTTTCTTTTTTTTTTCACTTATTTTTTATTTGATCATTTTCTCCTACAGCGTTTTTCATTTACGCAAAATTTCAAATTATTTTTTTTCCGTTTCTTTTCTTTTCCTTTCTTTTGTTTTGTTTTTTTTCGTTTTCCTTTTTTTCGTTTTCCTTTTGACTTGTTTTCTTATTCCAATAATTTCCTTTCTTCGCTGGCATTTGGTTTAACTGTTTTTATGTACCACAAAAATTTATCACTTCAAGATGGCTAAATGACTGACTGGCTGAAGGATTTAGTGAATGAATGAATAAATGAATGACTTTTCCTTTGAATGTTTTTCGTTTTTTTGCTTTTGTTTTTGTTCATTTTTTTTTTTCTTCTTTTTATTAAAAAAAGAATGAAAAGAAAAGATAATCACAATGCAGTCAAAGAAAGTCAAAAAAAAAAAATAAATGAATTATACATAAAAAGCAATCATAATAGCAGTAGCAGCAGTAGCAGCAGCAACAACAACAACAACAACAACAACGATAACAATAGGAATAATAAGAGAATGCATAAACTTTTGAACAAGCTCATCGTTTCAGTTTACTTTTTTCTCGCTAACGCCATGCATGTTTATAATCCTATGCAACAGTCGCTAAGTCATTCAGTTAGCTTGGCTAATTGGCTGACTGATTGGCTGACTGATTGGCTGGTTAGTTGTTGAAGACGGGCGTGCCCATTGCTACCACAACTTATTAATTTTTGTTTTATTCCTTCTTTTCCATTTCTTTTCTTTTTATTATTTATTTTATTATTATTATTATTGTTGCTGTTGTTGTTATTGTTTAATTGTTTGTTGTTTAGTTGTCTTGATATTGTTCTTTGATGCTTGTTGTGTACTTTAGTTAAAGCATTATAATTTTCTCAGCTTCTGACTTACGCATCGTACAATTTTTCTTTTCCCTTTCAATTTTTGTATTCTTTGTATGCAACGTGTAAACATCATGATCATTATAATCATAATTATAATCATTCACATCATAATCACTATAAATTCTCCATGATTTTGATTGTATTTCTTCAAAATTCTTCTTAATAAATTTTATAAATTATTTTTTATATTTTTAATCATAAATGCCTGCATTTATATTTTTGTATGTATGTGTGTGTACCATATTTTTTTTTCAATGTATGAATGCATGTAAACGTATTATACATAATTTTTTTACGGCCATCAATTTACTTGCCATTCAATGGCATACAATAGCGAGCATAATTAACCAATAGCTTAAAACAACAACAACAACAACAACAAAACAAGTAATATGCAAAAATTATTTCTCCCTCCTCCGACATTAGCAAGTTCACACCATACTCCCATATTTTTTTGCTACTATGCTGCTGTTAGATCCCTAATGCCCATAAACCTCATTTCATTAGCATTTTTAATGAATTCGCATAAAGTTGTTATGGCAATTTTTCTCTATTTCATTCCATTACCCACAATTTACTTTTCTTTCTTCTTCTAGCGTCTTTACATCACTTCACTTCACTTTGCTATACTTTACATGCCCCTCTAACCATCTTCTTTGACAGTATTTTCGTAAAAAATCTAAAAGTGGTGTATGCGAATCACTTGAAGAGCTCATTTGAATTTGAAATTGTCATAAACAAATTTTACAGCTGTTTCGTTGCTGTTTTAGTTGCATTAATTTCAAGTTGAAATTGATTATTTTGTTGCGTTGCAATGGTTGGAGAGAGAGATAAACAAATATGTCTCCGCTCTGCCGAATTTTACATGTTTGATTTCAATTGTTTACTTAAGCAGGGATTAAAGAGCAATAGAGAGAGAATTAAAAGACGAGTCATGATTTCGTTTTTCTTCGTTTTTGTTTTTTTACTTTTTACTCTAACTTTCATGGTGTAATGTGAAGTTAATGCTTAAGAAAGAAATCAATCTTATTTGATGTGCGTCTAAATTTTATTATCGCTTTATAAAATTAATCAACAGCAATCAAGAAAGTGAGCTTGCATTTTGAAAAACGAGGCATACAGAACTTTAGAAATTCATTCAGAAGTTCATTTAGAAAGCAATAAAGAATATCGTCCACGAATTCTTGTCCAGGCATACGTACTCTTTATGATTTTAATTCAAGAGAATTTATTTCCAGTAGAAGCTGATAGCCCCAAATTTCCTCTACAGCTCTAAGAACACCCACAAAGTTAACCTTTAAAAACATTTAACTTTAATTCCCCTTTCACTGCGAAAATTGAATGCAAAATAAGTAGACCAAGCTCCAAGCCTTTAATTTAAAAGGCTACAAATTTGTGTACAAATTTGTTATACATTTTTACAATAAATTTGTTTTTTTTCATCCATTTTAATTGTAATTTTGAATTCGTTTCAATTTCATTTCATTTCATTTCTTTAGATTAATTCATATTCGTGATGTTTAGTGGACGCTTTTAAATTATTTCCTTTCCTTTTTGAATGTTTACTACTCTGCTTCTTTTTTTTGTTTTTTTTTTTTTTTTTGTTTATATTAACGAATTCATGTAATCTAAATCATTTGTATGGAGAGTTAAATATCAAAATAAATATAAAAAATTCAATATTCTTCATGCGTTTCTTTTGTGTATTTTTTTTTTACTTGTTTATGCTTCTCTTTTTGTTTTTATTTCTATTTTTATATTTCTCTTTGGTTTTTTTTTTTTTGTGTTTTTAAAGAATAAATTTCACTGTAGTTAATATTCCACCCACATTGCTCCACACTCTACAAACATACATACAAATATTTTTTTGTATGTAATTTTGGTATTTTTTTCTTTATTGTTTTTTTTTTATTTTGCTTTGCTTCATTTGGTTTTGTTTATGTTTATACAAATACCAGAAAACACTTAAAATTATCCAGAGAATAATTAAAAGCATTATGAACGAGCGAGGTCAGTCTTTAAACATGCTACATGCTTTGTTTTATTTTATTTTATTTGCATTTATAATAGAAGACGAAATTTACGAAAGCATACAAAAATCTCGTCTTAAAAGAGAAACAATTTGAAGAAGAGCATGATCCATAAAAATAGTTTTTTGTATAGCAATTTTATTAACAAAAATTTAATATTAATGCGGGAAGAAATTCGAAAGCTATCAGAGTCAAATACCGAAAATTTATTCAAAATAGTTTTTAGTAAAAATTTGTTATTACCATAAACAAAAGAGAAAACTTTCTTAAGGCTTATTTTTCATAATAAAATTTATAAAGAAAATAACCTAAAAATTGCTACGATATTTTCTCTAGTTTTTGTCACATAATTATAATCTAAATTAAATTTATTAAACGTATTATCACTTGTCCACATTTAGCATAGCAAAATAATAAGAAGAAGCATATTTTAAATGTTCATATTTTTAGCCATTAAAAGTTTCAATTAAAGTGCGCTTTTATAAAAAAAAAAAAGTGATCTAGAACAGTAATTTAAACATATTTTTTTTTTTTTTTAAAGATCTATCTTTACATTGTGCTTGTAAAAATTGATCCATGACTACTCCAATTTGCAATATTATTGAAGCCATTTATTCATCAACTTATGATGAAAATTTTGCCTTGCAATACAATTATGAAAAAACATGGACCATCATCAGAACAAACTAATACAAAATAAACAGGGATGACTTAATAATAAAAATATCTGGGCCGATGGAGAGATAGATTTGAATCGGTCAAAAAAATAATTCCCATTAAAGTCACCAACAATCTCATAAATTTATTAGGCACCATACAAAAAGTAGGCATTAAATCATTATTATGGTCATAAGGATGATAATGATGATGATAATAATGATGATTAATGATTGTAGTTGAATGCATGTAACATCACAAAACATGTTGGCAGTTAAAGTAAAAGTTAAGTAGAGATTAACATTTAACACGTTTTTTTTTATCTTATTGTTTTTTCTTGGCAAATAAATCAACAAATATGCATACGCAATTATATGACGGGGTCTAAACATTCTCTGAACATTTAAATCAATTAAAAGTGTAATGAAATTTGCTTAAATGAGATAAATAAAATAAAAAAGCAACACATCACATTTTGTTGTGATAATAAATTAATGATAAAAAAAAAAAAGTAAAACAGAAAACCAAAACAAAGATAAAACAATTTTGTACAGACGGACATGCTATATCAAATGGAATGTTTAGCGTGATAGTACTACAATTAAATGAAAGAAACAAATTTACTCGAAACTTTAATCAAACAGAGAATTTTCTTATGAATTTCTCTTTGATGATCTTGATCTAAATATTTTGCTTCTGGGAAAAATTTATTAACTTGTTAAGTACAAAAATACATTAAATTGGAATGGGAATTTTTTTTTTATTAAATTCCAAATCGATTAGCAACAATATTCACATATTTTGATGCAAAAATCTCAATGCTTTAGATTCAAAGATGGCTAAACCACTTAACTTAAGGCTTTTTTGATAAGAAGAGGAAAAGTAAAAACCAGGGTCCACTTTGCAATGATTATTGTGGCTGACGAAAGCCAACGAAGAAGTTGTTTTGCTTAGGCAACCAAAAATAAAAATTATTATCGAAACGATACGTTTCAGTTCGTAGGAAATTTATAGAGCTATGCAAATGGAGACTCACAGGAAAATGATAGCATTAGGCAATTATTCTTTGACACAATCGGAGCACAGATATCTAATTAAACTTAGCGGGAAATTTAAATAATTTAATGTCGAAATCTTTGAAATTTGAAATTCGGTTAAAATTTTCTTATAAATCTGAGCAATTTTACTATTCTGTTTTTTTGATCAGAGATTTTTGTAAATGTGAAAAAGCTTCTCCTATTACAAATACTTTTTCTTCAGATTATTTAAAATATTTACAATTGATTAAAAGGCTGAAGCTACAAAGTAGGATCAGCCAAAATCATGGATGATAAGATCAAAAAAAATTTCTCTACTTTTCTGAAAGTAAAAATAGTGATTGCTGTTCCTTTAGATTATTTCGAATATCGATCTTATAAAATAAATTATTTACAATTGACTAAAAGGCTAAAGCTACAAAGTAGGGCGTGCCAAAATCATGGATGAAGCGATCATTAAAAAGAATCTCTTCTTTTCTGAAAGAAATAATTGAAAATTTAAACATTTTAAGTTTACAGTTAAGTTACAACAAAATTGAGCAATTGAGTTATAAATTTACATGCAAAAAATCGTCTACGTTTTATTGAATTTCATTTATAATTTTTGTGTAAGCACAATTATTCTGAATGAATTATTAAATGTTAACTCTAGTTCTGAAATGTCCTCTCTCTCTCCCTCTCTCTCTCTCTCTCTCTCTCTCTCTCTCTCTCTCTCTCTCTCTCTCTCTGTCTAATTATAATGAAAATTAATTTAAAAAAATGTTCATTTTAGGGAAATGAAGACACTTCTCTTCTCATTTCTTTGTGAGTCAATTTTAAAGAAGAAAAAGCACAAAAGAATGGAAAATTATTTTATCTGAAGTTTTTATTTAAATTATTTCAAGTTATTTATAAGAAAATTTATAATAGCAAATATTATGATTCCAACAATAACAATAACATCAGCTATATGAGGCAGCATATTATTAGCCTAATAACTTACTGGCACTGGCTTGGTTCGTTAGATAAATTTTGTACAAAGACAAAGTAACAAAAAGCAAAAAGAAAACTAACATTTTGCACAAAAAGTTAAAATTTCGGCCTAATTACTAGTTATGCTGTTTGTTTCTATTTTTTTTTTTTTTTTTTTTTTGAAACATTTTTAATAAATGGTCCATAACAAAAAACAAAAAACAAAAAAGAAACGTCTAAAACATGTTCATATATTCAAATAATAAACGCAATAGCAACAACAAATAAAATAATAATAATAATAATAATAATAATAATAATAATAATAATAATAACAACAACAACAACAACAACAACAATAATAATAATAATAATAATAATAATAATAATAATAATAACAATAATAATAATAATAATAATAATAATAGAGGGATAAACTGTGAACAGCGTGCGATTCATATTGTTAGCATTTTATTTAAGTAAAGTGCTAAATAACCAGATCTATAACAAACATATGTTTCATTCATACACATACACACGCGCACACACACACACACACACACACACATACACATACATATACACATATGTACATATACATAGACATGCAATAATGGTAGTTTATAGATTCAACATTTGAAAAAAGAAATCAGTTTTAGTTTTTTGCAAATTGTGAGGTGAGGCGATCTGGAGCTTAACTTAGATTAAGTTTATGGGGGTTGTGCATTAAGAGAAGAAAATTGAACATTTCAAATTTAGTTAAAATTCATGTAAAAATGCTTAAATTTGCAAACACACATTTCTAAAAAAAAATTTATAACATACAAAATATAAATGTGTGAGCATAAATGCTAATTTATCAGCAAAGACCCAAACCATTAACATATAGCGAAGCTCTGTTAACTGCTTAACAGAACTCTGTTAAATGTAGTCTTGGATTGCTTTTGATGAATTTGGCATATCATATAAATTTTTTTTTTTAATTTTTATAGGTAAATGAAAAAAAAAATTCAAATTATTTTAATTTGTTAAAATTTTTAGTAAGAGATTATTTTTAGTGTGCAAATTATTAGATTGAAAAAGTCAACATTTACCAATATATAAAGTAGTAAAAGAAATTAAATTCCAAAATAATGGGAAGCAAAAATTAAACAAATAAACAAGAAACCTTAAAAGCTAAACCGAAATGGAAATCGAAATTGAAATTGCAAACTAAAAGAGAAATAATAAAATAATAATCAAATTCAACTAAATTAAAGTGATTTTTCTTTACATGAAAATATATGTAAATGTTAGCAGTAACAACAACAACAACAATAACAATAACAGTAAGAAGAAAAAAATCCATACACACAAAAGCACAGAAAAAGAGATGAAGAGATAGAGAAATGGATAATGCAGCATCACATTGAACTACATTTTACATTATTAAACTCCCGCCTGAATTTTTATCATTTTTTTTTTTGCATATTTTTTTCAATTTTCAAATTTTTCTCTTGTTTTTCCGATTTATATTGTAAAATAATAAAGTAAAAAAAAACAAAACCAAAACCATCAAAATAATAAAAATTAAAAAACAAAAATTCAAATAGTTTTTTATAAGGTTAGAGAGAGAGAAAGAGAGATAGAAAAAAGAGAGAAAGAGATAGAAGTAAAAGTGAAGCAGGAAAATTAACACAATTTTTAGATTAGTTGAAGAAACAACAAGAAACTTTCCCATCAAAAAAAAGTACAAAATAACAATCATCGAATACAAGTAACGGGAATGAAATGAAAATTTTTTTTTAAATTGTATAAACCTAAACGCACACACTTACTGTACATTTCATGCCTAAAATGCTTTCCACGGCGCTGCTCCATTATACTTCACACAAATCAAATTGTTACAACAAACAAAAAAAATAAAATAAAATAAAATAAAATAAAATAAGAAAGAAAAAAAGGAAAAAGCAGCAGTAAAATAATAGAAAAAAAAATTTACATTTTTTTTTTGTAGAATGTTATTGAATTTATGACGGTAATAGAAAAAAATTAGAGGAGGACACGAATATTCAAAAAAAAGTGAGCAAAGCCAAAACAAAACGTTAAGTGAAGATTTTTGAAACCGATGCGATAGTTGTCATTATAACTCTTTCAGTCACCCTCTCACTCACTCACATTTATTCATTTTCTAGGGGTGTTGCCCACATTTTCCACATTGATCTGTGTACAATAATTGTAATATTCATGGACGTCATGTCATAAGATCAACTGGAGTAACATTACAACTGCAATAAATGGCAACAGCAACAAAGCAAAAAAAAAAAAAAAAAGAAGAAGAAGAAGAAGAAGAAGAACATGAGCTACATGGTTCATATAGAAAAACATACAAAAACATATTTAAATAGAAAATTGTTATATTAATGAGAAAATTTTTTTAAAGTAAGAAAAAGTAAGAAACTAAACAAAATGCCATTACACCCCCTGACATTTATAGACTTGAATGATCATGTCTATTAGATCATTCGAAAGTTATTTGTTATTGTTTTTAAATAAAAATATAATTGAGAATACGTTGGTTGAGAATCATTTCTCAAACCTCTCTGATTACAATTTAAAATACCTAAATAGATCAATTCGATTTTTATACCGTACACTACTTATTGTGTCCGGTATTATAAGTTTGTGTAATACTTAGAAGGAGTTGAGATAACTCGGAATCATTTCCTGAGTGGAGTTAGGCATATCTGTCAGTCTGTTTGTCTGTCTGTCTGTCTCTGTCTACCTGTATGCAAGCTATAAGTCGTACGTTTTTGTGAATATTTTATTGAAATATGGTACATTGATATGCTTCGGTCCAAAGTTTAACCCTATTGAAATTAATTAAAATCCCGTCATTCATATCAAACTTGATCCAGATCGGTCTATTTTTACCACCATTTCTTATAAAACACAAAAGTTTTAATTTTAAATGTATTTTAGCATGAAGTGGCTTTGCCTTCTATTTTGTAATAAAAAATTGGTATACGGAATTTGGACCAGATCGACCAATTTTTTGAACTTACTCTCATATAAGAAACTCCTTAAACAATTTAAAAAGTATAATTTTTGACTTTAATCACTTATGGCGAAATGGTTTAAGGTATAAAGTCTGTTTTTTGGGTTAAATATTGTAGAGCATCGTGATTTCTTTGAATGTAAAAAGTTCTAATGGCAATTTCTTAAAAATTTCTGTACAAAGAGTTAAGGAGCTTTAAAAATAGCAAAGAGAAGCTTAAGTTAGAAATTCCTATAGACGGCCAATACAATTTGCTAAATTTGAAGTTCATATCTCAGTTTTTAAAACAACGAGGATCGATTCGTTATTATAAATTC
The DNA here is from genome assembly GCA_023089585.1 of Melophagus ovinus. Taxonomy (NCBI): domain Eukaryota; kingdom Metazoa; phylum Arthropoda; class Insecta; order Diptera; family Hippoboscidae; genus Melophagus; species Melophagus ovinus. The sequence continues at coordinate 4,575,168 of JAKKIB010000253.1, forward strand.
ATTTTACAGAAACTACCTCACACAATTTTGGAAATTTAAATTCACAAATTATGTACAATTGAAATTTCAAAAAAATTTAGCTTCTTAACATTTTTATTTTTATTAGGGCCCTACAAAATTCATTTTCGTTTATGGTAAATAACTTTTTAGATCATCTATCCTGTATTTAAATCGGGAAATCTACTTTTACAATTATCAATTTTATTCTAAGCTAAAGGTTTTTCGTAATAAAACGTCGTAAATGGCATTAATTAAATTTATGAATAACCAAAAAATAAAAGCAAAACTATAAAAATATGATTTAAAGTAATTTTGTGTGATCCTGCTTCAATTCAATTCACATGCACCATGGATTTCATAATTTTAAAAACGTTATTCAAACATATAGAAATAGACATACATATTTACATATTTAAAATTTACACAATTCAAAGCGATTATATTTAATCAGGTAAAATACTACAACAACATACATAAAGCTTTACTACGAATGATTCCAAAATACACTACAAAAAAAAAAGTTCTTCTAAAGCGAAGCATGTTCCTTAAAATATTACACTGTACATTTTCTTTTTATTATTGGAAGACGACTAGAATTTCTTTTTCTTCATGTAATTGTTTTCCTCAAAGTTAAGGGATTTTTATTTCATCTTGTTAAGGGCTCATGGCTTTGCCTCATAGATACTCAGACCCATGGCCACGTGGCACTTATCTCTCATAATATGTAACATTCAAAATATAATGCATATAAGAGATTTTTTTATGATAAATTTTTTCTACCAGTATTGAAAAAAATGATCTAATTTATTAGAAGTATTCATCTGAAGCATAAGCAGGAAGCATAAGCAAATACAATAAATCTTATAGATGATAGCACGGACTAATCACTCTAAATTATCTTATTTTTAATTCAATTTTCAACGTTCTGGCCACGTTATATAGCAACCAAAAGTTCCAGAAAGTTTTGTGAGCAATTTTATAAGAATTTTACGTATAGATTAATCATCGATCAAAGTAAAATTAATCGAGAAAAATTTTCTTTAAAAAATTGACCTACTTATTATGTAAATTTTGTGACAATTTAGTTAATACTCTTAAAATAATTTACTCGATTTATGTGATTGTATTTTTTAAGAAAACAGATATTGGAATATTTCAAAGATATTTCTTTCAGTGTATTTTTACATATCCACGAAACGATATCAAATATTTTGTCGGCTAATATTTTTATGTGATATTATGACATTAGTTCACACATATTTATACATATTTTCATGGACATGACAACATTATAATTTACGTATTTATTATTATCATACAAGTCACCTTTTAAATTGTAATTAATTTTATTAGTTTCCAAGTACTTATTATGTTTTGGTTTGTTTCACGCGTTGCTTATTTCTCGCTCTAAAATAAACAATTTTTTTTTTCTATTCTCTTCCAATTTTTCTTCTTTATTTTATTACTTAATATTAATAATTTCACTCAATGGTCTCACTATATTTTTGTTATAAATTAAATTTATATAAATTCAAATAAAAAAAGGCATATCGGTTAATAGGCAACTTTAGCCAACTATTAAATACCCTGCACCACATTTTTATAAAAAAAAAAATATTCAAAATTGTTAGTTGTTCCATCTAAAACCCCTTTACAAAGTAAGTCATTGCCTGATCTTACACATAATTATTATTGAACGTTTTTGGACTAAATTACATCTATTTACCAAATTTCATTGAAAGAGCTTTAATAATACATTCTGTACTTTACAAATTTACATAGACAGACAGACATAGATGGAAAGATATGCTTAAATCGCTCGATATATCGGGAGGTTGGATCTATCTGAACTATTTTTGGATGTTAGATAAATTTGTGTTAGATAGCATCAGCAGAATTTCTGGCATATGATCAGATATGATTCAGATTCAATAAGCCAATAAAATAAGTGCATCTTTCATTCGTCTTAAATTTTGAATTGAACTAGGCTTGTCTTTCCATCGGTTTATTTAAAATAAAATAAATATGCCAGAAAATTTATATATGCGTTGTATTAGAAAAGTCTCGCCCAAATTGTACGTCACGCTCATTCCAAGTTAAATTTTGTTCTAATCTTCATTGATCTTTTGAAATTTTTGAAAAATAAAAAAAAAAAAAACTTATACTCAAAATCGGTCATGCCCACTTGAAATTATGATTTTATGTCTTTAAGATTTTTACCCTTCATACCTAAAAATTGGATATTTTTTCTAACAAAAGTTAATTATAATGCCAGAATATCTGGCCAAATTTAGAAAAAATTGCTCAAGCCCTTTTTTATACTGTGCAAAACTTAATCGATAATGGATACTTAAAATTTAGCCTTAACCAAATTTTAACATCTGAACTTTGCTTTTTTTTCTTTATATGAAAAACTTTTTACTTTTTAAATCTCTTCACCAACCATTAGAAATCTCATTTAACGTATTTATTGAAAAAAATTTATGCCGCTTTTTTTTACATTTTGTCCGTTTATCATTTAACCTCATTATCTAATTTTTTTTTGTGCTTAATTGTCAGTCCATTTCGATTTTCTTGAACCAATTGGCAAAAGATATTACCGTTATCTAGCTTTATATTTTTTTAAGTAAATAAATTTTCCAACAAAGCACTAGGCCAACCCTACACAAAAAAGGCTAATTTATTGGTTGCCATATAAGAAATAAAAGCAAACGTGAATCAGAAGAGTAGAACACCGCAAAAATGCATGATATCAAATTGAATTATGATAAACGAAAAAAAGTTTATGCCAAATATCATGCCAATGATTTATACGATGAGATTTATCAAAAAGCAAAAATGAAGAAAACAAAAAGAACGTTAAAAAAAAATTTCTTCTGCTACTGGTGTCTACAAGTTTATTGTCAATATTTTCACTACTTTTCTTCTCTTTTTTCCATATAAAATGAATAAGTAAAAGTGTATATTAAATAAACAACTAAATTTGAAAATATGCATAAAATTTACACTATTTTCTAGAGTTTGTGCTTACATTTTTTTTCCCCCTCCCTTCTATTTGCCTTTTCAATATTTAGCCGGCATTACGCTCCATTGCTTCTAAAATTTCTTTTATTCGTTTCGTTCAATATCTTCACTTTCATTCTCAGTATCTCTTTCTCTCTTTATTTCTTTCTCTCTCTCTCTCTCTCTCTCGCTCTCTCGCTCTCTCTCTCTCTTGCTACCATTCTTTCTCTTACGGGCAAGTATTCTCTGTAAGTTTGTAAAGTATTTCTAAAAAATTGCATCAAAAGAAAAAAAAATAAATAAATAAAAAAAAAAAAAGAAAAAGGAAGAACAAAATTCATTGTTTTCATGCTTAAATAAACATATAAATAATTGTTTGTTATATTTTATAATAAAGAATTATTATTATAATAAATGCTCTCAAAAAATTAGAATGATTTCGTTTTTCTGCAAAATATTCATATAATCCCAAGAGCTGAATATTTAATGGATAATTCATGAAATAGAAATTCATTTCATTAGTAATCGAAATTCCAAGCTTTAATGAAAGCTTAAACAAAAACAAAAATTGCTAGTACAACAAATTGAAATGTGAAATGTGAAATTGAAATGTGAAATTGTAAAGAAGTACCGTAATTTCTAAGCTCTTCTTTACAATTTCACAGAAATTTAATAGAAATTGAAAATTAACGAACTTTCTAAACTAATCGATGGTAAGATCCAAGATTTTGACCCAACATTCCGTTGTTTGAAAAATTATTTCGTCTTTTTTCCTTAGAGGTTATGTTGATTTTACATTTAGAGCCGTCTTTTTAATTGAATTCAATCATTAAACTCCAAAACTAAAACTTTTATTGAATTGAATTTAAAAAATTATGAAAAAAAATCATTTTATAATTTGAAAATGTTTCGTTTCATATTATTTGAAAAATGTTTATTTTTACATCATGTAAAATTACTGTACAATTTGAAAATTTTCTATTTTTTTATTTCAATTTCATTTGTAAATTTTGGCTTGAAATTTTCTTTCCCAAAAACAAATATTTATTTTATTCTATTACAGTAATATTTTAAATAATTTCTTAATGGCTAGTTCAGAAAAGAATTGGCAACATTTTTCGATATTTCTACTAAAATTAAAAGCAAATTAAAACAAACAAATTGAAAAGAATTTTATTTAAGCAAAATACCGTTTAATAACTTGTAAGATTATTGAGGTCTCTGGTAAAGTCATTTCATTTCTTGCGAATCAAACCAAATTCATTGTAAATAGTTAATAAATCAGTGAAGTTCAAAAGTCGACTGTAAATTTTTAACGATTATTAAGAGAGAAGTGTTGTTATGGAAAGTTTAGGGAAGTTATCTATAAAAGAGAGACTTAAAAAGTTAACTTCGTAATCAACGAATACTGGATTCTCAATTCAATTCAATTCAATTTTTCCTTTAAATCTCTCTAATTTAATTAAATAAAATTCTATTTGGCTATGAACGAAAAGAAAACTATGAATGAAAAGAAAACTTCAAGTCAGGTTTTTTTTTATTATAAAATTATTTACATAATCAAAAAAAAAGTAAAATTTTGCAAAAAAAAAAAAAATGGTGGCACACTTCATAAAAAATATTTATTTAAAGTAATTATATAAAAATTTTAATAAATTTGGTGTATGAAGTGTAATGTAAAAGTAAGTGAACCGTTGAGAAGTATTAGTAAAATTTTATTTAAAAACAAAAAAACCCAACTCTATGTTATTTTTTTTTATAATTTTTCATTTCCTTAATTTATGGAATTTCATAGTTGCTTGTAATAAACAGAAAAAAAGTGAAGGTATCCTGAAAAAAAAAACTAGTCAAAGAATGGGATTTTATGGGCATTCTATGAGTAGGTAAATTATCTGTTTAATGTTGTGGCACCAAAAAAGAAAAAAAGGAAAAAAGAAAAGTCTTCTTGTTCTGGATCTTTACCTGCGCCATCTCTGCCTATATCCTGATTTTGAACCCTTCTCCTCTCGTCTATTTCACTGTTCTGACCACACTTTCTAGTACTTGCAAACAACAAACAACCAAACAACAAGGTATAATGATATGGCAAATGAGTATAATAGTTCAGGTAGGCAATGAAATGGCTATTTTTAGCCACTTTAAATCTAGCAACAAATAATGAAGAAGAAAAAGAAAATCAAAAGCAGTAAAGCAGAAAAGCAGAATAAAAAATCAAATCAAAAGAAAATATATGTAATAACAGTAACATCATGAACAACATGAAATAAGAACAACAACAACAACAACAACAACAACAACATTAAAACATTAAAATTAAGCAACCTCTACAATAATAAGAACAAGAAAACGAAGTGAAGTGGATTATACAAACAACTTTGAATTACATCCAACTAAAATTGTTGCTTGCTCAACAACTTTTATTAACAATTCTGATATCTGCCTCTTTCTCTCTCTCTCTCTCTCTCTCTCTCTCTGTATCTATCTTCTGTGTTTCTTTGCATTTGTATCTGTGTTTCTGTCTATGTTTGTGCCTTTGAGCCCAACCTAATTCAACTCCAGACCACAATAAAGGGAATTACAAAAAAATCATAAACACTTCAAGGTATTTGGAAATGATACCCTACACTAAGGAGGTACAGACAAAAAAAAAACACGAAAAATAAGCAATGACATAATAACGCTCTGCTCTTTAAAAAAAATTTATTCTACTTTATACAAATATAAATATAAATATAAATATAAATATAAATATAAATATAAATATATAAATATATTTGTATTTACGTGTATGAAGAAATTTTAAAATGATGTAAAATCTCAAAGAAATTGAATCAATCTTTAGCTGTCTCTTTCGCTTTCCTTTTTAATTCAACGTGAAATAATAACTGTAATAAATTCCATGAAACCAATTTCTTCTAGAATGATAAGTGTTACTGTACAACTGTTGCCAACAGCAAACAAAAGCAAAAAAATCCAAAAAGGAAAAAAAGTGCAAATTAAAAAAAAAATGTAGAGAAAAAGAAAAAAAAGTGTAATGCGTTTAACTTTAAACAAGTTATTTTGTTGGTGATTTTACAGAGCAGACAAGCATACGCAATCATCTTCTTCTGTTACTTGTCTTTCTTTTTCTATCTTCATTCTCTTTCTGGTTCTTATGACTTACATTAAACAAAACGTAACGAAACGAAACGGATCGGAATGGAACGAAAATAATCGAACATGGTTTAATTAATTTTATACAACGTTTGTATCATAAAAAGTGAACTATTTGCTTGAGCTGATTTTTCACGGCTGTTCCATGGCTTTTAAAGTTTCTATTTTCATTTTCATTTTTGTCCATTATCAACTACGTTAGCACTACCTTGAATTTCACTGAAGACAAAAAATTTTTAAGAATTTTCTTTATTAAATCATTGGTCTGATCTGCTTTCCCAAAACTGCTTTCTCAGAATATCAGATGAGTTCACTTTATATAAAGATTGCGTATGATAATTAATTCTCTAAAGGCAGTTGGAGAAAAACGGCACTTTAACTAGCAACTTGTAAAAGTTTCGGCCCTACATATGAAGTGTAGAATGACAGAGTTGTATTTTTTAAATTGATATAAATTGCAAATAGTTTGCTAAATTTATTAGAGAGAAATTTTGCTTTTTTGTTTTTGTTACTTCAAATCATTAAATGGGGAAAAATATAATGATGTCATTATAATACTCTTGTTAACAACATATCAAGATATTGATTTTATTCAATAAACTATTTGAAATGGAAATGATAATAATGTAAGAAAATGTTAAAAACATAAGAATTGCTAAAATTTGCTTGTTTAGGAAAAATAAAATTTTAGATTATCCAAAACATGGAATGCATGAAATTTTCACTTTATTCGGAATGTTGTTTCCATTTCTTTCTTTCTATTATTTTTCTACGTATTCCAATGTAAATTTTTTTTTCATAAAATATTTGTTAAATTATAAATTAAATTATATATATCTGAGGCCATCAAAAAATTTTACCATGAAAATCTACTTAATTCTATTGAAGAACATTGAGCCTTGAGATTAAAAGTATGTTTCATTTTCGGTGACTTTTCGCATTCATATTCGTAGAGCCATTTTAACTTTTCAAATTGCCATTGATTTTGTTTTTGTTAATTATCATTTCTATCTGTTTCTACATTTTCTGCGGTTAGGTCAGTTTTTCTGTTAACTTTTTCTCCTTTCGAATTTTCTGTGACTTTCTGGTTTGGTCATCATCCAATAATATTTATTGCTGCGTATATTTTTTGTGAGTACGTGTACGTGTACGTGTACGTGTAAATATATCGTTTAGTTGTATTGTACCTAATTTATGATTAAGTGCCGTACAAGGCATTGAATGAATTAATGAAATTTTTCAAATTCTTAAACCATTATAAAATGCGTGCATTTTCAAGTTCACTCACATACAAGACCAACGAAATGTTTTTCTTTCTTAATTTCTCTCTCTCTCTTATTCTCTCTTTGTTTCTCTTAAATTATAAAAAAGGAGAGGGAAAAGAATGTTGCATAAAATAATTTGTTTTTAACATTTCAATTTATAGAAGCGTCCACGAATGAATTTGCAGTTAAAGAGTTTAATCAAAACAGAAATTTTTTATTAGAATTAATACTAAAATCTTAAAATATGCCAATGCCAAAATGAGTAATTTAATCTTCTAAGAGAGGGAAAAAGGAATTTTCATTTCAATATTTTAAAGAATTCTTTAAAATATAAATTTCAAGTTTAACTCACGGATTTTGGATGATTTTAGATGAGTTTAATACAAAACAATCTTTACAAAATTCTAAAATTTCTTAACTAAATCTTTATTGAAGATTCATTTAAATTGTTTTTAATAATTTTGCATAATATATAAAAATAAGATTGTACTTTAATTATCCAATAATTGAATAATTTCGTTTCACATTTCTCGAACTTCCAAACAAATCTTTAGTCGGGTTTTTTCATTTAACTTTTTCACTTTTTACAGCGTTTTCAATTTTTTTTTTCTTCATAAATAAAAACCAAGTAAACACAAGAAATACTGATTTTTATGATCGATTAATATTCAGTTATTCAACATGTTTGTACCATTTAAAATGAATCATCAGAGAAGACGTGCTATAAATCCATGAAAACATTCATTAAGCTTTAATTTTGGAACCAATCAAGTCTTGTCTGAATTTTTGCATATTCATTTTTCATTGGCATTCTTCTAATCGAAATAAATTTAGATATCACATGCAAATTTGACAGAAACTTTGTATTATTCGATCTACATGTCGCAATTAAATATGGGCCAAAACAGTTTTAGGCAGCATGAAAAACTAATTGCTGAATATTTAAAATATGGCTCCAAGCAAGTATAAATATTCTTAGTTCTTTTTATACCCACTACCCAGATATTGGAAGTATATTCACTTTGGCATTATGTTTGAAAAGCCTAGAAGAAAGCATCGGAGACCCTATAAAGCATATACAATCTTGATCAGCGGCAAATTGTAAATCGATTTAGACATGTCTGTCCGTTTGTTTGTCTGTCTGTTGTAATCATCTCCTGCTCGTAAAATTTAAGATACAAGCTGAAATTTGGCAGAACCATTGGAAGTTCTTGCACGTAGATTGGTATTGATGAAAATGGGCCCAATCGGTCATAGGACACGCCCACAGTGCAACAAAAACTGAGAACACCCCACTTTTTTTCATTCTAATTATCTGCAAACTGCAAAAGATAGAAGACTGAAATTTTGCACAAGTAAGAAGACCATTAGTCTACAATGTCTGTCCAAAAGCATTTTGGATATGCCTATGCGATATTATACAATACCAAACTTACATTTTTTTTACATTTACTTTTTCAATTTACTCCTAAAAAAAACTGAGTCCGATTCTGAAATGTAATATCATGGTGTATTGGTGGTTGTGTAGCCAAGTTTTGGCTCCAGCTAAATTTTAATTTTCTTACTTGTTTACTTTTATTCTATATCTCTTAATATTATTGCGATCAAATTAGCTCAAGCAAACATACAACAAGAACAATTACAACAAATAAGTTTTAATAGTAAATTTAAAGAAAAAAATAATAAAGAAATAAAAATTAAACAGATTAAACAGATTAAACAAGTGATATATTCCTCATAAATGATGTTAATGAGTTTGCCATATATTTTATAGTTTTTTAATTTTTTTGTAGAATTTTGCGACAACAATTTTGAAAAATAACTGTAATGATGACAGCACAAGGTAAAAGAGTAGACTTAGTAGTTGTGAGTTAGTTATTTCATTCTTAGTGTGAAGTTCAAATTTAATTTTTTATCAAAAAATTGTCTTTAAATTCAAAGACAACGAGAAATAAATTTCGTTAAATTGAATTTGAATTTGCGCCTCTACACTATTAAGCTTACTTTTTCTGGAATGAAACTAAAACTTCAATAAGGCCCACCAATCTTGAGAGTACATAAAAGGCCAAACCCTTACTTTAAAGTTATAATCCGACTCTGGATTTTTAGGTGGACTGGACTTTAGATACAAATCTCATTATATATATATATATATATATATATATAATTTTATTAAATTTAATTGTTCCTGGCGAACATGAAATTTAAATAAAATTGCAACAATGTATTTTTTATTCTGAATTAATCACTGCTCATAAAATAATGTATGATGAATTAATTTATGCAACAAGAAAAATGTTGCTCAACATTTTATCAACATTATTGATAATCTTACGTAGGAAATCAAATGGTTAAGAGTGCCTTTTAATTTGTAACTTTTTTGTTTGTATGTTGTGCAAATTTGCAATTGTATGCATCTGTATATGTATAATGATTATAAAATTAGAAAAAAAAAGAATTAAAAAGAAAAGAAGGGGAAAAGAAGAATTAATAAAGAAATGCCTGTCATTAACTATTTAATAGATATTTTCTTGATGAAAAACATTTACTCTAAACTATAAAATCAACAATAATGATAACGCACGCATACTAAAGTAAAAACAAAACAAAACAAAACAACAAAAAAGTAACATTTTATAAAAAGAAGAAGAAATTAAAGAAATTAAGTGAAGTGCGGAGATCTAAAGAATAAGTGATAGATACACAACAGCGATACAAAGAAACATTGTTGCTGGGTAACATTTTATAACCTTAAGGTTTCATCAATATCATAAATTAGCTAAACTAAAACGTAGAAGAAAAAAACAAATAAGAAAAAAAAAGTAAAGTGGTATTAGAAGAGAGAAAAGAAAGAGGAGAAGCAGGAAAACAACATTAAATAAGTAATTGACACATAGCTTTGAAAAAGCGAAAAAGCATAAGAAGAAAGCAAAAAATGGTTAAAGAAATTCAGTATTAATATGGGTTTATTTTCGGCTTCGTTACCCAACTCTACCCATCTAATACCAGCAATTCTCCTAACACCATTAATTGTACATCGATACATCTATAATAACAACAATAACAACTGTAAACAACAAAAAAAATAATCAGAACAACAACGGCGACAACGATGAAACATGCAAATGCCATTAGAGCGCGTGACATAACATTCGATTCGGGTAAAATTGTTGGCAACACTATAGAAAATATACATGTAAGGCGACAAATTAATAAAAGTTGCTTCAACAATGCTCCACCAAAAAGTTTACATTCAGGAGCGACACCAACGATGGCAGGAACATCAACGACAATAAAAATGAAAAAATCTAAAACGAACAATTTTCAAAATACTAATACAAATTTTATGGAACAGCGACAACAACAACAACAACAACACCAATATCATCAGCAGCATCATCAACGACAACAATATTTAAGGGAAGAGGAATTCAAATCTAGATCTTTAGAACGGTACACAAAGCCGCCACATACATTAGCAGCTGCTGCAGCCGCCGCCTCACACAATCGTAATGCTGCTAAAGACGATGGAAATGTTGAAAGAAATATGGAGGTAAATCATATAAATCAAATAAATAAATATGATGATGATAATGGTGAGGATGATGATGATGATGATGAGGAAATATATGCTGCTGCTAGACGCACTTTAACACCTTCATTAAGTACTCAAAGGCGACGTTTATTATCACCATTTGTATCAATGAAGCGGCGCAGTCGAAGTACAAATGCATCGAATGGTCGCAACAATTTTGAAATATCCCGTGAAGTTAATTTTAGTGTAATTGTACCACCACTTAAATTGCCAACTCACATGCAACATCTCATTATGGAACAACATTCTAGTTTGGGTCACAGTAATCATCATTATTTCACGCAACAAACAAAAGTCAAACATTTTAGAGATGCTGGCTTAGGCGGTTGTAATGGTAATGATAATGGTGATGGTAACGGCAGTACCAATGGTAAGAGCAGTTTTAGTACTAATGGTAGTGAGAATAGTAATGGTAATAGTAATGGTAGTTGTAGTGGTACCGGCACTAGCATATCAATTAGTTCTCAAAGTGGTGACAGCGGTACTGGTGGCACTGAACTTGAACAAGATTGTAGTCGCACTACATCAGCAGCTGAGAGCAGTCAACTCAGTTTAAGTTACTCACAATTGAGTAGTAGTTGCAATAGCAGTAGTCATGTAGCTGGCAGCTGTAGCAACCGAAAGAGTGCTGATAGCAGCGCATCGTCTGCAACACCAAGTTTAACAAGAGCGCATAGTAATAAATCTCTCTCAATAGAGTTAAGACGTGTGAGTTGCAATAGCGAGTTGCCAGAGAATATAAATGAACAGTTGCAGCAGCAGCAACAGCAACAGCACCAGCAACAAGATGATCATCAACATCAACTGCAACATGTGGCCATAATAAATGAACAAAAATTTATAAACAATGTTGCAGAAGGCAATATAAAAGCAGATAGTAATTGCTCTACCAAACCAGCTACTTTAATGGCAATTGCAACAATAGCAATAGCAACAACAACAGCAACAACGATAGCAACAACAACGACAGCAACAATACCAATAGATGTAACAGCAACAGCAACAGCAACAGCAACAGTAACAGTAACAGCGCCATCGGCATCGGCATTGAAAGGAAGAATTTCAAAAAATTGCCGTGATTCCGTCTTTTCTACGGATGAAAATTTTTATTGCGGCAACATTACACTAGTTGATGATACTTATTCAAATTATGAACCTGAAAATGATGCTGAACGTATGTTTTTACAGGTGGTTGGAATATTACGTGATGAGAACGAGGTTGGTATATTAATATGAATAAAAACTAAAAACAAAATAATAAACAAAAAAAAAAAAAAAGCAAAAAAGGAAAGCACAATGAAAAATAGGAAAAAGTGAAAAGCAATGGTTATAAATTATGATAAAAAATAATGTAATATAGAAATAAAATCAACAAAACAAAAACGAAAAGAAGAAGAAATGAAAAAATCCTTATTAATAAATGAGATAAAAATAAAAAGTGTATTTGAATTAATTAAATGATATTAAATTTATTAATTCTTGTTCTTGTATAATTCATTAATACTTTCATCATATGCCATTTATTATAATATAATGTAATATCGCATAATGATAAAATTATTTCACTCTACAAATGTTTTTCACATTACACAAATTCATTCATGTTGTTTGAATGAAACAAAACAAATGCACGCTCTTTCATTTTGGCGTTACTTGATGCTTTAAATATGAATCACATATTTATAATATACATTCGTGATATCTTATCATACATGCACATTATTATATATATTATTGATATTAATTAGGTTCTCTTTCAAATCTGTCAATTCTTACTCATAGCTTAAATATTTTTATAAAGCAAGAACAAAAAACAACAAAACAACAAAACAACAAAATCACAATTGATTGAAGTCTAATATAATTCGTGTATTCCTAGTAAATCTAGCAAAAGTTATATCAGTGTTAATGGGCGTGGTCATTTTTACTTTAACATTTTTTATTGATAGACTTAAAATTCAGCTAAATAATTTCGTGTTTATCTTAAATGATAATCTTGTTAAATCTGTACTTAGGATATTCCTTAGAATCCTTTCAGCTTCTATTCAATTTCAACCTGCATGCATAAATTTGCAAAACTTTTTCCATAGATTAACAATCGAAAGGATCGATAAATAAATAGACCTAATAAAATTAATTCTTTTTTCTTCTTAGTATTGAAATGAATAGACTTTTGTCATCATTCTAATTTTAATATACAAGTAGTAATATATCTGGTGTATACACGGAATACACACCCAATCATCAAACCTCTTTAAAATGTATGGATTTTTGATTGGATATATCTAATTTACTGAGTAGAGATCCAGTACTAAAATTCTTATATAAAAAGACAAAGCATCACAATTTTAATTAATAAATTGAACCTTAAATAATCATAATTTTAATGCATCAAGAGTTTTCCCAGTTCAAAATGGGTCTGACTTATATTTTACTTATAATATCAAACCCTTTTGAGTCAATTAATTCAACTAAAACTTAGAGGTAACTTTAAAGTAAAACATTTTCAAAAAAAAAATGTTACAAAATATTTGAAAATTTAAAAATGGGTACATGCCCTTTCCCAAGCATACATTTTACACAGGATTTTCATTAAAATTCTTCCAAGACTACATTTAAGAAAATTCTGTTTAATGTTTAAGAGGGCTGTGCTATATATTTTTGGTTTGTGCCTTTGCTATTTCCCTCTAAAATTTCCATCTCCAGCATCTTCCTTTTTTTATAGTTTTTTGTAGTTTTTTGTAGTTTCTTTTAAAATTTCCATCAAACTAAACTTCAAAAATATTTCGTTAGTTTATTATTTTAGATTTAAACATCCCAAAAGGATTAGAATCACAACAAAATTTGAACAAAGTAGCACAGCAAATTAGCGAAAAGTTTATTTCTTTTTTTACTTTTTCCTTTTTATACTTTACGCCATTTTGTCGAATAAGGTAGTATAAAATTTTTGTAAGTGATTGTAGGAGGTAAAATATATCCATTTTTTATTATACCAATCGATTCAAAATCAGTTTCTGAATTTGATTTATGTTTGTCTGTCCGTCTATACGCCTGTGCGCAAGCTACAGATTGCAATTTTGACGATATTACACTAAATTTTAATAAATGAATGTTTTTTTGGCCTAACAACGAACGCTATTAAATATAATTGAAATCTGGGCATTTATTCGACTACGCCTTTTCGTATCACACTATTTTTAATGTATTTTAACATAAATTGGAGTTTATTTCTATTATAACATAAAATGCTAAAAAGAATGTGCTTTAGATTTGATTCAGTTCAGTCCACCTTTTGAGCCCTCTCTTATATAACGAACTTTCTAAATAATTTAAAAATTAACATTATTTTTTCTTAATTTGATTGGCTTGTAATTCTCTTGATTGATTTCAATTAAATTAAACAAAGCGGTGCAGGGTATTTCAGAATCATCTTCGACCAACTATAAAGTTCTTATTTGTTTTTTACTATAAATATAACTTGCCACAGCAAATCTAAAATTATTTAATATTTTATACAAGAAACTTTATCTCAGTTTTCGTGATTAACCGCAAAGAAATGCCTGCTTTATCAAGCAGACATTTTACACGGTGAATATCTTATATAAAAAAATATAATTATTTTATGCTGATATATGTAACCTTTAGCAGATATTAAATTGAATCCAACTTTTTTTTGCCTACGCAAATTCAAAATCATTTTCTGCATTTGTTAAAAACTTGCCTGTTCACTTAAATATCTGCCTCTCGATAAAATTTTATTTTCCAAAATATGAACACAGTAGAATTTTAAAATACTAAATGTTTATAGCAAGCGTCAGACAGACGTAGTGCCCCACACCAAACAGACTTTTAAAATTTCTTTCAATTCTTTGACATTTTATTCTTTGGATTTTTTAAGTCATGACTAAAGTTTCGTCAACTATGATTTGACAGTAGAATTTTGAAATATTAAATGTTTAGAACAAGCGTGATCCCCAACGGGCAGATGTACTTCTTCACATTTAACAGACTTTTAAAATTTCTTTCAATTTTTTGCCTTTTTATTCTTTGGATTTTTTAAGTCATGACTAAAGTTTCGTCAACTATGATTTTGTTAATTTGTTTTTATTACACAATTATTAACTTATACTTTTACACAATTCAATTGAAATTAATTTTTAAAACTTAATTGATCATAATTATAATAATATTAAGTTAATTATTATTATTATTTGCAATATTTTTAATGTCGTAAAAACAGTAAAAATGTATAAATGCCATTTTTAAGGAGATTTATTAAACAGCAACACTTTAAATTGAATTATTAAATACTTAAAGAAATTCTACTTAACGGCAAATTATATCTTCATGTATCATGATTGCATTATGTAAAATATCTAGATCTATATCAGGCCATAACAAAATAAATTTATCAATATAAAATCATATTTAAACTGAAATTGCTTGATTCCTTTAATCTCTGCTTTTTTATAATGAAATTCGACTTGATGTACTTAAACTGGTTAAATGGTTAAATGGTTTTAAAATATGAAGATCCTTCATATAAAAAATCATCTTCGATATATAATCTAAATGGATAACATTTTTCCCATTTTGTATCATTTCGATCTAAATTGAATTCGGCCCCGATTTCGTATAAGAGATTGTTAGAACTTTGTCAACGCCATTAAATAAAAATATTGTTTCGATTAACTTCATATATTTTCGATTCGTGACAATTTCTCGTTTATTGGAATATTGCACAACCAATTCTGACCAATTATAATGTTTTTATTTGTTTTGAATGAAATCTTATTATCTAAAATATTCCTTGCACTCCTTTTTCGTTTTTGTTTTGAAAGTTTTCTTCATTCCTCCTTGAAAATGTTGCTACTTTGAAAATTTGTTACATTTATTATAATTGACATTTTCGTTTAATTAAGTAATGACTTTGAAAATGTCCCCTCATTAATTATGTTATGCCATGGAATAAATAAAATAAATAACAAAAAAAGAAAAGTACACAAAACTTTCTATAATTTATACAAAAAGTTTTACTTGAATGAGTTATGTGAGCATTTATAGTTATTTGAAAAAACAGCAGCAAAAAAAAAAAAAAAAAAAAAAAAAAGAAAGAACAACCAAAAAATGGTAATTAATACAAAATGTATGCGACTTTGCCTTTTATTAATTAATTAAGATAAAGAGAATTATTTTTGTAATTAGAGTGAAGCTGGATATTTAAAATTACATTTAATAATAATAATAATTTAATTTATTGTAAATTTTTTAGAAAATGCGTCAATTTCAAAAGATTTTAGAAGATTTAAGTTCACGTGTTTCATCCGCGGAGTCTACCAAATCTACATGGACCAATCCCAATAATGGTAATGAAGCTAGTGAACAATTACAACAATTGCAACGTTTACGTGATAAAATGACAACAGCTGGTGCTTTATTAGATGATTGTAATGAGCAGCAAGCATTTTTTACCGCCAATCAAGTCTTAGTGCCATCAAATTGTCTCTCCAAATTGGAGGATCTAAATACTAGAATGAAACTTTTACAAATAGCTATGGATGAGAGGCATAAGATATTATTGAGTGCCGGCGGTAATCAATCATTAGAAAATGGCGAAGATGGTCGCACAACATCAAATAGCGGCACAATTGGCCCTATACCCAATTTGGGACAAAGTGTTAAACCACCTTGGGAAAGAGCTACAACGGCTACCAATGTGCCTTATTATATAGACCATGAACGTGAAACAACACATTGGGATCATCCTGATATGATTGAATTAATGAAAAATTTAGCCGATTTAAATGAGATACGTTTCTCTGCATATCGTACGGCCATGAAATTACGTTCGGTTCAGAAGGCCTTAGCTTTAGATCGTTTATCAATGTCAGCAGCTATTGAATCATTCGATCGTCATGGCTTACGAGCCCAAAATGATAAATTAATTGATATATATGATATGACAACTGTATTACATTCATTGTATGTGACAATTGATAAAATTGATTTAACCAAATTATTAGATTTGGCCATCAATTGGATATTAAATGTTTACGATTCACAAAGGACTGGACAAATACGTGTGCTCAGTTTTAAGGTGGGTTTGGTTTTATTATGTCGCGGCCATTTGGAAGAGAAATATCGTTTTCTATTCCGTTTAATAGCGGACCCTGAACGTAAAGTGGATCAAAGAAAACTTGGCCTATTATTGCACGATTGCATTCAGGTGCCTCGGCAATTAGGTGAAGTAGCAGCGTTCGGTGGTTCTAATATAGAACCATCAGTGCGCTCTTGTTTGGAGAGAGCGGGTATATCGCAAGAAACAATTGATTCTAATCAAGAATTAACTATTGAATTACATCATTTTCTGGCCTGGTTGCATCATGAACCCCAAAGTTTAGTTTGGTTACCTGTTTTACATCGTTTGGCAGCTGCTGAAACAGCTAAACATCAAGCGAAATGTAATATATGTAAAGAGTATCCGATTGTGGGTTTTCGTTATCGCTGTCTCAAATGTTTTAATTTTGACATGTGCGAAAAGTGCTTCTTTTTTGGACGTAATGCAAAGAATCACAAACTTAGTCATCCAATGCATGAATATTGTACAACGACTACTTCTACAGAAGATGTACGAGATTTTACGCGAGCATTAAAAAATAAATTCAAAAGTCGCAAATATTTTAAGAAACATCCACGTGTTGGTTATTTACCCGTACAAAGTGTGTTAGAAGGTGATGCTTTAGAAAGTCCAGCACCAAGTCCACAACATACGACACATACTCTACAAAATGATATGCACTCAAGACTGGAAATGTATGCTACCCGTTTGGCACAAGTGGAGTTTGGTGGCGGTACAGGTTCAAATTCTACGCCAGACAGTGATGATGAACATCAATTGATTGCACAATATTGTATGGCATTGCCAACAAATAATGGCAATGCACCGAAATCGCCAGTACAAGTAATGGCAGCTATGGATGCTGAACAAAGGGAAGAATTAGAGGCAATTATACGAGATCTTGAGGAAGAGAATAATAATTTACAGGCTGAATATCAGCAATTGGTTACAAAGCAACAACAAAGTAGTACACCCGATGACACTGGCACTGGTATACAGCATTCCACTTCATCAATGGCTGGCTTAGCAGCTGCCGCAAATAATAGTGGTGAACATGGCCAGGTATTACGCATTCAAAATTTTAGAAATATTCTTCCTCTCTCTGTACATTATTATATTTTATTTTATTTTATTCTATTCAAAAAATTAGGATATGATGGCTGAAGCGAAATTGTTACGGCAGCATAAAGGACGATTAGAGGCACGCATGCAAATATTAGAAGATCATAATCGTCAATTAGAGGCCCAATTGCAACGTTTAAGGCAATTACTAGATGAACCGGTTAATGGTGGCAGTGGTGTTGGCATTAGTAATTGTGGTGCTGGTTTAGCTGTATCCGGTTCAACTATTAATGTCAAACCGAATACTTTGCAAACACGTTCGGTAACTGCTTCTCAATTAAATACCGATTCACCAGCAAAAATTGTACATCAAAATGGCCATTATGATCAAAATACGAGTAAGTTTATAGATATTGGAGTACAATAAATTACAATAAATTTGTATTACAATAAATTAAAGAATAGAAAAAAAATAATAATATTAACGAATTAGAGAAGAATTATATCTTTTCAAGATGAAAAAATATGTAAATAAATAATAATTGGATCGATTATATTGAACTCTTGAACTCTTGAAAAAGTCATAGGAACCTACTATAAAAGATATAATTTTTCTATATACTTCACATAATAATTTCTAAGTTGTATGTAACATAAAAATATGTATATACAGGTTTCATTGATCATCCACAATTTCTGATATATTAAACAAATTTCTTTGTAGTTAATACTTAACAAATCTCTCTTTGCTTTTCTCTATTATTTTTATTCGTATGCCTTAAATCTTTCTCTAACGTCTTTTTCTAATGCAATAAATTTCAAATACTATAAAATACAGAGAATCTAATACTACCTGGCATGAATGATCATCATGCCATAAATGCAAATATGATGGGTAAACATCATCTTAATAATGCAACAGTAAATAATTTTCATGGATTGCAACAGCATCCACAACAACAGTGTAATAATGGTGGTGCTAGCGGTGCTAGCGGTGGTAGCGGTGGTAGCGGTGGTAGCGGTGGCAGTGTAATGGATGTAAATAATAGTACTAATCATGGTTGTGGTACTATCGGTGTTATTACTTCTTTAAATGCATATTTAAATGATGATGGGCGACCACCGCCACCGCCGCCTCATACCAATCATCTACAATTAAATCATTCCAGTGGTATGCATTGAAATCATCTTAAGAGCATCAAATGCAAAAGAAAATTTTATTTTTTGAAGAATTCCTTTTCTTTGTTAAAACAATTTCTTTTACATTCATTTCTGTTTATGCATTTTTAATTACGCACCAAAAAAAAAAAAAGCTGCTTATTTTCATTTAAATTCATTTCTATTACAGAAAAAGTTGTCCGAGCATTTAAAAAAAAATAAATGAAAATCGTTTAATTGCTTTTTCTCTTTTTTTTTTTTTTCTCTCTCTTATTCTTTTTCAAATGCTTTCTCTAATTGCTGATCAATTTATTTATAATAATAATCGTAATCATAATAATAATGAAAATAATTTATGGCAATAGAATTAAATTAAAATTAATCGTTAAGAGTAAGAACCTTTGGAATGAATGGCGGCCGTTCACAGTCATAAATGAAATATCAAAAATTAAAAAATTAACAATTTTACAAAAAAGAAAAATAAAACACAAAAAAAGAGGGTAAATTTTTACAAAACGCAAAAATATTTTTTTTTATATATTTTGCTTGGTGTTTGCTAAAGCAAACTGCACTTGAAACTTCGTTTTAATATTTTTGGTAATCTTAAAGAAAACATGAAAAAAAAGGAATTAAAATTAATTAAAATGGAATAATTGTTTTAATTTTCGTTTCAATATGAAGCGGCCATTGGCAAAGCAGTAGCAGATCTCGTTACTGTTATAACAGAACAAGAAATTGAGCAAACCTTAGAAGATGATCATCATGATATTGAAATGAAAGTCTATCAAAGTCATTTAATGGATAATCAAAATACTGGCCGTAGCGATAGCAGTAACGGCAATAGCAGCAACAACAACAACAACAATAACAATATTAACAATAACAACAAATTAGCAAGTAGTCGTACACAATATTTATATAAAAATTAAATTAGAAAACCTCTCAAATACAAAATCAAAAACAAATATAAACAATAATAAATAATAATAAAAGTTTGAAACTTTAAAAAATAACAAAATAAAAGTAAAAAAAAAAAATCGAAAATTTATTGCATATCAAATTTGTGCTCCCATCAAATAACTCTCAACATTCAAATATACGAAATTTTTGCATTCTGAGTGAGTGAATAAAATTTACATTCTGTGTATAAAATTTAAAACTTGATGATCCATATTTTGAAACACATTTTATAAACATAAATTTTATAGTTACTCAAACTTCAAACTTCTTTCTAAAAAACTGAAACTGTAGAGCTTGTTGAAATGATGATGAAACGAGCGATTAATGATAATATCCGATCTTTTCATTAATGCAAATTTCTATAAAATCTTTTATAAAATGTAAAAAATTTTTCAATTTTTTTCGAAATCGTAATTTTTGAAATAACATGAGCTATCATAACATTTTTTAAATTATTTTTTTTTATTCATATGGTGTAAACTTAAATTAGTGAATAAATAATTTTCACTTTAAATAAACAAAAAAAAAACACTGGAAATTTATCTAAATTAAAAAATAAATAAAAATTTGGAAAAATCAAAAAGCACGCAAACAGTAAAAGTAATAAAAAAAAAAAGTGTAACGACAATTAATGATGCAATATTCTTTATAATTATAAAATTACAATTAAAAATAATAATCTATGTAAAAAAAAACAGGAAATAATTATAATTTAGTGAGTTCCTTTTTATGGGAATTTTACATTAATTTTTTTTTTACATTACTATTCTTGCAAAGTAAAAAAAAAGAAAAAGCAAACTGAAAGTGAAAATGAAGAAAAAAAAAAAGGAAAAAATAGGGAAAGTGATTTGAAAAATGTCTTAATTATATTAATTATTAATATATTTTTGTTAAGAATTTTTATATAGAATTTAATTTGAATGAAATTATAAATAAAATTAAATTAATAATATCTTTTATAAATTTATGCTTTTAAGAGGGAACAATGATTTCAAAAAAGAAATTTTAATAAAATTATTACTTTTCATTTATGTTTTACGTACAAAATAATTTCTTTTCTTTTATTTTGAATAAATTTAATAAAATTAATTAAAATTTAATTTCAATAATTTATTTAAAATTTTCTTATTTATTTATTGTTAAGAGTTTTCATTTCATTTCATTTGTTTTTGTCTTTTTATATTTAGAAAATATGAATTTTTATACAGTACACCACTTATGACG
Source organism: Melophagus ovinus (assembly GCA_023089585.1). Taxonomy (NCBI): domain Eukaryota; kingdom Metazoa; phylum Arthropoda; class Insecta; order Diptera; family Hippoboscidae; genus Melophagus; species Melophagus ovinus. Next base: position 4,596,706 of record JAKKIB010000253.1, read on the forward strand.
AAAAAAAAAATCTGGCATACATTTTAAATATGTTGCATTCAAATCAATTTCTAAATTAATTATAAAATAAACGTAATGTGAACTGACTTAAAAGTATCTTCTTCCGTTTAACTATAAAAACGGAAATCTCATAAAAATGATCATTTTTAAAAGAGATTAGAAAACAATTTCAATGCAAGGATTACGGCATGTCAAGTAAACATTTACAGCAGATATCGGTCTCTTTTTCTAAATTCTGTTTGTTTGTTAAGATACTTTTATGGAATTTGGTACATTGTTAAATGAATGAATAACTATGGCAGAAGAGTTAAATTGAATGATATTTTCTTAGCTAAGATCGTTATAGGATAACGTATATGTTAAAAGGACAGACTTATGTGTCCAAAATTTTCCTTTATCTAATGAATTATTCCAAACTTTCAAGAAATTCAATTTATTACACAATTTTTGATCTTTCAATCGTATTGAAACAAAAAGTTTTGTTGGGCAGAGTAGAGAAAGTGATATGACTATTACGATTTTATATATTTTGATTTTTTACATTGTCAGTAAATTTGTTTTTTTATTAAAGAATGATAGCAAGAATTGCAAGATCCTTTATTATTTTATAGCACAACTATCACCTGAAAAAATTAATTTAAAACTCAAAGATATCTAAGAAAAAAGTAAAATTAAAAAAAATCAATAGTACTATCAATAAATGCTGATGGAAACGATCACTAAATGGACCACTTTTTCTCATACACTATTTCTCTAATTCTCTCTTTGTCTTAATCTCTATTTCTATCTATCTATCTATATCTTCATCTATCTGTTGTTCTCTGTATTTATCAATGTAAGAATGTATAAAATAAAATGAAATATAAATATAAATATAAATATGATAATAAATATCGTCATTTATACATAAATTTTACAAAAATCTACTAGAATATTATAGCAACAAATTTTTATAATAATCAATCATGCATTCAATCACATCAAACAAATCATTCGTAAAGTACTCGTATAAACTGTGTTAAAACAAAAAAAAAACAAAAAGTAAAAAAAGAATTAACAAAATTTAGATATGAACAATAAAAGTAACTTGTTAAAGCATCATACTTATAATATTTGTATAATTATAGTTATCTTACTATCATCTCTAATATATATTATCATCTCTAATATATATAACATTAACAATAAGAATAACAATAATAATGAGATAAATAATGGAATTCGTCATCATAAGGAAACAAGAGAGAAAAATGATAAATATACTAAATAAAAAATTATGACAAAGTAGTAAGTAAACATAAACATAAACATAAACATAAACATAAACATCAATTTAATAATACAAATACAAAAGGAAAATTATATAATTATAATTATAAATAGAAATTGTCCGTTTTCATTCAGATATTACTCTTTGCAATTAAAATTGATGTATGAATTGAAAAAACCACAAAAAAAAGAACGAAACTTTGAAGTAACCTTTTTAAGAGTATTTTAAAGAATACTTTCCCGCATTTTAACTCATGGCAAAATTTATGTTGTTGTTGCATTTTCAATAATATATAAAAATCTATGAGTATTTTGTAAGCATTACAACAACAAATGATCTACTAAATAAATATCTGTCATTCAATCACAAATGAAAACGTAGGCGGAAATATTTGAAAGATCATAAACGGCTAAAATGTGCATTATGAAATCGACATTGCTATGAAAAATTTGAATAATGATAATGACTTAGTAATCTAATCATATGAAATATGAATTTTTAAGCAATTCTCATAAATTCACTTTTACATAATTCCCTCATTATTGATTTTTTGTTTTCAGTCAAAAGTGAAAATATTAAATATAACAAAAAAAAAAAAAAAGAGTAAAAAACATAATTAAGAAAACCAAACTATTTTGGCAAAATATAATCTATACATAAATGCAAAATCAATCAATCAAAATCCCTTCCTTGTTGAAATATTCAAAAATTACAATTTTCAAAAGAAGGAGATTAAAGCAATCAATGAAAGTTATTTTTACACAGCTCCCTTAATTTGTAATTATTTTTACGGGGATATTTCGTTTATTATTAATCTAAATATTCTTAAGATTTTGAAATAGAGAAGAGCCAACAATTTGGATTTTTAACTATTTAATCAAAACGTGTACAAAAAACTCCAAAGAAAACGTATTTTTGATAAGCATTACAATTTAAAATGATTTATTTACATCTATTTCTCTTGCTATCTGTCCATTTATCTATTTGTTTATTGTTAAACATTTTCCTGATTGCCAAGATTGAGACTTTAAATTTGATTGAAACATTAAAAACTTAAGTTGTTATTGAAGATGATCTAAGTTGGTTCGAACTTTTTTAGATTTTTTTTCCAATTACTCGTAAGTATCTCTTGTTTATTCTAATTATCGCCTTATCAAAATAAACAAAAAAAACAAACCTGGCCCCACATCTATCACACATAACGCAACTAAAACTTTAACTAAGTCAAATATAAATTCTCTTTATTATTTCCCTCAAATTCTTAGATTCATGGCAATTTTTCTGAGAGGCTTTGCTTTTTTCTGTACTTTAATGAATAGAAATAAATATTTTGATGTAATGATTTCATGGCAGATAAATGAAGTAAAATCTCCTCACAAAAAAAATAGTTAATAATATTTTAAAAAACCAAAACAATAACAACAACAATAATATCATTATTAATATTTAAAACAAAATAAAAAAAAAGAACTAACTAGAAAAACTAAAATCTCGGTAAGAACAAAATTATCCATAAAAATTGAAGACAATATCATCATTTTATATATAAAAATAACTCTATCTATACATCTAAAAAATATTAATAAATTATAATAAATTTTTCTAGATAAAATAAATTTTCTAATAATATATGAAATAAAAATATTAAACATACAATGAAATATCCAAAACACAAAAAAAAAAACAAAAATATTTATATGAATATTTATATGAATTAGCAAACAGTTCCAATTTAATAAGAAAAAAATATATCTAAAATAATAAATTAATATTCAAAATTAATTATGAAAACGTTTGAAAACGAAATGAAGTAAATGAAAAAAAATTTATATTTATATAAAGTAAACGAATTTAATTGTATACAAAAATTATATGAAAAAAAGAAAAGAAAATTCATATCAAATTCCTTTTTTTAGTATTTTTTTTTTAATTTTCCAAATTTTTCACTTTTTTTTTTTATATTAAGCGCCATCAGTGTGAATATTTTTTTTTTATGTAATTAATAAACTGCCAATTGCAACAAATGACATAATCAGCAAAAACGAAAAAAAATCGAAACATATCCGAAAAATTTATTTCATTTCTGATTTTTGTAACAATCATATTAAATATACATAAAAAAATAAAAACAAAAAAAAATTCGATGCTCGATGCTTTCAGAATGATTTATAAAATGAAAAAAAAAGATACCAATTAAGAATTTATTTATAAGGATTTTGCAAAATAACAAAAAAGTCCGGAATGCTTTTCATAGCATAAGCCATGCATATTTTATGAGAAAGAGGCGTGGCATGTCTAGCTATGTATCTATCAATGATGCATTTCATATCAGTAATTATTTCAACAATGTAACGCTCAAAATGTAAAGCATTTTTTCGTTTTTCAATTTTAACTGCCAAATCAACTCATTTCAATTACATTAATTACAAATTACATTAATTTTAAAAATTTTATACAGTTTGTTTTTTTTTTGATTTATACAACAACAAAATGTTGTTATTTCAATGGCGTCAATTCATTTTGAATTAACTTTTATTGAAGAAAAATGAGAAAAATATGGAAATGAAAAAAAAATCAATAATAGAAAACATAAATAATAGAAAATTCTTTTAAATATTTTTCTACGTGTAATAAACGTAAATAACTTAAAGGTGAATAAATTAAAAAAAAAATTTAACAAGTAAGGCATTTGCATTTGGCTGGAACATAGACTCACCATCCCGACACTTTACACACATTTATTAATTGTTTGATACAGTTACCGATAATTTAAAGTTAGCCAATTTTGAATAGGCGTGGCAAATTTGCTCAATTTTTATTTGAATAAAAAAGAGTTTTAATATTTTTACAAAATCTGTTCCAATTTTGAAGTTAAAAGTGAAAAATTACAAATGTGTCCAATTTGAAATCGATATCTCCTTTTTCGGTGACCAACGGAATGTTAACCACACACAGATAGCGGGCACACGAATAAATTTTTTTTAATTGATTTATAATTCTTATACTTATCCAGGATTGGTAGAATTTCCTTTTAAGACTTTTTTTTTAAGACCTTGCAAACATACTGATAATATAAGTGTGGTATCAAATTTTGGATGGTGGGTGTAGAAATAAAATTTGTACCTTTAAAATCATTCGTTATATAAAGATAAAACATGAAATAACACTGAATAGATCAGAGATGATCAGAATTGAATTAAACTGAATATATGAATGAAATGCAATGTGAATATATAAGCATAATTAGCATGGTATTATTTTAGAATTCATTTTTGATAACATCAATCATTTAGAAAAATAAAAAACAATAAATAAATAAATTAAAAATTTATCATAATTATGTGTGTTCACGAAAAAAAGGAAAAAAAAATACCTTTAAATAAAATAACGCCACCTAATTAAATCTTTCTGAAATCTTCCTCAAACTTTCTCTCACCCTTTATCTATCATCTATTCCACTAACAAAACATTTACTGTGTATATCAATAATTTTGCTATAGATTCAACTTTTTACTTTTTACATTCACAAAAGTTGAATTTTAAATATTTATTATTATTAAATATAAATATATAAAATATGAAAAATATATTATATGCTATATACATAATTATATTTATATACAATATAATAAAATATTAACATAATCAAATTCAAAATTATACAATTAATTAATCGACAATTAAATATCAAACATTTAATAAGAAACAATTTGTAATTTCAATAAAAAAATATAACAAAACAATAAAAAAAAAGAAATAAACATTATAAAAGTAATACAAAAGTTTCATATCATATATATATTATAGGCATATACATATACATATATGTATATGTTGTAATACAAATAAATAATTATAAATACATATGAATATAATCGATATTGGACAAAACAAAATCGCAACATTTATACATTAACGAATAATTTAAATAAATAAATATGAAATAAATGAATCGTTATATATTATGGAGAAAAGTTATATGTTATTAGTTACAGTTATATATTATTATTCGTACTAGTTATTCGTTCGTCATATATTATTATCGTTATATATTATGGAGAAAAGCTATGAATCTAAACATCATGACTTAAAGTTACGTTTTAATTTTTTTTTTTTTTTGATACAACTCAAAAGCAAAATTCACATTGAAATTTTATGGAATTTGTTATTTATTTCATGTAAGTATTTCATGCATTTCATGTATTTCATGTAAGTGAAATTTGGCAAGAAAATTTTGGCGGCAAATAGATTCAGTACTCAGGAAAACAATTTGTGGCCGAGTATAAATCTTATAGAACTTATAAAATATTTTACAATCTATAAAGATCAAGCATTTTCTGTTAAATTATCCTGAAAGAGTTTGAATTGCAATGAATTATGCAATTTTAAGAATAATAATAATAAAATCAGTAGAACGAATCATTAATTTTTTTTTTACCATTAGGAGTTCATGCCTTTAAAAATCAAAGTGTAATTTTTAGTTTTACTTTAAAAAGTATTTGCAAAGTATGATCAATGCTTTTTATAAAATTTATGAATCATTTTAAACAGAAGGGAAAACAATTATCCAATTCAGAACGGCATATAATTTGTTATCTGAACAAAGCATAACAAAAGAAATTTTTTGCTTTTGATTACCGTACAGATTTATGGCTTCCATTTGAATATGATTTTTTCTTTTATGACAATACAATGAGCTTTTTTATAACGGTGCATTGCCTCAACGATTCCCATTTACGAATTTGTATAATATTTAGCAAAGACACGCATCATGCGCACCGAAATAAGGAATAAAAAAAAATGCAGTACTCTTGCGTCGCATTAAAACAACAAAACAACATAAGCATTTTATTTAATACAAGGAAAAAGAAATTCCATAAAATTGAAAAATGAAATCCTATAATTAATAATACGTATACTAATGCACATACAAAATACGCAATACAAAATACAAAATATTTTCCCAGTTTGTGTTTTTCTTGAAACTACATGTAAGAACATTAAATAATAGCAATTCACTGAAGCCACAATACTTTCCCTGCTAAGCAATAAACATTCGCGTGTATTCTATATTGCATTTGGGTGTACAATATAAAACAAAAAAATGATATGCATTCAGGAAGAAAGAAGAAGATGTAATCAGGAAAAAGGAAGTATATGATTGATTTGGTTGGAATAGCAGTAGTCATCGTCTCCATCTGCAGGGCCCTAGTTTGCTTAGTCAACATATTATAAATCTTGGTTTTTCTGATTTTGTATTTAAAGGTGAATGAACATCATTTGTGATAGTAATGTCCAAAATGAGCAGCTGATGCTACTGGAGCATATTCACCAAGAGTCAAAGCAGGGTAAGCAGCATGAAAACCAGTAGCAGGACTAGCATGAGGTGCCGGAGCGTAAGCAGGTAGTGGTGGCGCTGGTGCCGGCACTGGCGCTGGAGCTACTATAGCAGCTGGTGCAGTAGGCTCTACAGCTATTGCTTTATAAAACAAAGGTTCTCTTCGAACAACTGCATTAAAGCCATTATGAGAATCAGCCACATAATTTACAATACGTTTTGTGCCATCAGGATCGACTACAGAATAACTACCTTTGACAGCATCACCATGCCTTGTCTCATGCTGACTCTTTAAATCACCAGTATAAACGTCTTGTATATTATAACCAAAACTATACTTAGGATTATGATCGTATGGTTCACGAGCTACTGGTTTAGTCGCTAAAATAAATAAATGTACTTTAAATACTGCATTGTGCATTGTACTTTGAAGTACTACAAATTTTTAAATATATTTCGCCACTTTGCTAAATTATGTGTTTTAGTCTATTGGAAATAGATTCATCGAATTCAGTTAGTAGATAAAATTAGATTTTTTGTCTTATAACTCAGTTGGTTAATTCGCAAAACAAGATCATTATTTACCGACTGCAACGTACGCTGCAGGAGTATGTGACGCATAAGCACCTCTATAAAGTAAAGGAGCATGATAAGGACTTACAACACCGCCATAGCTCTTGTCCAAACTAATGTATAATAAAAGTATCTAAAAAAAAGAAAATTCAAAATAAAAAAATTTAAATATTTTATTAAAAGTAAATCGAAAAAAATTTATATGCCACGTCTAATGTAGATCAATATTTCTGCTTTCTAAACTGGCTTTTTACGTCAAAATTTCTAAAGTACATGTAACTACTACCACGTACTTTTATAACTTGTAGGTTTCAGAAGCAAAACCAAACTTTTGAAATTTATTCCTAAAACTTTCTTTATTTTTAGATTTCATTTAAGGACTTTTTGTTTTAAATAGTTTAATGCAAAAGAAATCAATGATCATGAAAACTCCACGTTTAATTTCATTCCCAAATAAAGATTATAAAAAATTTTCAATTGTGATAGCTAAACTTGGATTTTAACTTCAAATTATTACCATTAATATTTGTCTGTCGCAATTTTTTTAAAAATAATTCAATAAGTTCAAGTTGAATTGTCATATTTTTCATATTTGTAGAAATTTTCATTCGCGTAGCATCATTTCCTTATGAGTCTCCTTTTTCATTTGTGCTTTTTCTTTTAAAAAAAAAAAAATCGTTTTATAAATCGTTTGGGAAGCTTTCTTCTTAAAACTAATTCAGAATCAATTGCCTTTAACCATAAAATTTTCAGATAATATTAATAGAAAAAATGTTCTTAAACTGTAAAGTAATTCACAATTCCCAAGTGGAAAATTGTATGATCCAGCCCAAAGAAAGAACTTTCCACAATTATGAGAACTATTTTAATTTTAACATTTCAAATAAAAGACTTTGCTTTCGTCAAGACCCGCATATATGGTCCAATAAGATGGCCTTATTCTTCTTCTTTTTTTCCACAACACATTACACAAAATATTTTGAGATTTTTTTCAACGTGCAAATAAGAACACACACCTTTAATATGAACATTGTCTTTAAGAAAATTCCGTTCCTCCTTTTTTTTTAAAAAAAAACAAAAAAAAGGGAAAAAATTTAAAAGGATACACCAACAATTTTTCTCTGATCTTCTCAAAATAATATACTTTTTTTTTTGGTTATACAAACAAAACAAAAAATAAATGAGAGACCAAAAAAAAACTATTGGAAAAGAAAATGCGACAAATAGTGTATCGCTTATGGAGAAAACGTGACGTCTTGTTTATGGTCGACACTAGCACTATACGCGAACAACTTTAATATTTTTAACTTTTATAGTAATGTTGTTGTATTTCTTTTCTTTTTTCTTTTTCTTTTTCTTTTTCGCATCTATCGCATCTCTAATGCTCGTTAGCGTTAGATGCAGTTTAAATGTCGTTAGCTTCACATGATCCAGAGCCTCTTGCAAATCAAATAAACACAAAATATGTACATATATATAAATATTACAACAAGTAACAATAATAGCAACAACAATGAAATTGATAATAACAATCAAGTTGGAAAGTGTAAGTGTAAGTAAATTATTATCTCCTTTTTTTGGTTATTTTTTTCTTGGGGGGGGGGATTAATTTTAACAGCATTGTACTGTACTGACTTGACATGGGATTTTTATGTTGTAGGAATTTTATATGGTAGAAATATGTACCCTACAACAATTCTTTTATAAATGTTTATAAATTTTGTAAGGACATTTATTAGACCCCATTAAATCCGTACATTTTTATCTATCTATTTATGCTGTCCATCCATATAAATGTGATGAAATTCTACATCATCTGTCAGTTTTGACGCAAAGTCAATTTCCACGAAAAATAGTTAAGTTTGTTATAAAAAATATAAACAATTTTCATTTAACTTGACGAAACTAATCATAAAGTTGTGTTTATTTTTTCATTTTACTGTCATAAATCTCTATTCCAAAATCTCGATGGCCATTTTTTTAAATCCCCTTTGGTATAGTACAAAATTAGTATATTTCAATTTCGTGACTTCCAAGCTTTTAATCATTTTTCTAGCCAATATTAGACCAAGTGAACAAAGTAGAATATTTCAAAGTCAGCCCAAATCGATTTTATTTAATTTTATGTACGAATGCGTACGTATGAGTGCAAAAGTTAATATGATTAAGCTTCCCATGATCGATTACGAACATTTATTTCTAACAAATAAACATTAAACACATTGGACCATTTCATTTTATTGTCATTTTTAAATAGAAATAACTACCAAAATATTTTAAAGGCGTAAGGCAAATCTATGCAAAACAAATCTATGCATGAATATTGCAATTTAAGTGCATAGACGAAATGCAAGTGCGTCATTATTTGTGTGTGGGTGTTTTCTTATAATTGCAAAGCATCTCTAACATGATTACGTTTATGCCTGAGCCATGTAACGTGATACATGTGAAAATATTATGCGCTAACATTTTGAATGGTGCAATCTAATAGATATAATTTAACTTAACAGAAATAATAATGATAGAAAAAAAAACTAATAACTGCAATAACAATCACAATTACAGTTATAAGTTATAAGTAACGAGATTACACTCACTCGATGCCATAAACCTAAAAAAAAGCTTAAAAATTTCAAATGCCTGATTATTTTTAGAATTCCATCATATTTTCTGTCTTTAATTAATTAATATTCTAAGGTTTTAATGTTATGCAATATGGGCATGGTCTTCAACTGAATTTCAGTTTTTTTTAATGCTTTAAAGCCTTATAAAATTTGTTAGGTTCGTACTTTTGCCAAGAAGAGACAAATTTTCACTCTTCTAAGCGTTTCTTTATAAACGTAATGGCCTATTTGGATGGCGTGTATTGGAGATAAGACCTTGGCCACACAAAGTGATCGTTTTATTTAATTTCATCTTTTTAAATTTAATTTTCTGCTTTTTTACTTGGCGTAATGTTTTTGCTCAATTTATAAATGTTTTAACAATTTAAAACTACCAACCATTGAAGCCCAATTCATTGTTATTTTTCTCTATCAACTTACCTTGTTTAATCACAATCCATTAAAACTTGGAGGTACTTTTTTATTGGAAATCTTTACAACACTTAAAATGTAAACATTTCAGACTTTATAAGGCGGTAAGTTATGCAGTCCGAATCTTGACATTAAACGCTGAACAGAATTAGATATCTTGGTTAAAACGAACAGAAAATGTAGATTTCTACAAATAGGGATCAAATATCTCAGAGGGACATCGAAAGCATTGTACATAGCTTTCCAATGGAAAATGCCGAGTGCTTTGTTAAGTATGCTTTCTTAGTAAAATAGCGTTAACCGAAATATGTCAAAGTTTGAAGTGTTTCTAAAATGTTTTAGTTCAATAACGGCTCCCCAAATAGGCTAAATTGATTGTGCATAATTGGTGACCTATAAAATATGCAAAATTGATAAATTCTCTGTTTCTGTTTTTTAGTTTGTGTCTAAACTATTTCTTATCATGGCGAAAAGCGGGTCTTATTCATCAAATTTAATTCAGTATTCAAGCAGGGCGTACTAAAGATTAGACCTAAATAAGAGCTAAAATATCTTTTGTTTTTCTTATTATATTAGTCATTTATTTTTTATACTAATGAAAATAGGTTACTGTGACAAAAAATTAACAATTATTGAATGCTTGTGATGTTATTATTTGGTTTGCACTTGGTTTTCGCATTTGTTAAATAATCAGAAATTGTCATATCATTTAGTTAAATTAAAACTTTTTTCAAATGAACATTATTTCTTGGAAATTGTCTGTTTCTTATTTATACCCGGAAGTTGTGGATATGTTCATTTTGTCATTATGTTTATAATGCCCAAAAGGAAAGGAAGCGAAAGGAAGGAAGTGTCGGAAATCCTACAAAATACAGACATTTCTATCTGTCCGTTCGCCTATTGGGGCAACCAGTCCCGAGAAGCTCCTGCTCAACTGGGAGTTGCTCATGAGATGGTCGTTGGTGATGCCGGCCATCAGGGGGCATCATGAGTCACGAGATCACATCCAAAGATTTAATTTGGTACCACGGGATCACCAGTTTTAATATGCCCATTGTGGTGATATTGAGGTTGGCTTTGTGGGGGCTGTGGTGCCAACCTCGCGGGCGTCGCTCGTTCAAACATATATATGCTTGTCGTGCAGGGTCTCATTTCCCGAATAAAATGGGTAGCTGGGTAGGCTTATCGGGCTAATCTAATCTAAGCCGAGGAGTAATAAGAAGGCTCCGAATCTTTATACCAAAGATTAAGCCATGTATATAAGGTGCAATACAGGCTTTAAATTGGAAGCTAGTAGCATGCACGGTAGCATGCACCCTGTGTGAAGTGTCTGCCAACGCTAGCGAACATTATGTACCTTTGTGTACTATGCATTTGAGCCTTCACGGCAGGTATGCATGTAAAACATGCACGCCTGTGCATGTGTTCACTCGATCGCAAAATAATAGAGATATCGAGCTTAAATTTGGTGGGAACATTAGAAATTCTTTCAGGCAGGTTGATATTAAAAATGGTCAAAATTGGTCAAAGCCCACGCTCACAGTGCAATGTAAACTGAGACGCCGTCGGATTTTTTAAAAAAATTTGTGGTTTTTTATTTATTATTTGCATACCACAAAAAGTAGAAAGCTGAAATTTTGTACAAGTAGTAAGACCTTTAGTCTACCGTAGCTGTCCGTACAAATCATGCAAACGGGCCGCTCATTATCAAATTGTACCTTTTTCGTATTTATATTTTCCATCTTCTAATGAAAAACTGAAACTGGCTCTAAATCGTAATTTCATGTTGCATGTTTATTGAGTATTCAAAATTTGGCCCCAACCAAATATAAATCTCTGACTTATTCTTTGTTTTTGGCTTATGTATTTTTTTGTAATTCTTCTTTTTTTTTGTTGTAGTTATTGTTGTATTGTCAACTTTTTTTTAGATGCTGGCCTAAACCGAGTTTATGTGATATTCTGTTATTTGTTGTTATTGTTCATACAATGATATATTCTCAAATGTAGCCCCTACCATAAAAGTTTTATTTATTCATTTATTTTACTTATTACAACAACACGTGCTGTACGTTCCATAAATAAATACATAAAATAAATATGCAATGAAATTGTAGATTCCTAAAAATAAATTTAAGTTTAAGTATCAGTCAACTGTATTCAAAATAATGAGTTAAAGAAAAACTAAAACCAATGAAAACAAGAAATATCTTAGCAAATTAAGATCTTAGCTTTGATTTTATTGTTGTTGACTTCGTTGACTTCTCATGTTGCATTTAGATTTGTACGTTTTATTTCTTGTAAAATTGTCGTTGTTATTCCTGAAGACAATTTACCAGAAGTATATTCATGCTGTACAATGATAATGCAAATATCTTTTTCGAGTATATAAAATAAACCCATTTTATGCTTTTTATGATCAATTCTGAATCAAAGAAAATCTGCCTGGTGTCCATTTATTTTTCACATAAATTTCAAATTTTTAAATGTTTTCTTAAAGTTTTATGTTTTAAAATAATCAAACACAATTAAAGATGATGGTGGTGCAATTTACGTGGCAGCAAGTAAAAATTTTATAGTCGATCGGGGCCGACCCTTAAATAACCTACACCTATTTTGCCTATTGTAATTAAAAAGTTTAATAAATTGAATCGATAATAAAAAAAATTGTAATTTTTTCAATTATTTGAAGATACTTGAAAAGGTTGGTTCGTTATAAAAGAGAGCGTTCAATAAAATTGATCAATCTGGTCTAAATTTGATAGACACATTTTTTATCTTGAAATATAAGGAACGGCCACACTTTTGTAAATTAAATTCAAAATTGCAACGTTTTTTCATAAAATGACTATTTATCAAAAATGGTGATATATGGGGAGAAGTTATTAAAATGGCCCATTCTGAGTCAAATTTTATATACATATTTTTTATATTAAAATACACTAATATGCCTATTTTTCTTAACATATATTTACAAATGCAACTTTGTTTTCTACACTAACTCTCTTTTTGAAAATTTTCGTTATATGGGTAGTGGTCGAAAAATTTTCCGATTTTAACCATTTTTCAATAAGGTACGCCTCTGAGCCAAAACACACCTATATACCTAATTTGATTAACATAGTTTAAAAGCTTAATTACAGACGGACAGAAGCGTAGACGTTTTGATGGACAGATGTGCTTAAATTTACTTAGCAAAGGGTTCTAATTCAAACGGTATAATAAAAGGTAGCTTTAACCCCTGTGTCGGGTTAAAGGGGGGTTACAACCATCCCTATAATAAGTAACAATTTTGCATAGTCAATTAATGTACAACTATTGGTTTTGAAGTTTTACATCTGATAGACCTATATTTTAGACCACCTTTCATGTATTTTAACAAAAAAGGGTGGTTTACAAAACAATAATTTTGTTTTATATTTTATGAATTAATCTAAATGCGCAAAATTTGGATAAGTGCATATATTAAAGTTTGACACACTCTTTCAGGTTCTTCCGAAAGTATAAAACAATTGAAAATTTTAATATGGCAGATTACAAATTCAATAAGAATGAATTTATGGACTTAGCTCTTTTTAAATATATAAAATTTAAATTTTTAATATTCTACGTACTTCGATCGATGATAACTTTAATTTTTTGTTCATTATTAAATAATCAGATATAATAAAAAATTTGTATGTTCATTACGTGGAAATGCGACGTATAGCAAGAAGATGCTTTTAACCTTTAAGAAAATATTTTGAAAATATATACTTACTTACTTATTTGTTTATAACAATTGTCCATAACAATTTGTATTCAGTGACATTAAATCACATTTATAGATATTTTTATGCAGAGGTAAGTTACTACTGATATGGCTCACAGTAGCCGTCTGCAGCGATTGTCGAATTCTACCATAATGTAAATAATTGCACGTGGGTGTGCAGTACATTCACCGAACTGAGTACTTATAAAAATTTTGTTGTTACTTATAATTGATTAATGTAAAGATTATAAAGATCATAAAGATCATAAAGCAGTATAAAAATTTCATGCATAAAACATAAGATCGTTATATAAAGAGATGCTTATATTTACAGCATTGAATATTTCATGGCAAGAAGAGCTTCTTAATAATCATATAAATAACTTTATAAACAGCATAAATTTTTCTCAAAAAATGCAAAAAAAAAATTCATGAGAAGATCGTAAGATAACGATGGAAATTTAATATCGAATAATTGTGCTCATCTAACCATCCACTACTTGTTTTGAAATTGTTTTTAGCGTAATCCAAGACAAGAAAGAAAGAAAAACCAATAATAAAGCTGCAATAAAGCTGCACAGGAAGCGTGATACTACGTGGCAATTTGATACAATTTTATTTCTTGTCTTGCATTTTTATATCACAATTAAGTACAAAAATTTTACATGTCTAGAGTCAAATCTTCGATATTCGCCACCTGGACGTCTTATTTGATAATTTGTGGTACAGACAGATCATTTAAAGTTGTATTCGAATAGGCGTGGTTAATTTGCAAGATTTTTATATAGAATTTGTTAAATAAGTACCTTAATATTTCTACATTATGAGCACGCTTTGAATTTTGCGCATAAAACTATAAATTTTTGCCTAAAAATTAGTCGTGTTCTCAGTTTATGTTGCACTGTGAACGTGTCCTTTGACCGATTTGGCCCATTTTCAATTCGAATCAATATACGTAAACTTAAAATGTTTACGACAAATTTGTTTACCACACAAGACAGGCGGGCAGACATGTTTAAATCAATTCAAAATTTGATGCTAATCAAGAATATATATATATATATATATAAACTTTGGAGGGTCTCCGACATTTATTTTTAAGCATTACAGACGTAATCATAAGGTGAGTGTAAGCCCAATCTCTTGGCGCTGGATGTAAAAATATGTACTTAAAAAAGAAGTAGTCCTTATAAATTTCAGCAGTTTGCAAGTTTAATATTATGGTTATGCCCTTTTACAACTATTAATGTAAAAAGTTACAAATATCTAGAGAAATAGCTAACCGCGGTACTTACTTATTACGGAGTTAGAAAAAGTAATACAAACATGGGACCAGACGAATTTATTTATCAACGCCTCACACAAGTTTTTTTCCATGCTGTAAAGTTTGTGTGGTAGTAAGTAAATGCCGAACTTGCTAGTGAATATCGCCGAATTTGTTAGTTTCAGATCAGTATCAAATCAATTGTGCATCTTACTTTGGTCTGTCTCAAACAATTCAAACAAAAAACGAAAGTTAACTTTTTTTTTTATACAAATACATTTTAATATAACCCAGTATTATTTCGCATCCAAATTTTAAAGTACGAAAGATAAATTATTCATTTAATTAATTTTTGCTTTTAAGAGATCATTTAATTTTAAAATTATATATTTTACTTATTAATTAATTCAGTTGAAAAAAAGGGTATAAAAATTTAATTAAATCGCCACAGGAGTTTTTGTTCCGATATTTTGATTGGCATCCGTTGTTAGGGTGGCAATAGATGACGCATGTCTGCTTCTAAAACTGCTCATAAAACTAAAGCTATACCAATGCTCATTTTTACCAAAGTTCTCACCATCTTCCAATGAATTGGGCAATGTTCTAAATAAGAAAGATTAAACCAAAAGTTTTGTAAAGTTAATGTGAAAATAGGCAGACACATATTTTTTTTTTATTATTTTGAACTTTACTTATTAAGAGTTTCTGGCAATACTAAGCAAAGTCCAGCGCCTAATAGTGAAAGTACGCCTAATATAATTTCGGGTAATGCGTAATAATAATGCCTTGTATATAATATATATGAGCTAAAAAAGGTGAAAGCATAACCGACTACGTGTACTGCAGCAACACCTTGACCACGAACACAAGTTGGAATTAACTCGGTAGCATATTGAGCGCTAGAATTGTAGGCCACTGTGACACCGAAACGCCCAATCACCGATAATGTTACTACCAAAATAGTATCTTAAGAAAAATTAATAATTAAAATAATTACAATTTATATGTTAGTCTTCAATATTTTAGAATATTAGTGAAAGGCTATTAAATACTCTTCAAGATGAATGAACAATGAGAATCCTAAAAATATAAATGTTAACATTTCGATTTATTAAATTTATGCTAGATAAATTTTTGCACACTTTTAGTAATAATCAATTTTTCATCCAAAAAATATATTTTATGATTATAAATTCTAAAGCTCGTTTATTGTTGAAAATTACTTACTTTGTTCACTGTGCATTGTATAACTCAATATTATGCCTGTACAAGAGATGAATACACCGCTTAGTAATAATGATATGGATGCCATTGCTTTACGTCCGATATAATCTTGTAAACCAATTAAAACTAAGCATGCTGGTAATATTGTCGTAGCACTTAACGTAAACATGACAAATGGTGAAATGCCAAGACCTTGTACATTACGTGACACAGCATCATAGCATAACGTTATAACCATTCTGTTTTAATTTTCCCATTTTAAATTGTTAAAGAAAATATTGAAAATTTAAAGAAAATGAAACAAAAGCAACAAGATAAACTAATGAAAAACCCATGAAAATAATAACAATTAAGAAAATTATATTTGACTAACGCTAAATTTTGATTATCCACCACCAATACACCATGATATTACGATTTAGTTTTTTTAGAAGTGAATTGAAAATGAAAATATAAAAATTGAAAATTTTGTATTATACTCGATTTTCATAATTATTGGACAGACATTGTAGACTAATAGCCTCCCCAATTGTGCAAAATTTCAGCTTTCTATCTTTTACAGTTTCTAGATGATGAGTTAGATGAAAAGCTACCAAATTTCTCTTAAAAAAATAAGGTGTTCTCAGTTTATGTTGTACTATTAGCGGGCCCGTTGACCTATTTGGTCCATTTTCAATTTTAATTTGCCTGCAAAAACATTTATAGATTCTGCCAAATCTGAGCTTGATATCTCAAACTTTACGACTAAGAGAATGTTTACAACAGACAGACAGACATGTCTAAATCGATTCAGAATTTGATGTTGATCAAGAATATATATACTTTATAGAATCTCAGGCACTTCCTTCTGAAAGTTATAAACATATAGACAAAGTGATTTTACCCCCAAGATCTGTACCAAGGGTATAAAAAGTAATTCAAATAATGAATGTGAAATTAAACTCAAGTAAAGTTTTTTCATATTAACTCTCTGTTTATATAACTTTTGGTACAAGGTACTATGAATTAGGAAGCACATGGGATACACTTAAAAAAGAAACATTTTTTGAATTGAATTAAATATATTGATTTGCCTTTTCACATATTTTTACCATCAAATTTTTCAAAAATTCTTACATAATTTACTACTGTAAAGCATCGGCTTTTGAAAGTTTTTTAAAAACGCTTAGGAACTTTATAGTCGGAAGACGATTTCAAATCTACGGAATAATAAAAGGATGATATTTAAATTATTTGAACAATTATGCTGAAGGTTCGGAATTAAATAGTTCAAAAAATGGATGATTGGAACTAAGTGCATATTTTTTATGCCAAACATGAGGCAATATCAATTTCTACTAAAGTATATTGAATAGAGCAACTTTTATCCATGAATTGACTTATTTTCCGAAAAAGTGATATATAAGAAGCGGTTTTCAAAATAGATCGACTTGCATTAAATTTGTTATGCCACCTTTTTATTAAATATGTTTAAAACTATATTTTTTTTCCTATAAAGATTTTTTTTAAAAAAGATATTATATAGAGCGTCATCCGATTTCAATAATATCAAAAATTAATCAAAATCGAACATACGTACCAAATTTCATGAAAATATGTCAAAAATTGGGACCTGTAACTTGGTAAAAAAAAATTTACATAAGTAGACATCAGGCACTCAGACAGATAAGCAAATAAATACTCAAACGGACAGACAGATTTAAGACAGATCGAATTAAGAAGTGATTATGAGTCAATCGGCATAATAAACAGTGATTCTACCTCAACTCTTCCTTAGTGTAAGACAAGAAAAAAAAAAGGTGAACTGATATGAGGAAACTTTACAATTATCTTACACTCTTTTACTAAAAATTTTAGAAATAAAAGTTTCATGTAAAAACTGAGTATGGTTTCAATACATTTCCAAAAAGAACATTTTTATTTATTATTTATTCTTTATGTAACTTATTAATAAGTGAAATACATGGAGTATTTAATTAACAACCCTGATCTTCTACATACATTTATTTTACATCTTTCGTTTTGTGGTTTCTTACTTCAGGTATTGCCATCGCGTGGCCCGTTAAATTGCGGCAAGTACATATGCTTAATAAAAGCAAGAATTGGCTGCTTTTTTTTTTTATGAAAATAAGAAAAATTTAGAGGACAGTAAAAATGGTTTAATAACATGGTGACAAATGATGTGTTGCCCTAACTATGGAAAATAGAATTCTTTGAAAAGTTAAAGAAATTTATTAGAAGTAGGTAAGCACAGTTTAATTTGTTTACAAGAGAAAAAAATTTTTTCTTATTGTAATTTTCATGTTATGTGTAGAGTTTACTTCATAAAATACTCCCTGACTGATAATATAAAGTTTGGCAGTTTTTGTCATTTGACAAAAGTATTTACTTACGATTTGAAAAACAAAATTAATGTGTTACGCCTTAAACGTGGTGTAGCAAATAAATTTATAAGAGTTGGCTGCGATTTAACATGCAATTGTTTACGTTGACACTCATCTATGAATTCTATATAAATTGATTCATCTAATTGACGGCCATTTATTTTTGCTACTTGTTTTAAACATTTTACAGCTCTATCGTATTTTTGACGTGATATCAACCATTGTACACTTTCTGGCACAATAAAATAAAAGAATGGCACTATAATGAACGGTACAGATGTGGCAATGAGAAAGCCACGCCACGTATGCATCAATATCGCTATCCATGGTGCGGCCATTGAACCCAAACAATAAAAGACACCAATACAAATACTAAGGCCGATTGTGCGTAGCGAAGGACGTAAGTATTCCATAACCAGAATGTACATCATAACAAAATTACTATCCGTAGCAAGACCCGATATAAAACGGAATATGGAGAATCTTACAACTGTAGTGCCAAATATTGTTAGTAAGTTACCACACATGGCAACCATGTTTGCAACGACTAATATCGGTAAACGTCCTATATAATCGGCTAATAGACCAAACATTAAGGTTCCCACAACAGAGCCAATGAAGAACATACTTTGACCTAATATTAATTTCCAAGCATTATCACAAATCCAATCCAATTCCGATGTTATACTTTTATAGCCCATATATAAATCATATACATATTTATTACAACCATTGGGTCTACAATAGCTCATGGAATTGGTATTTATGCCACGATAAATTGTTGTTGCTCTTTGCTTATTATCATAACTTTGACCTACTGCTAATGCCGCCGTTTCATTAATATTGTTTAAGCAACTTTAAGCAAATTAATTAAAAAGTGCATTAAATTAATTTTATTTATGATTCATTAATTTGATTACTTTTTTTAGACATACTTACCTATATTTAGGTACAAAACTTATAATGGTTTGTGAATAATAATGCATTGAAGAAAGTAGATTGATAATACAAAAAAATATTAATATAACAAATTGAAAGCGATGACAATCTCCACATTTTTGTAAAACATTATAAATCTCTAGCATACTGTTTTGTATAGATATAAATAAATAATGTAAGGCCAATAAATAAAAACAGTTGTGACTTGAGACCTTGTTTCTGCACTATGTACAATGGTAGCGATAAAATTGATGGATGATTTAACTGAAAATCAGAATAACAATTGTATTAATTTTCATTCATTTTAAATGTTTGACATCTTTTTAGACTTTCTCCAAATGAATTTTTATAGGCCATTAATATAATTATATCTCAAACAGGGAAACTTATTTCAAATTGGGATGCATGAGATGCATGAGATGCATAAAATGCATGGTACTCATCAATTGATCTTGCTTTACTACAAAATAATAAGTTACAGCTGGCAAGGTTCGATCCTTCACCATATTTTATGCCACTTTGCTTAATGTTAAGTTAAGTCGAATAATTTAATGTGAAAGGGAGTCCAAATCAAATTGTTTCACAACTACATCTGAAATTATATACATTTTAATGTATAGTTTTAAGAAGTTGGCCCATTTGGACCATATGGTTTTGTAGTGGATTTTGGGGCTAAAGATACTAACTTTTTAAATTTTATTAAAATTCCTTTAAAGATGCTGATGGCACTTTGATATTAAGAATATGGACAGATATTAGATAACCTTAACCCATTTCAGAATATAATTTTGGAACGATTGATCAATAAAATAAAACCCTTCTGTTTGCTACACACATCTACACAAACTTATTACATTTTATATTACACATGGCATGAGGTATAAATTATTTACATTACACTAACAACAATTCATCAAAAGTTTCATATTTTGTGAATTAATTAAATAGAATTAAATTAAAGTAGTTCACTGAATTTTAAGCATGCAATGTCAAAATTAATAATAATAAACGTTTATTAAATGGTTGCAGTTAATGATACATTAAATTAAGGTAAATGTAGTAATCTGTGAATAATAACTTACGTATTGCCCATTTAAATAATAGCACATAAAAATGTTATTGTCTTTCATAGATGAATTTGATATATCCTGTACTAAGGTACTAAGGTACTAAGGTACTTAATTCCATTAAAAAGACAAATAAAATGGGTATTAACATTCTAAAGAGTGACAAGTATTCATTTTGGTCAACGTATAATTTTCGAAAAGGGCTTTAAATTTGGATGGAATTTCAGAACATAACCAGAATTCGTAAAGACATTTCAAAGCGCTGGAAAGTAGTAAATCAATTGGCCAATTGACAGACAAACATACTTCAATCGGTTCAGAATATAAATAAATGCACATCTTTGTAACATCAATATGAATAGATCGTGATAGACGCGACTCTAGCAGAGTAGGCTACAAAGTGCATAGTTTGTAGTCGGGGCCGATTCCTAAATATTACACACCATTTCTGTTATGTTGTTTAAAGTCAAAAAAACAGAACTACAAGCCAAAAATATAGTAAGAGGTACAGAGGATTCAAAAAATGGATCGATCTGGACCAAATTTTATACACTTATTTCTTATGCCAAAATACAAAATGGTGCCCGTTGTCGCTAAAATATAATGATTATTTTCAAAAAAGGTGCTATATGAAAAGTGGCCGTAAAAAATGGGCTAATTTAAAGCAATTTGGTTTCACATATTTTCTATGTGAAAACATAATTCAATACTAATTTACATTTAAAATTGTACCTTTTTTCTGCATAAGCACTTCTTTTTAAGATCCAAATAAAATGACAAATTTCATTGAAGTATCTTAAGAGTTACGACCTGTAACTTAATAACAAATGTATACGTACAGACAGACAGACAGACTTAAGAAGACAGACTAGGAAGTTATTCTGACTCCTTCAAACTCCTTTGAATGTTACAAACATCTACACAAACATATAATACAAACTTATAATAACCTGAAATGTAGAATACACAAATAATGTAAAGTATAAAAATTTAAGTGCTCCTTCTGGTAAAGATAAGACCTTTAACGATAAGCTTTTTTGTAACATGCTATTTACACCCGAAAATTCTCAAATACCAGAGATATTCGATCATTTATATTCTGGAGTACTATTTAAATACATAAGTAAATAATGACAAATTACTTATTGTATGTTTGTATGTAATTATCAGTAAAAACGAAAAATAAAATGTACATAACATTTAATAAATTAAATGTTTTGATTTTACAATGCTCTTCAATTATTCAAATTTATAATATGTCATGTTACAAATATTATAAGTTACTAATAGCATACTAATCAACAAACTAATTATTTTACTTATTTACTAATACTCGATACAAATGATAAATAGATAAATTAGTTTATAAGAAATAACAAATCAAATAGAGAGATTAACAGAACATTTTGTTTCTTTTTTAATTTTCATACTAAAATAAAGTGATTTTTGTGATTACTAATAAAAATTAATTAACACTTAAAATTGAAAATCTTAAAATTACGTGTTTGAAGAGATGAAGAATTTAACTGAAAGCCTTAATGCCAAATTAAATGTATTGATATAAAGGAAGAGGAAGGAATTTGCTTCCATTTTGAAACAGGAAACATTTTCTTAAATAAAATTCATCTATAAATTTCAGACTCAATAGAATTGCCCTAATTATATTTTAAGCTGTGAAAATAATTGCATTAAGTATTGTGAACTTGAGCATGCTAACTTCCAAATCCAATTTATAGCCAACTAATCCAAATTCTACAAATGCTTTCTTTTTTAAAATTTCATTTAGAATAACTCACAGAATAACCCGTGTCACAATATTATGACGAAAAAGTTTTAAGTCACAATAAATTAAAACGTGAAATAAGAAGCAAAAACGGCCAGCGCAAAACACGTTTAAGATCGGTCAGCTAAATATAGTCGCTTAATAATTATGCTCATGAAATCTTAAATTATTCTAAAAAAGCTTTTTTTTTTTACAAAAAAAAGATATGAAATTATCACAAAATTTTCATATAAAACAATGCTCGGCATACTTAATCACTTATTTCATTTGAATGAGTTTCGTTTGAATAAAAAATTTTTCATTCAAAATTCTTATTGATTATGAATCGATAAATTAGACTCCCAAACCATTTGTACATTAAATTATGTCAAACTTATATTTAAAATTATTAATTACTCTTGTTGGATAACAATAATATTAAAATTTTACGCAATTTGTATTATGAATTTGTATTTTGCATGTTTCACATTCATTCTGGCTTTTTTTTTTAGTTATAATTTACAATTAATTGTTAATTTAAATGTTTGATTTTTTTTTTGTTGTGTCCAAAAAAATTTCACTACAATTTATTAGAAAAGGTGTAATTTTTAGAAAATCAGTAAATTTGAAATGTTAAATGAGCAAAACACACACACACACGCACACACACACATACTGTTATATTCACATTTTCATGTAATTTTTTTATTTTTCTACTCAATTAAATTATAATTTATCACCAGAAGTAAATTCGCTTAAATGAAGCATGTGTTGGTAATTTAAAATAGAAAAATAAATTAAGAAGACTGGCCAAAAAGAAAAAAGAAATAGAAATAGAAAAATACAAATAAAAATGATTAAATAATTTGAAATTTTATTCTTATTTTTTAAAATACTGTAACTGATGATTTAATAAGGGTTTCGAAAAGTTTTTTGAGTTGGAATTTTATGAGTTATTCAATAAGTTTCTTTATAAATGGTTCGTTTCAATAGTTTTAGTTTTACTTGATCTCTAAAAAATGACACATTCACAAATCTCAGAATTTATTCATTTTTTTAAAGGACTTGAAAAATTACTGAAATTTTTCCTTATTTATTATTAAAAATTGTATTTTTAATTTGCAGTAGATTCTTAAGAAATTCTGAAAATTTTACTTTGTATTTATTTTTGATTTTTGATTGCTCTTTTGATTGCTTATTTATTTATTGCACGGGATCTACATTGAAACTTAATAGAGCAATTGCTAAAATCAACTGTTTTCAATCGCCTTCTAGAGAAAGTTCTATTAAATGATGAGAGCGTCGTACATTATTTACGATTATTTCTGTTGTTAGGGAGAAACAACAACATTTACTTCTCGCTTTATTACAGTTATTACAGTTATTTTTGATTTTGCCTTTGTGTGCCTGTAAAATGTAACACAATTGTTTAAATTGATTATGAGATGAGAGTGAACATAAACACATGTAAAAATAATGTATGAATGAAATAAATAATTTCTCTTCTTTCTTTCGCATAGAATAAATAAATGAGATAAAGTGTAAATGGTGATTATTAAAATTAGCACAACGCAGAGGTTTGAGATATACTCATACTATCATAATGTTTGTAAATCTTAAAGAGAAGCCCAATCAGCATAAAAATTGTGAATCAATTTTGATATATATGTCTGTCTGTCTGTGTGCGGTAAACATTTTTCTGGTCGAAAACAGGAAAAACGATTTCAAATTTAGCAAAAGCATGAACGTTTGTGGCTACTAAAATTGGATCAAATTTCTGCTTTTTATTATTATCACTTTTAACTTAAAAATTGGGGCAGGTAGAAAGTTAAAACTTTGTACAAAACGGTCACGCCTATAAGAAATTATACAACTTCAAAGTATTTGCGTGCATCATAAAGTATCAAACATTATTTTCTGGATTATGGGTATCCAAAACTTGGTCATTGTCAATTGTAATTTTCTCTTGTTTCATCATTCTAATAAGCATCTTTCTCTATCTGCTTAATATTTATAAAATATTATTCTTAAATCTCTTAATTTATATTATGGTATAAGAGAGAAAAAGTGTTGTAAGGGGTCCCAAGAAGAAAAGAAGAAGGTAAGAGTAACTGATATTAAATCATGAAGAGCGTCCATTAATTGAAAGGAAAAAAGACAATTAGCTTTGCGATACGTAAATTCCCAATGTCCATTTACATTGCTTTGAAGTTTTCATTTGATGCCACGGAAGCAGCAGCTATATTGGCCATTGATTGTACTGGAGATAGCTTCATAGTAACCATGGTACCCAAATCGGAAAGAATTACTTCAAAAATTTGCTGTAATGTTGGCGCTTTTCACATAAGACTATACTCTGCATATAAAATATAAATCCTTAAGATAAATTTATGTTTAAATTAGCACGCAATTAAGCTATCAAAGCATTTGGGTATATAAAGCAAGAACTGAATAAATATACTTGGTCAATCTCCTGAAGACCTTTAATATGGAAATAAGTCTTTAAAAAAAACTTGCCGTTTACAAAATTCTTACAACCTTGCAGCTTTTTAATGGAATGAAATTTTTAAAGGAATTATAATACAATTTAAATTTTATTACCCACCACCCAGAGATTGGGGGTATACGCATTTGTCATTATGTTCATAACGTCTAAAGCGTTACGAAATTGACAGCATCAAATTTTATATCGCTTTAGGCATGTCTGTCTGGTTATACGTCTCTCTATCTGTCCCTGTATCCATATGAGGTAAACATTCTTCCAGCCACAAATAAAGAAATAGACACTTCAAACTTAACAGTAACATTGAAATTCCATTAAAAATCCATTATTCAAATTTGATCAAATCCCTTAAGGGATACGTCCACAGTGCAACGCAAATTGAGAACAATTCTAAATTTCTAGTTTTCTCGCTCATAACTTAAAAACTGCCACAGATAGAAAGCTAAAGTTATATACAAATATTAAGATCGCTATTCTTCAATATCTGTGTAAAAGTTATGAAAATTGGCTACGCCCACCTGAATTTATACAATTTCAAATTAGTTGTTTGTGTTTGCCAGCCAAATATAATTTTCTTACTTATTTTGTTTTCAATAAGACAAAATTCACTTCAGTTGAAAATATTTTGTTATTTTATATGGTTTTAATTCAAATTTATAGGATTTTACTGGTCACAGTAGACTATTTATTATGCAAACGACGTTAAGTAGAAAAAAACTTTACATATTCACTTGATAAAATATTTTCTTAAATTATAATAAATGCCACTGATGCATTTCTTTCAAAGATGACACGCAGTCGAGTGCAATCACAGACTTAACATTTTTTTTCAATACATTCAACTGTCTAATCTCTTAATCTTAAATTAATTTTATTAATCACAACATTGTATCAAAAAATAAAATAAAATGAAAAAAAAAGCACGTGCTACTACTTTTGGTCTTAGATGTGATGTCTAACACAATTGTGTGGGTATATCACGTAATATCTTCATTACCTTATTTAATTTATCTTTCTATAAGTGAATATTTATCTTAATATTGTAAAATCATTTTGCATTATCTTACTGCTCTATAAAAAACGCATCTGAGATGTTAAGACATTGATCTACATTTTAATGTTCATGTTACAATTGCTTCATAATTTTTATGAAAATTTTGGAAGAGCTTTAAAATTTTATAAAAGCTTTATTTTATGTTTTAGCATCAACTGTTGTTGTTGAAAACAAATTCATTAAATTCTCATTAAAACAGCAGCATTACCAACTATAAAAATTATGCGTCAAGCCAGCTCTTCATGCTAATGATTAACTCAAATTTTTTTAATTGATAAAAAAATTATTTCTTATGTTTTGTTGCCTAAAAAATGTTTAATCTACAAATTGCAGGCAATATGTTGCCAAAACGAAATTTAAAATGCTGCAATTGCCTAAAAATATATTAATTTATTAAATATGATATATATGTATACTTTGGCAGTGTCTGCTTCATTCTCATTTTAAATTAAGCTCCAATTAAAATAAGTTTGAAAAAAAAGCAACAAAATTTCAAGCGATCGTATACGCAAACATTTATCAAATTAACTCCTTTCAGGGATATTTATGCAATGTAATAAAAAGGAAAAAAAAATCAAAATAGAATTAAAAAGATCTTAAAGAGAGAATCTAATTAGTCAGTTACTGGAAGGAAAAATAACTTGTTTTTTTTTTTTTACTTTTTTTGCTTTAAACCTGACTACTAAAATAATAAAGTGAAATGAAGAAAGTGAAAAGTGAAATATTTCATATGATAATTATTTTTACAGTATTACGTACTATTATTTTTTTTTTTATTTTATTTATATATAGATATACATTTATACATTCATACATTCATAAATAAATATATTTTACAGTAACCATTTAAATAAAGATAAGACTTAAAATATATACAATAAATTTTTGTTAGATGTTAAATTCTAAATTTACTGATATAACAATTTAAATAGATGGGACTATCCACTCGATATGAACTTTCATATTTCCTGCACATTTTCTCATTAACTGGCAATAAATCATAGAGTTAATATACACGCTTTTAAATCATCTATATACCAATTGGATGATTTAATTCTGAAGAAATTTCAATCCAAACAAGATATTACAGTTTGGCCAATTATCTTTCCATATTTTGCTTTGGACGATGTTTATATTGAAAGTTTCTCTGGCCGATGCATCCATTTAAATATGATTTATACAATTCTACAATTGGCTGAAAGGAATGCGCAATTCTTCAGGTTTAGGGAAGGGCGCGCTTAAATTTTTTTCTTTCTATTTTCAAGCAGGCAATCATTAAAAGCATACTCCTCCACTGGAGATACTGATTCAACTTTTGTCTTGCAATTGCAATTATCATGTATCAAAATTTGATATTAAAAATTTGTAGTCACCCGCATGTTTTGTTTTTTGTGTTGTATGGTTGTATGGTTGTATGGGGCGTTAATCCCTAAAGCAAACGTTCTGAAAAAATGAATATACCGCCAAAACGCAGGAGATGATTATTTGAAAATAGAAAAAAGATTAACGCGTTTGAGTGTTGTGTGCGTGTTTGTGTATGTATAATTATATTACAAAAATTTCAATGGACTTCAAACAAAGCTTTGATTTTGAAAGTTAGTTACATTTTGGAAAGATTCACTGAATGTCGTGACAAAGTTAAAAAAAACCTAATAATATTAATAGCAATAAAACAAAGCAGAGACAACAAACTTCAACTTAAAGAAATCGAGGCAAAAATTAATGCAAAAAAAAAAAAACCAAAAAAAAAAATTCAACGAAATAAGTAATTTTTCCGGAAACATAAACAAAAACTCCTTAAATGCGTCAATTAACAATTAACAACAATAAAAATTACGAAATTTCAAATTAGTCGATTGCTAAAAGAAGTGGAAAATATTTTATTGAAAAGTGAAAAGCAGAATAAAGAAATTTTGCAAAAAAAAAAAAAAAACAAAAAAAAATACATCAAAACAATAAAAAAGTGAATTTGAATAACAATGGATTTTGAAAATGTTTTAGAAAAATGCGGTAATTTTGGCCGCTATCAATTTCTATTATTAATGATATTTGGTTATACAAATTTGATGTCTTCAATGCATTATTTTTCACAAACATTGATCACTTTCACACCAGATCATTGGTGTTATCATGAAAAGTTACAAAACACCACATACGAGCACATCAAAAATTTGTATGAGTATACAAATAATCCGCAATGTACTTTATTAAAGGACGTAATAAATCATACAGTGATCATTTTACCGGATGATCAACAAACAGAAGAGGATAATGCATGTACTGAATGGATTTATGCCAAAGAACATGGTTATGAAAGTATTACAACTGAAGTGAGTGTATTTGTTGTATACATTTGTATGCATTTGTTTGTTTGGTAATTTGCTGTTCTTTCTTTGTGTTTTGCAAGCAAAAAAAAAGAAATGTTTATTTTATCATTTTAAGCCTAAAAGGCCTTTAATTTTCTTTTGTTGTGTTTTGCATGATATTAATAATTGCATATGGCAATACTGTTCATTATTATTATTATATATAGCGGTATTAATTCATAAAAAATTGTAATTATACTCACCACCCCTCAGAGATTTAGCGGTATATTCGTTTGGTGATTATATTTATAATTAATATAGATTCAATACCCCTACAAGGTATACATATTCTTGATCAGTATCAAATCCGGAATCGATTTGTTTGCCTGTCTGTCTATCCGTCTTACAATAGAAAATTCTCTGCATATATTATTAACATTATCTTGGTGGCATACACAGGAATATCGAGTTGAAATTTTTTTTTTATTTTCTTTGAAAGTTCTTGTAGGTAGATGGGTATTGGAGATGGTTAAAATCGTTAGAAGAACACGCCTAGAACAGCTCGGTTTTTTTTTTAACAAAATTTCATGCTTTTTTGCTCATTATATGCAAAATGCAAAAGATAGAACCTTGAACAAGTAGTAACGCCAATAATTTACAGTTTAGTCTGCTTAAAAATCATACAAAATTGGTTAAGCCTACATGAAATTACACAGTACTAAATTTTCATATTTTTACGTTTACGTTTTTTATGAATTAATGAAACACTGAAACAGGTTCGGTATGGTAAAATCGTGGTGTATGAGCAGTGGATATACGAGATTTGGTCCCAACTTTTGTTTAGTAATTTTTTTTTTTTTTTTACTTACATATTTCACATATTTCAGTTGAATTGGGTTTGCGATCATGCATATCAATCGGCTGTGGGTCAATCATTTTTCTATTTAGGCTCCGTTGTGGGTACAGTACTATTTGGTATAGTAGCTGATAAATTTGGCCGTTTACCGGCCATTATATTAACAACATTATTCGGTGGTTTGGGTGATTTTACAACAGCATTCGTACAAAATTTACCCGCTTTTACAGTTGCGCGCTTTATGTCCGGCCTTTCAAATGATACTTTTTTCATGTTAATGTTTATATTAGGTAAGTAATATGTTTAAACTTGCCCTCACCGTATAGAAATTTTTTATACATAAATAGATCAAACAAAAGTTCTGTAGACTCTTGTAAGAATAGAGTAGAACAGCCTAGAAGTAACTGATACAGAAAAACCTTAATTTCTTTTCTGAAAAAATGAAAATTTATATTTCATGGGTTGAATGATAATCAGAACAGAATTATCAGAAAAAGCAGTAGACAGTAGTTTCAGTAGTTGAATTAACATTAATACTTCAATACGGTAAAAAAAATTGAAACTTGAAACTTTATTACGGAAATCAAATCATTTGATTTCCGTAATAAAGAACTCATTTAGATCGTGGGAAAATTCATGTGAGAAAATGTCATGAAAATGAAATGAAAAGTTTCTAAAACTCATGAAAATGAAAACGAAAAAATGAAAAATTTCAATTATCTTTTATCTATTTATAAATTAATTTTCTTTTTAACATTTAAATCTGAGTGATTACATTCTTCCCGAAATAAAAGATCCATGGCATTTTTTCGAATACATTTTATTATCCAATTTGAAATGTTTTCTCTTTTATTGGTCACTACAGTATTTGAGTATTTGAAACCGGAAAAGCGTACATTCGGCTTAAACATAACAACTGCTACCTTTTATTGTGCCGGCCTCATGCTATCACCTTGGCTTGCCATTTGGATGGGTACATGGCGCAAATATTTAATATCTGTATCAACACCGGTCATTTTTGTCATCATATATCCGTTAATTATTTGTGAAAGTGCCCGATGGTTACTTACTAAGAAACGATATGATAAAGCTGTAGCTTGCCTAAAATATGTAGCTAAAATTAATGGACGTAATGTAGAGGAACCAGTCTTTGAAGAATTTATTAATTATTATAAGCAAAAATCTTTGGAAGAAGAGAAATCTGAAGTACCGAAAGATACTTTTTGGGGGATGTTTAAAACACCACGCTTACGTAAATTCACAATAATTTTACTTATTAAAAGGTACGTATCCAAATGACATTGCGAAAATACTTTCAAAAAAAAAAAAAAAATATTAAAAAATGACCTTGTATTAAAAATATAGTGTAATTATTACCATGGCATATGATATAGCCAGCCGTAATATGGAAGGCTTGGGTTCTTCACCATTTGCTCTATTTTCATATACCTCAGTTTGTTATATACCCGGTGGCCTTACAATGATATTTTTACAAAATTTGATTGGCCGTAAAGGCATGGCATGCAGTTCATTATTTGTTGGTGGTCTCTTAACAGCAATTACTGGATGTCTTATAGCTATACTAGATCATGATCGTAATAGTGTATTATTGGCCATTATGGTAGGATTAGGACGTTATGGTGCTATTGTTGCTTATGATGCTGAAGCTCAATATGCTACAGAAATTATACCAACTAGTGTGCGGGGGCGTGGCGTTTCCAATATTCATGTTGTTGGCTATGCATGCAGCTTCTTAAATGCTTATGTTATATATTTAGGTAATTATTATAAGCCGCTACCTTCATTATTCATTAGTTTTATAATGCTAGTGGGCGCCACTTTATGTTTAACTTTACCCGAAACTCATGGCAAGTAAGTTTATACAAAATAATATTCATAAATTAATGATATTGCTGAGCACCCTACTAAATAACATTTCTTTTTTCTCAATCGTATCAGAAAATTACCCGAAACACTAAGTGAAGGTGAAGTTTTAGGCCTAAATGAGAGTTGGTATTATTTCCCCTGTTTCAGTAGAAAGAAGAAAGATAAAACAGTAACACATAATACTGTTGCAATTATCAATAATGAACATAAGGATATATAAATATTTGTACATTTTCTATCATTTTATATTAAATTTAAGATTTAGCATTAAGTTCATTGTAATAAATAAATTTTCATGCATTTCTTTTAGAAGTGATTTAATGTGTAAGTAACTTTAGAAAAAGTTAATGATTTTCAAAAAATACTAAATAAAAATAACTAAAAATATATTTGAAAATATATTGAAATGCTACATTTTGTAAAATTCCAAAAAATATGTTAAGAGCTTAAAAGCTGAAAATTTTACAAAATTTTTTTCTAAACATTTTAATGGAAAAATATAAAAAATTTTACAAACTGTTATTAATTAAAGAGCATATTTCGTGGATATAGAAAATTGGTGTATATTCAAAAAAAAAAAAAAATTTTTTTTAATAATTACATTTCATACCAACCAGTTAAGTACGAGTATAAAATTTTATTTTGAACCATGAACGTAAGTCCTTTAAAATAATTAAATTAAGTAATTTTTTGTAAATAAATTCTCTTAAATTTGAAACTAAAAACTCTTTTAATAATTTTGCCAAATAAAAACGAAAATTTTATGCTTACTTAATATAATTGGAGAATTTTCTTTTCGAAGGCGGGGCCCCAAAACTAAATTATCATAAATTTATATTTCTATAGCAAATCAATATAATTTAAAAAAAAAAATTTAATTAAATGTAAATAAAACCACGCCATTTGTTTTAACATTAAATTAAATACCATATAATTTTTTTTTTATTATAATTCCCAAAAAAACAATAATTATGTACTTTTTCTTATTATATGACCAAAAAAAAAAAAAAAAAAAAAAAACTTTAGATAAAGGGACAAGTGAGTGAATGCATATAATTATGAATAATATAATTATGAATGTATAATTTCTATAAAAATTTATCTAAAATTAGTTTAGCGATATGTACTTAATTATTTCTATACATTACATTCTATAAATATATATATATATATAAATTGTTATATTAGAGCTGTAAAAATTTCCCAATTCTTATAATTGTTTCCATCATATAAATATCATTAATTAGAATTTAATTGAATTTTTTTATGAAAATTTTTGTTTGAAAATTTATTTTATAAATGTATCCAAAATTAATTTATAAATAAATTATATATACTTATTACTTTATAAAATAATGTATAAATTAAGAAACAAAATCCTTATTGCGATTTATACATGGAAAATCGAACATTTGCTCATTTATACCAAATATTTCACCTTCCTCAATTGTTTTAGGTAATGATTTATTTAAAGTTTCGGGTAGTAAGAGGCAAACAAAAGAGCCACAAAAGAATAATATGCCCAATATAAGAGAAGGTGCCGCTTTGAAATATGTTCCTAAATATAAAATGTAAGGTGCTAAGAAAGAAGCAGCAAATCCTGCTACATGTACAGCGGCTACACCTTGTCCTCTAACACAAGTGGGTATCAATTCTGTGGCATATTGTGAACCAGATTCATAAGATATGGCAACACCAAAACGGGCAGCCATTGTTAAACATGCTAACAATATGGCATTATGATTTTCCTTTTGATAAGCTATAGCTATACCAGCAGCAACAGTAAATAGGCCACCAACCAAAAGGGAACCGGATGCCATACCCTTACGGCCAATGCGATCTTGTAATAATACCAACATAAGGCTGGATGGCAGCACTACCACTGCACTTACTGAAAACATTATGAATGGCGATATACCCATACCTTCCACATTACGTGATACCACATCATAACATAAAGTGATGACCATTGATTTAAAAAATAGTATAAGTGTATGTTTGCGCATGCGCGGCGTTCGAAACATATCGAATAGCGTTGAATGTCGTTGATCTTCGCCGCCCCGTTTTTCATGTTGTTTTTCACAAAATTTACGAAATTCATTAAAATCATTATCACTGACAGAGCGTCCATTAAATTTCGCCACACTTTTTAAACGTTTTATAGCGCCATCTATATCATTACGTGTCACCAACCATTGAGCACTTTCTTGTATTACAAAATAGTAAAATACTATGAATAGAATCGGTATTGATGTACTGGCTAAATAGTATTGCCAATGGCCAACTAAAACGGCCAACCATGGTGTGGATACCAAACCGATTGTATAAAATACACCAACAGCTATATTAAGACCAAATGTTCGCATATTGGGACGCATATATTCTAAAACTAAATAGCAAAAAAAAAAAGTACATTAATAAATACTTGACAAAATAAAACAAAAAAAAAAAACGTTTTGTTTTCAATGGACATAATTTTTGAATTTCGGGTAGTTGCTTAATTAATTTTATAAGAAATTTGATTACAAAATTATTGTACAATAAAATCTGATCGTCCTATTTTAACTAGACCTTTCGAATTTACTTTTAATCGAATCGAAATTCAAAGTTCTTAATAAACAATATTTGAAAGAATTTCAACTTGCCTTAAACCTCCTTAAAAGGCTATATTGTATTATAAAAGTTTAAGAAATCACGATTATTATTGTGCATATTCAAAAAAAAAAAAAAAAAAAAAAAGTGCCATCATTAAGATATAAAATCTATTTGCGTAACAACGCTTATCTATTTTTAATTAAAAGTCAATTAAAATGAAAACTTTTGAAACGCAATGCAGTTCAATTGCACTACAAATATTTATTTTTGTCTTTTACTAAATAAATAATAATAATAAATTACTCACACGACTACAGTAAACATGAACTTTTATTTAGTGTTCTCTAATCGGTCATTCATTCAACTCTAATAAAAAATGTAAACAAATGGATTTGGCTGGGTGTGAAATTTTGGATATCAACTTGATTCGGTTTTTTAGGAATAAATAGAAAATGTAAAACGTAAAAAAAATCTATGTTTGGTGTTGCATAATTTTGCGTGGGTTTATCCGATTTGCTGGATTTTTGGGCAGGCATTATAGACCATTCTTGTGCAAAATTGCAGCTTTCTATATTTTACACTTTCCAAATTATGAGTAAAAAACTATCAAATTTTGCTTTAAAAAAATGAGGTATTCTTAGTTTATGTTGCATTGTGGGCGTGTCCTTTAACCGATTTTACTCATTTTATTAACCTGCGTGCAAGAACTTCCAATGATTCTGAAAAATTTCAACTCGATATCTCAAATTTTAACGACCAGTATAATGTTTACAACAAACAGGCACACAGAGCGACAAATGGACAGACGGACAGACGAACAGACGGACAGATGAACATACATATCTAAATCGATTCAGAATTTGATGTTGATCAGGAATATATATATAAATGCTTTTTAGGGTCTCCAACGCTTCCTTTAAAGCGTTACAGACATAATGACAAAGTGAATATACCCGCAACCTCTCGATGGTGGGTATAAAATTTATATCCTAAAAATTTTAAAAAACGAAATATTCGAAAGACCAGTAATTGATTATTAAACATCTACAGCATTTGTGTCATAATATAAAAGTGAATTTGAAACAAATCCAGTGAAAGTAAATGAAATGCGATGCATAAGTTAGCAAGTTTAATGCGAGTAGATAAGATTAGGCCATTTTTGCTAATGCCTTATTATTTAAATTATTTATTTTTAATGCCATTTGTAAATCATTATTATGGATTTTATTAATTAAACTTACCAATAATATACATTAAACCGAAATTTGTGTCTGCCGCTAAACCAGATATGAAACGGCAAAAAGCAAACATATGATGCTCCTGAACAAATATCGTTGAGAAGTCACCAACGAAACCGGAAAAATTTGATAGAATTAATGCTGGTAGACGACCTATTTTATCTGACAATAAGCCATATAACATTGTACCAACAACTGAGCCAATAAAGAATAATGATTGACCAACACGTGCTTTGTATGATGAATCGCACACCCAATTTAACTGTTTTTCAATATAAGAAAATTTTTTATATATATATATATATAAATTTTTATTTATAATAAAAAAAAAGTATTTGTTGTACTCCATAAATCGGATAATAAATCGGATAATAAATCGGATAATAAATCGGATAATACTAGCCAGCCTCCGTATATAAAGCGAAAAAGTAAAAACATTTTTGAAAGATGGCATTTCTGATTAAAATATGGCAAACATTATTTGTTATGATCTAAGATAGAGAACCTAGAGAATATTATTTTGATTACTTACCTCCGTATTCATAGATTTGTAACCGTAATCATATTTATAAATCCATTTAGTGCATGGCTCTGGACTGGCAGTTGCATTCATACCAATTACATCTAATAAACGTGTACATGATGGACTTGAGAATTTTGAATAAATTTTCGCAATATCCTCGTACGAACGATTCTCCAATTTTTCATGATAGCACCAATGTTCTGGTACAAAACTTATCACAGTTTGTGTAAAATAATGCATTGAGACGATAATATTTACAATGCCAAAAAGACTTAATAACAATAATTGATAACGATTGAAATCTCCGCATTTTGCCAAAATTTTATCAAAATCCATTTTTACATTTATATATAAATATATAGATTATTTTATAGGTTATTTTTTTTTTTTTTTTTTTAGAAAAGCCAGTTTTAATTGAAGTGGCCTTGTTGTGATACCGCAATTACTTAATAAATATGAAAAAAGTTACATATGAAGATAAGTTGGATAAGTATCACATGTTTAATAAGGCAAAAGTCTAATATAGATCATGTTGTTCTTGCTGCTTTTATTGCTACTGCTGTTGCTGTTGCTGTTGCTGTTGCTGTTGCCTGTGCTGATGCTGGTACTGAAGCTGTCTTCTAGAAATTATTGTTAGCATTTATTTAATTCATTAAGTTGCTCTGCCATTTAAGCTGCAATAACGAAATATAAAATTATCAAATTTCATCAAAAATTTTTTTTCTAAAGGCTACCAGAAATATCGGCCAAGTAAAATTGATATGAAGAACATTTCTTGAAACTGTACAAATAAAACGACTTTTACGATTTGCTTGAATATTAAATCATTTAAATATATCAAATTTTTATTTGACATAACGCTATGTGATCTAAAGCTTTTATATCATTGATTCACTGTATCTAAATTTTTGAAAATTCAGGCCTTGAACAAAAAAGCTCTTTCTAGCCAATTAATACAATTAACTAGTTTGAAAGTTATTCTGAAAGGCTGGCCTTTGCGTGAAACATGAAGAACGGAATTCGATACAAATGAATGGCAGTATGGGAAAACTATCCCCAAGATCTAAATCATAATGGGCATTCAAAATCAACTTTAAATCTCATTATTCATAATTTTGTTTATAATATAAATAATTAGCGCATAGTAAAAAATTGTATAAAATTATTATAAAATTTTTAGGGAATTTTGTTTGATTAGCCTGAAAACATGACAGACAGACAAACGTACACTTTTAAATGCTTTCTCAAAATGATATTTAATCGAATCATAAAATGTTCATTAATCTTGTAAAATGGAATTAAATGTAATTGAAAAATAATTTTACGCAATTTGCGCACTTTGCTCAAATTTTGGCGCATAAACCAAACAAAGCATTCTGATTTAACTTTCCCTACAAAAAAAAAAAAAAAAAACTTCAATTTGCAAATATAAACAAATTGATCTTTGTAGCTAGAATTTCCAACAGTATTTGAAAGAATTACAAAAAAAAAAAAAAAAACTAAAAATAAATAAAAAAAAGAGTAAGTAAATAACGAAAGTAAGACTTGTAAAAATTGTTCACATATGATTTCTTAATATTTGCATGCCATATTTTATTTAGAGATTATTCAAATGTCTCTCAATTCTCTTATGTGTGTGTGTGTGTGTGTGTATGTGAGAAATATTATTCGATGGATATAAATGATCTGTAAGAATAATATTTTCATTTTAATCAACAACAAATAACTGATGAGTTAGATAAATTTTCTTTTTCTTTCTCTTTTTCTTTTTGTTTTTGTTTTTATTTTTTGTTTCATTTTTCATTACTTCTGCTTTAATAATCTAAACGTTTATTATAATTTTGCCTTCTTCTATTTGTCATATAAATATCTCAAATTTGAAATGAATTGAAATTGGAAATAATTGTATTATTTTTTGTATTTTTTGTCCATTATTCAGAATATCACTTGAATGAGAATGCGTTAAAACGAAAGATAAAAGATAAAAGATGAAAGATGAAAAAAGAGCAAAACCACAAAACAAAAACTAAAAAGAAATATTCAATTTATATAAATAAATAAACAGTAAAAAGAATGCAGAAAGAAAAGTGCTTTTTCCAAAAATTTCTTTATACAATCAAATATGTAGAAATTTAAAACTTATTATTAGATGCTTTACAACACTTTTACAACACCAAACTTAAAAACATTCGAAATAAAAAATTTAATTAAATGGATTGTTTTTATGTTATTTAAAAATATTAATTTTTATAAAAATTTGAAAAGTGTGCCACATGGCAAAATATTCAAAATAAGCATCAAATCAAACTGGGCAAACTGCTCATTCAAAATTTTTTATGAATCAACTTTTTAAAAAAAAAAAAACAAAAAAACTGCGCATATATAAAATTTTTTCTATGTAATAAACTTATTTTAAAAATAAAGCTTTCTAAGAATTTTTAAGAATTTTTCATTTTTACGGACGAGCTTAAAGATAAAGATTTTAAGTCATTAAAGTGAAAAGTGGAGAACGTTGGAAATTTTGCACCAATCTGATCTAGAAATTTCCAACACTGATTTAATATATAAAATGGAAATTGTGAACCGATTGTCATTCATAAATAATCAAAACTGTAAAGTTTTTTTAGACATGAATTTTCCTTTTTCAGGAAAATGACTTTATATGGACAATAGTTTTAAAATATGTTCGATGATAATTGCGCATAAAATTTAATAGACTTAATTTTTGATAGAAATTCTCAACGAAATATTTCTAATAATATCATCTGAAGCTTGATCTGTAAATAAGCAGCCAACGATCAAGTTTAAATCGATTTAAATAATAACACTGCATCAATCTTATAATGCAAGGTTGGTCTATTAAAACTTTTTCTGGGTGTAACGTCTCTCACAAAATGTGTAGATACCATAAATAGATGGATGATTGAATGAACACGCTTGAATCATTGTAGAAAGTGTTTGTAACTTGAAGCGTCTAATAAATTTTAGTCCCTTTGGAATGTTATATATTATACTTATTATTCTGAGAAAGAAGTAAAGAGGCTTAGAAAACAAACTTTGTACTACTTGTCTCCACTTTTTTCTATGAAAGTTAATAAAATTACAAAAATTTTATTATAAATCAATGGATCTTTGTAAGTTTCTTTATCTGTTATTAAATTTTCATATAATGAATTCACTGAAGTATGTTTTTGTCGATGGTTAATGGTTGATGGTTGTTGGTTGTTGTCTTTGATGCTATTGATATTTATGGATGAAAAGGAAATTAATTAATTACTTAATTAATTATGAATGTTTGTATGTTTGTACATTTGCCTGTATGAAGCAAAAATAAGATTATTACACACATACATTATCATACACATACGCTTACACATACACATACAAATACACATATGCAGTCAGGCCATTAAAGTGTTGTTTATTAAATGCCTCTAATTCTGCAATGCAATGTTCGCTAAATGCTGGTAATTTAAGAGAAAAAAAATCTTATTATTGCTGTTGTTGCTTATTTGTTTGTTATTTATTTTAATGTTGGTTTTAGTTTTAGTTTCAATTTTCATTTTTCATTTATCAATTTACACACAAGCATTTATTGTTATTCTTTTTGTTTTTTTTCTTTCTTTCTTTCTTTCTTTCTCTCGCAATTTATTTCTTGTTTCTTGTTTTTTTTTTTATGTCACGCTGTCGTTTATTACATGCAATTTAATGTTAACATAAAATAAAATAAAATAAAATAAAATAAAATAAAATAAAATAAAATAAAATAAAATAAAATGAATTAAAATGAAATGAAATGAAAAGTTGAAAGAAAGCAAAAAAACAATCATTACAAGTTTGCTTTTGTTTTATTTGTTTTATTTATTTTTTCTTATTTTTTCTTATATTATTTTGTTTTGTTTTGTTCTTTGGCACATTAAAGAAGAAGAACGAAATTACATAAATTCGCGGATTCCTACAAATTATTGCTAAGAAATCCATTTATCATTCATACTTTTTTCATTCACAATTTGCTCTCTTTTGATTTTCATTTCATAAAAATTTTTTTCAATATAAATTTAAAAATTATTTATATGGATATTAATTAATAAATTTTATCCAAAAATTAAAAATTAAATAATTTCAATTTTGTACTTTTGCACACTTTTTTTCCAATTTATTTCATTTCTTGTTATTATCAATTTATCACAAAATTCCGCTGGAAGTGACAAACTGATGTCTTTAAGGTTTAAGTACCGCTCACTGACTAAACATTTCATTGTTTTACATATTTACATATTCACATGAAATGTACTTCATTAATTAATAACATATAGGTCAATAAATCTTCCGATTAATAAATGTATAATAATGCAATAAACATTTTAAATTAATCGAAATTTTAAAAGCGCCAAGAATTTTTGGGGAAAACAATTTTGTGGTTCATTTAGAAAACATTTTAAAAAAAAAATTCATAAAATTATAATATTGAAAGCTGAAAAAGATGTGAGTCAATTTTTAAAATTCTATTCTGCACTTTCTTAAATCACACCAAAGAAGCAGAAATCCATCGACGATTCAAAGCGATGTTACAAAAATTATACAAAGTTTCAAAATTATTGAAAAATCAACGTCCAGGGCACTGTACTCAACCATCTTCCTAAGAGAAGCAAAACTATTTACAGAACAATTCAAGATCGATTGTGAAAAACAAGGATTGACAAGATTAGTGGAGGAATGGAAAAGTGGAAAGTATGTTTGAAATGGATTTTTCAAATATCGCATGGATACCGATAAAAGCAACCACCTCTTTACAGATATCAGAAAATTATTCCAAAGAATTTTTTTAAAAAGAAGACAAATCATTCCACAAAAATATCAATTAAAAATTAAGGACGTGTTAAAATGACCATGCTGTTGGCAGAGTTGAATTTCTAAAATAACAACACTTTAAATTAATTAAACCGAAGATTTATTGACAATTATATTATGAACATATTGTTGTTATATTCTAAATGACGATGCTGTTGCTTTAACTGTTTTATTGCCATTATTGTTATTGCTTTTGTTATTATTTTGTATAATTGTTGTTGTAGATGACGATGAAGCAAGGCCAATCCAAGCATATTTTATGCTGGTAGTATAGACAAGCACATGCACATGCACACACACACACACACACACTTTCACACATAGACACAACCGTACACATACGTACAAATTGTTGTAATATAATTTTTCATTTATTTGCCCCTGACTTTGAAATTTTCTCTATGTCGTTTATATTTTACTTTTCAGTTTTCCTTTTTTTGTTTTGCTATTTTGTTGTTGTTGGTATTATTTTAATTTGATTCTACTTTTCATTTTCTACTCATTCTTTCTTTGTATTCTTTTTTTTTTTTTTTTGGGGAGGGTTCCGCCCGTTTTAGTTTCTATGTAAATTATTGTTGCTGCTACTTTTATTCTAACAAATTTTCGTTTAACGTCTATTGCTCAGGTAAAAACAAGCTATTCCATAATTTATCCTCCATGTCGTTAACCCTTTTTTCTTGTTGTATTAAAAACGATATAATTTTAAATTTATAATGAAATTTGTACAAAGAAAATTCTAATAATTTGCTTTAGTTGTTTATAATAAATAAAACCTGCAAAATCTGCTACAAAATTTTATAAAAATTTCTTCCAAGAAGAATCTAAGAATTCATATTAACAATTTTCTTGTCATGCTGCACTCAAATCTCATTCAATTAGTTAATTCTAAAAACAAATTTGCCAAAATTAATGAGATTTGTTTTGATTTAAAGAG
Organism: Melophagus ovinus; assembly: GCA_023089585.1. Taxonomy (NCBI): domain Eukaryota; kingdom Metazoa; phylum Arthropoda; class Insecta; order Diptera; family Hippoboscidae; genus Melophagus; species Melophagus ovinus. Next base: position 4,638,057 of record JAKKIB010000253.1, read on the forward strand.
TATTCAAATGTCTACTTAAACCTTACATTTATTTTAGAAAGTATTTTATTTGTATATACAAATAAATATGAGCACATGGTTCTTCATTTATTTACCTTTTTGTTTATCTGTTCTTTGTACTCATTGACAAAATTCTTTGTTTCTAATAAAATTTAGTTTCAGGTAAATTACAGTACAAAACCATAAATTTTATATGTAGAAATTTTTTTCTTTTCTTTTTTTTTTTTGATAATTTATTTCATTTTAAATGGATTTAGACAGAAATGGTTTTAGACAGAAGAATGAAAATTTCTTTAATAAATCTCTATTGAATATAAAATTCTCAAAGTAAATTTCTCAAGTTAACGAAACTTATACTTAATTGAAATGATGGTGTGGTGATGGTGGGGAGGTGGAGGAACAAAAATAAAAATAAATAAGCACATTTTTTCATTTTAAAAGAAAATTACTTTTCATTTTTTTTTGTCGATAATTAATCAATAATAAAGCAGCTGCTCTTTTAAATATTAATTAGGCAACATTTTTTTTTGCTGCTATTTACAAAGAAATATACTTAACATTATCATAAGCAACTTTTTATCATTAATGAAATATTTATTACTGAAATTGATAAAAACAAAAAAAAATTTTTTTTTCAAATTATATGTTAAATGTGTTTCACATTCGGCAATTTAAAAAGTTATGAAAAATTAATGGCTATCAAATCATCTAAAACTTGATTAGTTCTGCCATCAAATAACTGTACTCTAATTATTTCTAGAGAAGCCAGTTTTCAACTTTCTATACATTAAATGTCAATCTCACAATACGTTTACGATCTTTAGTAAGAGAATGGAGAAATTATTTAAAGGGAATGGACAACTTAAATTGCCTTTAAATTATTCAATTTCCCATTAAACTTCTTAGAAAAAACGCATAAGGCGAAACAATCGAAACATTTAGAATCCTTAAAAATGTCTTTGGGAGTTAAGTTCCTTAAAAATATTTTCGATATGTGCATAATTAATTTATCTCAAGATTTAACATTTAAAATTTTGTTTCAACTAATCATTAATCATTTCGATGCCAAACCTGACCTTCCTTCATATGGCCCATAAATATAAACGAACAAAAGGACTATAATACAATGAAATATTAGATTGTTTGAAAACTAATTTCATTTGATTCTTTCATTAGCAATCAGACTATAAAACGTCCAGCGTCCAGTTATCAGACTTCTTGACGAAGATCATTCTTCATCATTCAAAATTTATATAAAATTTTTAATAAAACTCGATTGTATCTGATTCATTAATTCATCTTAAATATTTAAACAACCCAATACATTAAACTAGAAAAACGTGCCAATTACGTGTGAATTTTTCCTTTAATTTACATGTATTTTTACAAAGAATCATTTGATTTTTAAACACAAATAACATAAAATGAAACAGCTATAAAAAAAGTTAATAAAATATGTCACGTTTAACGATAGATGTAATAGATACAAATTATTAAACATTATTCATACATATTTTACATATCCATGGATAATAAAAAGGAAAAAAAAAATAAACGTAATATTTTAAGTTTTAATATTTTCTATTTGATTATTATGAATTTGCCAATAAAGTTTGTATCTCTAATCAATAAAATTGTATTCGAAGAAATTCCAAAAAATTGAGCCACCTTAAAGAAATTTGCTAAAATTTTGAAAATTTCATGAAAATAGTTCGTTTTGGTAACTGTTTAAAAATATTATTCAAAATGATGAAATATTCTTAGGCATAATCTCATTTCAAACTAAATTGCTATATGTGAGCAGGGGCCTTGAATTTTTAAAATTAAATGTCCAGCAAACTATCTGACTGCGTAAAACTATTATAAAAATCCATAATTCTACTTAAAATATTTCTAAATGTTTTGCATGTTGCTATTAAATCTTCTACCATAAATATTTTTATGATTGATGAAATAGTTGCCTCAAAAACGTGAGAAACGTGCCATGGAAATAATAACAATCTTATTAATATTAATAATTTTATTATTATTATTATTATTATTATTATTATTATTATTATTAGAGCTATTATGCTTATAATTTGAGCCCCATAGAGTATAAAAGTGTGTAATACCTCAAAAAAAAAAAAAAAAAAAACTTAAGGTAAATCGTTTAATGCCGAATAATTTTTTGAAACAATTCATCAGACTTTTGCACAAAAATTTTACTAAACAATTTCGTGAAATTTGAATATATAATTTGATAAATAAATCTACTTTGGTATAAGATCAAGTAACCTCATAGATAAATGGAATATCACTATTTTATTAGAGAAAAAAAATGTACAATTTTTGTAAGTCTATACAAAATAATGTAATATTTTAACTTATAAGGCAATTTCTATTGATTCATTTAACCAACCAATCGATTCAAGTAACACTACGCTTCTTATTTCTCTTCTTATTTCTCTATTTTCTTATTTTATACACTTTTTTAGTGGTCGCTTTCTTTCTATCTACATCGATCTTAAATATTTTCTTCTTAGAAATCTTTTGCTAACTTAAGCATTCATTCATTCACTTACTCATGCATATGTAGAAATTTTAATGCATTCATATTTTTTAAGAGCAATACAAATACGCATAAATAAATGTTTGAGAACGTGAGCGTAATGCATTTTATAAAATATTTCAATGCGAACGAAGATTGCTCTATTTCATTTAAAAAATGAAATAGAGCACTTCTCTGCTTCTTAATTTATTTCTCTTCAAATTTTCTGCGCGACGAAATGTTTAAAATATTTATAATATTTACAAATGGCTTGGTAATTTAATGAATACAAAGTAAAAGAAAAATAATATTAAAAATTTTTTATATTAAATGCTATTTGTATGAAAATGTATATTAATTTTCTTTCAAGCATTTATTTTATATATCAAATCAAAAAATTTATAGAAAATTGTTGTTAAAATTGAAAGCATGACCTTGCCCTAAAAATTATGTAACATAAATAAATATTGTATCTTCTTTTTTAAAGAGGTAACTATGATAAATAGCATTTTAACTGCAATGGAGAGTAAAAGCCATGACACTTGGCACTGATTGATTACAAGAATGAAACAGAGGGTACATAATCACCTAGGTCAGTAAGTTTTCACATTGGCAAAACAGTTAATATGATTCTGTAATCGTCTAAAATCGACAAATGAAATTGAATAAAGAACAATTTAGAAGGAATTTCTGCATGACTTTAAGAACTGCTCAATAAACTTGAAAATATTTTTTTTTAATAGTTTTGAAACAACAATGCATGAAATATGGATGGGTCCATTGCTAGATAGCAAAATATCAAAATAATTATCATTCAAGTGGAAAACTGTTGTTAAACATCGTTCAAGGTAATCAACTCAACACTGGCAATGGCGCGCTCTGCGTACTTTGAGATGGTAAATTTTATCATAATTTTATCATATTATTTTTAGAATGGTTAAAATCTATAGAAAGCAAAAGCCAAGGCCTTGGTCTCATGGACCATGGTATTACACTTAGCAATAACTCATTCAATACGTAATGGAAAATATAGAAGATCGAATTAGACAAATAAAAATAAAAATAGAAAATAGAAAATAGAAATCTTTTGTATCTATAAATAACTGAAAATAATTTTGGTTAAATCTATTCAAAACATTTACATATACTTTAATATTGTACGTAGTGTAAAATTCACTCACCTTCATAGATTTGTAGGATTTAAATCCCAAGGAATTTTTGTTTTTGGTAATTAATTCCCCACCTTTGAAGACATTGCTAAACTTATGGCCTTGGAATATAAGAAATTAAGAGTAAAGAAAATTTTGGTGACGCTAACGTATCATATATTTAAATAAGCACGATTTAAACAGAACCGTACACAAAACCGGACACAAAATTTTATAAAAAAAAAAGTATTACATTTATATTACAAGTGAAAAATAAAAGAAAGTTTTTTTCATATTTATTCATTTTCAGTAAAAAAACAAAAACCTACAACTTTTCGTGCTTGCCACCATAAGTTACGGTTAATTTTAACGGATATACATAAGTCCATTTTGGATAAAGTTCATTTGATTATCTAAAGTTGCCATGTAATTTCAAATTTACAACACACATTTGGCTCACTAAAAAATGAGACACATGAAAATAAATAAATAGTCAAAATAACTTTTAATAATCATAAATGTCACAAATCACAACAAATTATAAATAAGTTGTTTTATCGATATTTTTTAGTTATATGAATTTAGCAAAAAAAAAAAAAAAAAAAAGAAAAACCAAATAATTGGTCATGGCCAACTTTTAACTACCCTACATTTTATATGAATAATAAGTCACATATAAAAATTATAACTCAACGAAGTAAAAAGCCGAAGTTTCAAATTACTTGAAAATTATTTGAGAGAGGTCTCAGAAAATTGAGCCATTTGTTAAATCAAAATATAAGGGATTTGCCACTTTTTATTAAAATATAACCAAAAATTGTAACTTAAAATAGTCCAACGGAAGCCTTTTTTTTTTAAAAAGGTCGGAAGAGAGTTGGAAGAGGGTTGGAAGAGGGATTGCAAAATTGATTCAATTCAGTGAACATGTTTTTCATATCAAAATATGATTTCCTGCAAATTTTCATTAAAATATATTCAAAGTTGCGGCAACTTTTTTTAAGAAAGTCTTTATAAGGGGCGTGATCCGATTTTAAAGATTTTTAATAGGGTTAAAAAGCACACCAATATCCCAAATTTAAATTGAAATGTCTTCAGAATAGTGAACTGCAGCTCTTACATAGACGGACAGAAGGACAAAGAGTAGATTTTAATTTATAAGAGAAAATTTTTTCTAGATGTTACATACATCAGCTCAAAGTTATAATACCTTGTACCACAAGTGGTGTAGGGTAATTTTGGAACGAAACACAAAGCAACAATTGCAATTAGAATTAATAGCAATATAAATTCTTCCTTAAAATTCTTACTAAGACTTATTCAAATATTTTACAATTTATCATTCGGAATTTTGTATAAATGAACGAAATTTGTTCAAAAGAATGAAATTGCGAAATATCATAAAATAATTTTAAAAAATTTATGTTTAATATATTTTCATAAAAATAATAAGAAATGGAAAACATTCTCCTCACCGAATTGCATTTTATTAAGCATTGCAAAAAAAAAAAAAAACTTTGAAAAATTCTTTATGACATTTTGCAATGTTTGTTCTCAAAAAAAATTTATAATTGTTGCCATTTTAGCTGAAAGTTTTCTATCATTTTATTGTTCAATTAATTAATAAATTTTAAATTTTTATTGAAATGTTAAAATTTTGTTTTCTACTTGTTAACAATTTATTTCTTTGTTACATCATAAAATAATAAATTATAATATTTATTATTTAGATTTCTCTAAATGAAATGGCCAAAAATTTCCTTTAAGCGAAAGTATTTTAATTGCAATTCTTAAGCTCTGCTTTTAATGACGTATCAAATATCATCAAAAATATCACACAAAAATAACATCTAATTGAACTTCTTTCGATACTTGCAATAATATTCGATATATCACAGTAAGAGTTTTTTTTTTTTAAATCAAATTTACCGAATAAATAATTTTTGAGGAATTTTTTGTTATTTCTTTGATTTTAGTTTTATTAGAATTTCTTATATTTATGTCATTGGTCTGAATGAATATCTTTTTTGTTTTTTGCATCACAAAATATCATAAAAATGCACATAATGTCATAAAAATTTGTGATTATTGTTGTAATTTCAATAATAATGTCTGGAATGATTGAAAAATTCTTAAATTGTTTTTCATATAAAATTTTAATTTAAATAAATTAAATATATTAATTTATAATTAAGTAAATTTTTACAAAAATCTTTTAAAACTGAAAAGCGCATGTAGTTTTGCCTTCAAACTCAAAACTATTTTTATTTTGCATTTTAATAAATTTGTCTATTTTCATTTTTCATCATTCAATGCTTCATAATTAACTATCATTTTTAATATAATTTATAATTTATATTTTTAATATTGCGAAAAACATAATTTTGAAAAAAGATTTTTTCTTTAATTTTCTTTCATATTCACATGTTTATATGCATATTTCCATTTCGTTATTTTTAAATGTACACACTTAAAGAGAGCTGATGTCACACTAAAATCTTCATATAGAGAATAAGACAATGGTTTTACCAAGAATATGTAAATAAATGGTAAATGCATTGAATTAGCAATGAATTTTTGTTGCCGTATAAAAATGTTAATATTTGAATTCTATAAACATAACGTAAAATATAGAATGGTATAATTTTGAAAAAGAAAATTTGCTTTCACATTAAAAAATTAAACTTAAAATTATTGTTGTATGAAACTTTTTCTTTTTTAGGGTCTTCAACTTTCTTATTTATTTATTGATTATTTAACGAAATCCTTCATAAATCAAATGCATTTCCTGCATTTATCTCGCACGTATTGTGCTTGTGTATAATATTATGAAATCAGCTGTTCAGGTATATGTAAAACATATGTTCAATTAGCATCCACATAGAAAATTATATCAAGAGAAGGCGAGCGTTATAATGTGTACAGAATTATGTGAGAGCAAAATGAAGAGAGAAGGAGTTAGAAAACACTTGAATAAATCGCTATAAAATTTTTGTAAGAGAATGAACTATAATTATAATATTTTCTAATTAAGAAGTACTCTCAAATAGTTTGTATAATCTTCAGAAGTGGCATATTATTAATAATAATAATACGATTTTGAGAAGTAACATGGAATTTTCAAGGGATTAAAAAAGTTTATTATTGAAGAGGAAGTTTAAGTTAATGTTAGAACATTAAAATTTTCTTAAAACAGATATTTAATATTATAAATTACTTTGTTATGTTAACGCAATTTTTCAGAATAAGATGCGGCCTTGAAAGTGGTCCATTCCTAATCATTTTTGGTAGATCATGAGACTCCTGAAAACTAAATTTCTTTATATCTTCTTAAATATTCCCAACTGTACCTGAATAACTTATATGAACAAACATCGGACGGATCTACGGACGAGCAGACAGGTTCAAATGAATTCACAAAGTTTTTAATATTTGGGTGATATATAGACATACATATATGTACGGCCTTGTACGTGTGTATGTACACAGATATGTTAAATAAAATTCACGAATCTCAATTATGATAAATTTAGTGTATTTCCAATATCTATAAAAATAATTGTAAAAGTACGATTGAAATAGTTTTGATTTTATTGAAATTTTTTTAATTATTATAAATGCGTTATTAATTTCGTTCTTGAGTCCCGATCCTTTACAATGACACTTACTAAATTTTTTATATACAGTATAAATCATTAAGTGTGTTTATAAATTTTATATAATCAGACTATAACAAGCCAACTAACTACAAAAATAAAATTAGTAAAAGAGATTGTTTGTACTCTCAATACAAAATTTCACCGGCATCCTAACTTGTGAATGTATTGGTTATTTATTCAGAGAAAAATTTCTTATATGTTTATTATCGTTGTTCCTCTTATTATCACTTTCTCTTTATTTTATGAATATAAAAAATGATCTATATTAACAAACAAATAAATATAATCGAACGATACGAACGATTTAATACCCTACACCTCTTCACATAATTTGATTAACAATGCTGACAAATGATTTAATATGAAAACATTTCTATAATTTTTATGATTGGAAATTTTTATATATAAATATGTTTTGCAAAATGTGAAGTTATACGGAGCAATATGGATCGATCTAGTTGAAATTTTTGATATGGGTTAAGGCCGCTAAATTATAACTTTAAACCGATTTTTAACAAAAACATCGCTAATAAATGTAAATTTTTTCCCTGTAATAACTGTGAAGGAGTTCGAAAAATGGAGTGATTTGGTACAAACTTTGGACATAGATTTGCTTTGCCCAAGTATGACCTTTTAACCCCTTTTCATGAAAAGTAAGTTGCTTCACAAAAAAAAAATATTTTGCAAAGTAATGGGTTATATGCGGCAAAGTTCTGTTAATGATCTAATATTAACAAAAGTTCTTCCCGGTCTAATACAGTTCATGTTCTACACCCTGAACTGTATTAGACTTCATTTGAAAAACGCCAAAGTTGCGACAAACGGGCAGATGAACACACAAACCTGTCAAGCCTGCAATCGCCTCAGAAAATGATTCTTATTTCAACGGTACAATAAAATGTGAATGTATTCCAATTTTTTTTTTGTATGTTGCGAACATTCGTACAAACACACAATGCCCTACAAACTATAAATGGTGTACGGTACAAAAATATATAAAAGCGAAAAAACAAGTTATATTGAGAAATGACTTTGTACTCTCCATATTTTTTTAGTATTGCTTTATTGCTATCATTTACTTGACGCATTTTAAGTGTAATTTAGTGAAATTTGTAATAAAATAAAAAATATAAAAATATTTTATGTGAAAATGAAAATCATGTAATTTTCATTCGTTCGTACATAATTTTTTACGTATTATTTTTGTAAAGAAATTTTATATAAGTGATTTTTAAAAATATCTAATTGAAATACTTTTTATGTGGCGCTTGCATTAAAAATATAAAATTACATTGACCTTTATTTGACATTTATCATGATTTTTTTTTTTTGCAAAAATAACAAATTGCTTTTAAAATTGACGATCATTTCAAAGCAGAAGGAATAACTAAAGAAAATTTATAAAATATAATTTATAATAAATTACAAAAAATAAATTCAATTTATCATTTGGCTACTTTTCAATACGAAACAAGGTTTGTCAAATACATTAAAAAATTAACATCTAATATTTGATATCGTCAGTTTTTTTCTTCTTTTTTGGTCAGGTTAATAACCTCAATAGAAAAATTCAATAAATACCGCAACTATCAAAGAAACCAAAGCATGTTGATTGATCTTGCGCTCTTTAATAAATTACTTTCTAATTAATATTTTGATCTATTCTATTAAGTTTTTTTTTCTCTTTAATTTTCTCTCGTTTTGTACTTTTTTTTTTTATTAGTACATATTTTAGAATATTCAATTCTCTTACACTTAATGAAATTTTTCCATTCTCTTTACATACAAACGATAAAAGTTGTGAGACACTCTGGCATTTATTTCTAATAATAAAAATAATTCAATGCCAAAGAGGAATAGTATTAACAATAAAATTGCAATTTTTTGGATGATGGAATTTTTTCTCCTTTTTTCAAATGTCAAACAAAGTTTTTCAAATTATTTTAAATTAAGTGGTAAAGAGGTAGCAAAAAACAAAGTTACTTAAAGGAAAGTTCCAATGAAATAAATAATTTTCTCTTTTCAATAATTTCATTTTATTATTTTGTACCACAAAAGTATTATGGATTGTGGTCCATCATTTACATATTTTATTAAAAATGTAACAGTAAAAAATTGTATATCAAATCTTGGGAATAGTTTCCATAATCATTCCGCAACAAAATGCAAAAAGTTGTTGCGAAACATTTTTATACACAAATCATCATTGATTTTTTTTTGTTTAAAAAAAAACAATGAAAATGCGCTCAGAGAGAGAGAGAGTGAGAAGAGTGTGCATGTGTGTGGCAACATGATCGATATGCTTAAATATTCTTCTAATGATCATTAACAAATTATTTGATGGCTTACGCACGCTTTTTTTATTTCACATTTCATGAAATTATGCGTTAAAGGTAAAAATTATTAAAAAGCAAAACAAACAAAATCAAAGAACAGCAAAAACAAAAAGAAAAGTTAAAAATGGCGCAATTTTTGTTTGTTTATTTTTTTCCTCAATATTAACGAAATATAAAACTATGTAAGGAAATGTGACATCGTAAATTATAATTAGTTTTTATTTGTTATTGTATAGTGTTTGTTAAATGTTTTTTCTTCTTCTTCTTCATTGTAGCAATAAACACGTATTATTATTTAGTTACTTAAATTGCATTAGACATAAAGTAATAAAAAAGAAAATTTTCCCAGAAAAATGTTTATTTTATGTATTTTATATCTAACTATGAATGTAACAATGAAATAATTGAAAATTAATAAAATGAATCAAATTGATGAACTCACCTACAGAACGTTAAAATTCTAATAAACAATTGAAAACTTTTGAAATCTATTAGATGGGCAAACAAACAAAATCAAGATAACAAATTTAAATTTAATAGAAATATTGAAAGTTCTTGTATGCAACTAGGTATTGAAAATGGACAAATTCAGGGAGAAAACACGCCCACAGTGCAATATAAACTGAGATCATCTCTTTTGTTTGAAATAAACATTTATAATTTTTCGCTCATAACTTGAAAATTGCAACAGACAAAAAAGTTGAAATTCTGAACAGTAGTTTGTAATGGCTATATAAAAATTCTGCATATGGGCCACGCCTACTCAAAATTATACATTATTATATATATATTTGTTTGTACTTGACTGCTTCATAAATTACCAAATAGGCTGCCTGACTGAAAGATATCTAAGATTTGATTCTGGACAAACATAATTTTCTTGCTACTTTTTATTTTTTATTTTCCATCCAATTTTATTATTTTACTATTCTTCATAATCTGATTTAAGACATTTACATTATAAATATTAGCAATTAATTGTAAAAATAATTAATGTAGATCAAATTATAAAATAAAAAATAAAAATAGCAAAACGTAAGAAATATTATCAATTTAAGTTCTTGGTTTTGAGTCATTGATTGACACAAAATAAAAAAATAATAATTGACATTGATATCGCTAACTTTACGAGATATGATTAACAAATTATAACAAGAAGAAAAATAAAAATAAAATAAAACAAAACAAAACAAAACAAAAAAAAAAGAAAACAAAGCAAAATGTTAGGTCTCAAGTTTAATTATTATTGCCCTTAAGTATTTTATCGATTTTATCGATTTTATCTATAGATGATGCGTCGCATTTCACGCGTTGAAACCGGTAATGATTTAACGGAATATTTTGATCGTGGCAATATAGCAGCCCGCCAAAATAGATGGACATTTGAAATAGCTTGGGAAGTTGCGAATAAAGTTGGCGGCATTTATACAGTAATACGTTCCAAAGCTTATGTATCTACTGAAGAAATGGGTGAACAATTATGTTTAATGGGTCCTTATAAAGAGAATTGTGTCCGTACCGAAATGGAGGCAATCGAATTTTCACATGGAACTCCATTATGTGAAACAGTAAATGCATTAAGATCTCAAGGTTATAAAATACATACTGGTCGTTGGTTAGTAGATGGTAATCCCCAATTAATATTATTTGATATTAGTTCGGGATCATGGAAATTGGATCAATTTAAATTAGAGTTATGGGATAAATGTCATATAGGTAAAAATTATATCATGCTATAATTTATATCATGGAATTGACAATTTCATTATTATATATATTTTTTTTTTTAAAAATTTTTTTAATGCACACACACACACACGCACACACATACATACATACATACATACATGCGTGCAGGTGTACCACATTTAGATATGGAAACAAATGATGCCATAATTTTAGGTTATATGATAACAGAATTTTTAGAAGAGGTATAAAAATTCATTTTTCTTTGCATACATTTCTTTCACATTTAATCACATTTATTCACATTTTCCAGTTTCGTAAACGTGCAACAGCATATGCCATAAATCATGATTTACATAGTCCACGTATTGTTGCTCATTTTCATGAATGGCAGGCTGGCGTTGGTTTGATTGCGCTACGAACACGTCACGTTGAAGTGGCCACAGTTTTTACTACGCATGCCACGCTATTAGGTCGTTATTTATGCGCTGGCAATACAGACTTTTACAATAATTTGGATAAATTTTTGGTGGATGAAGAGGCGGGTAAACGTGAAATTTATCATCGTTATTGTTTGGAAAGGGCTGCTACAAATTTATGTCATATATTTACTACGGTCTCTGAAATAACCGCTTATGAAGCTGAACATTTATTAAAACGTAAGCCAGACTTAATAACGCCGAATGGTTTAAATGTGAAAAAATTCTCTGCAATCCATGAATTTCAAAATTTGCATGCCCTAGCTAAAGAGAAAATAAATGAATTTGTACGTGGTCATTTCTATGGGTGAGTTAAAATTTTTCAAAAAAAAAAAAAAAAAAAAAAAATGAAATAAAAAGCAAAAAAATTTTTACATAAGCTTTAAACTGCCTAATAATAATAAATACATTAATTATACTTTGTTCAAAAAATTTACAAATCCCATTTAAAAAGAATATCCCATAAAAATATGTGACAATATGAAGTTGAATGTAATTTAATTTTTAATGGAACCAAAAATTATCATAATAAAATATCTCTTTAAAATCAACCACTTGATGTAAATGAATATAATGAAGGCTAGACGGACAGATGGACATTATTTAAAAATATGTTACAAAAATATTTCAAAATTAATCATAAATGAATTAAAACTTATTGTAAATAATTTTTTTTTAATTCTTGTACACATTTTACGATATTTATTTCATTTTCAGGCATATGGACTTTGATTTAGATAAAACTTTATATTTTTTTATTGCTGGTCGTTATGAATTTAGCAATAAAGGTGCAGATATATTTATAGAATCTTTATCACGTTTAAATGCCATGCTTAAATATGAAAATCCTGAAATAACTGTTGTCGCCTTCCTTATCTTTCCAACGAAAATCAATAATTTCAATGTAGAATCGTTGCGTGGCCATGCCGTCGTCAAGCAATTACGTGATACGATAAATAACGTTCAACAAAGAATTGGTCAAAGAATGTTCGATTCATGTATACATGGTAATTTACCATCACCCGATGAATTATTAACCAAAGATGATCTTGTAAAAATTAAACGTTGCATGTTTGCCATGCAAAGAGATTCAATGCCACCAGTTACTACGCATAATATTGTTAGTCCAAATTAGTATAATTATAATAAGTGGGCTTATATGTTTGTGTGTTTGTGTATTTAATAATTATCAAATTTCTTTAATTTACTTAGATAGATGATTGGAATGATCCGGTATTGAATGCTATAAGACGTTGCCATTTATTTAATTCGATAAATGATCGTGTTAAAATGGTCTTTCATCCAGAATTTTTAAGTTCAACTAATCCATTATTTGGCATTGATTATGAAGAATTTGTACGCGGTTGCCATTTAGGTGTATTCCCTTCATATTATGAGCCATGGGGTTATACACCAGCCGAATGTACCGTTATGGGTATACCAAGTATAACAACAAATTTATCAGGTTTCGGTTGTTTTATTCAAGAACATGTTACTGACCCAAAATCTTATGGTATTTATATTGTGGATCGCCGTTATATCAGCTTAGAAAATAGTGTACAACAATTATCGAATTATATGATGGAATTTACAAGATTAAATCGCCGCCAACGTATCATACAACGTAATCGTACAGAACGTTTAAGCGATTTATTGGATTGGCGCACTTTGGGCATTGTAAGTTATTGGAGACAACAAAAGAAAAAAAAAACTAATAATTTATACGATTTATTCGATACATTTTAATATTCCATTAAATTAGTATTATCGGCAGGCACGTGTAAAAGCTTTGCAAGCCGTATATCCTGATTATATAGATGATGGTTCAGCATATAACTCTAAAAATCATTTAAATTTTTCACGACCGTTTAGTGAGCCGCCCAGTCCAACATCATCAAGTATGCATTCTAAATGGAATTTAAAGTCTTGATTTTTAGTACCTTTTATATGATTTCAAAAAATTCTCAATAATAATTTTTATGAAATTATAGGAATTACAACACCAGCTCCATCTGTACATGGCTCAGAAGATGAAGATTCAGTTGATGAGGAAACTGAACTTAAAGAATTAGGTATTAAAAAATGAAAGAAACGAGATGAATTCATATTCATGGCAGTTGGATCAACAACTGCCATGGCATAAATTATTACAAAATAACTGCCTAAAATTTCATGGACAAATCAAAGAGTTACCAAAAGTAATATATTTATAATTATTTGATGTAAAGAAAATTTTAAAACAAATATATTTTTAATTGCAATTTTATTTGTTAATTAGTTAAAATAATAATAATGGGGAAAAAAATAATTTTAATTTTTTTATATATAAACAGAAAAATATTAATTATTAATTAATTAATTAAACAACTGAAGTAAAAATGTAATCTTACTAATTCATATTCATTGTGATCGATAATTTTAACTCTTCTTCTACTTTACTTAGGGAAATTTTTTTAATTTCTATAACGTAGACTATATTTGGAACGTTTAAATAGATAATGATGTTCTGGTTTGTCAACTTTAACATCATCATCTTTAACATCATTTATATCAATATAATCATCCATATTATCATCATAATTATCATCATCATTATTATCATTATTATTATTATGATTCTCATGATTATTTGCTTTATCATCATTATAATTATTACCACGTCCTACTGGCATTAAAGGATTTTTTGTGGTCGATTGATTCTCATTATTATTCCAGATAAATTCAATGCATTCATCGCTTAATGTACCATCTTCCAATTTACAAATCGTTTTATTTATTAGCCAATTTTCAATAATCATATCGGCATCCGTCTTTGCATCCGTCTTTGCATCCGCCTTCGCTTCCATATCATAATTATAATCAGTATTTACATCATAATAATTATAATCATTATAATTAAAATCATTAAGTGTTGGCCACATAAATGGCGGCCTGTAAAGTGTTGCATAAGATAAATGATTGAAACATTTATGACAATGTTGTGGTAAACCATAATGTAATAAATGGCCATAGGGATAATCATAACAATAGCCACATATATTAGACCAAGAATTTCTATAATTATAAATTTTGCTGCAATGCACATAAGGCCAATACGATTGAAAATGGCATTTAGTTGTTACATGACGGGCATAATGTTGTATGGAACGCTTATATTGGCCGGGCTGGTAAGGTATATATTTAAGAGCAATATGGCAATTATTATTTTCTATAAAATCCAATTCATTCACATTATCGTTGATATCACGCTCACAAATTTTTACTTTTCTCACTTGAATAATGCGGGCAGTACATTTTTTACCGCAAACACGTTCATGCTTATAACGGCAGCCATTTAAATTAAGTTGATGATTATTATTATGATGATGATGATGGCTATGATGATGATGATGATGATGATGATGATGATATTATAATTATTATGATAATTATGATATTGATAATCATGTTTGTGATTATTATTGCGATTACATTGACGATTTTGCAATAAAAGGCAACATGATTGACCATCATTATCATAACCGAAACCATATTTACCATTGGCCATTAGGCTTGATATATTTTGTTGTATATTAACATTATTTAGATTATTATGGGTAACATTACCCAAATGATTATCAATAATATTATGAATATCATTTGTTAAACGTATAATATTTGTTATATTTTGATTACGATTATGTTGCTTTAATTCAATCATATCGCTATCATTTGTATCATTAACACCTTGTATTAGAATATTATTATCAATTAATATTGGACATATTGGACATTTATATAATTCACAAGCTGTACGATTGGAATTTATACTACACAATATTTGACATTTTCTCAATTTCACCTGACATTCTTCATATTCTTTTAATGTTGGCTCTTCATAATTACGCTGTTGCGTTTGTATTACAATTGATGGAGTTTTAATTCGATGTCCTATCATTTCCGTATCACCATCAACATGATGAATTATTACATTATTTTTGGTTATATTTTTTGATTGTATTGTTGTTGTTGGTGATGATGGTGGTAATGGTGATGGTATGGTGATGGTGATGGTTTTGTTGTTGTTCTTGTTGCCATTGTTCTTTTTGCTCGTAATGATCGTATTGTAAATGTAGGCGTACATAAGACCTCAATTATTATCATCATCAGTAATGTGGAGCAGATCTTCATGTTTGTCTATTGCAACAATTATTATTATTATTATTATTATTATTATTATTATTATTATTATTATTTTTTTTTTTGTTTTCATATTATTATTATTGTTTATATAGAAGATAAAAAGTAAATATGAATAATAAAATATCTTTGAGATTTTTATCTAATGAGTTCTCATTGAAAGCATTAAATCATTTAAAAATATTGTTCTATATTTAAGATCGCTATTACTTACCGTTATAATATTCAACTATTATAAAAAAATGATTAAAGAATCTTACTTCTAACGCAAAAGCTGGTTGACAAACGACTAATTAACTGATTTGAAAACTTACAAAATAACAAAATGTAAAGTTAAATGCAATACGTTACATTTGTTAAAGTGGTTTTTTTTTTTTGTTTATTTTTGGTTTTGCTTTCGCTTTTGATTTTAATTTTTGTATTTTTTTTTTTTTTTTGTTTTTGTTCATATTCATCTGAGATGACTTGTTATAGCATGAATAACGAAGCATATTCTGAAGAAAGCTAATGATGAAGAGAAAAAGCTTTCTCCTCTTCTACTTTTTTCTTTTGCATATTTGTTGGTATGCGACTTTATGTTATGAAAGTGTTATCACAGAAATTTATTAATAAATAAACAAAACGAAAAAGTGCTTACACAAAAAATCAATTAGAATTGTAGGCGTCATTGCAATATTTAAAGGTGTTCTTATGTTTATTCAGCTTATCACGTTTTCACATTTTTCCATATTTCATTTATTTCGTCTATGACAAAATATGTAGAAGAGCTTTCGTATGATTTTTGGCGCGAAATATATACACACACATATTTTTTTTATATACTTACATTTTTAGTAAGTTCTTTGTTCTTTTTTTTCTTTTGCAAAGAACCGTTTTGCAAACGGTAAAATTTTATTGTAAATTTATTAGGGGATTTCTATAGTGCTATAAGTATTTAGATGTTAATAAAAGAAAGATAAAAAGGAAGGTCGAAATAGTAAAAATATTAGAATATTATTTGGCAAGTTCCAAAATTTATAAATTACGTGCTTTTTTTTTTTAGAAAAGAGAAATTTATTATTAAATATTATTGCCCATACATTGACTTAATTCAATATTTTTTAGAGGAAAAATTCAAACTGGAAATAAATGGAAATGTATTTAACAAAAAAAAAAAAATAAATAAATAAATAAAACAAAAAAGTTTTCCCTCACCTTTAATAAAAGCAGTTAAAACGGTTGGAGCCGATTTCTAAATATCATGCATTATTTTTTTTTCTCAAAATAAATAAAAAATTAATAAGCGGAATTACATGTTAAGGAAATAAAAATTTTGTTCTATTCAAGCAATTTCAAAAATTCTGCTTTCATTTGAAGGTGATTCAAAGAAAAAAAAAAGAACTCATCATCAAATTTATCATATTTGTTATATCTGTGAATCTTAATTAAATTTAAAATTTAAAAAATCTGTTACTTTTTTCATATATCGACACTTTTGTAAGAGACGTTTTCTAAAAATATTTTTAAATGGTCATTCAAATGATACGATGCTAAACATTTTTAAAATGATTCAGTTTTGGTTGGAACAATAATCGTCAACAAACTTTCTATTATGCATTTTGATAACAAATTTATATGGACAGACAAAATCTAGATGAATGAACAGACAAACAGAGAGACTTCAATCGAATCAGAATATGATAAATTTGCCTTGGATCCTCTGTTTTTTTTTTTTTTTTTGTTTTTTAACACCATTCGTCGTCATAGCAACCATCTTCAAATTGACAACCGAAACTACCAACATTTTGTGCACAATATGTTTGTTGCTCATAAAATCTGCAACTTTGTATTGGACAATTATAATGATAACAATAACTTGAGCAATATTCCATGTGACCTATGCCACAACCAGAACAATCATAATAATCTGTATAAATAAACAAAAAATAGACAAAATTCAAAAATTATTTTTAAATTGAAAATTTTTATAAATATACATTCATATAAATATATATAAATGTGTGTGTGTGTGTGTGTGTGTGTGTGTGTGTGTGTGTGTGTGTGTGTGTGTGTGTGTGTGTGTGTGTGTGTGTGTGTGTGTGTGTGTGTGTGTGTGTGTGTGTGTGTGTGTGTGTGTGTGTGTGTGTGTGTGTGTGTGTGTGTGTGTGCATACAAATTTTATGTCAAATAGAGTGCTGTCAGTTTTATAGATGGACTTTTTCTAAAGATCCAATATTTTCTAAGGAATTTTATCAAATTGCAATTTTTTGCAATATAAAATTTCAAATTAGATTCTCAATCAAGATAGAAATATTTATCAGGCCCCTTAAAATTAGCCCTTTTAAATAATACATTTACGGGCCACTACTGCCATAACATGCACATTCATATAAGACATATTTGAATTTGGTGTAACATTTAAATTTTTTCATTTATCATTTATGCACAAAATTCATTTCAGTCCAATATTTAATTAATTAATCTCTACATTTTTCGATAATATTTGTTGTACACACACATAAACATACACATAATACATGCTTACTTTTCACCGAGGGACATAAAGTTCCACAAATTGGTTCCGGAGGCATAACAACAATTGATTTGCCTGTTACATTCAAATGGTGTTGCTTTATATGCGGCGGTATTAATATTATTGTGGGGGCCATACAAATTTCACCACATTGATGCTGGCGGCGACTTGTACAAATCCAATGACTATTCTTTGCTTTTGGTCTACAAACTCTTGGCGATAAAATAATACAACACTTATTTGTAGCATTTGCCATTGCATCCGTTATTGGTATTACTTCTGTTGCTGATGCTGATGGTGATGCTGATGCTGATGCTGATGCTGATGCTGCTGCGGACGATGAAGGTGATGTGGTTATTGATGCTTGTGTTTGGGTTGGTATTGGTTGTGGTATATATGCCTTATCATCACCATTTAAATCCAGATTAATTGTAGAATTTATACTCAAATTATTATAAGTATTTATCACAATATCCGATTTTGGAGAAGACCCATTAAATTGATTCGTAAACGTATTATTTATAATAATATTATGTTCAATTGGTTGAGGTAAAATACACCGTCCATTGCTCCATATAGTACCATCAGGGCATTGAGCAATTATGCAACGATCATTTTTAAGTACTGTCCCATATGGGCAATATATGGTATGGCATATTCCATTCATGTATATGGTGCCGTTAGTACAATTATGACTGACAAACCCGGGGGGAATAGTGGGGCGAGTAGAATAAGTGGGATGTGTAGAATGAGTGGGATGAGTAGGATGAGTAGGATGAATGGGATGAGTAGGATGGGTGGATTGAATCGGCTGACTCGGGTAAGTAGGATGAGTTGAATAAGTTGGATAAGTGGGATGAGTTGAATAGATGGGATAAGTTGGATAAGTGGGGCTAGTTGAATAAGTGGGATAAGTTGGATGATTCGGATGACCAGGATAGATTGGATGACTGGGATGAATGGGTGTACTAAGCCAAGGAGTATGAATTGTATAATTAGGGTTAACTGGTTGAATGGGATGAGATGGACCTGTTGGATAAACAGGATAAATGGGATGACTAGCATTTGTGGGATAAGTTGGATAAATAGGATGAGGATATGTGTGGCCACTAAAATATGGCGGAAATGTAGGAAAACCAATTTCTGGTTGTTGGCATGGTAAACCATATGAATTGGCAGATGGAATTGGGCATGGATAATTGTTTGGATATGGTTGCGGCAATACACAAGACCGACCATTTGACATGGTACATGGTGGACATAAATTCACTGAATTTTTTTGATTACATAATTTCCCATAAAGTTCCAAAGTATTACAACAGGAACAGCTTTGCATTTGTAAGCAACTTGTAATGCAAGTAACTAGACAGCAACGATTATTTAAGGAAATTTCACCTGCAAAGGATAACTCTTTAAAACTTTTGTATTAAGTTTAAGAAAAAATTTTGAAGCCTGTTCAACTGTTCAACTAATTGATAATAAATGGCACATTCCAACAAAGTAGTGATAAATTTATAGTGTTGACAAAAATTTCCTTTTAAAGTTATTCCTTTTTTTTTTTTAGGTGTTTTATCATAATTTACCTGCAGCACATGATCCTTGTGTGATGGCATAACAATTATTATTAAAGTATAATTGATTTTGTGAGCATCGAGCATCAAATGGTAGGCACAAGTTTGATGATGCCATAAAATAACCATCCGAACAATTCTTTAAGGTTTTACAAAAGAAAATCATTCATATTTTATTTTATAACACTTTGACTTGTGTTTTTTTTTTTTGGTATTTTTTTTTTGTTAATTATTTAATAATTACCGTTTGATAGGCCAAAGAATTTCTCATAAATATCAATATGAATATGAGAATTTCAAAATAATATATCAAAATAAAATTTTTATTAATTTTTGCCATATTAACGGGGAATTTTTACTTAAACGATTTAAAAATTAAATGATCTGAGGAAGATACGGCAAATCTAATCTAAAATGAATTACATGTAAAATTAAACTGAAATATTTAAAATGCTTTGCATTCAAGTTATATTAGAACTATGAAAATGAGAACGATACACAATGTAGCCAAACAGACAGACATGCAAATAGACTACTATCAGTATTCGCATGAAAGAATTTATAAGGTTATGATCCCCACATATGTATAATGCATTTATAAACTGATTATTATTAAACTATGCTTTATGAAATGCATATTTTAGAATTTTAGTATGAGTTAGTTAGTTAGTTAGTTAGTCGATCTCTTTAGCCAAAGTCAGTGAAGAATTAACCTCAATAAAACTTAAAAAGTATGAAAAAAATTATTCATAATTATTTATGGTGTTTATTTATTCTGGGCCATAATGTCAACATACGCGGCTTTTGTCCGGTAAGGCATTTGTAGAAGTTCTAAAAATTTTATCATTTTCTAAGAGCATCTTCATTTTAGATAACCAAACCTCAATGTCCAATTGGTTATGAATTGAAAAGTGGTTGGTGTCATTATGTTGGGCCTGAAATCGCATGTCCACCCGATTATGAAAATCGTAATGGTTTATGCTATCTCCAAGAAGATTGTTTTATGCCAGATATGACAACAACACCATCAGCAATAATAGTAACCTCAACGAATAATGGTAATAAGGGGTCTGAACAAGATCGTTGTCCCCAAGATGCGATATTCATGAATGAAAAATGCCATAAAATTATTTGCTCATTAGGTGAATATTATAATGGTCGTTGTTTACAATCGGCCTGCCCACCTGGTTTGGTATGGTTCGGTAAACGTTGTCAAAAACCTGCTTATTCCATCACGATATTAGAAATTGATAACAATATCATTAATGAGAAACGTAATCATCCATATACAATCATACAAAATACAACAAACTTATTGAGACATGATGTAATAAATGAGACAACGGCATCGTCAACATCAACATTAGAGGCAGCGGCAGCGGCAGCGGCAGCAGCAGCAACAACACGATCAATCTTAAAAGATTCAACTTCTATGAGTGATAATGGTAAAATGTTATCATTTACAAAATCAACACGACCAACAACAACAACAACAACAACAACAACAACAACAACAACACCAATAACACGAGCCCCACCAACAACAGTGAAAGCAACACTTGACCGATCGCATATGCACAATAACGAAAATGTTACAGATAATTATACAAAAAATTGTTGTGTGATTGTAACACCACGCATTTGTAAAATGTATGGCATGAAATGGGTATGTTTCAATCGTCGCCAATTTCTATGCGATACGCGTATTTGTGTTGCACCTACAATTTATTTGAAAGCACCAGCAATCAATTATAAATATCCGTTATTAATAATGCCACCAAATCCAACATTGAAATCATGCTCACAATTCAATTGTACATCAAATGATACAAATGTGGAATCAGATATCGAAGTAAATACTAAAATCGATTGTTCTGGTTGTATTAATGGTCAACGTCAACATTGCTCTTCATATTGTTATCATTACATTTGTCCTCAAGGTGCTTGCATTTATATGAAATTGGAAGAGTATTGTAATTATTATTCAAAACAATTTGGTTGCCTCGAACAGGATGGTTGCATATGGAGTTGGTGTTAGTATATACATTAATAATTATATTCAAAACAATAATAAAATTAACAGTAAAAAAAAGTTTGTACAGTTAATGGGAAACACAAAAAATGCAAGAGATAGTAGTGAACAGTTACAAAAATTCAAGAATGTTAGATTAAATAAATTGAAAAATTTATCTAAATAACATCTGCTAATAAAATGTAAATTTAAAAAAAAACTACAACAACAAGCAAGCATATCATATTTGTCTCTGCTAAATTGTACTCAAAATAAAAAGAGAGTAAACAAAGAAATATTTTAACAGTAATTGAGAGATAGATAAAAAAAGAAATTTATAAATAACAAAAAGAGAGCCATAGAGAGCACAAACTGAGAGAAGGAGAATTAAACGGTAAAAGGCAGCCAAAGCAAAATATATAATAACAACACCAGAAGCAGTAAAATTTACAAAAATGCAAAAAGCTTTATATGCAAACAAGAAAGCAAATTCTGTTTTTTACTTTAGAGAAGATAAATTTAACTTTTAGTTATTGTGCGAGAGTTGAATGATTTGGTTAGGTTCGGCATTTAAAGTTCAGAAGTGTGGGTTCAGAGTAAATATAAAATATTTAAATTTGCAAAATAACAAAAATAAATCGTTTTTATTTATTATTTTTGTTTTCGTGTACGCTTTTAGTTAAAGAAACTCCCGCAAAAAGTCATTGAAAAGAAAACAAAATGAAGAAAATTTAGTGAAATCATTCTATTCACAAAGCAAATGTAAATATGTGATAAAAGAAATGTTTGTGTGTGTGGTGGGTAATTTTTTAAAGCGACAAATTAATAAAAAATAAAAAAGTAGACATTTTGTAATGAGAATTTATACAAAAAAGAAAACCCAAAAAGAAGAATAGTAATTAAAATGACACAATAAATTTTCGCATTAAACTTTTTACAAATATTTCCATATATTTATAACATTTTCTGGAATTTATTTTCTAGAACAATATTTACAATAATTATTTAATGATTTGAAACTTTTCGCGTAAATGGCCTCGAATTAAAAAGTATTAAAACGCATTAAGTTTAAGTGTAATAAAATTTTGCATCCTTCCATTTTCCATATATACAATGATAAATTTAAAAATAATTATCATCATAATAATCATCATGAATATATGAAGATTCCTGAATTTCAAGTAGACATGATTAATTATTTCTACAGCGAATTGATTCAACGTTACAGGATCATAAATAGAAGAATCATTGGTTAGACACATTCCTTCTATCAAAGCAAATGGAGATTTTTCTTGATTGGGTGTGTCCTTGAACAACAAAGATGTTTCCTAAATTTAATGTTAAAAAATTTGTTTTGTCTTTTAAATCTCTAAAATTTTATTTTAATCATCTTTTTTTGTTAATTAAAAGATAACTTTTA
The DNA here is from genome assembly GCA_023089585.1 of Melophagus ovinus. NCBI lineage: Eukaryota > Metazoa > Arthropoda > Insecta > Diptera > Hippoboscidae > Melophagus > Melophagus ovinus. Next base: position 4,661,585 of record JAKKIB010000253.1, read on the forward strand.
GAAAGTGTGTACTAAAATATTGTCATATTGGACAAGAAGAACGTTTCAGGCAGCGCCCAATCGCAGGCTTACAATAAGTAACTTTATACGTTTTATAGAACTCAAAAATATGACTAAATTTATAGTTCTAATACAAAGCTCATAAACAAAAATCTCCTAACAAAATTTTACTTACACATTAAATATTTAGAGTATAGAAAATTTATATATGAAAGAGAGAAAGAGAAAACACTTAAAGTATTTAACACTGAACTGCTCTGAGTTAAATACATTAGAAATTATATAGATTTAGATACAATTTACAGGTGTACAAAATATTATTAAACTTAACACTGCTTCTCTACTTCGCTTCCACCTTTTTTTGCTCTCACACTATGTCACTCTATCATTTATTAACTCTTGCTCTTGCTCTCAATCCATCATATAGATAATTTCAAAATAGAAAAAAATGAAAACAAAAATCATATTAAATTAATTTAAGTATTAGACTTACGTTTGTACATTTGATACATAAGTAAGAGACGCCTATTAAAATAAATATCTACATATATATGAACTTTGTTCAGTTTTTTTCTCCTGATGTTTATTTTCATATGTTTTTTTTTTTTTGCGCACTTTTTATAGTTTAATTAGTATGTAAAATTATTGAAACATAAGTATGTGGCATGAGTATGAGCACACATTTTATCCATATTATCCGTGTTATTCATATTATCCGCATTATCCATATTATCTAAGTAATATCATTTCTCTTTAGTAAACTTTGAGATATCAGATTAAATGTTTTTTTTTTCATTTTCGTATAGATTTTAAAAATAAATATAATAAAAGATTTGCTAAGCTTTTATTGGTTCTGTTCCTGTATTGGACTTTTACTTACGGTAAAGGTGCAAGATGCGATGCAATGCATCAAATTAAACGACATTTTTATAATTCTTCAATTCGTTTCCTTCGCATTTCATTTAACGATTTTATGATGTTATTTGATTTTTAGATTAACATAAAATTTTTCCGTTTAAGTGAAATCATTTAAATGAAACAGAACCACTTATCAAATAATATCAAAAAAAAAAAAAAAAGAATATAAAAGTTTTACATTCATTTACAAAAATCAATTTAAAGTTATACTAAAATTAAGGGCGTGGCTAAAAATGCTTACTACTTACTCTCTCTGCTCGTTTGTTTGCAGCGCATTTATTCTTGTAATTTGTTGAAAATACAGAAATCATTTGAAAATTATAACTTTGATTTGCAAAGTTGTGAGGATCAAACTGTGCCATAAATTTCCATTTATAATTGAAAATAATTTATATAAAAAAAAAAAAACTTTTTTTGTGTAAAATATTTAAAAAAGAACACAAAGAAACAAAAACTACATACAAAAAAATACATTAAGTACACGTTTATCTAGAAATATATCTAGATCATTTCGAACAAAATCCTGTAATATTTATTATAACCGAGTTAAAGTACTGTTTACCCTCATATTTTATTTTATGTACTCACATAAACAAGCAAAAAGCATTAACAAAAAAAATAAAAAAAACACCAGAAAGAAAAGCGAAACATAAACGCACCGCCAATATATTCATCCATTTAGCCATTTATCCATCTAACTTTCAAACACAACAAACAATAATAATTCTAAAATTTCATTTCGTTTGTTTTCAGAACAATACAAAAAGCAAAAAAAAAAAAGAAACAAGAAAGAAAAACTAAAAAAAAAAAGAAAAAGAAAAAAACAAGTGGAATTAATTTGGGCGGTCTTGGTCGATTTTTAAATAACCTCCATAGCTACGCTTAATGTGATGAAAAAGTCCGGCTGGAAATGTGCAAATCCACAAAAACTAAGAAACGAAGAAATTTTTCTAAATCAAAAAATTTATACTTTTTTTATTTATGAAAAATTCGAAAATATTTTCTGAAAATTAATTTAAGCAAAACGGGCCCTAAACATTATGTTTGATTTTGTCCAAAGTTATTCCCAGTGGTTGTTTGAAAATAGGCCTAAAATTACATACAAAATTTTGTACTAAATTTTTATTGGATGGACGGACAAACAAGCAGAAATCAAATCAAAAATTAATTTTTAAACTAAAATCGCTTTATTTTCTTAAATTGTTTTTTAAAATATTATTGATTTTACATACCTTTGCACAAACTCATAATACTCATTCAGCGTAAGTGGTGTAAAGATAAAAATGGAAAACTTTATCAGCATGAAAATTACTGTTTATGGAATGAACCGCATAAAATAAATAACAACAACAATAAAAAAATGTAAATGAAATATAAAAAAGGAAAAAAACTCAAACATGAAAATAGTTAAGGAAGAGGATGATAGAGATAGGGATACAGATATAGAGAGGCATAAGATATGAAGGAAGGCAAAAATTTAAAGTGGAGAGAATCAAACAAAAAACAAAAAAAAGCGGAACAAACAAAAACTAAAAGATAAATAAATAGTTAAATCATCACCACTCACTCCCACTTGTTTATTATTTAATTTAAACAATAACAACAACAATAATAATAACAACATCTTCAATAGCGTTCAGTATTTTGCATACAGACAGATTGATGGACGGACGGACGTATACGCTTATACATATAAACTTCCTCCCTGTCGTTTGCAAAACTACATAAGCAAAAAAGAAAATTTTTTTTGAGAAATATTAAAACAAGTGCAAATAGCAAAAACAACAATAACAACTATAACGCCAACAGCCAACAACTGTAAAAGCAAATACAAAAGAAAGTACAGATATTTTAGCTAAGCACATTCAATCTTCACAATATTTAAAATTATAATGTTATATACATACACACAAACACACGCATACATGCAAACACACACATACTCATGTACATATAGAATCGTACACATCATGTTTGACAGGCGACGTTTTCATGTTCTAGCATGACGTTCAAGTAAGTAGTAAGTGAGTAAGTAATGAGTAAGAGAGAACGAGAGAGAGCGAGAGAGACGATAAAGATAGAACGACAAATCGACATTTCTTAAAATTTGTGCAATATAAATTTCATATAGATATTTCATCATACGAACATGCACACATACACACACACAAATGCACACACACAAATGCACACACATACACATACATATATACGTATGTATATAAATGTAAAGATGTGTACGATTTTTTTTTGTTTACATATTTTCTGCTTTGCTATGATATTTGTCTCTCTATTTGTTTGTTGAATGGCGCTGTGCAAGGCACAATACAGCACATAGCATATAAATGTCTCAAAACTTCTAATGCTTAAAGTGAAACAAAAATAAGGCAAGAGAAAAAAACACTACAACAATAAAAGGAAATTCATTTGAAAATACTTTTTCTCGCTTACTCTCATATAATATTCCCTTCTCTATCTCTCTTTATGTCTTTTTTTTTCATTTTCATACTCTCTCTCTGACTCTCTCTTTTCCGCTCGCTGAATTGTTTATTTTCTTTCATGCGAAACAAACATATCACAATTGAAATTGGTACTCAGTCTATTTCTTCTTTTTTTTCTGCTTCTTCTTGAACATCATCTGCTTGTATTTGATGTATTATGATATAAGAATATTCATTACACACGCACAACAAAATTCCTTTCAGTTTTATCAAATACATTTAATAAAGTGCAAGTGTATATGTTGATGTGTACATATATATATATATAAATATATATATATATATATATATATATGTAAATATAAGTATGTACAATTTCAAAAATTAAAAACTTTTATTTTTATTAGCTTAAAAAATAAAAGCAAATTTTTTTTGCTTTACATAAAATTATCTTGAAAACTTTCTTTATACGACACACGCCCCACCCCCGCACACACACATGCACATACATACATGCATTCACATTTATCCATGCAAATTCAAGCTTAAAACAAATTTTAGTTAGAATCGCTTTATCAGCAAGCGGCCAGTCATTCATTTGAATTGAAGCACAAGGAGGATTTCTTTGTAATTCATTATTTTCATTTGCATGATTCTTATGTCTCTCAATTACTTTTTCAACATGTTTTCTATTTTTATATCCACCATCTAGGAGTTGCGGGTATATTTACTTTATCAATATTTATGTAACGCCTAGAAAGAAACATTGGAGATCTTCTTGATCAGTCGGAGATGTCCTTGGTTCGCATCAAATTTTTAATCGATTTAGACATGTCTGTCCGTCTGTCCGCCTGTGTGTCCATCGGTTGTATATATTCTCTTGGTCGTAAAATTTGAGATATCAAGCTCAAATTTGGTAAAATCATTGGATGTTCTTGCATGCAAGTTGGTATTGAAAATGGGTAAAATCGGTGAAAGGACACGCCCACAATGCAACATAAACTGAGAATACCTCCTTTTTTTAAGCAAAATTTGGTAGTCTTTTACTCATCATGTGAAAACTGCAGAAGCAGAAGAAAATCTGAAATTTTGCACATTTGTTTACAATGTCTGTCCAAATATCAGGCAAATCGGGTTATAACACAATTCCAAAGTTTCATTGTTTTATATTTACATTTTCAATTTACTCTCAAAAAAAAAAAATGAGTCAGATTTTGTAACGTAATATCATGATGTATTGATGGTGGGTATCCAAGATTTACCTTCAGCCAAATATAATTTTCTTACTTGCTCTGATTGAAAACTGATATTTTTAATTTGTAGAATTCAGTTTTTCTTTTATAGCGTTTATTCATGTTGTTATAACGAAATTTATATCAACTGCACCATTTTGATTAATTAATAAAATGCAACGAAATGAAATGAAATGAAATGCAGTGAAATGAAATGCGATGAGTTGTGATGAAATGGCTTATGACGTTTAATAAATAGCCTTGATTTACCGTATCATTTTTATTATTGTCTTCTTTTTTTAATTTTATTTTCAAATAAATATCCACTCTCTCTCTCACAATCACACACACACACACACACATATATATATATATATATTATATATATAAGCACAAATATTTCTATAGACAGGAATTTTCAAATGGTATTCAAAGCATGCACAAAATTGCAAGAGAATAAAAAATTGAAATTATCGTAGTTTTTAAAGACCTTGATTATTAATTTTGGGCAATTTAATGGTTATTTAATTTCTTTCTAACAATTAATTTCAATTAAATTGAAATGTAAAAAAATTTATATTTTATCCAAACAATTTAATTAGAGCTTTTTATAGGGTAACAAAAAAAAAAAAAAAAAACAAAACAAAAGAAAATCAAAAGATATTAAAAAAGAAAAGGAAAATGAAATAAAATTGATTAAATTTGAAAATTTTGGCAAAACAACTGAGAATTAATGAAATTTAAATTGAAGAAAGAAAATTTTTAACTAAATAAATAAATTCATCTCAATAAATTGCAACAAATAAAATTTAATTAATTTAAAATTTGTTTTCGTATTTAGCATTTTCTTCATCTTTTTTGAAAAATAATTCATTCATTTTTATTATTGTTATAATTATTTTTGCTATTGTTGTTGATGCTGCTGCTACTGCTGCTGCTGCTGCTCAATTTATAAACACTTCAGAAATAGAAAAATTTTATAGAGTAATTTAGATAAACAAAAAAAAAAATCGTTGAAATTTTCAAATTAAAATGAGATGATTTTTTTTTTATTCAAATCTATAAAATCAATTATTATTGAAAATTTGCATAGATGAAATATAATTAAATGCTAAACAATACTATTGGAAACACATAAATATGGCTATAAGTTTGAACGGATTTTTCCTTTCAACCATCAAAATTGCATATTTTTTATTATATCGATTCTTTTAGAATCAGTTTTTAAATGGATTTAAATCTTTGTGTCAGGTGTCTGCCTGTTCTAGTATTATTCTTATTAAATTGCACTCTCAAATTTTTTTTCAAATATTTTGCTGCTTGCGAAAAGAAGCGCTTAGAAAATTTTGCAATGATTTTCCGTAAAACGGTATTTTTTTTTTTTTTTTTGGGAAAAATTTGCTGTTTTATCATATGAAATGCTCGAATGTTCCTGCAATAAATCGATTTGCAGGCCTACAAAAAAATGGAACCATAAGTTTTTATGGAATTTCGAAGGCACAAATTTGTAAATTTTTCACCGTTTGTATCACATGCTTTATTGATTGAAGTAGGAGTCCTCTACCAAAACCTTTTTGCTTTACCACGTCATTTGGTGAACTTAGATAAATGGCAAATTTGAAAAATTATTTCTTTCGTTACAGCATAACATTCAAATTGAAATATTTCAACATTTTTGGATATTTAAGCAAAATTTTTTAAATTTTACTCTCTTGAAATTTTTATACAAATATGGCTGCGAAGTATACAATGACTCCAATATATTTTTATTTTACTTGGGTTCTATCTAAAAATTAGTTACAAATTTTCATTTATTTTTACCATTTTTACCAACAAACATTTAATGACAACAACAATTACAATTATCCATAAAATTGTACTTATTTATTGTAAATTCCAAAAAAAAAAAAAAAAAATTCTCTACTTGGACGAGTATAAATGCCCCCCATCTTTGATTTTTAATAATAAGTAAAAATGTTATATCTAATAAAATCAAGTCCATCCAGAGACTCCATGGAAATGGAATGCGATATCAATTTCTAATTAAACGAAAATAATTTATGATACGATTTTCATATCAACTAATCAAATCCAAGGGATTTCAAGGTACATTTCAATTTCAGTTATCAAAGTCCAAATTGTCAGATAAGCAGCTAATCAGATGGAAATTTTCTTTCTAAAAACTTTGCACTTACAAATTTTGGAAAGTGTTTCACAAATTGAATGTCCATGCAAAACTTGCTCATACATAAATTATATTATGTTCCATATACATATGTGCGTGTGTGTGTTTATGTGTGTGTGTGTGTGTGTGTGTGTGTGTGTACGCACATACGCATATAAGCATAGCACGTATATTTAGCTGAGTTTCGTTTAGTAAGTTATGAAAATATTTCCAGTTGTTGTGGCAACACAAATGTTGTTAGAATAATAATGAATGTAAATAACGGGCATAAAATATTAACACCAACAACAACAAACAGAAATCATTCTCAGTACTTAATGATTCCAACACATATGAGTGAGCATACAACACTTAATTACACACAAATATACAAACTGTAAGCAGACAGACTGACAGACAGATAGATAAACGGACAAATATCTCTTCATATTTTTACATACAAATATTTTACACTCTAACAAACCAAGCATTTTACATATACATATACATATGTGTGTGTGTGTGTGTGTGTGTTTGTTTGTTTGTTTGTTTGTAATTCTCTTCTAAGTACAAAACTACGAAAAAAAGAAAGTAAAAAAAAAAAAAACAAACAAAAAGTATGAAATTAAAATTTTCTGCTAACCGCGTGCTTTTTATTTTATTTATGTGCCCGTAAAGTGCAAAAAGCACAACAAAAAAAAAAAAAGAATGCCAAGAAAGTTTTTAGAATTTCGGAATAAAACAAACAACAAAGCATAACTAGTAAAGATTTTTAGAATAGTTGAGGTCAATTCTCGTAACATTCTTGAGAAATACTTTGAACTTTCAAATGTTTTCGTTTTTTCTTTTTTCGTTAATTTTTTTTTTCTTTTTTGTTTTTTGTCTCATCGCACATTCACTTTGAAATTATTTTTAAGAATTTTTAAATCTCTCCTTTTTTCTTGTGTGTTTCTTGTTTCTTTGAAGTTCTTGCGTAGTAAGAAAATCAATGCTTTTGACTAAAAACTGCACCAACTTTTTTCGATTATGCATAAATTGATAGAGACCTTGAATTAAATTGCCAAAAAAAAAAAAAAAAAAAAAAAAAAAACCACAGCACAAACTTGAGAAAACGTGTAACATTTCAGGGGTCATTTATATTTGAACTAGTTCTCATTTTTATATTCACCACCACAGAGGTATCGGGGGTATATTCACTTTGTCATTTATTTATGTAACATCTAAAAAGAAGCTTTGGAAATTTTACAAAATATATAGATTCTTGATCAGCATCAAATTCTGAAACGATTTTGTCATGTCCATTCGTCTGTCCGTCTGTCTATCTGTTTGTTGTAAACATTCCATTGGTCGTAAAATTTAAGATATCGAGCTCAAATTTGACAAAATCATTGGATGTTCTTGCCCGGCAGGTTGAAATTGAAAATAGACCAAATCGATGATAGGGCATGCCCACAATGCAACATAAACTGAGATCATATAATTTTTTTTAAAACAAAATTTTATAATTTTTTGCTCATCATTTGAAAACTGCGCAAGATAGAAAGCAGAAATTTTGCACTAGTAGAGAGGTTATTGATCTACAATGTCTGTCCAAAAATTATGTCAACTGGGTACACTTACGCGAAATAATACAATAAAAAACCTTAATTTTTTCATATTTACGTTTTCAATTTACGCTTAAAAAATTGAATCAGTTTCTAAATCTTAATGCCACAATGTATTTGTGGTGGGTATCCAAGATTTTGCTTTAGTCAAATATAATTTTCTTACTTCTTTTTTTCTTCTTCTAATTTTAATGCTATTAATTGTATTTAAAAATTTGTAATAATTATTTTGAAATATGGGAGGGGCAATTTCTTGAAAAAACAATATAATCGTAATATATTTTTAATATTTTCATTCCATTTGACTTGTTAAACAACTAAATATAATTACTCATTTATTGTAATGTTTTGAAAAAGCAATCTCAAATAGATAAGAATAATTCTTTTCCTTTGTGTTTAGCCGTTCCCTCTAACCAAACACGAAATAATACGAAAAAGAACTGTTTAAGCATTTTGTTTTTTTTTTGTCTCTTTAACTAGAAATTTTAATCTAATCAAATAATTATTCTTTATACATTTCCAAGATTGGAATTGTTAAATGTTAAATATCAAAGATAATGAAGGCGTTAGGGGCGTTAACTTCTAGCAATAACTTGAGCTTAATAGACGCTCTACACTGTACAATAAAAATTACACTATAAATTAATTAAATAAAACGTCTTTACCATCATTTATACCATAAAAGATAAAATGAATTGTACGTTCCCAGTTAAGAGTAATGATCTAATAATAAGTCGCGCGCTTCGATCGATTTTTAAATTTCAATATAAGAAAATTAAAGAACATTTAGCCCTTCACAATCAATCGTTCTCTTGCTCTCTTTAGTGCACATAGGGAACACTTAAGAAGGATTTATATGAAGAGATTTTATGTTGAATAATTTTCATTGGGATTTTCTTTATTTATTTTATTTGGTTATTTGGCTATTTGGTTATTTGGTTAGTTCTCTTTAAAATTTTTTTATAAATGAGTATTATAATGACATTTGCTCGTATTTTATCTTTCTCATATGATTATCAGTTATGTTAACCTGTAGATCAACATCAATTTTACTTCATTCCTTTTTGAGTAAATTTTACCGAAATATAACGGCACATTGTGAGAGTATGTTAACAGTATTTCTTAATTTTCTTTCTCTCCCTTTGCTTTTTACACTCTTCAAAAATCTTAACTAAAAGCTTTCTTTTTATTTCTCTACTCAAATATTCTAGTTGGATTACTCCCATTTAATTTAATTTATTACATTTATTGCTATAAATTACTTAATAAATTTTCGTTTAATTGTTCAATACGAATTGCATATAAATTGAATTAAAAATACTGAGTGTAAGTAAGTGTGCTTGAGTGTTTGAGTATGCCCTAAAAAGCTTTCTGAAAATGTACGGCGCAGTAACACTTTCACAGCACTTATCGAATGAGGGTATGCCCTACCCTATCTCAAAGACTCTCTCATATTTATTAGAGAGTCTTTGCCCTAACTCTCCAATGTGTGTATAAGATACAATAACGGTAAAATTTGGGCACTCCGTTGTCATTAAAGTTAATCAGTCATTGTAGTCATAAAGCAATTTGTCTTATAGTCAGTCAAGGAATCAGTTAGTTCAGTGTTTCAGTGATTTAGTTAATGGGTCTGGTAATGAACGGTTAATCGGTCATGTCAACAATAAGATATAATTCGTTTTGTTTATTAAAATTTCATCTTTTACATTTTTGTTGAATTTAATTAATCTTGAATTTTATGTATTGTTAATGGCGGCAATTAATAAACAACGACAATAACATCATTGAGTGAGTTTATAATAAAAGTAAAAATAAAAAAAGCTGTAAATTTAATTATTGATTGTTGGATTTTGTTTGTCCATTTTTTTTTCTTCTTCATACCAACTATTAAAGTGCAAATGTTTATTTAATAACTTTTCGTGTTTGGATAACACACCCGCACATACACACACACACACACTCACACACACTCACACACACTCACACACACTCACACATCACACACACTCACACACTCACACACACTCACACACTCACACACACTCACACACACTCACACACACACACACACACACTCACTCACCACACTCAACACACACACATCACACACACTCACACACACTCACACACACTCACACACACTCACACACACACACACACACACACTCACACACACTCACACACACTCACACACACTCACACACCACACACACACATCACACACACACACACTCACACACACTCACACACACACACACTCACACACACTACACACACTCACACATCACACACACTCACACCACACACACACACACACACACACACTCACACACACACTCACACACACACACACACACTCACACACACTCACACACACTCACACACACTCACACACACTCACACACACTCACACACACTCACACACACTCACACACACTCACACACACTCACACACACACACACACACTCACACACACCACACACACACACACACACTCACACACACACACACACACACACTCACTCACACACACTCACACACACACTCACACACACACACACTCACACACACACACACACACACACACACACACACACACACTCACACACTCACACACACACACACACTCACACACACACACACACACACACACACACACACTCACTCACACACTCACACACACTCACACACTCACACACACTCACACACACTCACACACACACTCACACACACACTCACACACACTCACACACACACTCACACACACTCACACACACTCACACACTCACACACACACTCACACACACTCACACACACACTCACACACACACTCACACACACACACACACACACACACACACACACACTCACACACACACTCACACACACACACACACACACACACACACACACACTCACACACACACTCACACACACACACACACACACACACACACACTCACACACACACACACTCACACACACACACTCACACACACACACACACACACACACACACACACACACACACACACACACACACACACACACTCACACACACTCACACACACACACACACACACACACACACACACACACACACACACACACACACACACACACACACACACACACACACACACACACACACACACCCGCACTTACACACACACACACACACATACACACACACACACACCACACACACACACACACACACGCACTTACACACACACACACACTCACACACACACACACACACACACACACACACACACACACACACACACACACACACACACACACACACACACACACACACACACACACACACACACACACCGCACTTACACACACACACACACCCACTTCACACACACACACACACACACACACACACACACACACACACACACACGTATAAATCTTTACAAAAGGGGAAAATGAAAATGCTTAATATTTGAAAATCGAAATGAAATTGATAAAAAATTGTGGGACTGTCATTGTTTTGATTGTTGTTGGTTTTTTTTTCGTTTAAATAATTTTTATTATTATTAGTATTAGTTTGTTGTTATTTTATTTTTATTTTATTGTTGCTCGTATATAACAATTATAATTATTGTCGTTGCTACTTTGATTGTTATACATGGAAAAAAAATCGTTAACAGGAGAAAAAACGTAATTTAATACAAAAAGTAAATGACGACATCAATGTTTGTGCTTGTGTGCGTGTGTGTTTGTGTGTGTGCTTGTTTTGCGATTATGAAAATAAATTTGCGATTATTTCTGTGTGTGGGGAAAATAATTGGCTTTTCTCCATACAAACATACACACTCCCATGCTACCAAGCTCCAGCAACATCAAAAAAAAAAAAAATAAAAAAAAATAAAATTATAAATGGAAACAAAAGCACAAAACAAAATTTACCGTTTTTTTCTATTCGTTTTTATTGCTCGATTTGAGTTTTATAAAACTTGCAACGGATGTATTTTGTATCCATGTGTGTATGTGCACTTGTATGTGCATGCTTGTGTGTGTGTGTGCGCGCGTGATTTCTTTTTTTTTAATTTTTGTTATAATACGTTTTTTCAACACCTACCAGTTGCGTTTATCTTGAGTTACGTTTTTGTCTTTTTTGCCTTTTTCCTCTTCACATTTTTTGGTTTGTTTAGTGTTGTTGTTTTTGCTGTTATTGCTACTATGGCTCTGGCTTGTTAAGTTTAATTTCTTTGTCTTGCACATTTATTTCCTTTCAAAGAAAAAAAAATAATTGTTTTCCTTTGTTGTTCTTGTGTGTGTGTGTGTGTGTGTGTGTGTGTGTGTATGGTTTCTTTTTTTTGGGAGATATTTTTCTTTAGCAATTTGTTTGCCTTTTATGCTTCTTGTCTTGAATTTTCATTTGTTGTTTTTTTGTTTGTTCAAAATAAATTCTGTTTATATTTTTCTTAGGTGAATGGAAGTAAATTTTATTAGTTAGCCCGCACATCTGTTTGTTCATTCATCGTTCATGTTTGTTGTTGTTACTTCTTTCTGTTAGATGAATTGCATTTATTCAAGAAGAAGAAAACAAAGAAATATCTTACACGAAGTAAGAAATTATTAAAATATTCACACATAAATCAAGTATTTATTTCATCACACACACACACACACACACACACGCACACGCACACATAAGCATACATAAGCACTTCAAAGAGAAGCCAGAAAACAAATGAAAACAAAAATTTATGAAAGAAAATAAAATTTTATGAAAATTTTTATTTTAATGAATTCACAGTAAAAGAAATGCTGCAAAAAAAGTACAGACAGACCGACAGACAGACATTTATATAAGCATTCTTTAAAAAGATCAGAACAACAACAACAACAACAACAACAACAACAACAATAATAATAATAATAATAATAATAATAATAATAATAATAATAATAATAATAATAATAATAATAATAATAATAATAACAACAACAACAACAACAACAACAACAACAATGACAATAACATAAATGCAAAGAGAAGAAAAGTAACAAAGCAAAATAAAAAAATTAAAGAAAATAAAAAAAATCAGAAGAAAATAATTTCATGTAGATTTGTATGAATGAACTACATAAAGTAATGTAAATGTAAATGTAAATGTGTGTGTGTGTGTGTTTTTTTTTCTTGTTAATTTATGGGACACTTATGTTTTTTGTTCTTCAATGCAATGCCACGCCCATACAATTTATATAGTGATTTTTTTGTTCATGCTATTGGTCTTAGGGAATTCAGCTCAACAAAACACAACACAACTCAACTCAACTCAATTCAACTCAACTGAACTTAACTTTGTTCTGGCTTAATGGAAACAGCTACATTGTAACACTTTCATACATATATAAGTATGTATTATGTATATGCACATGTGTACTTACCTACCTATAAATGTATATGCCTGCTGGGATGATTGACCAAGAGACAACAAGACAACATGACAACATGACAACAGACAGACTGCGTGAAATTTCAGTTGTGGTTTTTATTGTGCGCGTTTACAAAATATGATGGGGTGTGTGTCCGCGCTTATATAAATATGTTCGTATGTGCGTGTTTATAACCAACATTCAGAGATTGGTAGCCTTATTTATTTGTCATTTTAGTAGTTGGGGCAACCAGTCCCTAGTAACATCTGCTCAACTGAGAGTGGCTCATGAAATGATGGTTGGTGTTGCCGTCCATCAGGGGGCATCATGAGTCACGAGATCGCATCAAAGATATAATTTGGTACCATCATTTTCACCAGTTTTTATAAAGCCCACCGTGGTGATATTGGGGTGCCCATATAGCGGCCGATGCCCTTTCAAACATAAATATGTTTGTTGTGCAGGGTCCCATTTCTCGAATAAAATGGGTAGCTGGGCAGGCTTATTAAGCTAACCAAACTAAGCCAAGGGGTAATTGGAAGGCTCCGAATCTGAATACCAAAAATTAAGCGTGGTATATAACGTGGAATGCAGGCTTTAAATTCGAAGCCAGTCATGGCGGTCACATGTACCATGTGTAGATGATTACCAACTCTAGCGCTTATTGGTACAATCGTGCACCATGCAATTAAGCCTTCACGGCAGTTCCGCATGTAAACCACTTTATTGAGGGCTGTCATTATGGTAGGAACACTCAAAAGGAAGTCATACAGACCCTACAAAGTACATCAATTCTTAATCAGCATTAAATTCTGAGTCGATTTTGACATGTCTGTTTATTCAACCGTCTGTCCGTTTGTCTATCAGTCGCAATAAACAAGAGACACTGCACTTAATTTTGGCAGAAATGTTGCAAGTTCTTGTAGGCGTGCTGGGCAAAATCGACCAAAGGACACGCCTACCATCTAAATTGAAAAACAAACAACTTAGTGTTTCTTAGGGAAACTTTGATAGCTGCATAGAATGGAAATCTAAAATTTTGTCCAAATAGTAAGGCCTTTTTTTTTTATAACATCTAACGAAAAAATCATTCAAATCAAGTACTCTCAAGCGATGTGTTCACTTTCTTAGGTCCATATTTTTAATTTATTACTCCAAAAATTGAAAGAGCCTCCGAATTGTAATATCATTTTGTATGTTTGGCGGGTATCTGGGAATTCGCCCCAACCAAATATAAATTGTTTAGTTGTTATTCTTAATGTTCTTTGCTCAAATATTTTCCAAAAAAAAAAAAAAAAAATTTTATATATTTTTTTGCCCATTTTTTTTTTTTCATTCAAATGAAATTCTCATCTTACAACAACAAAGTTTTATGCTCAAAAAAATTGAAACAAACCGTGGAAAATGAAAGAAAACCAAAAATTAAATAATAATATTTTTGAAGAAAATTTGAAATGAAAATGAAAATGAAAATGAAAACTATGAAAATATGAATTAAAAGAAAGAAAAATTTTTATAAAATTTTATAATGAAGCCAAAAAAATAAATTTGAATTCACGCCGCCCAAATATTAATTACATATGAAGAAAATGAGAATAACAAGTATTTGGATAATTTTAATAAATTAAACATTTAATAATCGAGCAATTTAAAATTTCTTAATTTAATTTTTATTCTCATTTTAAATGCAATTATTTTTAGTCCATCAATTTTTGTGAATATTATTGTGGATTAAAGTGTTTGCAACGATGCTTGGCATTTTGTGTAAAAATATTTTGCATTATTTTTAACATTATTTTTATTATTGCTATTGTTGTTGCTATTGCTATTGCTATTGTTGTTGCTGTTGATATTGCTATTGCTTATTGTAATATAATAGCAACAACTGCAAAATAATTATCATAAAAAAAATTTAAAAGAAATTTTATCAACAAAAACGTCAACAAAGAAAGCGGCAACAACAACAACATCAACAAAAATTAATAATTATCGTTCAAATCGTTATTGCTAAAATTGTCGCTGTCATTGAACGCTGTTACAGTTACTGCCGCTGCCGCTGCCACTGCTGTTGCTGCTGCTGCTGCTGCTGCTGTTGCTGGTGGTTGCTACTTTTTGCGATTGTGTTTATAGATTAATTCGTAAAGTAAGTACAAATAAAAATAAAAGTAAATCAGAACAACAACAACAACAACACATTGCTATTAATATTTTTGTTTAAAATTTTCGGGTAAAAAAATATTTTTTTTTTGCGTCTACGTGCGTCCATGAAATGAGCAAAAAGAAAAAACCACAGACATATAAAAGAAAATTAGTTCCACTTAACTGATCCAATAAAAATATGCGTCGCCTACACTAAACAATAATAATAATAATAAAAATAAAAGGAAGGGATTTTTTTTAGATGATTAAAACTTTGCGACTTATTCAATTTTAAAGTATTTAAATTATTTTTCTGTTATTTTGATCATGAATTTTGATCATGAAGACTTCGTAAAAATTATATTAAAATGAAATGAGAGTAAAAAATTTTGATACCCTGAGTACCCCAAAAAACATAAAATGGACTCAGACAATACGACTCATCTGTTTCTTGAAATAAGGAACATCAAATAATAAACAGTTTGATTAAGTTGTAAGATACCGGAACAACAAAAGAATAAAACAATGAAATAGCGAGTAAAATTTCTTTCAAAATGTTCATAGAAAATGAAAGCATAAAAAATGTAAGGAATTCACTGTAGACTTCACCGGAAAAAGACTTTTAAAAATTTAAATGAAAAACGATTAAAAAAGTCTACTTATCAAAAGTCTACTTCCAAAATTTAGGTAGTAGACTTTAAATGGTCGACTTAAAAATCTATAACTGTATAAATTTAAAAGAAATATTTTTTCAAGTTCTTTCTAGATCCAGACTCCTTTAAAACATGTTTACATAAGATTTTTAACCTAAAAATTAACAATTCGTTCAAGCGACATTTTTTTTCTAAAGGAAATTGCCATTGCCATTGCATGCACCATAAAATTTTGAATAAAGTGTAAAAAAATTTTTTTTCTTTTTTTTTAAAATATTATGGAGATAAATTGGAATTTATAATGCATTTAAAATCACGTTTTCCATTTTAACGCCAACAGCAAACAATTCAATTTGTATACTTTAGGACTAAACTTCCTTTTCATGCTCTACACTAGATATTTAACAAAAATAACTGGAATGATCGATTTTTCAGATCAATTGAGATTTGCCTGATTGAAATCTTAAACCAAAAATCGAATTTATTTTATAATTACTTTTTCATAAATTGTGCCTTATTCTAAAATAAAATAGAATTTTTTCTATAAACTAAATCTTAGGTAAAAATTTTATTCGATTAAACGTCATTTTCGAAATGCTTCCTATGTAAGAGTTACGCAAATATTCGGTCTTTGTCTGATCTATGTCATTCTAAAATTTCCTTAAAAAACTTACTCCAAATATTTCAAATATTCATTTATTAATTTTTAATATTAATATTAATTTTTAAATTTTAATTTTTTACTATAACGAATTTCAATTCATACAAATTCATACTCCTAATAAATTTGGAAATAATTAATCTTTAAATTTTCATACCCGCTGTCTGGAAGTTGGAAATGTGTGCACTTATTGAAAAGTCTATAAAATCAAAATTTTTGACAATAAGTTTTAATTTGGCAAAAAAAAAAAAACAATGGACCCATGGAAATTGTAATTAGATCGTATTGGCCAGAAAAACCAAATCACTTTTAAGATTTCTTTTTTTTTTTAAAGACTTTTTTACTCATCACACTTCAGTTCAAAAAAAAACGATCATCTGGATTTCTTTCTCCATCTTTTCTTACCATAATTTTTCTCAATCCCAATCCAAAAATGATAGAATTTGATTTGATTCAATCCATCAATTTTAATACAATCTTTGGGGATGGTGGGTTCAGTATGTGTTTTGCATGCATACCTGCCGCCGTGAAGGCTTAACTGTATGGTACATAAACGTACAAATGAACGCTAGCGTTGGTAGTCATGTCAAACGTCACGATTAGCTTCCAATCTAAAGTCTGTATACGTGGCTTAATATACATGGCTTAATCTTTGGTATCTAGTTTCAGGGCCTTCCAATTACATCTTGGCTTAGTTTGGTTAGCTCAATAAGCCTACCCAACTATCCATTTTATTCGGGAAATGGGACCCTGCACGATAAGCCTATTTATGTTTGAACGAGCAACGCCCACGATATGGGAACCACAGCCCCCACGAAGCTAACCCTTGATACCAAATTAAATCTTTGGTCGTATCTCGTGTATCATGATGCCCTCTGATGGTCGGCAACACCAACGACCATCCCAGTTGAGCAGTTGCTTCACCGATTGCTGGGACCGATTGCCACCTTTTAGGTGGTGCGTACAGAAAATTCAGGCTCAGTCAAATGCGATTTCAATTATATTAGAGAAGAAGTAGGTAGAAGATATTTAATAGGCGGCCTTGACCGCTTATAACATGTCTACATTATTTTGACTTGAAGTACTTTTCATTAAACCAGAGACACAAAAAACGAATAACACTGGAGGTTTCATAAAAAAAAAAAGAAAAAAGAGAAAAGAAAAAATAACTAAAATAATGAATAAATGAATAAACAGAAAAGTTGAATCAAACACCTAAACAATCTAAGAAGTAAACACTTAAAGACTTTAGTAGGTGAATGGTGCATAATTCTCCGCACTCCGTATCTGCTTTAGCAACTTCTTACGTTATTTGAGTTCCATAATTGCGCATGTAGGTATGTATGTAAATGCTGCTGCCACCCAAATAACAGTTCACATTTATATTATTAAAAGAAAAAAAAAAACAATTTTTTTTAAATATTTTTACATAATTTTACTTTTTATATACGATTTTTGTGTGATTTCTGTGCGATTTTTGTGCGATTTTATACCATAAGTAATTGTTTGGTTTATATGGCAAAACAAGAATCTTGTTTATATGAATTTTCTTTTTGTATGTTTTCTTTTTCTTTGTGTGTATGTATGTGTGTGTGTGTGTATATATATAAGCAAATATGTCTATATGCGGTTGCGGTTGCGGTTGCGGTTGCGGTTTCGGTTTCGGTTTCATTTATATGAATAAATCTTTTTCTCCTCCGTTTTATTTTTTGTTTGTTTTGCTTTATTTTTGCCATTCCAAATGCATTTGCTCTCTCTCACCTTTAGAATGATATTCATCATCATCCTTAATATTATCAGTATCATATTAGCACCAATATCAGGCTGATGATACAAAACCCAAAAAAAAAAAAAAAATAGTAAATATGTATAAACTTAGAAAGTGACGTTGAATGTGACGGAAAAAATGTGCTTCAATTGTGAGATGTAAATGAATCATCAGGTTCATTTCTGTGGTTATGGGTTCTGCAAATTAAATTAAGGGAAAACAAGTAAAAATGTTTTAGCCGATCGTAGCCAACTTTAAGTACTCTACAACACTTTGCTTAAAAT
This sequence comes from Melophagus ovinus, assembly GCA_023089585.1. Taxonomy (NCBI): domain Eukaryota; kingdom Metazoa; phylum Arthropoda; class Insecta; order Diptera; family Hippoboscidae; genus Melophagus; species Melophagus ovinus. The sequence continues at coordinate 4,680,853 of JAKKIB010000253.1, forward strand.
GTTTAAAAAAGTTGAGAGTAAATAGAAAGTCCAAAAACAATATGAATCTGAAAAAAATTTGATGAAAATATTTTTTAGATCAAATTATCCAAAATTGTAAATTAATTTAAAAACGTTTTTCGAAATTTTTAATTTTGTAAAGGACTTTATATGAAAAATGGTTTTAAACCGTTTGTAAAAAATTTCAATAGGGTTCATCTTTGGGCCAAAGCCAAATTTCATCAGTTTGATCATCTCATGCAGTTTGATATCAAATTTACATGGCAGCAATCATCAGTCGGGCAGATGGATCGAAGGGCTTAAATAGAATCAAAAAGTGATACTTCTCTTTATACTTTAATATAATAAATGATGAGTCCATCTCAGCTCCTTCTAGGCGTTATAAATGTCTGCACAAATTTGCATTAGAAGTAGTGTAGACCGAAAAATAACTCGAAGCAAATATGTGAGATATTTGCTGTAAATTAAGTGCTGACAGTTGTACAGTTATTTAAAATCTGATTATTTAAAAGTTCTGCATTAAATAAGTTTGGAAAATTTTTTTGCAGGAGGCGATAGTGCCCGTTTCTTCAAATTATTCAAATTTTTGCCTCCGCCATTTATGAAGTCTGTTAGTTCCAGTAAGGGATCGCGCTTTTAGATTGTGTGGGCGTAGGTATGGGTGTGGGTGTGGATGTGGGCGTGGGCGTGGGTGTGGGTGTGGGTGTGGGTGTGTGTGGTTGTTAGTTTTCAATACCGCATATGAATTTTATGAGATCGTTACCAAGATGCTATTTGATGCTACGGTACTTTACTAAAATTTTCTTATTAGTCGAATTAAAGTTGAGTTTCAATTGATGCAATAAAAATGTAACGAATTCGTTTTATAGTGGGCGTGTAAATTTAATTTGATTATAATTTTAATTAATGCATAGATTAGCAAGTAAATGGAAGACTTTAGAATAAAATAAATTAAAATTTTCATATTTCTTAGTAATTTTTGAAGTTTGCATTTGTACGCTTAAGAAATTTTCTTTTTAAATATGGGCGTGGAAAAAGAAAAAAAATATATATAGGTCTGTATAATAAATGCTTTAAATTTTGCTGGGAAATAATTATGATTTTGTATTTTTGAAAGAATTATAATTTTTAATGTAAGAAAGTCGTAGAAAACGGAAATAAATTAAAAAAAAAAAAAAACTAAAAAGAGGTGAAGGTAAAAATAAATGATTTATAATAAACAGAATACGAGAGACAGAGAGATAAGCCCAGTGATAGAGATAGACTCATAGATTGAATGAGGGAGTGCAAGATTATGCGAATAAGTAAAAAGATAATTATAACGGTAAATGTGAATGCATTATCAGCAGCAATAATCCAATGCAACATACAAACATACAAAAAAAAATATATTGCAATTTCCGGTCTAATTTGACAAACAAAAACAGAATCAGAAACAGAAGAGAAACAACAAATACAATAAAAATAAAAATGAAAAAAAAATATAAATATATAAGTTTTTTGACTCCTTCTCATATATTTTTCTATTTACTTTTTTTGTTTATTTATATTTATATGCTTAAATTTTTTTGTTTTGTTTTGTTGTTGTGTTTTTTTTTTTTTTTTTTTTTTTTTTTAACTCATAATGCTTGCGTCAACCCTCACAGATGGTGAATTAATCGAAATGTTACTCTTGCATTTTATGTCATTTACCGCATCTTAAATTAAAAAGAAGAAATGAATGAAATAAGAAAAATGTTGAAAAAATTAAATAAAATAGAAGAAGACAAAGAAAAAGAAGAAGTAATGAAATGAAAAAATTAATGATGTAAAATTGTTTTATACGTGTTGTATACAAAATTGAAATACTCCAAGAAAAAAAAAAAAAAAAAAAAGAAAAAAAAATGCTTTTAATTAAATTTTTATTTTCTTTGCATTTAGTCTGTTTTGAGTTTTGTTACCAGAACCATAAATCTTCTAGAAAATCTTCTAGAAAATATATTTGTGATCAATTGTCTGTCATGCCTTATAAATTCATTTAATCATAATGATAAGGAAAATTTTGGTAATAATTTTTTAATTTACTTTCATAGTCATGGAATTCGTAGAGACTTTTTGTTCTCCATTATTTGTAGGGCATTTTTGCCAAATAAATATAAATGCTGATAATTTTTTACTTTTACATCATGAAAATTTTTTTGCAAGAATGCTTGCAATTCATCTAAGGAAATGTTTTAAAATTTTTTCTAAAATATCAAAATATGTTTATATTTTTTTCCATAAGCCTTTTCTATAAATGTAAACATAAAATGGCCATCAATCAAGCAGTCAAGCAATCAAGCAATCAAGCAATCAATCTATCGTTTAAATAATTTCTACCATTTTTATAAGTTTTATCTATTGCAATAACTATAATTAAGTTTGAAGTAAAATAGCAAAGTGTTTGGCTGACACCAACACTTTATATGCCATCAATATGAATTTAAATTTTAATTTATGAAATTAATTATGTAACAATATTTATATATATATTGATATAGGCGCCCATATTGATCGTAAACGCCCCAACATTAAACTACAATTTATTACATGGCAAAACAAAGAAGAAGTCATGATAATTTTTATTATATATATATATATTTTTTTTTATTTTATGAAGTTTTTCATTCAAAAAATTTTCATTCATTTTCAACTCAACAATTTAGCAACAATAAACACCAATAACAAAATAAATTAGCAAGCAATGCATAAAGATCAATATCAATTGATAGCATTGCACAAATACAAATACAAATACAAATACAAATACAAATACAAATACAAATACAAATACTAGTCCAAGTGCAAATACAGATTGTCATTTTCATGGAATTATTCACAATAAATTTCATTAGATGGCCCTGGCCCAATATATAGGAATTTTGTGTAGGTGTATGTGTAGCGATCTATATCGATGATTGAAAATATTTTTTAAGTAATTTTTAGGTATATGCTTATGCCAATACTTATATAAATATACAAAATTTTATATGCAAAGAAACGCCCATAAACATTGAAGTTTTATTTGACCTCTTTAGAATTTTTTGCGTAAATTTTTTTTTTTTTTTGAACATTTTCGATGGCATATATAACATACAACTCAACTTATTTTATAACTCCTGAGAATTGTGAAATCTTTTCAAGTGCTTTCACCAGCAATAAATATAAATTTTTTTATATAACAATAAAAATATACGCATTGATTTCCTAAAATGATTTAAAATGGAATCAAAATAAAAAGAAGGGCAATGCAATCTATTTTGCCTACCCTGACATTTGATAGAGACATTGATGTCGCCGAAATCATCTTTTAATTTTTATAGTAAGCGCCTTAATTATAAGCAATTTGAAATGAGAGTTGGTCCAGCATTTCATAACATGGTTGTCTATTTGTCAAAAATCGTTTACTTGTATGGCAAGTTCGTTTAAATATTACTTAGAGTTTTGCTAGGTGTGATAAATGGGTCCGTTCGTGTGGCTGCATGGGACATTCGTGCAGCCACACAATTTAGCTTTTGGCATATTTTAATAATGCGAATGACAGATATTTATCTGTCATTTTGATTGCTTCTTCAAGCATAATTTAAATTTAAAAATTTTTTTAATAATTTCTTGTTCTGATCTTCTTATGGCATATTCATACAGCTTTAAAAAATCTTAAGGCTTTTTTTATTTTTTTTTTTTATAATTTGACTGCAATACATAACATTTCTATGGGACACTCTGAATGCGATTTATAATAATAATAATTTTATAAAAATATATTTTAAAGTCCTTTTAATAGATTATTTTCAAGTGCTGCATTTTTATTGAAGTTTTCTTTACTATTTCAATTTTGCTATCTACTTTTTAAATTCATTTAATTGTTTCCTTTTCTAATAATTTAAGTTTTTTACAATTTATTGGATAAATAAATAATAAATTTGCTTGAAACACAAGTAAAAATATTATAGTCTGGCTGGCTAATCGGAATAAAAATTCAAACAAAAAATTAAGCTTTAAAAAAAAAAAGCTTTTAAAAAAAAAAAAGTTCATTATTTAAAATTTGGGTGTGATATAAATTTGAGGCAGCACGATGGTTCTTAAAAAGTGTAAAGAATTTTTTCGTTATTTTTTATGGAGCAACAATAAACTTTCCCGAAGCACAAGTAAAAATATTATAGTCTGGCTGGTTAATCGGAGTAAAAAGTCAAACAAAAAATCAAGCTTTAAAAAAAAAAAATCTGTAAAATTTATTATTTAATATAAATTTGGGTGTGATATAAATTTGAGGCACACGATGGTTCTTAAAGAGTATAAAGAATTTTTTCGTTTTTTTTTGTTCGTTTTTTTTTTATAGAGCAACTTTTAACAAAATAAAATTTTATTCGATCTCAAGTGAACCTAAAAAAATCTAAAAATTCATGGGCATAAATTCATATGTAAATCAAATTTTGTTTGAAATATCTGAAAAAATGTCAGCTGTGCCTTGTTCATTTATTGATCAATTTATTAAACGGACAAAGCAACAAGTAAAGTTAAATCGATTTAGAAAATATTTTCAGATCGATGGGTAACATAAAAGCATCGATATAAATGTATTATAATCTGCTCGAAGTGTAATGTAAAATAAAATAAAAAGTTCACTTATAAAAAAGTGTGTTTTTTTTTTTTGGTACCAAATTCTGTATTAAATTATTTTAATAGTTTATTTAGCTTTCACTGTAATTTATTTTTATATTTATAATTTTCTTAAAATCATAAAAGAGAATTTTTTTATTATAAACCTTTTAATGTTACTACTACAAACTGTTGGATCATCAAATCTTCCAGATTTCTATTACAATACTTTTCTTTTTCTATTTATTAGACCACAAAAAGACAAAAAGAAGGCCAAAAGAAGTGAAGAAAAAAAGATGGAAGAGGATAATGAAAAGGAAATTTTTTATTTATTATACTAATAACGTAAATACACACAGTGATACAGATACACACACACAGAGGCAATCAAACATTTCATTTTATTACAATAAATAACAGAAGAACAGGAGGAATAATAATAAAAAGTAATATAAAAAAAAAAAAACATGAACTTTAAGAAATTTTCAGTGTTTCCACATCTTCCTTTCTCTTTCTCTCAATTTCTATATCTCTTTTTTTTTTTTTCTTATTGTATCTCACTTTGTCTTTTATTATTTCTTTCTCTGTCATAATATTCAACAATACTTGTATTGATGATGTGGCAAAATTTCTAGTCTACATAAATATAAATTATCAACAATAACAACAAAAAAGTTCAAACCAATATCATTTATATTTTATGAACATTGAAAAATGCTCTTATGAAAGAGAAAGCAAGATAAATAAATGAATAGAGATAAATGTATTAATATCGATATCCTTGTAAAATTCATACAATGTTTGCAAATAAATTTCAGTATGAATCCTTTATTGAAGGTGCTCTTCTAATGCATAGACTTAGCCCTTTTCATAAATTTATCGAAATTTATCAAACTTCTCAATAATTTGATGATTTATTTATTGGCATTTATTTGTTGAACTCGAATAAATTTTCAATGCATAAATTTCGAATTACAATGATTTACTGATCCTTCCTAAAATGCTGGCATTAAAAATTAGAAGGTATTGCCATCATTCTTCTACATGCTGTCTAAATTCACGACTATTACTCAAATTTATTAAATAACTTTAGAAAAATTATATCTGAATTTCTCTTCTTATCCTCAGCAAGATGTTTCTTGTACCAAAAGCTAAGTTTCTCAATATTGGCTTCTGTTCTCCAAATGCCAAAATTGAGAAGATCATTAATTTGAATATCCAGTATTGTAATAATCGTAATAATAAGTGAGGCAGGCTCATGTAATTAAATTTTTCTAAACTAAAGGGCATTCAAAATTGTATTGAATTATCAAAATATATAGGAAATTTTTCTTTTGATAACCTACTAACACATTGCATCATTATATTGAAAAATCCAAAAAAAAAAAAAAAAAAGAAAATTATATTTCGTTATCAGGTGTTAATGGGGGAAACCCATTTGTTACACTTTACATTACTTAGGGTGTCGAAGGCATATTAAGTTTAAGTGCCCGAAAGACTTTGAACTAGAGACATTCACTTTGTACAATTATAATTAACTCAGTCTGTTTAAATCTGTCTGTCTGAGATGAAATTTTTATCATTGAACTGCATGCTACAATTATCAAGATATTGCAATAAAATTTGATAGATGAACTTGCTTCAATTTAATATCAAGCTCTTTGAAAATACTTGGGTGGGTAAAGGAATTTTTACAATGCATTTACTCAGCAATAATTTATTTAGAAAAATGTGACACTTCTTGAAAAAGTGGTCTTTTTAAAGTTTGGTCAAAATTTGGCCTATTTTTAGGCCACATCTTTCCAAGAGAATTTTTTTAACAATTAACATTTAACTTTTCATCTTTTGAACTATTTTATTCAAACTTACACTTATGCTGCATTTTACACACACTTTTTTTTTCTTGAATCATTTGAGATAGAGCAATAGTATTTTATTGAAGGATCGATTCTGATCGATTCTGATCGATTCTGATCGATTATAATATTCTTACTTATTTGTTATCGCCTAAATATTTTTAAGAAGAAATATAAAGATTTTACTTTTTTTTCTTCAAATTTTGTAGGATGAATTTCTTGAGCTTTGTAAAGTGTGTTGAACATTTTCAAAAGAATTTTTACCATAAACTAAATCTCTCAAATAAAATAATTTCAAATAATCTGAAAAATAAATGTCTGAGCTAATGCAGTGATCCAGTGAAATCTATCATGAACATTTCTAAAGGCAAAGTAAAGGTTTCAATGGAAAAACTTCCATTGCCCCATTTCCATTGCCCGTTATTTATTTGGAGCCACCAATTTCCATTTAGAAAAAGTTAAGCTGTCATTCTAAAGATTTCTAAAACGATACTTTCATATGCTTAATTAAATTTTGTTATATGATCCTTGAGAATTTATACAATCATCGATTGCCACGCCCAAATGTTAGCTGAGGTAACTAAGAGATGAGTTCGACAGAACTATTTATATTATAAATGAGATTTTATTAAATTTTTTTATGGGCACGCATGCATGAAAAGCTTTCAAAAACCATAATCTATAAATACTTTTCATTAACAGAAAAATTAAATTAAATTAAATTAACAAGAGATTTTGGTTATTACTCACGTACTTCACTTTATGTTGTTGACAGTTGTTTCCAAAAAGAAAACAAAAAAAAAAAAAACAAAAAACAAAGAAACGAAAATGTATAAAAATAAACGAAAATATAAATGAAATAAAGTCCAACAAAAATGGAAAATTACCAAAAAAAAAAAAAAAAAAAAGAATGAGAAAAATGAAAATAAATTGTAATTATTTTTCTGCTTTTACATTTTACGTTTTCTGCTCATAATTATTCAACCATATTGAAATGTGAAAAATAATGTAATGATATTGTTCATATTTTTTCTCCAAATACAAAAAGCAGAAATTGGAAATTGGTCTTGGCATGTGTAAAAATTTTTCATATACGCATCGCACATACATACATTTCTATGGTATATCTGAATATCATTTATATGTACCGGACATGCATATGCAACACCAAATAAAAATCATAAAAATCATAAAAATCATAAAAGCATTTTTGGAAATGTGCTCTAATTATTATTATTATCATTTACATATTATTTTTGGTTTTTTGTTAATTCTCGAAAATTTTCACCATTTCTACTCTATGGCACTCCATGTTCTTAATACGACGCCCTAATACCAATATTAAAATTTTTAAAAAATGTATACGATAATCATGCTTTTTTTGCACATTTAAAGCGCCATAAAATTATATTAATATTTACCGAGAAGAATAAGCATCATTATTAAATTAATCAGTAATGGAGAAACTTTTTACAATTATGCGTACCAAAACTTTTTTTCTACTAAAGCTTTTGCGTATACATATCATAGAAAACTAAAGAAAATATAATTAAAGTTCTAGAAAATTCCCTGTGTGATCATGTATGAATTATATGAACTTAAAATGTTTCAACTAAAACATTTTAACACACACACACACACACACATATATATATATATATATATATATATATATATATAGATATGCACATGCACACAATGTAGCAGTTCTCTTAAATATTCAAAATTCTCTTATAATAAATAAAAGAAAATAAAAGAAAATGCTTAGAAAAATTAAAAGAGTTTGCCATAAATTTAAAGAACTTTTTCTAGCATTATGATGATTTAATTTAAGTTTGAGTGCCTAGACTTTGCCATCACTTTAAATTATAGAAGCTCTCATATATAAAATGAAGTTGCTTAAATGAAAATATAACACAAACTAACTGTTAAATACTAAATGAAAAGCATGAGAAAGTACTTAAATGATGGTGAACTTATTGCCACGTACAAGCCAATAACTGGCCCGTAAAGTATGTTGCTAAAAGTCATTACATCAAGAGCATTAGTTGGGCAATTATTTATTTTATGCTGATATAAATTTATAAATTTTTTAAATAATTGAATGAAATCAAGAAAGAAATGAAAAAATATTTATATGATTTCTAAAGCAAGTTTGCCATCTCTGCTATAATTTTACCATGAATTATATTCAAAGAGTCAGTCTCTCTGATTAAAAAGGGATTTTATATTATCATCTGTCTTTGTACTTTATTTTATAATTTTTTTTTTTTTTTTTTTTTGAAATTTTTGTCCTCTTACTTACTATCACTGTTCTTGTCGTTTGGCTTAATCCTTTCTATGTTAGTGCAATGGCATATGGGTTTTGTCCTTGGACATTAATTATTAAAATTAATACATAAAATATATAGCGGCAATTAGGAGAGGGACAGGAAAAGCGAGAAAGCCATTGAGATATTAAAAACTTTTTTTTGATAAAAAAATGTTATTTAAAGGATTTGTGTGAGAATAAATTTCAGCTTAAAATTTATCTACGATATTGAAATATTTACGACTTTTACTTTTTCAATAAAGTTTTTGATGGACTATTTGCTCCAATATCTGTTTTGATGTATTAAAAATTACATCGATAAATGGGCAATTGAGTAAAAATTCTTACTGCTATAACCATTCTAAAGAAACTAGTTGGCAAGTTCGAAAAATAATCGCGCAGATGAAAACAACTTAAAATCAGTTTCCTCAATTTAAAATCAATTTTAACGGAAAATAAGGAGAAAAAAAAAAAAGAAAACTCATTAATAAGTCATTATCATTTTCTGTATTAATGGATTTTCTCTAATTTGCTCTAATTTATTTTATACATCCACTTTATGCTCTGACTTCTTATATCCACATATATAAATATATAAACCCATGATAAGATGATGATGTTATTTATGCGTTCATTGAGAAAAATTGATAAAATTTTTTCATATGATAAGACTTTGAATGTTGGCGTTGACTGCTGCTGCTGCTGCTATTGCTGCTGCTATTGCTGCTGCCCTTGGAGATGAGTATGACAAGTATTGTTGGGCTCATTGACCGTAGTAATGTGCAACCCTGCGTTTTATGTGTCAAAGTAAAAAGTTCCTTCCTTCTTTTTTCTTTTGATTATTTTATTTGGAATTTTTACTTTCTTTTGATTTGAAATTTTCATAAATTATTAAAGTTCATGGCTTTGAATAGCAACAAAAAGGCATCTCTATTCTCTTCCGTCATCTCTCTATCTCTATCTCTCTATCTCTCTATCTCTCTATCTCTTTCCTTTTTCATGTCTTCATGCATACTCCATGTTTAAGTTTTATCGTTTATTAAAAATCATTTTCCCTTCATTCAGGAAAATAATATCAAATATAAATGCATTATTTAATAAGGAAAGGTTGCAAAAAGGAAAAGACAAAAAAAAAAAAAATAAGAGAAAGAGGAAGAGAGATGTAGTGTTAAAGATAGAGAAAGAATAATGCAATTTATTTGTTAATATATTTTTTTATGAAAAAAATTTCTGTTATAATGTTTATTGTTGTTGCGTTTGGTTTCTTATTCGCATTGTTGTTGCTTTCTCTTTTTTAATTATCCTTTTCATGTCTTAAAATGTATTTGAAATATATATATATATATATATATTGTCAAAGGATATAATTATTTCACTCTTTTCCTATTTTACATTTATACGCGAAAAGCTAAGGGCGTTAATGAATACGGCAGGATCACTATTCCGCCCCTTCTAAATTTAAGAGTAAATCTTCCACCACGATACATTTCGCTTCTAAACGATTTATGTGAATCGTTTTAAGTCTGGCCTTCCTACTAAATCTGACTTTAGTATTAAATCTTTTTAAAATACATCGGATATTGTTGTACTTTTACTTATGAAATCATGCTTTACATTTAGATGCAACAAATCGAAAATTTAGTAAAATCAAAAAATTTTGCCGATTCTATTTTACTTTAAACTTGATTAATTTTTTTTTTATACCAAAAATGCGGTAAAATAGTGGAATAATATTTTGAATCGTTTTTGACCTATTCTTCTTGCTGATTGTCTGATGCATGGCGTACTTTGATAAAATTATTTTTTTTTAACTCAAGACATTAAAAATATTTAAAATCAGAAATTTTTCTTGCTATTTTTTTTGTCTTATTTCAAAAAAAGTTTCTCTATGAAAAAAATGTACGAATTTTTTTTATGCACTTTTTTCTTTTGTCAGAAAAACTGCGATAAATTGGAAAAATTTTGATTTGCTAAAATTATATGAACAAGTGTGGACTGGATGCATCCTTTTTCATTTTTGTATAGTTTGCCATAGAAAATTTTTTTTTTTTGCAAATTTTATTTCATGTTTCATGTAAATTAATTTTCCAAAATTTTTAATGCTATGTAAAATTATTTAGGGTCGGTCCAAATCCCCTAATTGTAATGTTTTGTCTACTTTTTTTTTTTACTATTAATTTTTTTCACAAAATGCTTTTCATTATTGCAACTTTCCACTATTACGCTTTTCTATTACTAACGACTAAACAATAGCATCGAGTAAACATTTTCTGATGATGTTAATGATAAACATCAGCATCAACATTAACATTAACATCAACATCAACATCAACATCAACATCAACATCATTATCGTTATCATTATCATTATCTTTATCTTTATCGTTAACGTTGTACAAGAAGTTCTACTTATAGTTATCGGCATCAGGTGTACATACATGCACAGTGTGTGTCTGTGTGTGTGTGTGAGTGTTTCAACAATGAACTAGTGAAATAATGATTTCGTTTCTGCTTTGTTCGAATTTATTTTTTTTTTTGTTTTGTTTTTGTTTTGTTTTCTCTGCGTTATAAAATATTTTCCTATTGCTTCTTGCAATTCTTGTAGATGTCATGTCTCTTATTGTTGTTGTTGTTATTGTTATTATTGTTGTAGTAGAATGTAGGTGAGAAATTATTTAGTATTTGTTTCGTTACGCAACAAAAAAAAACATGCAAAAAACAAAAAAACACACAACAAAATTAAATACTAACAAAGAAAATAAATAAAGCAAAACAAATAAAAAAAATAGACAGAGAGACCAGCAGGCTTTCAGTTGAATGGTAACAATGCCATGCATTTTACAAAAATATACAAAAATGATAAAAGCAAATGGCAAGAACAACAGAGAAAAAGAAAAAGAAAAAAAGAGAACAAGAAAAAGTTAACTGTTAATAAAAATAATAATAGAAATATAATCTAAAGTATCATGCATATATACACACATGTCTTCAATGTAATTACGACAATAGAGAAGAAAAATTGTAGCATCAAATATCTATCAGTAAAAATATTTTGTCATAAGTTGTATAAAAAAAAAATTAAAGATTGAAAGTGCTCATGATCGTTTCTTATTGTTTTTATTATTATTTGATTTTTATTTCACATTTTTATTTATATATATATATATATATATGTGTATATTTAATACACATGTGTGTATTTATACATGCAAATTTATATCATGCGATAAAGTAAATGAAGAAATAAAACAATGCAAAAGGAAAACATAACAAGCCATCACAACAGTTAACAAGATACAAAGATACATGGTCAGATATGTCATGTATATATTTACATACATATTTACATATATATATATACATATATATATATATAAATGTATATTTATATGGCTACAAGGATAAAATTTCCATATAAGAATTTCTATGCCTATAAAAGATTTTGGTGTATAAATCTTTAGATCTCTATATCTCTGTGTATTTGTATATTTATATTTTATTAATGGATTATGTATGTTTGTATGTATAATCGCATTAGATAATAAATATAAATAATTATAAATATGATAAATTAAATGTTTATTAGAGGGGATGGGATGACTTGACTTTAAGTATTTTATTGTCATTAGATTTTAATCTAATTTTAATTAGAAATGCAAAATTTGTTTAGCATATAAAATCGTTGTCTAGCTTAAATGCTATAAATGCTATGACATATTCCATAATGATAAGATTTACAACAAAATTTTTTTTTATGTAACAAAAAAATATTACAATGAAACAAGGTCGATTTACGTGTTGTATTTAAAAAAAAAAATTCAAATCAAGAAATTGATAATTTTTGAAAAAAATTAAGAGAGGAACTTAAAAAAAAAATAATCGATAGTTAAAGTTGCTTGATTAAATCGCTTTTGTTTTCTCTTAAATGATCAAATTTACATAATTTTTCCCCTTTTAAAATTAACATTTTCTAAGGTAGTCATGGTTATGAAACCTTCTCTCTCTCATCTATTTTCAATGTGTATGACGACATTGAAAATAGATGAGAGAGAATTTAAGAGAGATTCTCTTAATGAATCGAATTTTGGTTCAAATAATTTGAACTCGAACTTTAAGCATAAAAGTGTGAGGTAACACATTTTAGGCGGACGGTGAGACAAGCAAGTTTAACATTATTTCAGAAAATTAGACTTAATCAATCTACAAAATATAAAATGAATTTTCTAATTGATTAACGTACATAATTCTGCAAAAATTTATTATATTTAATGCCATAATGCCGTTGTAGATTGTAAAAATGTTTATTTGCATTCAACAATTCAAAATTTCAATGAATAATTAATAATTAGATAAGTATGAATGATGTAAATTATTTTAATCACTTGCAAAATCAATTTTCAATTAAAGGCCTTCGTATTACACTTTTATGATTGTAAAGCATGCTGACAAATAACTCTTATTAATAATACAAATCTTAGGCATGTTCGATGTATGATTCCAAACCACCCACCACCAACCATTATTTTAATTATTTACTTTAAGAAGATCGACAAAAAGTGTAATAAATCATACTCGGCGCTTCTTTTTTGGCAAAGTTGGGAAATTTTTAAAAATAATTAGTAAAGAGCAAAAGAAATTTTCAAAGCCCCACTAAAATTGTTCGTTAAAATCAATTGCTGCAAAAAAAAAAACAAAGGAAAAAAATGGTCTCGAAATTAACTAGAAATCTCGGATGTTTGTTCCGAGTAAGCATATAAAATCAAGTGCTTGTTTCCAACTGTTCTAGAATGTTGGCGTAAAGTCTAAAGAGCTAGAAATTACAAGGCACTAATTCAGACGATTATGAAGTCCCTTGTTTTTTTTTTTTTGGATTTTCCTTAAAATTTATATGGAAGAAACAAAAATTAAAAAAAAAAATAAATAGAAAATCTTCAGATTTAAAATTACAATAAATCACTAAAAGCTTAATTTTATTTTTAAAAATTTTACTATTAAAGAATTGGCCTACATTTTCGATAATTCTTTATTTCAAATATATCACGAACTTTATTTATATGAATCGCAAGATTTTAGTAAAATAATTTATATGAAATTTCACATAATTTTTGAATTACTTTTCCTATTTTCTATGAACAAACTGATTCTCACATTTAACTCTATTGTTTATCTGATGATTATAAAATGTCAATTGTCAAGAGAGATTTCACAGATGCAACCTAAATAAAATGCTTCATTGAAATGTGCTGTGTTGAAAAAGTCCTTTGTTATTTCTTTATAAACATATTTAGTGCAAATTATTTAAAGCTTTTCCTGTCTATGTGTGCATTTGTCAATCAATAATTTATAATAATTTTATATCGTAACTATGTAATGGGAATGAGAATAGTAATAAAAAATTAGTCTGTTTATGGTTTCATAAAAATCTTTGAATATAATTTTGCGTTCAAAATTGATTCCTGCGTAACATGAAAAAGCATAAAAGTGCTTTATTTATATTTATATTACATCGATTTATTTCAATATATAGAGATATATAAAAATGCTATAAATTAAATGTCATCAGCATAAAAGTGAATTTTCCGCTCTGAGTGAACACCATTTAAACAAAAAAAAAAAAAAAAAAAAAAAAACGCATTAATATTTTTATGTGTGTGAGAGTTCCATTTCTCTCCATAATTTCTAAAAACATCTGCACGCAAGCAAATGTAAAGATTGAAAGAATGAAAGTGTATAAAGTGTAAAGTAATTCTGGATGATGCTTAAATGGTGAGGCATAAATCCAATAAAGTCATAAGCATGAAATCCTTTAAATTCGAAAATCAATAACGCTACCACAATTGTTCATTCTTTTGAATATAATTTTTCACGCCTCTCCATTTATCTGCGTATTTCAAATAACTTTTAGAGATTCGTACATATAGAATACTCATACTCATACTCATACTCATACTCATACTTTAGATAAAATTATAAATTATATTTATCCAATCGCTTTGGTTATTCAGCTAACAATGAGAAAAATATGTCAAACAAATATATTGGATTGTTTGTAAAATAAATTGAAAACTTTTATAAAATTTTCATCAAAATTGCTTAAAATTGAAGTTATACAATTTTCACTTAACTGAGTATACTTTTCATTGATCACAAATTATTTATCATCATGAAATCAATTTTTGTAATGCGTAATACGAAATTTAGCCAAATAAATAGTAATATTTAATCGAAGTAAGTGTCATTGACACTTTTATTTAGATGGAATTAAGGCAATGTTGATAAAGCTACATGATTCTAAAAATGTGCGCTATTTCTGGGGAAGTTACAGCCTTCTTTTCAAAATATTTTGTTCATAAAACAAATTTCTTTTCAGATGATACAAAAATTCGTGGAATTTGAGTTCCATCTTTTAGCAATGGCGATAGAAATAGTAGACCCCTCAAAAATTGTACATATATTTTTATATTTGAACATAAATTATTAATGAAACGAATTTGATTTTATAATCATAATCCAACATTTACTTTATTACAACTTAAGAAAAATATCAAAAAGAGAAAATTATGCCTCCAATAACAACGCTAGAAAATTCATGCTCAAAAGTTGCCATATTTAAAAGTTTTTTACAGAGTTGCATCTATAAATTTTATATCATGCTTATGTATGAAGAGGGATAGAAACTTACCAATAAATTCTCCATATAAATATGAACAAATATCTGAAGTACAAAGAAGAGACAAAAAGAGAGAATTTTCTATATAAAACTTAGATGATTTCATTCATTATTTTGTTTTTTCTACACTTCCCCATTCATTCATTACGTGTTACATTCTCACTACATTTTCAAATCATTTATATATGTATGTGTGAGTATAAAATGGAATTGGATTATTATAATGTAAATTTTTATATTGTATTGTGATAAAAATAATGTTTGCTTTCAATGATACTTTAGACCTCGTTTGCCACAAGGCAATAAAGTCATTTAGAAACGTTATCAGACGTTACCAGAAATATGAGTAAGTGATTGGGTGGATGCAATGACATTTTCTTTTAGTATAAATCATAATAGTAAAAATATTCACGTCAGGCGTGATATGGCTCAGGTTTTAATAATGTCCCATGTTAACTACTGCTTGGAGGATGTTTCTGGATGTGCGCTATAAGTTATAAGTTGAAATTTGGGCTATATAAAATTGTACGTTTTCTTTATAATTTTCATTTATAAAATCATGTGTCCGTCCATGCATGTTAAATGTTTTCTAAATCTAGGCCTCGATGACTATTTTTTAATTATAATTCAATTTAGTTGTTCGCAAAGAATCACTGACATTATTATATTGGACTTCTCTATCCTCTGGTCTTAACGCAATCACTTTTTTTTTGACTCAATATTGTTTCCTGTTTATGTTTTATGCCTTGATATTTTGAACTATACATCATGGTCATATCCATGACCATTTCCATTTTATGTTACTTCCTGTCCTGTCAATCATTCCCACCATTAATATTCCCTTAATATTTTTCTACATTGTATGGCAAATATTTCTTCTTCTTCTTATATTATTTATATATTTTTACTTATCATTTTATAGCCTTAATTTGATTTATTCTTAATAACTTATTGATTTGTTAGAGAGTTGTGCGTTTTTGATAGTTTTAACGTTTTGTTATAATTAATTTTGGCCTTTTGGCCTTGTTACACGAATAAAATAAAATTGAAACTAAAAATTGAAAATGAAAATGAATAATTCAAGTGAAAAATCATTTAAATATAAAATACCTTTTTTCACTATAAAAAAATATATAAGTTCACCTAATACATGGGTCAGAGGATGCCTCAGATCTAAAACATAACACTTATTCAAGTTAAAATTGATAAGGCGACAGCAAAAGAATTTCTTAGCTCGATACAAATCAAAAGTGTTATTAGTGAGGGTACAACAGCTGATGCAAACCACTCAAAAAATGTCAAAAAGTTAAAAATTAGCAAAAAGGGCAGGGCTACCGTTCTTGAGTAAAAAGGATGATTTTCATTAGGCATGCAAATAAAACCGTGTATGATTGGCAGCCGGATCAATTGAATATAGAAATTCAGAAAACAACAATTTGACAAGCAAAAGGAACAACTGCTATTTCACAAAGAAAATTTTTCCAGGGTCAAAAATTCAAATGAAATTTCTTTTTTAAAAATTACAATAAAATTACAAAGACCAAATTTGCTAAAAATATTTTTTATTTCGAAATAGAAGGCAGGGCCAATTTCTGATAAAATATATTCAAAATTGAATCTTTTATCCATGTAATGACTTTTTTTGAAAAATGTGCAATGCGTCAAGTGATCGTAAAAATGGTCCAATTTTATACATTTTCTGGTTCAAAGCATACCCATGTACCAAATTTCATAAGAGTATTTCGAAAATTGCTTTCTTTATCTTGTAAATAGACGGACAGACGGACAGACGGACAGATGGACAGACGGACACAAATGCTTAAAATGCACAAAGAAGTGATTTTGAGTTGATTGGCGGCATATTAAAAGATGGTTCCACCTTAGCCCCAAATAACTGGACAATTTTTTAATAACCACAAGCGATATGATTAAATTGTAAATACATAAAATGATATGAAGTTCGTACGCAAGTGTAGCACAAAACGACTTGAATAATTTTTAAAGATGAAATCCATTTCTGCCATTTAACCGGGCATCTTAATCAGGCAAACATAATTAAGATGAACAAAAACTCTGCTTAAATTGTTTGCTACAAATATGAATTGAATCTAAAATTGTATCTAAACTGAAAAATAAATAAAAAAAACTATAATTGATGGGGGCAAAGTTTTCGAAATCTTTCACCAGTCAAAAGAAATTACGCAATGAGCAAAACAAAATCAATGTTTGAGATAATACCAAGTTTCGAATGTATTTTTTTTTTTTTTTGAAAATTTTGCCATGAACACTTTTATTAAATTAAAACTTCTTTTCCTTATAATTAGTTCTTTAAAACGAGGCAATTGCATGAAGAAAATACTTAAAAATTCAATTGAAGCAAGCACATTTAACGAATTTCTTTAATAATATGTAATTTGCCTAAATCTACATAAATTTATGGGCGGATAAACTGTCATAAATCGATTCAAGTAGTGATTCTGGATAGTTCGTTATAATACAAAATATAGATCTATATCAAGATGTTCTAAAATTTGTAGGCATCATACTTAGTGCAAGTTTTTTTTTCTAGCATGCAACAAAAAATATTTACTGCAGTTTTGCTATTTCGAAAATGTGAAAGGAAATTCATTCTGCTAAGCCAAATATTTAAGGCATATATGTTCTTTTTTTTTTTATTAAAAATCATTTAAGGTCTAAGAGAAGATTTTCGTTAAAGATTTCTCTCGTAAAGCAAGCTATTTAAAGTATTTTAATATTAAATAAAATATGTATGTGTATATAAAATAAAATAGTTGACATCTTTAGGGTAAATTTCTCTTACTACATTTTTTTTTTCTCTCTATATGTACATTCCTTTTTTACTTTCTCTTCTCTTTTTTTTTGTCATTTTTTCTTTTTTGAAATACATGAAAGAGGTAAATGAATGATGCTGATTGTAATGGCAAATACTCATTTGCTGTTTCTGAATGAAAGAAGAAATGGTAATATTTAAATTAAATTAAAAATATAAATAAAAAAGGATGAATCATATATTCATTCGATTTATATGTCACATATATTTATTTGTATATTTGTAAAGTTTAAAGAAAACTTTTAGCTTTATATTATGGCAACCGCCATTTATTCTTTAATTGTTTTTCTGGTGTATACATTAAGCCCAATATACGCAAATCTTTAATTTGTTTACATGTGCATATTTAAGCCATACATGCCTACGTGATGTACTACATTACAATACATACATAAACTTGTTATTGTTGTACAATTTTTCTTTACATATATATTTTTTTCTGTTAGTATTATATTTCACACTGGTCTACAGTGACTTGTAAATTTAGTAGAAGAAAAAAAAAGGCTTAAAACGATTTTAATATAAAACAAGTACATAAAATGCAGAAGTTTTTAAATTTTCGTTCCTTTTGGTTTTTCACTTCCATTGCTCCTTCTTCTTCTTCTTCTTCTTCTTCTTCTTCAGTGTTTCTTGTTACATTAGTACAGAAACTTGATAAAATATTTCGGTATGAGGCAACAACAATTTGTTTAATGTATTTTGTAAAACTATTTAGAGTTTATTTATAGATTTACTACAATTACATTTTAAAGTAGCAGCATAATCGGTTAACGTTATTTTTGGCTTGCCAGGATTTATGATTGTGTTATCTACAAATTACTTATAAATATAATTAGTATTATAAGTAAAAATTTCTCATCAATATTAAGATAATCAAAACTTTTAATGCACTCTCAGCCTTTTTCTGAGAGAGCGATTTTTTTAATATATTTTATTGCAGAGTGGGAGGAAGTTCCTCCCACTCTGAGTCAAACTCAGCCAAAACGCCAGGGCTCAATGGTCTCTTTCACAAACCAAGTTAGATATGTATATAAGGGACTCGATTGTACTTACCCGTATACTTTTTATAAAAAACAGAAAATGAAACACCAACTCTTGCGTTTATCTTCGATCTCTTGTACGGTTTTATTGTTGAACACACCTTCACTTCACTTTCACTTTAACAATATTCACTAGTTTTCCGTTTTCTTTTAATACTTATGTTCTTTTTTATATTGTATTATTATTTTATTTTTCATTTACATGTCCGATTGCTTTTTATGACATACAACGAATCTCCCCCTTATAAATGATTTCATTCGTCTGATCTCTTTGATTCTCGTAAAACGAATTTTTCGTTTTTGTAAATTTACTCATTTGCACAATTTGATTGTCGTACAATGAAAGCTCTCTCTTCCATCTTGCTCTTTTACCCTCTCTCCTAACCACTCTCTCACAGCCATAGACAGCAACGGATAACAGGACTTTTACGAGGGATGATTTAGGAGGCCAAGGACAGAGGAATGATGGTTAATAGGTGTGGGAAAAACTAGGCTACCGACTTTTCCCTTACAAACCTTAGCACAACTTTTTAAAGTCATGATTTATAGAATGCAATAAAATTCCTAAAAAATCATTTCTGTTCATATATTGTGAAGATTTTATGAAAACATTTCATTTTACAAGAGTTAGAGATTTTTCTCGTTTTTTTTTTTAACGATTCCATGAAGCCTTAACTTATGATACGTACGTAAATTACATGCATGTACAATACACAGTGGCAACAACATTCGCTTGAGAGAGTTTTAAAGAAAAAAAAAGTAAAAAAGAAAATGCGAACATGACACAAAGAGGGAGTAAAGTAAATGTAAATTTTATATTAAAAAATATGAAAAAAAAAAAAAAAGAAAAGAAAAACCACAAGACAGGGAGATTTTTATATTAAGTGCAAAACTTATAGATGGCAGATTATGAAATATATTAACATCTTTATGCCGCTTTTTCCGATTACGACATTGGCCAAAGTAGAAATGCAGCCGTAATAATTTTTATTCTTGTACTACTCTTTCTGCTAAACTTTAATTTTTGTTGTCACAAAAAAACTTTTAATGTATCGAAATTAACGTAATGCTGTAAACTATTGATCTTTGTTTAATATTATTTCCATTTCTTAGTTAAAGCAGTAAAATACTTTTTTCACTTTTTTCACTTTTTTCCATTTTATTGTAATATGATGATTATGTTATAAATTTTTTAAATATTAGGCACTCTTTCTATAAAAATTGTGGCTCCTACAAATCACATAATAACATTGAGTTTTTTTTGTAGTCAAAATTTGAGCCTCAAATTTATCTATAATTTTAAAATTATTGATTTTATTTTTATCCATTTAAGTACTGCATAAGTTGATTGTACATACAAAATTTGGGACTAGTCAGGTTCCTACTCTAATTATTTCCTATACAAAGGTCCTTTCTTAAAATTTTTCTTATAAATTTGTTTTATTTAAATTTAAAGTTAATCTTAAAGAGTGTAAAATATTTTAACTGATCAAAATTTATTTAGAATAGTTTATTTACTTTGAATCTAATTAAAAAAAAATTTATTCTAACAAAAAAAGAAAATTATATTTGGCCTGAGGCCAAATTATAAATACGGACGATCCATACACCACGAAATTACGATTCTCCGAAATTACGATTCAATTTTTTAGTTGCAAATAGAAAACCCTAAAAAAAGTAAACATTTAGTATTATTAAATTTTTCGTGGGTATAGGCGATTTTTGGACATACGTGGTGAAATTATAATCTGACTACTTGTACAAAATTTCAGCTGTCTGTCTTTGTTTGTGTAGTTTTCAAATAATGAGCAAAAACTACTAAAATTTTGCTTAAAAAAAAGTAAAGTGCTTTCAGTTTAAATTGCACTCTGGCCGTATCTCTTGAACGATTTTATATCCATTTTCAATATGAACCTGCCGTAAGAATCTTTAATGTTCCTGCCAAATTTAAGCTTGATATCTGTTTTTTGCGAGAGAGAGAGAGAGAGGGCGAGAGAGAATTTTAGTAAAGCACGGAAAGCCATACAGTTAAACAGACGGACAGACACAGACAGACAGATAGACATGTCTAAAAAGATTCCGAATTTTATGCGGATCAATTATCCTTGCTTTTAGGAATGACAAACTGAATATACATCCAATTTCTGGTTGATAAGGATAATAAATTATAAATTAATAAATTTTCATAGAGCCAAATCATTTAAAATTTATATATTACATTTTTTTATAGTTTTGATATATCGCTGTCATATTTTCTAATCCTACTCTTCTAAATAATCATTACAACAAAAAACATGGAAAATAAGATTCTTTTATTATCACTTACATATCTCTCACATTAAAATTTTGATATATTAACAATGGAGCTGGTGCAAGTAAAAAGATTAAAGCACGAGAATTATGTGGCTTTATTGGAATTATTTTCTTTTTTTTTTTTTTTCTTTGCTTGATTTTATTAAAACATTCATTCCAGTGTAGAGAAGTAATGCTTCTAAAATTCTTGATTGATTTCATAATTCTCCTGGCCCCTTTGAATTGGCTATTGCAAGCATTCACCTATTCATAAAAATGGGCATGGCAACTTTAAATTTTTCAAAAACTAAAAAAAAAAAAATTTTTAATTAAAAAGGGTTCAAATCGATTGAAAGACATAACTGCAATATGGCCTAAATTTACAGCCCATCACTCATTCTTTGAAAAAAATTTAAATGTAGAAAAAATTAAAAAATTAAAAGCATTAGTTAAAAAAAAGTTAAAAAAAGCAGCATCTCTTATTTTTCCTGTTTAATGGAATTTCCTCATCAAAAATAAAAATTTCAAACGGTCAAATTAAGTAAATATTGAATTGTTGAATGGTGAGTATTGAAAGTGCGTTCTTGTTTAACATTTTATATATAAATATAATTTTCTATTATCGTTATGAGTGCACTGAGATAAAAATATAATAAAAATTATAATAAATATAAATAATAATAAGACAAGAAGGAATCATTCTCATCTCATGTTGCTGCCATTTAACATAAAATTTTATGGATTTTATGGACATGGATAAAAATAGAAAAGGCAAGTACAATGTCTTTAATGTTGGTTAAAATTAATTGGGATGCCCTCCACCATTACATAGAACTGAACAGGAATATAGGAATTTCATATCCGTTTCCTACTTTCTTATTCTTCTGTAAAAAATAACAATAAAGACTTTTGTCTTTTTAAGAGTAATGGCCAAAAGGCTTTTTATTTCTTTCTTAATTTGTTTTTTTTTTTTTTTTTTTTTTTTTTTTTTTTTTTTGGGAGAAGAATCGTACAAACAGCGTTTGTGTTATTCTTTGCCTTGTAAACATGACAAACTAACTTTTGTCACATTAGATGATACATTTTGACATG
This sequence comes from Melophagus ovinus, assembly GCA_023089585.1. Lineage (NCBI taxonomy): Eukaryota > Metazoa > Arthropoda > Insecta > Diptera > Hippoboscidae > Melophagus > Melophagus ovinus. Next base: position 4,703,582 of record JAKKIB010000253.1, read on the forward strand.
ATGTATTTTTCCTCTAAAATAAATATACAAAGTTTTATTTCGATAAATGGCAGAATAAAAACATGGCTAAGTTTGTGTAAGCGTTTTGTATTTATAGGCCTATTAAAGAAACTGGGAAAGAAGTCAATCAAAAAAAGTATGAGCAAATCAAGATAAGTGCAAAAAAAAAATTTACTTTAATAAAATTGGCTTTTAGAAGGCTTAGTGTTTGAGAGACTTGGCTCTACAAATGTCTAACCTTCAATTAAAATAACAATACAAAATTAAGCCTACATTATAAAATCTCAACACTTGACTAACTTAGATGATTAATGAAAAATATCAATTTGAAAAATTTTCTAGCCATAAGTAGGAATCTATAATTTATCGGTCGAGGCCGACTTTTAAATAATCTGAATTACTTTGCTTCATGGGATTAAAATCAAACAAGAGAATTACAAGCCAACAAAATTTAAAAAAAATAAATCAAAATAATGGTCTGATTTGAACCATTTGCAATAAGCTGCACCTCTGGACCAAAACACACCTCTATCCCAAATTTGATTAAAGTATCCCTATAATTTCGACTTGAGGCTTTCACATGGACACAAAGTTATTTAAAATAATGGTCCAATTTGAATCTATTGCAATAAACTGCATCTTTGGGCCAAAACAGACCCATATACCAAATTTCATTAAAATATCTGAAATCACTGAGACTTGAAGCTTTCACATAGACGGACAGAAGGACAGACAAGCTTAAATCGAATCAAAATATGAATCTATCTCAACTCCTTTCGAATGTTACAAACATCTGCACAAATTTTTAATATTCTGCACTACAAATGATGTACGATGTAAAAATGTTAAGTAATGCCCAGAAAAGAAAGAAGGAGAAAATATTCCTAAATATGCTTACTTGTAATTGTGAGTGTGTAGAAATTTAGATTTATTTTTGAGTATGCATGTAATAATAATGTTAACTAAAAATTGTTTAATAAAGTTCATCATCAATTGAAATCAAATTGAAATGTTTCATGTAATAAAATCAGACGAATACAAAATCGTTACTTTTACTTGCCAAAATGTTCACATAAAATAAAAGTAGAAAAAATTTCATAATATTTGCCAGAGTTCAATCTATAAATTATTTTATTGGAATTTGAAACTTCTGCTAATAATAACAGAAAAAAACAACTGTTGTTTCCTCGATTGATTCCTGCATATTTTGTACACATTTTCATTACATATAAATTTGCGACCACTTAGAAAAAAACTTAGCAAATTAATTGTAGCATTAGCAGCAATTTACTGCTCGAAAACACGTAGATTCTTAAGATTCATTCAAGATCCAGAGAACTAAGAGTTTGCAAAAGTTTAATAGATATTTTCAGTTGCATCATAATTTATCTTCCATGTAAATCACTAAAGAGTAGTCTACTTTAAGCGCCTATTACGCGCTATATAATTTTTTTATGTAAAAAGTTTTGATATCTAAAATCTCTCAATGACAAATGCGGTATTTTAACAATTTATTATGTTTCAAATACTCCATAATTACATAGCGTATATTTAATGGAAATTTGTGTATGTATGCGTGAATGTGTGGGAAAATTTACTGTTATATTATTTCTACATCTGCTCGCTCTCATTTTATTAGAGAATTATAACACACAATAGATTTTCATGCACGTATACATATCAATTACAGATTAAAAGTAAACGTGTACATAAGAAAAGCACGTTACAAAAAAAAAAAAAAAAAAAAAAATTGAAAAAATATGGAAAAATCTCACATTCTTTTTATCCCACATAATTTTATATCATTGAATATTTAATTTTACACTATTTTGTAAATGTTGTATTGTAACTAGAAGTTCATTTGACACAAACTGAATGAAACAGCAACAAAATGAAAATATCCAATTGTAAGCAATTAATTCACAGTAAACTATTTCTCTATACAATTTTTAATCTCATAATTAAATAGATTTTGCCAAATAGAGCGAGATATAACATAAAAAAATAAATCAGGCTTACCAACTGAATAGCTGAAAATTTTATATGTAAATTTAAGGCATTAAGAAATTCTCATAAAAGTTTCAAAATAATTCGTAGATAATTTGATGCAAATTATGCCAAAATTAAAGCTTCAAAACATTTGATTTTAAATAAACTTTTGGAAATGTAAATATTTTGTAGAAAATATGTAACTTATACAATTTTACTGTAAAAAGTAAAATTAACTACTTTACTGATTCTGTAATAATAGAATAATGACTAACTGTCACACCTATAAATTTTACAAAACGCTTAACCATTATTTAGCATGATCTAAACTACATTTTACCGTAAAGTTTTAAAGATCATAATATTAAATAATTATTACTCCTTTGGTTATCTATAAAATGTGAAATGTAAACAAAATATTCTTGCATTCGCCATAATTATGATTACACTCTACATCACTAGCAGCTCAATTTAAGCTCTTAATCAACATAAACGTGACTGAACTGTCCTCTTGCAGGATAAAGTTTGCTATTTTTAAGATCAAAGACTGGCATTTTGAACAATAAAGGACACTGTTTTGTAAAAAGCATAATATTTAAAAAGTTTTTAGACTAAAAATATATTCCACTTAAAGTAAGTGGAATTTGGATTAATAAAATCCATTTTTTTTTTTTTGGGTATCTCCTGCCTAAGTAAACTAAGTAAATTTCGTTGAAAATTGATAGCTTTTCATTATTTGTTTTTTGACTTTCTTGTCTACATCAATAGATGAAATTGATTTGTATAGAGTATTAAAATGTAGACATCGATCGCGCTTATAATATTTCAACTTATTTTATTTTGTGTAAATTAACTTTTATTTTATTTATATTACATTAAAATACTGCAGAAAATAAACAATGAAACAAGTTGTGATAAGGAAATAATATAAATATTTATGATATTTTTTTTTGTTATGACAAACCAATTGTTACAAAACTGAGAACCGATAACAATAGTTTAATTAACAAATTAACAATTCAAAGAAATTTTTATATAAAGGAAAAATAGAAAAAAAAATTAATACAAAATTTATATGTAACTTTTTTGTAAATTTCTCTCAATACTTTGAGAATGTAAATCGTTAAATGAAAAATTTCTTTGACTGCACAAATATTATTGAAACTTATTCTTTAAAAGAAAATCTATTCAAATTATATTTTGCAAATTCATTGGGCGTTACTTTGTTAAAATTGTATGTTGCTTGTAAGAAACTTTCCAATCTTAATATAAGATCCTTTATTTCATCCTTTTAATCTAAAATTGAAAATCTATGAAAACATTTTTTTTTTTCTTTGACTTATAGCACAATTATCATTCATTAGTAATCAATTGTTAATCGTTCGATAGTCTGTTGTTGCAACATAATATTGTTAGAGTGCAATTATAATTAAAGGTTCAATGAATTCATGATATAAAATTCATATTATATTTTATGAAGGGGGCATTGAACCATTTAGACGATTGGACGATTATTAAATTATTAAATTGATTTAAAAAAATATCTATCGTAAAAATAGTCTATTTCCAATATGAACCGTCTCTAAGATAAAATAGGCCGACATATCACAAATTTCCGTGCAAATACTTTAAAAACTGTAGTCTAAGTATAAAAATTCACCTGCACTGATTTTAGACGATTGGACGATTATTAAATTATTAAATTGATTTAAAAAAATATCTATCGTAAAAATAGTCTATTTCCAATATGAACCGTCTCTAAGATAAAATAGGCCGACATATCACAAATTTCCGTGCAAATACTTTAAAAACTGTAGTCTAAGTATAAAAATTCACCTGCACTGATTTTAGACGATTGGAAGACGATTGGAAGTATGGACAGGAACGTTCAAATCAATTCAAGAAATTTTAGATGTTGTAAATGTCTACATATCCAAAGTGGTGTAGAGTATGAACTGGTCACAATAACAAAAAAAAAAGAAAAATTAATAAATAAAGAAAATAATAAAAGACTAAATAAATGCTTTAACTAATTATTTTGTGATCACATACGTGAAATGAAGGAAATTTATTTTGCATATAAATTTTTCAATATATTTGTTGTTATATTATGTTGTTATGCTCTCTTGTAGCGTAATAAGTTGCTGTCATTTTGACATTTTGTCATTGTGCCAATTTGATTAAACGATTAAAGCACCACCATCACCATCATTAGCTTAGATGTAAAACTGCATGGCATGCCAGGCCATTGCCAAATATGGCGGCATTAAATGAATTAAATGCGCTATTAATTGGTTTTTTAATTTTATTATATAACCAAAATCTAATGATAAATACAAATGACAGCTGTCCAATAATATTATGTGGCTTTTGTCAGAGAAAATCCTGATTTTGAGTTTACACTCCATCAGGGATTTTTCATGACTGGCCATGGGTCATTTAATGCTTTCCTTGTGGAAAGAGGTTGTCTGGATGCGACAACAAGTGCATGCATTTGTGGTTTTCCGTCGGAGGACTGGATGCATGTACTATGTGCTTGTCCATTATATGATGATATCAGAAATATTGATAGGTTGGACATTAAAATGACTGACGGAACTTATGTAGTTACTGAAATGCTTTCGAATATTGGTTACTTCGAACATTTCAGAACATTTGCAAGCTCGGTGATTTCAAGGCGTCGGCAGTTGATTCGTAATCAACAAAATTTACCGATGGCGTAAGTAAATGTTCATATAATAATCTATTATTTTCTTTTCAGGTGGACAAATAGTAGTTTTACTTAGCTGGATGTAATATCCATTGCTCAATAGTCGGGTAGTCCTTCATTGAGCAGTGGATCTACATATTTGGCATTAGCCAATTATTATTTATTTATTTATTTATTTTTTTTTTCTCAATAATATTACATGTGTTGCCGTTATATTATGTATAACGAACATGCACATGTAAATGATTGTTGCTTTTATTATGGTCTCACCCGGAGTCCTTAAACCGGTACCACGGGATGTTGGAAGCCCCCAGAGTATACTCTGGCCAACATATGGTGTAGGCCCCCTTGTGGAGTATCGTGGTGGCTGTGGTGGATGTCCTCCGTCCGTTTTACATGTATGTGTGTATTTTATTTTATTTTGATTTCCTTTCATTTCACTTATCACACATGCATGATGGTTATCACGCACTTAAGTTCAGACTTGGGTGCCGTGTGTTTGAGCCTTCACGGCAGGTACACACGTAAAGCCAAATCTGTCCAATAATATTGGTGGGGGCGACCAATCCCGAGAAGCACCTGCTCAATTGGGAGTGGCTCATGAGATGGTTTCTGATCCATATCCATCAGGGGGCATCATGAGTTTCACGAGATCAGATCCAAAGATTTAATTTGGTACCACGGGATCACCAGTTTCATATTTGCCCATGTGGTGATGTTGGAGTTGGCTTCGTGGGGGCTGTGGTGCCCATGTCGCGGGCGTAGCACGACCTATTATGTTTATACCACAATTATGTTTCTGTCGAGCAGGGTGCCATTTCCCGAATAAAATGGCTAGCTGGGTAGGCTTATCGGGCTAATCTAATCTAAGCCAAGGGGTAATAAGAAGGCTCCGAATCCTTACACCAAGGATTAAGCTAACTAGATGAGGTGCAATAGTGGCTTTAAATTGGAAGCTAGTGGTGACGGTGGCATGCACGTGATGTGACGTGTCTACCAACGCTAGCGATCATAAGTATGTTTATACCATGCATTTGAGCCTTCCAGGCAGGTATGCATGTAAAACACTAACTGTACTGTCCAATAATATTGGTATACAAGTCATTTAGTTACGTACATTACTCCAACCTGATGCTTGGCCAATTAAACAGTTTTTCAGATAATGAATAAAACAAAACATAAATGCGGCTATAAAAAAAAATATAAAATGAATAAAAAAAAAAGGACAGAAAAGGAAAGGAAACTAAAAAGTATTATGTTTAATAATGTTTATCGAAAATCTCAAAATGTGACTTTAAGTTCTGTTTCTACCTTTTTTTTTTTTAAGTTCAAACAAATATCAATAATTTGTACAAATTTATTATATTTAACGGCATAAAGTGCTCATGAGACTCACAGTACGAACAATTTTCTAGAATTATTTTATACAATTTTGTACAGTTCGTTCATTGAGAGCGCTATATTTTGGTCGTTCATATAGTAAGAGGTACTTTTTTGAACTGCGTAATGGCAGGCCAGAAGCACCATAAATAATAATAACAATAACAATAATAATATTTTGTTTATTAAAAAGGAAAAACAAAGTAGCTATTTAATGGTACTGAGTCAGTCAGTCAATTAGTCAAGCAATCAGTTAATGTGTTGTTGCTTTCAATTGTAATTTTGTGGGTGACAAAAAAAAAATGTTAAACGCACCAACAACAATATTTTTGTTTATGGATATGAGAGGTTCAAGAAATGTTATATAAATGTGTTCATGTTGTGTTATTTTATGTGGAAATTCGTGACATTTTCCAAAGTCACGTACAATCGTTAGTCGAATGAAATGAAATGAAATGAAATGAAATTTGTAATCAAATATATCAACAATGTTGGGACATACCATTCAGATAAAACATATCACTTAATCAGTTAAGTTAAACAACAAAATGCTTTCTCATACATTGGCCTCATAATATCAACTAAAAAGTCAAATGGTGTTAGGTAGTATTTATTAAAGTGTGGCCTGATAGCAAGCTCTTAGAAGAATTCAATTAAGTAGTAGTAGTAACGTGTAACGTTCATATGAAATATTAACAAAATTAGGAATTAAAGTCGCCGACTTCTATTCAAGGTGAACTTGAAGAGAACATTTTAAGTACGAATATGAATGCATGCTTTATTATAAAATGAGGCCGTTTTGAGATATAGAAACTTCATTAATTGTAAATAAATTATATTGATCATGTCATGATTAATGAGAGATCGTTAATTAACACTCCAATTGTAAAATCACTTCAAACTTATAGGCAAAAAGACAAAAAAAAAATTAAGAAAAATTTGGCATATGGAAAACCTTATTCATTTAAAAATAAATTGTTCAAAAAAAATTTACTTTAATAAAATTGGCTTTTAGAAGGCTTAGTGTTTGAGAGACTTGGCTCTACAAATGTCTAACCTTCAATTAAAATAACAATACAAAATTAAGCCTACATTATAAAATCTCAACACTTGACTAACTTAGATGATTAATGAAAAATATCAATTTGAAAAATTTTCTAGCCATAAGTAGGAATCTATAATTTATCGGTCGAGGCCGACTTTTAAATAATCTGAATTACTTTGCTTCATGGGATTAAAATCAAACAAGCCAACAAAATTTAAAAAAAATAAATCAAAATAATGGTCTGATTTGAACCATTTGCAATAAGCTGCACCTCTGGACCAAAACACACCTCTATCCCAAATTTGATTAAAGTATCCCTATAATTTCGACCTGAGGCTTTCACATGGACACAAAGTTATTTAAAATAATGGTCCGATTTGAATCTATTGCAATAAACCGCATCTTTGGGCCAAAACAGACCCATATCCCAAATTTCATTAAAATATCTGAAATCACTGAGACTTGAAGCTTTCACATAGACGGACAGAAGGACAGACAAGCTTAAATCGAATCAAAATATGGATCTATCTCAACTCCTTTCGAATGTTACAAACATCTGCACAAATTTTTAATATTCTGCACTACAAATGATGTACGATGTAAAAATGTTAAGTAATGCTCAGAAAAGAAAAAAGGAGAAAATATTCCTAAATATGCTTACTTGTAATTGTGAGTGTGTAGAAATTTGGATTTATTTTTGAGTATGCATGTAATAATAATGTTAACTAAAAATTGTTTAATAAAGTTCATCATCAATTGAAATCAAATTGAAATGTTTCATGTAATAAAATCAGACGAATACAAAATCGTTACTTTTACTTGCCAAAATGTTTAAATAAAATAAACATATGTATGCCATAAAAAGCATATAACACAATAACAATAAAACAACAATAATAATAACAAAGCAATATTACTAAAATATTAAATGACTTTTTTTATAAGAAAAAAAAAAAAGTTAACCGTTGATATAAGTTAACTTTTTGTTTTATTTTACTCATGTGGCCGTTGTTTTTTTCAATTTTCGAAATTTAATTTTTTCTGGTTTAGTTGCCAAAAAATATTGAAAAAAAAATTTATAAATAAATGAATAACGCAAAGATTACAAATTAAGATCACAGTTACTTCATTTCATTTCATTTTATAACATTTTTCAAATTTGAGAGACCAAAAAAAAGTTGAAAAATTAATTTTTTTATAAAAATAATGCTATCGCTTTATCACAATAATATGATATAATTTCAAATATAAATAATTTCAAATCTAAAACGACTTAAAAAATAATAAGAATGTTAGACAGAAGACGTTCTGATGATAAATTTAAAAAAACTTTTATTTTAATTAAAATTTAATGGCAACAATTTAATGTTACTGAAAACTTTTTCATTTGTAATAAAACAACAATAAAATTATTAAATTAATGTTATAAAATCAAATTTATATAAATTTAAATTATCAAGAAATATATAAAATTTGGATTTCATATAAAAATTGGATTTTGTTAATGAATCTCCAAACAATCAAATGATTTTATTTTCTTTTATTGTTTTTAAAACTTTCATTTCATTCATTTTATATTAAGTGAATGAAAATTGAAGCCCAAAAAATTTATATTAGATATATTTTATTGAATTATTTCAGAAATGGCCGAAACTCATTACAAAACATCAAAAATAAAGTATATGCCGCATATGAGAACGAATTCTTCAAAGATAAATAATAATACAAAAATTCTTTTTCCAATAAATTGCCATTAAAAAAATGTTCAGAATATTAATCAAATGGTTAAAGTTATTTCGAATTCATTTCCCGTTACCATCGCTCAAGATTGTAAAGAAATTGAAAATTCAATTTAAAAAGTTAAGTGCTGTAGGTATCGCTTTTAGTTTATTTAAAAAAAAAAAAAAAAGCCATTGTTTGTCAAACCAAATTCAATTTCAATTCAATTCAATTTATATTAGAAAATATTGAATTTATAAAAAATCGTAGCAAATATTTTATCTATTAAACGATTTCAATTAAAAGTACCAAAGAAAGTTTGTGCGTTATCTGGGCAAAATGATAAAAATAAATTGAGAATTTTATTGATGGGCCAATCACAAAATGATTTATTATAAAATGTTTTTTTGTAAAAAATGCTAAAATGATTAATTTTTAAAAAAGATTCGCATTACAAATTTATTAATTATTTTTTTTTTCTAAAATTTTTCTTATTAAATATTTGCGGAGAGAGAGAAAAAGAAAATATCAAAGTTTTAAAATAATCATTTTAAAATCATAAAGAAAAAATTCAAAAATAGAAAATTTTTGATTTTTATAGAAAATATTGCAATTGCAATTGCAATTGTTAAAAACTTATAATTATTATCAATTACTACTACTAAAATGAAAAGTAAATAGTAATAAATAAAAATGAAGCATTTATTAAGTTACTCAGAGTCATGGTCTAGTTCTTTGGTAGAGTAAAAATAACAAAAAGGAATAATATTAAGGAAAAGGTTCAATGCAATAAAAAAAAAACAATTGAATTCGATTCAATGCAATTAAATTTTTACATTCAATTCAGGGTCTACATAAAATACTTATGAATTACAAGATTATGATAAAATAGGAATTCAATTTTATTTCATCTCTCTTATAATTTAAAAAAATAGAATTTCTAGAATTTTAGTTTTTTTTTGTTTTTTTTTTGTTTTTTTTTTGGGTTAAGTTAAAAAATGTACTTTAGCTATTAAATTTAATGATGGAATAAATTGCCCACATTACTTTATCATGAATATGTTAAATTTAATGATGATAATGATAGAATTTTTATGAAGACCTGTAACAAATGACTTAAACAAATAAGAATGCCTGCCACATGGAGACAGGAATGAAAAGGGAAATAAAACAAATCCTAATAAGCTCAAGAATTTAATTGAAATTATTCGAAAGAGAGAGATAGTGAGAGATAAAGATAAAGAGATAAAGATAAAGATAAAGAGAAAGGTAACAAAAGAATAAGGATTTTATAATGCATTGTCCTTTTCTTTTGCCATGTTTCATTTTCTAACTCTCAATTTATCTTTGGTTTGTTTGTGTGTTATCCTGCATAGTGCCTTCTTTTTTTGTGGGCTTTCAAGCATTCATGCTGAAATGTTTACTAAGGCGTGTGTTGTGTGTTTTGTTATTATTTATAAATTAAAATCATCATAAATTCATCTAAATTTACATATATTGACCATTGACCGCATTCAATCCAGTTCTGTACAAATATTCCAATAATAATAATTAAGTTGAATTTTTGTTCAAATTTCATTTTCATTTGCAGTTTATGGCTAATTGTTTTCATATTTCATTTCATTTCATTTCATTTTAGTTGAATTTGTAGTTTGTTGTGGCCCATTTTGAAAAATCATTTAAGTGTCATAGTTAAGATTGACATAGAAATGTATTAAGTTTATTACAATAATATAACAATATTTTTTACTTGTCGCTTACTTTTACTTGGTTTGGTTCTTTTTTCTTTACTCTGTACTTATCAAAGCAACAGTCGTATAACAAGCACAATCAGACAACAGACATCAACAATGATGAGGAACAATATCACAAACAACAACAAATTTCAACCATCTAACTAACTAACTAACCATAGAAAAATTATGCAACAACAACAACAACAACAATAACAATTATAACTCTGTTTAAATTCTTTGGCTATTTATTAGCAGTACATTACCATAAATTTTAAATTCTAAATTCTAAGAACAGGATATTAAGGCCTAAGAATAAGAGGCATAGAATATCCAAATAGAAGTGCTCATAGAAATAGAAATAGAAAAGGAATGATAAAAAGGAAAACACATAAAAACAAAAAAAAAAAAAAGAAAAAATAATAATAAGCACATGAACATAAAAAAAATATTTTTTGACCATTTTCAGTTGCGGTACACACATTCCATATTCCACATTTCACATTCAACTTTCTTTTTTATAGTTAACCTCAATTTATTTAAATTTTTTTCTTCTTTTTTTTTTCTATTTGTTTTTCTATTATTCTTATTATGCCTATTACTGTAATTTGTTATTGTCATTTCTTTTGTTGCTTTTGTAATTGTTGTTGTTATTGTTGCTTTATTATCTATATAAATATAAAAAAGGAATTATATGAAAATTTTTAAAGGAACATTTTTACAAACTTAAACAATAAAATTACTGTGCAATAATCGATATGTGAAAATTAGATGATGCATTTGACAAATTGAATTAGCAAAATTGTTCCAATCTATTTTAGTCATTACACAATTTTTTAAATAAATTATTACGGTATGGTCCGAATGGTCCGAATGGTCCGAATGAATGATCACGAAATGTGAGCATTTTGCATAAATATTTTCATAAAATTGCTAAAACTGAAGATCAAACATTGAGATCCCTTTTTTTTTTTTGAATATTTTCTAAGAAAACTATTTAAAAGGACTTTGGCTTTAAAAATATATCAATCTTATCCATTTTCAATTCATATCAATCTGTTATCGAATCAAAAGACATTTATGTGAGATTTGCTTAGAGCACGATCTTTACAGTGGTAGACAAATGGACGGATGAGAAATATGGGGCTTAAAAGAAAAGTATAAGAAATGGCATCTCTGTCGTGTCTTATAATAAGCGCTAACCTATTAAAGCTCGTTGCAAAAATGTTCTAGGATACAATCAAAATCGAGTAAGGTACAAAAAATTTTGAAAATATGAAAATCCAGTCTCATTCGAAACAACATAATTGTTTCCGACAGATCATGTTAATTTCTTTATATCTTTTACCGATTTTAATAAAAGTAAAAAAAATATATTTTATTGTTCTTAACATATTTCCCGTTTCCTCATACTTCATCGTCAATAGAATCTATTTTAATATTGGAACTCATAGTACAATTATTGAAATGATACTTTATACGATAAACTATAAATTACATTTATATAGAAATAAGTATGGATCTTAGAGTTAGTCGGATCCTACTCTTAATAATACCCTGCACCATTTTGCCCAATACAATTAAAAAGTCCAATAAGACAATTTTGAAGCAACGAAATAAAAAATTGTAATTTTTCAGCTATTTGCAAATAATTCGAAAAATTCGTTATATGAGAAAGGGTTCATAAAATGGACGTATCGGAAACAAATACATTATTTATGTCAAAATATAAGACAAAGCCATTTCTCTTTAAAGTGTACTCAAAATTTGTCCGTATATTGACTTTTTTACTTGAAAAAGATGTTATATGGGAAGGAATCGTAAAAACATTTAGATCTGGATCAAAATTGGCACACATATTTTTCATACTAAAATAGAATTTGGTGGCAATTTTTGTTAAAATTTTTTCAGAACTATAATTTTTCTTCATATAAAACATTTTTTTTAAAAAAGCCTTAACATGGAGTGTAGGCCTGAAAATTTTTTTCGATTTCAAGCATTTTCAATAGGGTTTGTTTCTGGGCCGAAATCAACCTAAGTACCAAACTTTAATAAAATAACTCAAAAAATTCGATATGCAGCTTGATAAGAAATTTACATGAACAGATAGACAGACAGATTTAAATGGAATTGAGAAGTGATCATCATCCTTTAGGTATTACAAATATTTGTACCACAAGTGTAGGGTATAAAAAAGCCACATAATATTGAAAAAAAATTCACTATTAAATCGATTGCCTTATTAAGAGAACTATATTATTACAACTTTTTTGTATGTGTGACATACATTTTTTTTAATAAACACCCAGCATATGGAACATTAAAAGGAAACATTAAAGTTTTTACATTATTTCTTGATCATCACAAATATTAATCACAAATATTATAAATCAATTTATCTACATCTAACCATTTACGAATCTGATTCTTATAAAAAAAATTATCACATCGAGTTTATAAAATTAGCAAAAAAATTTAGAAAATTCTTATGGAATAATTAATGGGCATGCCCAATAAAAACAATTGTATTTTGTTAAATGGGAAAAATGTAAGAATGTACTTTTCATAAATTTAAGATTGCAAATTATCTTGAAATATCTAATCAAAATTGAATATAAACGATTTACTTCGATTTAGACATTTTCATCTTAATTTTAAGAATATAAATTTTTTGCTTATTTTTAATGTTCTCATTTCATTTAACACTTCCCTAAAAAGAAACCATATTTGAAATAAATATATTATCTATCTACACTTTCTGTGCTCATTTTTCGATTCAATTGTATATCAAACAATATATAAATGTGTGTCACTATAAATGTTCTTCGAATATCAAAAATAGTTAATAAAAATTAGCCGCACCAACACATTTCGAATTTTGGAAGACAAAACCAAGTAATATTTTTTATATTAAAATAAAAATATTTTCAATGAAAATCTACAAAACGAATTAGCTTATTAATTCTAAACCATTTATTTATGGCATATGGAAATTGACGTCAGTTAATGTCGTACTTTATGAATATAAATGTCATTAAAGTTATTTGTCAAATTATTTTAAATTTTAAGTTTAAGTTTGTTGACCTTCATATTTCTTTCTATGGAAACTGTTAACGCAAAAATCCCATAAAATTGCAAGAGTGATGATATTTATAAAAATTTAAAGCAATTCTATAGATTATTCAAGTAAGAATATCATTAGATGATATTTCTGAAGAGTCACTTGTTAAACGTTATCTCTGTATCTACGTACCACTTCATCGAGATATTTTGCTAACTGGCATTTATAGAGGTCTCTGGTACAAAGCATTCCTCATGAATATAACATTTGCTCAAGGCCTCTTTCAAATTGCAAGATCAATAGATCAAGACTGATGATGAATACGTACAGTTGATATCTCAAAATAATCACTAAACAAATTTAATTTAAAGGCCTAGATTTTAAAGATTTTATCCAAATTGCCAATAAAAAAGAAAAAAAAAATCAATTAAATTCATGGTTTAATTTTCCTTTTTTTCTTTTTCTTGTTTAACTTTTTGACATAATGCCAATCAAATTTATGATCATGAATTTCATTCTCGGCCATTTACTACTTGACACATTCTTAAAAAGTGTTACATGAATTCTATAGAAAACTTATTTGTTATATAAATTTTGTAGCCAATATAAAAGTTTATCAAAAAAAAAAAATATTATGTATAATTATTTAGTGGAAAATACATTTTCAAACATAAACGCCAGCCCAGCCATGTGGTTGATTACCTAAATTTTGGTTTGTAACGTAACTTTAACATCTAAGAACAAAATTAGATGAGTGGGTGTTCTATGATTCTATTACTCTTGCTATTCCGAATAATGTAATGAAATATACACGCATACATGAAATACAAATTTATGTATAAGGGTTTGTACGATAAAGTGAATTTTTTATACGTGATGTAGAATTTCTCAAGCGCTCGCTATTTCTCTGTAATTGGCCTTATATGACAGTTACTTCCCCTAATATGTAGACAGTAAGTGTACATATAAACATTTCTGTAATAAAAATATTTAATGGCATTTGCAGTAAATGTGAAAGAACAACAACAACAACAACAACAACAAGCAAACAAACTTACTTCACACTTACTTCTATATGTAAGAATAATGTGAACGATTGTAATTTTAGTTCAGTTTACTTGAGTTCAGCTTGTTGAGTTAGTCGTCTTTCTTTTTTCCAAATTTTTGTTCCTTTTTTTTTTCTTTTTGCATTTTTTCTTTACATGGCACAATTGTGTCAATTTTGTTATGGAATTTTTGGCTAAGTTGTTGCTACTTTTCTTTATATTTTTCTTCTCTATGCTTCCTTTTCTTGAAGCAAAGACTGAATGACAAAAAAAAAAAAAAAGAGGAAAGTAAAGATATCTGCCTGCTGATGTTTGTTAGTGTTAACATGTTCATTCTTAAAATTGTTGCAACGCACTTGATTCTTCTCTGAAACTTATGTTATACTTTTAGTAAGAAATCCAAAAAAAAAAAAAAATACCAATAACAAGAAAAAAATTATAAAATTGTTGTAAAGAGACATAAACATGCAAAAGAAAAAAATGTTTGAAAGACATAATTTAATTTTACTACTACGCAGCAGCAGACCACACAGATTTAATAGACTTTATCTAGAATATTTGATTTTTAGAACTTTTCTTATAATTTAATGTGTTAATTTAAGAAAGATTATTTTTCTTAAGATTAAAGATGATTGTGGCCTTAGCATTTTTTATATAAAAGTACATAAATTGAAAATTAACAAAGAATTGGACTTTCCTATAAAGTTTGTCACAAGATCGGCAGACAGGTCTAAGCGAACATAACTCAATAAACCTCTACTTTAACTGGCCGTTTCTTTTTCTAAATATTCACGTAATCAATCCAATAAAGTCATGCCTTTCATTATCATTAATTTTTTGCTATTCTCAAAATAATTATAAGGCAAAATATAGCGTGCCGCCTTCCCAAGAAAGGAATGCTATAACTTTTTTGTAGCTTTAAACCTTTAAACAGCTTTCAAGGGCTTCCATGTACTCAGCCAATGATCTCCCATGTTTAGATATGATATAATTAATTTATAAGTCAGCCCCATGTAATGTACTACTAAAGTCAAATCAAGCAATTTGAATAATCTGACACTTTTTTTATAAAATATAAGCGGTCAGGCACTTTCAAAGAAAAAAAAAAAACAATGAAATTTTTGGAGATGTTTCTTAAAACTTCTTATGGATCTATCATGTATGTACCAGTCTTACTATGGATCTTATGGATCTATTATATATGCACCGGCCTTGCTAATTGATTGATATGCATGCTACATCTGGTAGATAAAACATCTTTACATTTACATTTTTATAGAAAATACTTTTGGGTGGTATTCAGTTCACTAGTTATGAGTGAAGCTGCCAAATGTTCTTTTTGCATTTTATTTCATTTAATTTTTCTAATACGCTAAACGAAATTGTATTAATTAAAATTGCTGCAGTGAGGACTCTCCTAGTTTTTACATATTTTAATTGCAGCTTTATTAAATTTGCTTGTAATTTTTCCCTTTTAATTTTTTTTTTTTTTTGTATTACTTTTTCTATTTCATCAGGGCGAATGATATTTAATGATGCTCTTGCCTTCGGGGCGTTCAAACGGTGACGTATCCTCACTGAGCCATAGAGATAAACAGTCATTTCTGTCTAATAAAACATCACCGCAATTATCTCTAAATGCGAATCCAAATCCGAATCGAAATATAAAAGCAGAAAATGGCGGTTATGCATTATCATCATTATCATCAACATTAGCTAATAAATCGATAACAACAACAATAGCAGTGGTTAGCGATATACCATGCCCTCCAACGCGTACATCAAAATATCAAACAGCTTTGACAGTTGCCTCTAATTCATTGAGAGATGCTCTAATTAAAAAACCAACAATTAAAGCAACAACAACAGCAGCAGTAAATGCGGTTATAACTATAACAACAACAACTATAGCTACAGCTATAAGTACAGCTACAGGTGCAACAGCATTGGCAACGGCATCACCATCATCAGCATCGCCATCAGCATCATCATCAGCATCACCATCAACATCTGCATCAGCATCAGGAACGACAAAATGTTCAAATTCAAATTTAACGATAGCAGCAAGTTTAAGTGACAGCGGAAGCGTAACATTGGAACAATATTTAGAAAATAATAATGCTAACACAAATTTGAAGAATGGTAATATTTTTAGCAACAATAACAACAAGCCTGTAACATCAGCAACATCACCATCATCATCATCATCATCATCATTATTATTATTATTATCATCATCATCAACATCATTAACGACAATAGTAACAACGACACCAGCGACAGTGATAAATTCGAATGCAACATTGGCAACATTAGCAACCAAAAGCGGAAATTGGGAGGAGATTAATTGGCATTTACAAGCCATACAAACTCAATTAAAGGATGGCTGGAATGTGCATGTAGGGAAAGAAGGACGTTTATATTACTGCAAGTAAGAAAACACGCTATCTGTCTATCTATCTATTTATTTCTCTCGCTCGCTCTTTGTCTCTATCTCTCTCTTTATATTTCTCTTTCTCTGTCTATGTAGTCTTGTGTCTATGCAGACTTTATATTCAAGCCAACAAAACAAAATTTAAGTAGATGTGTGTGCAACGGTAATTGCATCAATTTACATTATTCTTCGGCCAACGACAAAGTCACTCGGTTCTTTTGCGTTTTTTGAGTTGCCTCTCTCTCTCTCTCTCTCTGTTATATACTTTCATAGAAATCTTTCTCATTTTGTTTATAAACTTAAACTATTATCGTCATAATTATAATTATTTTAATATTCATCATCATCATTATCATTATCAAAAACAAAACAAAATTTAAGTAGATGTGTGTGCAACGGTAATTGTATCAATTTACATTATTTTTCGGCCAGCGTCAAAGTCACTCAGTTCTTTTGCGTTTTTTGCTGTGCCTCTCCCTCTCTCTGTGTTATATACTTTCATAGAAATCTTTCTCATTTTATTTATAAACTAAACTATTATCGTCATAATTATTTATATAATTATTTTAATCATCATCATCATCATTATTATCACTATCGTTATTATAAAGTTAAATTATGTCGCTGCTGTTAATGACAATTAAATTATGCTAAAGAGAAATGAACTTAAGTATTCCATTGTATTTTATTAGCATTCTCTTCACTTAGTGTCTCATTTAATAACATAATAACTTAAGAATAATATTCTTAGACAGAACAATTTAAACTTAATTATTTTATGTTAAATAATCCCTTAAAGATATTATGCACCCACTGCTGTTTATATACACAAAGCCAATATACAAATTTCAATGTAATTTATATAACAATTATCAAATTTCTTATTCTTGTCTTGGCCTGTTTCAATCAAGTATTTATTAAAATGCATATTTTTAATTATTTAAATTGTTCAATAAATTTTTAGTTTTCTTCCTTTTTTGTTTTCTTTTGGAAAAACCTTTTAAAGGGCAATATTGTAAATTCTATTGTATTTTTGTAGTCATTTAACCCAAACAGCAGGTTGGTTACCTTCTTGTGAAGATTGGAGTAAATACGAAGAATTACCATATGGCTGGGAACGGGCAATTGATTCTAAAGGGCGCTCTTATTATATAAAGTAAGTTATTAGTCTAATTAGTCTAATTTACATATTTGTTTTTCAATATCAGATCAAAATTATTGCAGCTTATTTTGAAAGTCAAAGTTTTTCAGGAATTTGACATTTTTTCTCATAATCTATGCATGTTCAGAAAAGACTTTTGTAAAATTTTAAACTCTGCATATGTTGTAATTATTTAAGCAAAAATTATAAAGATTAATATGCAGGAAGCTTATAAATATTACCGGGGACTATAAAAAAGTTAGGAAAATTCAAACTGTATAAACTTTAGAACATAATTCAAAAAATCTTAAGTTTCGGAGGATTCTAAATTCAAGCCAATTGAAAATTTACTATTTTGAATAGATTTTCTTCAAACACCTTCTTCCAATGTAAGGTATTTTATGAAGAGTTTCCATAAAAATTATTTGGTAATTTTGACATTAGATGAATATTAGTTCTCATACCAAATTTCATAGAAATTATATAAAAGCTTTGAGACTGCTTCTTGGACATTAAGACAGATTAGTTTACATTAATTTAGAAAGTGGACACACTCTACCTAATTCTTTTCTACTTTGGGCGCCAAAAATAGTCTACAAAATGAAAATTTAGAAATAAAAATAAATATAATTTTTATGTGTCAAATTTTTCGATTTGGTTTTTAATAAAGTCACGTAAATAAAACTTCCACGTATGAAGTTCCTGAAAGTATTCGATGGGAGGAAGAAAATCTACCTGAGCCCCGAGTAGTTGTATTGCAACGCAGTCCCACATTGGGTTTCGGCTTTGTGGCTGGAAGTGAACGTCCTGTGATTGTCCGTTTCGTAACTGAAGATGGTCCTAGTATTAATAAATTATTACCCGGCGATCAGATATTGGCCATTAATGGTGAAGATGTAAAAAATGCTCCCAGAGATCGTGTCATACAACTAGTAAGAGCCTGTGATACGCGTGTAACATTGTCCGTATGCCAACCAATGCAACGTACAATACCAGGTCGAAAGTCAACGTTATTATCAGCAACTAAAAAAGCCAAACTAAAAAGTCGGCCAAGTCGTGTACGTTTCGCTGAAAGTGTTTGTGTTAATGGAGCACCGCTTTTCCCTCCTTCGGCTTTCTCCTTGGGTGATATATGTGTGCCACCTATGGCCAACGTGTTAAAGGTATTCCTTGAAAATGGGCAAACTAAATCATTTAAATATGATTCAACTACTACCGTGCAGGTATAATGGAACTCTGATAATTAAATTGAAATGATTTAATTAATAATTACTCAAAGCGAAATAAATTGCTTTTGTTTCTGCCATTTAATAAAATATTTAATAGGATGTAGTCACTTCCCTCATGGATAAATTGTGCTTTACTAGCAGTGAAATATTTAGCCTTGTATTAGAACATGTTAAAAGTCTTAAACGTAATAAACTAACACTGCTCGATCCTGAGGAATCTTTAGCTCGCATTGCCTCTCGTCCCGGTGCACACAAATTGCGATGTTTATTTCGCGTGACCTTTATTCCACTTTCTGCTGCTGAGTTAGCTCAAAAGGATTTGAATGCTCTCGATTATTTATACATGCAATGCTGTAATGATGTCACGCAAGAACGTTTCGCCCCCGAATTACAACCAGAACTGGCTTTACGTTTAGCTGCTTTACATATACATCAGCATGCTTTAGCAAATAATGTGACTGCATCCAAATTAACGGTTAAGGTAGTCGAGTAAGTTAATATTTAATTTAATGAATCTATAAAAGAGAAGAATTATTATTTTTACATATACTCTTTGACTTATATATACATATTTATATATATATATATATATATATATATATATATATAGGCGCGAATTTGGATTAGAGCGTTTTGTGCCTACATCATTGTTTGAGGGTATGAAAAGAAAGGAATTGAGACGTCTTATTTCACATTTCCTTAAATTAAATGCTGAAATGACGGGCACATCAAATAAAGTTTTAACTCAATTACAGGTATCAGAATAATATAGTGCTCCGATTTAGATCTGAAAGTTCCTTCTTAAGCTAAATGAAAAACTATTTCTATTCTATTTCGTTTAGGCCAAATTATACTATTTAGATATAATTGGCCAATTGCCTAGTTATGGAGCCAAATGTTTCAGCACACACCAAAGAGATGGATTAGAATGTGTTCTACTAGTTAGTCCACGTTTCGGTCTTAGTCAAATCTCAAATATAAGAAATTCTGTACCCCAACCTGTATCCGCCATAGAAGATTTTATACAAATATTGGTTAATCGAGAAGATGATATAACTTGTAGTGTCAGTATATTTATGCAAGGAGACAGGATGATTAAATATTTTATGGAAGATCGTGATGCCTATGAATTCGCTTTATGTGTAGCAGGTTATTTTCGTTTGCTTACCGGTATTGAAAATATAATTTAATTACTTACTTATTTACATTTACAATTGCTTTTATACATATCCATATACATATTTTTATTTACTTGAAGGAAACGAATTATCAGTAGCTAAGGAACGTGAACCTTTAATAGATGAGGATAATGCACCGTCATATTTGGTGCAACATACAGTATTACCAGCTATGTGGAGCTACTTGAAACCATATCATAATCGACCACATAGTATTAACTTTTTAATACCACCTCCTTATCATCCAATTCAAAATAAAGAATTGAAGTATTCACCACCACCTTTATTAGGAGTAAATCATTCATCGGAAATGACATCATCCAGTTTGTGTGATAATAATATGAATAGCGCTAACGTGACGAATAGTGATCATTTAGGTACAATAAAAATGCCTTTCATGGATGTAGACATTCATAGTGTAATGGCAACGGAATTATTAGAAGAAGCCAAAGATTCTGGTTTGAGTGATAGCAGTGGTGGTGGTAGCACTTATGGTGAACGTAGTCAAACCAGCAGCACTTGTAGTGCAAAAATTGAGGCCAAAAATGAAGAAGTTCTACGGAGAGTACGGGAAATGCAAAAAATGGTCGAAAATTCTGAGCAATATTTAAATGAACATGGTGAATTCGGTGAAGTAGAAGAACAAAATAAGCACACGAAATTTTGTTTAGCGAATGTTACGAAAAAAGATAATGACAACAAAAGAAATGTGAACGGTACATATTGGAAGAATTCGTTAGCTACTAATGTAATAGGAACTGTAGGTGGTTTCATAGAATTGGACAGTGATTGTGATAGTTTGAATAGTAGCAAATTATCCTCTAATGAAGATAGCACTCAGGCGTCAGCACTTAAGCATAGCGATTCTTTAGTGCTGTTAGCTGAAACTATCAATCAAGATTTGAGTGGCATAACCAAAACTCTTAAGTCAATGGAAGGCAATAGTCCTAATGCCCAAGTGATTGTACATCGTCGCAAACCAAGCCTGAATGCCACTTCAAGTCCACGACCTGAACGTAAAGTAAATGGTTTCAGTCAGCTACTAAGTAATCTCCAAGCTTTAAGTACCGATTTGTCACAAAGCGAAAGTGATTCCGAATCTTTAACTTCACCTACAAATTCTCCCACTATTCGGCGACCATCCCTTCTAAATACCACTGAAAAATCTAGTCGTAAACAAAATTTGGGTAATCGTTGCAGCTTTGGTTTGCATAGTCCTGATAGCAGTACATTCGGTACGGAGACAAAAGATTATAATCTTAAAGAATACTTAAAACAGTTAAAGGAAATTAGTAAAGTGGATAGTTTCAATCAAGGCACTGACATAACGGCGAAAAAATTGTCCGAAGTCTATGGTTTCGAAATCCACGAAGATACATTCATTGAAACAGACTCCGATGTAATAGATTTACGTGCCATACCACCACCTCAGACACCAGATGAATTAGGAGCTCTCTCATTGCTGAATGCAGCACCACATGGCTTCGATGATTATAATAACAAAAGGTCTTCAATTTCCATGCCTGAAGGCGATTTGGACAAATTCCTGGAAAAAGTTGTGGTGGCACCACCTACACAAAAAGCAACACCCGCCAAAGAATTAACACCTGAAGAAATCATATCATATATAATACCACCGCCGCCTAACTTAGATGATTTAGTCAGTAATAGTAACAACAACAACGTCAACATCACCAACAGAAGTGCCACCATATACAGTAATAAAAGTCCCGATGAACGTAAATTGAATGAATCATTATATAGTAATACAATAACTGCCCAAATAAATAATGATAAATGTATTCAGCAACGAAACAGGCAACGAAATACTGAAAAAGGCCATATCATTGAATATGCCACGGTGGAGAGACGTGGTAAATTTTCATGTTGCCCGAAAACATGTCAGGAAGAAACAAACGAAGATTCAACAGAAATCTCAAATGATTTAAAATTACCACCACGTAGTTATAGCGCGGACCAAGCAATTCCAGCTAGACCACCAAAAAGTGCCGATTTAATACAACGCTATTCACCTAAAAAACATTTAACCCATAAAATAATGCGTTCAGAACCAAAGGAGTTAGCAAGTAACAATATACGACCAACATTGCCACCACGCACAGCGTACAATACTAGTCCATCCGACACTAAGGGTACACGTAAATCTCCTACTTCAGAGTACGCTTTGTCGATCCCAATAGTGCCCAAAAAGCCACCTTTACCACCTATTACAAGTAGACCATTATTACTTAAGAGCAGACCTTTCCCAATTAGTGGTTCAAATGCCCGAGATGTGAAAATTCCTACAATACCCCAATCACCACCAGCAGTACAACCACGTGTACTTCCTTCTTCCTCATTATTAACTCAATCTACTGTACAATCGCCAACATTAAGCACACCTGAAACGCTCACGCAACAAGACCTACAACAACCACAGGCGTTACAGCAGCAACCCTTTCATTCGCAATTACATTTACATCAGCAAAAGTCACAACAGCAGGAAAATTGCTATTATAGTGGTAGTACTAATACAGATTATCGTGAAGAAATGAAATCATCACATAGTCCACCTTACCCACTACTCTACTCACCACAGATGTCACGAAAGTTACAAAGCACTAATGCTATGACACCGAAGTGGAGCAATCACCAGAATACTTCGGACGTACTTACTTCAGGTAGTAAATTGATTATAAAAAATGGTCATGTTATAGATGCTGAAGTTTTACTGGCTAAAACTGATGTAGCAATGACGGGCCTTCTAGTTAAATTGGATCAAGTAGCTGGCCAATGTACGGCAGCTCAAGCCGCCGGAGGTGGAATTAATATTGATGAAGAGAAATTTCAAAAAGCACGCAATGAATTGACTGAACAAACATTGGCCTTAGTTAATGGTTCAAAATTACTTGTTGTGGCAATGTCTGATATGACTTTATCAACATTACCCGAACATTTGACGTCATGCCTTACCGCCATTAGGCGAATAACGGAATTAACGCAAGATATGACACGACATACATCTGCCCCTTTACAAACTCGAAATATTGTTTTAAAAGTACATGATGTAGCATCAAGTTTTCGAGACTTAGTGGGTGTTCAAATTGGACCCTTAGGTGCTGGACAATTGGCACTACAAGCCGAATGTTTAGCAAATGTTTTAGCAACATTATTACGCAGCTTAAGAATCTTTTCACCATAATAATAAAAATACCAATAATAACAATATGTAAAACGATAGCAATAACAATTTGCATATATATACGTATATGTACAACATGAACAACTATTAAGTATCATTTTATAAACTCAAAAGAATCGTTGTTTTTTATATGTCTGAATAGTGATTAGACAGAATAATGATATATTCGTTCTTTTATGTTGTTTTCTCTGTTAATCGTCATCATTATTCACTCATTAATATTCTCTTAAAACAGTCATTAGAAATCTAAGAAAATAAAGTGAATGAAAGAGATAAAGAGAGTTATAAAAATTACACCGTTCTAGAGAGTTAAAACAAAGGCCATGCTCTTTTCGTATAATACGAAACAGAATATGGCCAAATTATGAATAGAATTGTAAGTACAAAACTCTTTGAATAGACGGGAAGTACTCTCAATATAATAATAATTTAATGGCAATCTAACAAATGTGTAGTGAATATATCACAATTCGTATAATGTGAAAAAATTGTGGATAAATGTCAAAGGCAACTTGAGTCAAAGAAAAATTTTCAACTTGGGTCAGAGAAAAAGACCAGAGCAGTCGAAAAATATAATAATAAATTTCAAATCTGTCATTACATTTTTGATATGAAACTATAAAGTTGTTATGCCATATTATGCCATTTGAAGGTATAAGTTAGATATTATTTCAAGTACAATATTTTGGTAATCAGAAGTAAAGCTCCATAAGAAATTAAAAACAATTTAATTTTTAAGTTTAGAAATGAATCGTTAACTTAAAAATTCAATAGCGATACGAATTTGTGTTTTTATATTATATTATAAAATCCCATAATTATTGAAATAAACAAATCATACATATCCATTTTATGTTATCGCATAGATATACTTTTTTATCTATACATTTATCCATTTAGTGTTTCTTTCAATCAATTGTTGTACTTATTTTTATACAACAATTCACTTTTTGCAAAAGAATATTTTGTTGTAAAATAATTTATTAAGGACGCTATTTAATTGAGTGTTATATGAATACAAGTAAAAATAATATTATTATATTATATAATCATTTATTATAATTTTTGTAGATAATCAATAGAGTAAATAATGCTGATAGATAATAGATGTTTTTCAATTGACCAATAATCAAAATTTTCACTTGTGATATTATCTAAATATACCAACTCAAGAATTCAATAATAATAGTAACTCTTTTTTTTTCTTATATAGAAATTTAATAACATAATATTTATAATGCATTCAAAATGTTACATAAACTTCAAATAAAAATTAAAAAGAAGAAAAATTGCGGGAATTAACTACCAGTGAATGTAATTGTTTTCTTTTTTCTTAAGTTCAATGTATCGTTTTTCTTTAATATTTTTGTTAATTCGTTTTAATGTTTTGTATTAAATTAATCACATTATAAAGAAAAACTAAAAAAAATAAAAGAAGAACAAGCGTAATTAGTCATTAGTTATAAATTTGTTAGAAAAGAAAGACACGGCGAGAAATGGAGAAGAATTAAATAACACAAAATTACGTAACTTCCATGAATATCTTCCAACAAATTTAACAAATTTAATTGTAGTTATTGTATTTATGTTTTAATATTTAATTTTATATGATAATATCACGTAAATTTTTTAAAAATAACATCTATTTTATTTATTTATTCAGAAGTTGCAGATTTTTTGCAATTCGAGTTTTTTCCCCCTTTTTAAAACAAAATATTTACTTAAAGTATAAAGTTACCTGTTTTTTTTTGTTTTGTCTCTATTCTAATGTTATATTAGAATGTTTGATGTACTTTTTATTGTAATAAAAATAATAATAATAATTGTTATTACTATTATTATTTTAAAAGAGAATAATACAAAGACGTCATGAAAAAAAATCTCATTTTTCTTGATATCTTCTGTGTTTAAATTAAAAATGCGAAATTGAATTTATTATAAAAATTATCTAATAATTATATAATAAAGTTAATATCAATGTATGGACTGTTTTCCGTTTTTCATAAAAAGAAAAAATACGCAAACGTAAAAGGTACAGGAATGGTAAAATTGAACAAGCGAAAAACAAAAACAAAAACAAAACAAAAAAAAAACAAACCAAACATTCATTCTCAACATTCATACATTTAATATTATTTAATATTAAGAATTTATACACGAAACATATATAAATATATATAAATAGAAATAAATTAGTGTACAATTATTTAAAGAAACGAAAATCATAAAATTAATAAAACCGTATATTCAATTCGATTCAACTAAATAACTTTAAATGCTCTTTTGTTTTTTTTTCAGTAACTTTTTAAAACAGAAGAAAAAATGTAAAAGTAATAATTCAATTGATTACTGGAATTAACTTGATTATTGGATTATTAACCTGAAAAAATCATTGCCAAACCATTTAAGAATTGAGTTTTTTTTCAAATTCTTTTTCATCTCATTTTCAGTAGATATGTTTATCTATCAAATCTCATTCTTTACACATTTCATGGGGCAAAAGTTTAGTTGAATTTTGCGTTAGTTGGCCTTTTAAACAGAGAAAGTGAAAATCACTTTTTTAAGCTCATCTCATCTGTATAGAGAAGACGTAATGTTAGAACTTTAAAATTAAAATTAGCTTGCAAATTTGCTATGCGGTAATTTTATCGTTGAATGCATCCATTGCTTCATGCAGCCAAGTAAAATTGATGGAAGCACATAAAAAGCATTAACTTCGATCCATAAATAACAACTGGTAAAATCGAATATGACTGTAATTATATTTGATTTGACGAAAAAGGTGAACTTTTCCACTTTTCTACTTTTCTGATTGATGTGTATGGGAAAAGTTGATAGCCTCGTTTTTCCCACACCTGTTAACTACCCTTCCTTCGTCCTTGGCCTCCTAAATCATACCTCGTTTGATTAATTGATTTTCCCGTTGTCCTTCGCTGCCATAAATCGCTGCCGTCGTTTGAGAGAGCGAAGATACGAGACGAAATAGAAAAGTAATTAAACGGTAATTCATTCGATGTGCGACAGTCAAGGTATGCCGAAGTGTTTATTAAAAAAAAATTTCGTTTAATAGTGGAGCTGTAAAATCTAATAAAAGGATTGTGATACAACGCAAGGAAAGAAATTAGAGAAAGAAAATATATGAAACTATATTTTAGTCAATAGACAGACACTTACAATTAAGCAAAAAAAAAAAACTGGTGTTTTATTTTTCGCAACACAAAAACATATCTGCCTTTCCGAGTGATCCCAATGGAAAAGGGAGTCAATTCAGAAAGACCCGTTTCCACCACAACACCTAACATCTACACGGGTAAATTCACTTCCGTAAAACTCTTTCGGAGTGTCCATCAGATCCCTTACACGTTTAATCTGGTCTATTAAGGGAGACCATCGAACCCTGGCGTCCCGGCTTAGTCCTGCTCAGAGCGGAGGAGAACTTCCATACAGATGTATGTATGCCTTCTCGGCATAGAGTTTTATTTTGAAATCATCATATATTTCTCATTCGAATAACATATTTTTTCGCAAAATAAAGGATACTCTAGGAAACGTACCTGGAGATTTACAAAATGGAAATGAAATTAAAATATCACAAAGCTATATGTCAAATTGAAGCGATTATAAAAAGTTTCATAAAAATATTCATTTTATCAATAAATTCATTGACTGCCAAATATATAAACAAATTTATACAGAAATTATTCCTAGATAATTTGGAAGTTTTAGGTTAGTAATTACTTAGATGGTAGAACTTAGCATGTAATTGTTTCTTCATTCATACCAAAACTCATTTATTATTACTAATTTCTCCTTAATTTTCACCTCTCCCATGGCGCTTTTTAGCAGAATAAAGAGTGCTAAAGTATAAAAGTTTCGATTTATAAATATTTTAAAGGTAATAAAAGCCAAAAAAATAGCACTTCTAATGAGTAGATTTTCGAAAAAGTTTATACCAACATTACAGAATATTGAATCTCTATAATTCTATGGAGTACAATAAAAACTGAAAAATTTTTTATTTTCAATTTTCATTTTAAGTATATTTATTTTTCAATTTTTTATTCTAACTTAAAAAATAGATCGTAATTTCATTTTTTTTTGTTTTTTCCGTTTTTCAATTACTGTTTGTATAGTAAAAAATGGTACTCTTTTATTATCATACATTATGGTAGGATAAAATATATAAGCAAATTCAAAGAATTTGAATGAGAGTATTGAAATAAAAAGTCGCATGAATCTATTTGTGTGGTTGTACATTTAGTTTGCATGATGACATTTCAATAGCAATTTAATCATTTTAATCAAAAATTATATAAAAATGTCATTGTTATTGGTAGTAAGATTAGATATTTTTTACAGGGTAATATACAATTAATTTATATCTAAATTAATTGAAGTGCAATGAGAAACAGCATAATCATTATAAGAATTAAAATAAGAACTTAAAATAGTAAATATTTATGTGTGAGTTGTATACATAATTTTTATTTTACTGATGCAATGAAGTAAAGAAATTAAATATGAATCAGAACAAAATACGAACAATATGAATTAGAACAAAAACGATTCAAAGAAAAAAAAATCACTTCATTTATTTATTCGTTTTATTATTGTTCTTTGTTTTAATCTTTAAAAATCCCCCTCGCTTTGGCAGTTATTTTACGTACACGACCACGACTACTAACACTAACTAAGTGATCATCATCGCTATCCATTGTGCTAGCGCTAACTACACCGCCATCATTTTCCGTTCGGTTGCAACTCATTGTTACTGTTGATGTTGAGGTTGTTGTTGCTGATGCAGATGTTGTTGGTGTAATTGCTGAGGCATTTGTATAATTGCGATTCGTTTGATTAGTTTTATAACGTACAGATAAGAATTCGTCTTCATCACTTAACTCATTGTAACGGGGACGTTTAATATTACGTGTACCTCGTTGGTTGCGACGTGTCGGACCTTTTCGGCTCTCATCGTCGCCAGATCGATTATGATTACGACGATTACGATGATTACGTTGACAATTTTGTTTTCTACTACTATAATTATTATCTACATGCTGATCATTAGGATTATCATCATCATCATCTTCATCGAGTACAAATGAAGCATCTGAATGACGCCGCTTTTTCTTAACAGCTCTACGTCCATTACTGCTATTCCTTTTGCTTTTAGTTGCGGGTACATATGAAGTAAGCGGTTGATTATCTTCGGAATCACTTAAATCGGCTCTATTATGTTCAGTAGAATCACCATCAGTACCTATATCAGAGGCTGGTTCATCGTCATCGTCATTCTCACCATCTTCGTCAGCATCATCATCATCATCATGACGACTTTCCTCAGAAGGGTCAGTTTGCGAATTCTCTTGACTAAATTGTGAACGTCCTCGTCTTAATGGTACATTACGCATTTGCAAATTAACTAATGAACGAGTATTAGTATTTGTACGTATTGTGCTAGTTCCACTTGTTGTTGAAGTGGGCGTCCCCCGGTGCAATCGAGTAGTAGCCGCTATTAACATGGAACTCTCTAGAGGATCCAAACTAATATCCAATTCATCGGCATTACGTTGATGTCGCGAAAGTGTACGTCGCGAATTTCTTAAAGCGGCACTTGAGGTGGACGGTTGTGGATCACCCAGATAGTTATGATCGTGTACAGCGGGTATGGATGCAGTAGATGAAGATGCTGCCGGTGCCGCCGTACTCACTGAAATGGTCGCATGAGACCGTGTCATATGCATTTTTATATTTGATTTACTTTTAGAACTTTTCATTAAATCACGTCGGTGTAAATGAGTTGGGTGAGGTACAAGCGCTTTATTGCCATCAGCACCACCATCAGTATTATTGGAGGTACCTAAAACAATTGTTTTTAATTAATTGTGCATCATACAATATGATGTGACTTCTCATGTACAATTAAGGCGTATTATACTACCGCATTTAATAAATTATATAATTGGAAATTAGGACCAAATATACTACTTATAAAATTAAGTGGAAGTGCTCCCAGTGGCAACTCTTAAGTTCCACTTTACTTACTACGATTAAACAGTCAAGAAAATGAATTACAAATTGGGAAAGTAAAAAATTACTATTCTACTGTTCTAGGTATATAAAATAAATACCGAATTTGACACATGTATTAAATAGTCAAATGAATGCTATTGATTAGATGTACGGAGGAACGAACAAACAAGGCACTCGGTTTCCTCTGTTGGAACAGTGGATTATATAAAATTTGGAATTCGCATAATAATATATACTGAAAATTAAGAAACGTACTTCGTTGTTTGGTTTGTGATGCTTGACTGGGTGCTAAAGGTGCATCATCGCTATCGTCGTCTTCATCATCATCTTCGGTATCATTATTAGCAGCCACAACAGTATTTCGATTAGTACGCAACCGCCGGACAACATTAGTTCCAGTTGATTGGCTGGTTGATGGACCATTTACATCCCGTGCAGATGTCGATGTCGCACTATTTGCTTTTGTAGGTGTCGGCGTTGGCAATATCTCTTCGGCGTCATCATCTTCGCCATCATCTTCGGCACCATCTTCTTCATCATCTTCAATGTCACTTCCCCTAGCCCATTCCATAATAGCACGTTTAACACTTGCCCTTGTGGGTCGTGCAGTAACCACCTCTCGAGAATCCGAATCCGATTCAGCAATACGACCATTACGTACTGGCAAATGATAACTATGATCGTTTTCAGCCGCCCGTCGACCATTACCGACTAAATTAGCTGCGGAGTTCGCTTGATTACGGGTAGTCCGTGTCGGACTTTGCAATAATAAAGCGCTGCCACTTGTACTAGGGCGATTACCGCTTCTATCGTGATTACGATGTTTGGGAGGGCGACCCTTTTTTTTCGGCGTATGATTGGCAGTATCTTGAGTACTTTCATCAACTTGCGACAAACCTCCCACGCCATTTTTGCGATTCCCCGCATTGCGCCCACTTGATGTAACACCAACACCAACACCTATACGTTTCTTCGATTGTTTACGCCTGCCATGTGTTTGAACATTAAAGTCTTCATCAGAATCATCGTCAATGCGGCGCCTTTTACTTTTTGCTGACTGCTGTTTATATCTATGTAAAGATTTTAGATGAATATGACTTCGTTTTCGACCTCTTTTCCGCTTAGTGGTATGCCGTTGGGGATTGTAACTTTCCTCAGAATTGTCTGTAAGGCTATTACCAGCATTATTACTATGATCATTAGATGTTTGATCATCATCATCATCATCATCATCATCATCATCGTCATCATCTCCGTCATCATTCGAACTGGATGTACCTGTTACTGCAAGTTCTTCGTCTTCGTCTTCGTCTTCGTCTTCGTCATCATCGTCATCATTATGTAAGTGTGCAACATTTTTGCGTTTCGACGAACGTGACGATGTTCCTGGAAGTTCATCTTCCGATAACATATTAAGACGTCGATGGGTAGATGAAGATGTAACACGATTAGAACAAGATGCACTACCCGCTGCCACTAAAACTGTACCACCACCATTACCAATGCCAGAACCTCCAGAACGGGAAATACCACCATTTCGACCACGTTTCTGTTTACTACCACTCGGATGATCATCATCATCATCATTTTCGTCATTGTGAGAAGATTCTTCAACTGAGCTGTGTATACGTCGAACATTCCTTGATTGTGGACCACGCCTACCCGATTGCTTGGCCCGATCATTGGTAGAACGTTTATTCGGACTACTGCTAGAGCCACGCACACTACTCTTATTGGCACGTCTTCGAGCCGCCTTCCAATTACTTATGACTGTTTTAATATGATTCTCAAAAAGAGCACTCAGTCGCAATGTCATCGAGTAGATCTACAAAAAGCAATTAAGTGAAAAAAAAACAAGAAAAAAAGAAAAGAATAGCGCAAATTGAAATAAAAATTAATTATGAAATTAAATGGAATGCGTCACGCATTTATCTGCGAGAATATTTTGTTCAAAATGAAAATGTGTTTAAGTGTAAAATTTGGAATGAAACCTTACCGCCATTGTATCCTAACAATTAATCGTCATTCATTCATTGTGATGATTTATTAGTAATTTTTTCGTTTTTTTGTTTCGGTTTTTTTTTTTTAGTCATTTTATTTAATTTTTATTTGGTTTTGGAGGTGATTAAGGACAGTCGACATAATTTGTTTTCATGATTGTTTGATTGATTGATTGGAGGAAGCATGTTATAAAGTAAATAAAAAGCACAACAACAACAAACACAATGAGGTGAGATTTGCGAAATACACAAAACAAAACATTAATGATGTAATTAAAAAAGTGTACTTGTTATTTCATTTAAGTGTTACGTTATAAAAAAATAATAAAATAGAATACAAAGAGATAGAGCATAAAAGTAATGAATGTAACATATATTTGTATAACCCGTCGTATTAATCGATTCCATGCACATGTCTAGGATCTTCCTTCTTTCTTACATTTCATTGTGTGTCATCAAGTGAATCAACATAATTTTTCTATTTAAATCGACTTAAAAACTTTACCTGAGTGTTTCATTTACAAGTATCAAAGTTTTTTTCAATAATCTTGATGACTTTTTAAGAAGTTAAGAAGATAATGGTTTAACTACCAGTTCTACTAAAATTTATCATATAATTATCTGAAGTTGAGGCGAATTTAAATGAAAGTCAAATCGAAATTCCAATCGGAATCTTAAATATGTTAAATTCATTTTATATGAATGGTAAGTTTTTATGTGGCATTCAATGGTATGAGAAATCGTGTTATGTTTTGCAAGATAAAAAGTTCGGATTTTTTAAATAAATAATTGAGAACAAGACTGCGCTATCCCTAGAAAAACTCACAAAAAATTTTCATTAAACACGTTTGCTCATCAAACTGGAAAATTTTCTAAACCTTCTACCATAAAATAATAAAGTTATTTGACAAGTTTTTTTTTTAATTACAATTAACTTTACAATGTAGGGTATTTAATTGTCAGCATTAACCGAACTGAAAATTTTTAGTCAAAAAAAAAAAAATCTTTTTTAAATGGATTTGGAAAAGGTGTGTTTAATAAAATAAAAACCGGCTTAATGCACAAAATGAAATGGCGATCCAAAATGGGATATGTCAAAAAATTGTTTTTCTGTTGCTTTAAATTCTACTAACATTTTTCACAACAACTAGAAGGATAAAATTTCATCCTTTTTTTATACCCATCACCAAGATGATGGGGGTATATTCATTTTTTCTTTATGCATCCTAAAGGAAGCGTTCGAGTCCCTGCAAAATATATATATTCTTGATCAGCATCGACTTCTGAATCGATTTAAAAAAATCCGTCCGTGCATTTGTTTGTCTATTATAAACATCATCCTCGGTCGTAAAATTTGAGATATCGAGCTCACATTTGACAGAATCATTAAAAGTTCTTGCATACAAGTTGAGACTGAAAATGGGCCAAATAGTTCAAAGAACACGCCCACAATGGCAACATAAACTGAGAACATCTCATTTTTTTAAAGCATAATTTAGTAGTTTTTTGCTCATCATCTGGAAACTACAAAGAAAAGAAAACTAAAATTATGCACATATACGGAGGGGCTAATTGTGTACAATGTTTGCCCAAAATTATGCAAAACTGGTACACCTTCGCGAAGTCATATAATAACAAACTCTTATTTTTTATGTTTACGTTTTCAATTTACTCTTAAAAAACTGCATCATATTCTGAATCGTAATATCATGATGTATTGGTGGTGGGTATCCAAGATTTGTCCCGAACCAAATATAATTTTCTTACTTGCCTTTTTTTTGTTTTTTAAAAAAATTTAGAAAATATCATACAGTTAAAAAAAGAATACTACAAACAAAACATAAAACAAAGAATTGAGGTCTACACAAAAAAAAAGACAAAACTCACTCGTGAGCGTTTGTTGGTGTTGTAATTTTTGGAATTTTGAAATATCAAGCGTACGTCCTTGGCAAAATCCAATGGATCTGAATAATTGCCACCCAAAAGATCTTCTTTAACTGTACGTAAATCCATTGGCGTTGATACAATTTCCAAATAATCTGGAAATTCAATGGTGTCGACTGGTTCACGAAATGGCAGAGAATCGGGTCGTTGCCACATTAATTCTAAGAGATGACGGCAATCAGTGCGCCAATCATTTTCAGAACGCATATGATTTGATTTTCTACAATAAAACATAAATTCCATTTTTAGTATTTCATTTCCATTTTCTTTTCAAACACATAACATTAAAGAAAATTTAAATCGAAGAAATTTACCTTTTTGCTGATGACGACATAGTTTGACGAGATCTATTCGATGTTGATGCCGCTGCTGCTGCTGCTGCTGCCGATGTAGTTGGACCAGTACTTGTTGATGGTACAACATCAGATTCATTCTCATTCTCCGACTCTGATGAATGATATACATCTACCAATTGATGGTAAACGGCAGCCACATCAAAATCATTCTGTTCTCTGCATACAAAAAATTAAAAAATAAATAAACAAAAACGTCATTTACTTTAAGTACACTATAAGTGATTTTAAAACCAACCACTAAAACTAAACGTTTGGTAAATATTGCTAACGCTTTTTATTTTCAAACAATTAACTGCCTTTAAATAAGAATAAATTTTTTTTTTTGGAAATCCTAAACTATACGATTTGTTACGTACATTTTACAAAAGCATTGGTGACACATTTTTAGGAATACACCATAATTTCAAGTGTCGCATATTAGAGGAACACTTTTTGACTGCTGATAACATCTTTACCTCAGAATTAAGAGACCTGATTGATAGACGTTGTAAGAACTAAGGCTAATACTTTTAATCGCAATTCGATTGCCTTTCTATTTTACCCATTTATCTATCCCCTCTATCAATACACAATATTTTAATTTTGTAGAAAGTAACCAGACAAATGGTTTTTCTTTGAAATTAGTGAAAATAAAAATGCAAAATTTACCGAATAATGCGTAAGCATAGATCCGTTATAATACGTGCGTGCTTTACAATGCTTGTATGACGTCGATTATATTTTTCAGCATTTGTAGCTAAATAGCGAACATCGAATTGTGCTGATGTGATGCGCCGATAAAAGTGATTTTCAAATCTTGACTTAATGGTAGTTAAGTCTATTGGGTATTCAATGAAATAGGCATAATCGGGATATATATTTAAATCAACTGGAGCTAAGAAGTGTTCAGCTATTGACAAACGCATCACCTATGAAAAAAGAAAAAAAAAACAAATTAATTATAAATAACAGGATGGTTGAATTTAAAAAATCTTCTTTTCATTAAAAATTATATTTGTTTTTGATGTACCTGCTCTAAACCATTAATTATACGACGACAAGAACCGTCGCGATCTCCGCGATGCCATTCTTCAGATTTCGGTTGGTATAGAGTAGCACGTATTTCCTCAGGTAACACTGGAACAGCCCCACCAACTTCATCGGGCAAACGACTTTCATCGATGGGTTCCATATCCCATGGACTCATGTATTCATATTCACCATTATCCCAACGTATGCGAAAGCACATGAAATATGAATCAGGAAATTCTGGCGACAAAGTATGACGCGACTCGATTTGCCCCATCCACCAGCCATCACCAATCATGCAACGAAAGCGATCACCCAAACTCCAATTACGTTGGCAAGCTAAATCGAAGGTTTGTTTTAATACCAAAAAGTCCAAGACATCGGGCATGTCGTGGTACTTAATTTTAAATGTTGGTCCGGTCATATTACCATCTTCATCAATAATGGCTAATTTTAAGCAGCACAATCGTGGGGGACGTATTTCATATTTAATGCCAATAACTCGAGCTAATTCATGATCACGCAGTGTATGGAAATTCCACGGTTCAGAACTATGAGATACTTTGTATACTTTTTTTAAACGAATCGCTTCTAAATAACGATGATGACCCTGACGGAAATACACCACTTCATCACCCATTTGTGGGTAATATGGTGTCTTACGAGGTATTACTTCTGACAACCACTCCGCAGGGCGGTATAATTCTGGTATTTCACCATTGGACGTTGGTGGCGGTATAAGCACACGTTTAGTACGTTTACCTGCTTTAGCTGAAGTTGTGGCTTGTTCTGTGGTGGCATCGCTACTATCATCACTAAACGTTCGGCGTCTACTTAGAGGTTTACGTTTTGAGCGTTTGGGCGGTTCTAAATTGGGACCCGGTGTATCCGCAACCCAATCAGAATAATCTGAGGATTCGGTGTCTGATTCGTCACTCGAGTCATCGAGGTTTTCCTCAACATTTGAGTAACTTGTATCTCCCGATGAACCACTACTCTCTTCATCTTCCTCCAAATCATCAGACGTTTGCCGTGCCGATTGCACAATTTCTTCTTGATCACGTACTGCCCTTGTACGATAAGCGGGTTGAGATTGCTGCGATTGTTGTTGTCCCGGCTGATTTTGCTGAGATTGACTGCCACCAGGTGGACGA
Source organism: Melophagus ovinus (assembly GCA_023089585.1). Lineage (NCBI taxonomy): Eukaryota > Metazoa > Arthropoda > Insecta > Diptera > Hippoboscidae > Melophagus > Melophagus ovinus. Next base: position 4,739,944 of record JAKKIB010000253.1, read on the forward strand.
CGGGTAAATGGCACGCGCGGCCGTCTGCCAACACGATTGGTATTATTTCCTCGCCAATTTCTTGGGCGACCAGCACCACTATGATTAGATACAACACTAGCTGTACTAATCATAATTGGACGACGGCGCATCTCACGCTTATATTCTTGCATTTCATACTGGCCGGCTGCATAAACTGTTTGCTTCAAATACTGCAATTGTGGATATTTCATAGGCCGCACGTACACTCGGCGAACGTACTTTAAAGGACTGATAAGCGCCGATTGCGATTGTTGTTGCTGTTGCTCTGGTGGCCGTCCCCACATTGTACCTTGACGTAACTGTATACTGTCAGGCATACGGTAATCTATAGAACTATTGCGCGATACATTCAATCCATTGCCATTACCACCACCACTGCCACCTGCAGTCGATGATGATCGATTACCTGCACCTACAGTCCGATTGTTTGAATCGGGCGTTTGATCGTAACCTTGACGACTGGCTAACGCTTCAATCATTCGATCCAATTGTGAATGACTGCCATTAGAAATATTTTGAGAACTGCCTCCTCCTCCGCCTCCCCCGCCACTAGCATTATTGCCCTGACGATTGGCTAAAGCGGCAATTAAACGGTCAATGTGAGAATAGTTAGCATTATTGGCGTTATCTTCCACTACCACGCCATCCGCTCCCACTGTTAAATTCGGTATTAATTGATCGGTGGAACAATTCTCACGACCAGGTACATATTTTTGATATTTGGCCGGATGTGGATTACCTTCTGAATCGACTAGGAATGGCGGCGGCATTAAATGAGGCATGATCTGCGTTTGTTCATCTACTACGTGATGTGAGGCGTCACGCAATAAAGGCCGATAATCCGTGTGAAAAAATAATTCAGTGGGTAACTGAAAATATTTAATAAGTCATTTTATTATTATTATTTTTTTTTAGATTGATAGGTTTTTTAGTGGAGAAATCATTTTATTTTTATATGTCGTGCTACTTACAATTCTATATTTATCAGGTCCTATACCCAGGCCGTATATTATAATATGACCATGAGAATCAGTGGCCGCTATCATGGTACCATCTGGCGACCACTTTGCATCAAATACACCACCATGACCCTGACCATCAATATTATTAACGAAATGGTTGACTGATTCACCTTTTTCTATGTCCCATAGAAATACTTGGCCATCATGACCAGCAGATAATAATACGCACTCATCTTTTGGATTAGATTCCAGCACAAAAAGTTCATCTTTATGACCACGCAGTACACGATGTAATACGGCAGTTTTTGAATCCCAAATTTTTATCTAGGAGCAAAGATAATTTCATAATTAACGTAATTTATGTAAAAATAGAAATCCTAAATACAAAATGTAGTATGAGTTTGTCCCAACCAGGTATAAACCTTTTATGTATTTTAAAATATATTTTTTGTATATAAAATTTAAAATAAAATTTTTATTTTACCGTAAAATCATTAACGGCAGTTATAACATATTTATCGGAACAATCCCAAGCAACCATTGTCACTTTTAACTTTTTCCCTTCCTCCGGTTCAGGGCAGGTAGCTAATCTTTCTGTCATGCAAAGTTTGACACTTTTCCATTGCTGCGATTCAAATGTCCATATGTGAGCAGTGCCATCTTTACTACCTGAAATAAAACGCAACCCACGATGTGACCATTGTACTGAATCAACGGCATCAGTGTAGGCTTCAGTTTCCAAAATTCGTTTTGGCCCATCTTCTGACATCAAATAAACACGTACATGGTGATCAGCTGATCCTGCTGCTAAAAATATGCCACCCGGCGAAAACGATGTACACATCATTTGCGCCTGACCCGGACGCAATTTTTCATGATATTGCAACGGCTTAGGAGCGAATGTAATTTTTTGGCCACGTGGTGTAGAGTATTGCCAAAATGCTATTGACCCATCCGTACTAGTTGTTACCAAGTATTTTAAATCCGCTCTAGGCGATGGACAAAAATTCACTGATGTTATCATGCCAGTATGTCCAGCTAATACAGCAATAGGTGATGTTGATTGCAAATCCCAAACTCTTAAAATGCGATCCAATGAACCAGCCGCCAGCATAGTGTTGTCTAAATTAATGGCAATATCAGTTATTTCTGCAGATGCCCCACGCAATGTGGCTAATAAACGTCCATCAAGGGCCGACCATATTTTTATTAATAAATCATCAGCTCCTGTTATAATATAACGACCAGTTCGATCAAACAGTACACAGTACACTGATGACAAATGACCCACGGTACGACGCAACAATTTTGTTTTACTATAAAAACTCGTTGGTACCAGTAATTTTCTACGCACTGGTCCATCATATTCCCGACCAATAAGAACTTTTTCTAAAAAACACAAAAAAAAAAACGTGATAAGCCCAGATTTGCCAAATATTTAAAGCAGGTAAAAATATATTACAAAACGTACGAATATTATGCACTGGTTTAGTAACACCTGAATCAGGTAATGAGGCACCATGTAAACGTGTACAATAATCCAATAGAGAGCGATGTCGAAATACACTATCTTTAGTACGTAAAAGACTTTGACGACCAGTGCCAAGCAAAGATACCAAACCAGGAACACATGGCTTCAATTCTTTATCCAACAGAGGACCAATACGGCAGCATACTTTTAGTAAAAAATCCGAATCAATATGGGAATATTTACGTTCCTATTTAAATTAGAAACGAAAATAGGTACACTAATTAATATTCTCCATAGATAGCAAATTATATTAATTTATACTTATTGTTTTCTAAACATTTTATTTATTTATAAATAGATAAATTTTCACTGACAAGAAGGAATAATAGGAATCATAAATTTGTTACATAAAGGAGTTGAGTAGAAACATATGCTATAATGTTTTCCTAATGTTGGCAATGCTCTAATAAATATTTACATAATGGTTATATTACGCAACTTTATAAAGCACAGCCATGCGTTTATTAAAAGCAAGTTAAAAAGAGATAATTATACATGCAACCATTTTTTTACGTCTGAAAGCAAAATGTCCGGGCATTAATTTAATGCCCAAGGTTCAGTAATGATTAACTTGTATTTATATAAAATTCGTGTAAAATTAATTGCGAATATTTTTTTTTTATTAATAAATGAATCAATAATACCCTGAATACTTAGGAGATTTTCGAAAATATTTTTCTCATTTTTCCAATATTTTAATATGAAAACCAAGTATTTTTTATGTATTCTATTATGTATTACAAATAAATTACAAAAGAAATTTTCTATTAATTTCATTATAATTTATAGAAAAAATTACTAACATTCATTCATTAAATAAGAGCTTAATTAAATACTTGTATATACATGCGTACATTTTAATTTATACCCATACACATGTATGGGTATATGGCACATAACAACATGGCGTCTTATGCCACCATATCAATTTACTAGCACGCAATTTATGAAAGAAAGAAAATGGCTAACAAATAATAAAGAACAAAAAGAACTCTATGACTTTTCAATAATTAATTTTCAATGAAATATAATTAGAAAAATTTTCTTAAAGTATTTAAAGTGCATGACCTATAAATGTTTGTCAATGAATATTTTTAATTATCTTTAGATCATGATCACATAAAAAGTTAGAAGAGGGGAAAGGTAGCTAATTTAAATTTAATTCAAGTAATTAAAATATTTCATACTAAATACTTACCAGCTCAGCGAAAGTTTGGTCATGTTCGTTGCCCAGCCAATCGGTACGCTTAGGTAAAACCTGCACACAATGAAAATAAATAGCAACAATTTTATTAGTTTTCGCTGTATAGTCATCATTCTCACACATTTAGATAAATTTGTAAACAAACCAAACACAATTACTAATTGTTAATGATAATTGTTATAGGTAAAGAAAAGAATAAATCCACAAATTCAGACCGTCCATAATTCTTTTTACTAAAAATTGGTTAAAACCAAGAAGCCTATGGAATAACATTGTATAACCATGGTCAAGAAGGCAAAGTATTCATGTATCAGTTGAAACAAAACAACACAATCTTAAAGTCGTAGATAGATGTGCGGACGATAGCGGGTCGGTCAACATTACTTCTGAGCATCTCATTCAGTTAAAATATGTAAAAAAAATTTCGATTTTCAGTATAGTTCTAAACGCCGCAATATATACATGTTGTGTACGGTATGTTAATCGAGAGAATAATTTATACAATAGCTACAGCAACAAAAACAACAACAAAATCAAAATATTACGAAATGTATACAAAAGCCGCCAAACTAAACTAAATTGACATAAAAATAATATAAACAATCCTAATAAAGCAGCTATCCAAAGAAGATTTAACAAATTGATTACTAAGATAGGTCTTAGAACTTACCTTCTTTTCTTCAAGTTCACGCCCAAGTACCTGGAAGATGGTAAGAATCAAACAAAAGTAAACAAATCCATATGTAAACAATAAATTATTATAAAAGTTTTACTCCACTTTAGAATTGTTACATATTTACCTTGGCAGTTTCCTGTAGGGGACCAGTAGCCAAAAACTTACATATTAGAAAGTATAACTCTATAAATGATTAAGAAAATTTTGTTACTTTATAAATCATTCCAATTTTCAAATTTACAAATGAATAATAAAAACTTTTACAATTGTGCAAACAAAAATTTTTTCTTCAATTTCGCGTTACATTGTGTCTCAATCATGTCGGACAAATATAAAACTTTTTCTTTGACCCTAAAAATTCTTACAAAAATTTATACATTTTATTTTACCTGGCATTAATAAAGTTTCTATTAATTCCTTATTTTCCATATTTCATGTTTATGGATTAAAATTGTCTAGTTATTCAATCTTTTTACGGAAAAAAAATCACTTCAATCCACATATAATAATCACTATGTAGTGCGAAAAATTTTACTGTGAAAATTAGTTGCTCGTTCTTCTTTATTCCCGAATTCTTTATTCCCAGAGATGTAAAAGAACGGAGCTTTACTTTAATCTACTCTTTATGCAGTGTAACATTCGCATAACAAAAATACTGGTAAATTTCTTCCAAAAATTTATTGCTCAACCGCAATAATAAAAAAAAAAGAATTAATTTCAAAAGTTACTTCTTAAATGCATAAAAATTTCCAAATACATAATATTGGCTGCAAAAATTTCTCTAATCTTTTACATAAATGCAGAGTTGTTAATAAGTTTTATCTAATTAACACAACTTTAACACGATTTATATGTATTAGGTGGATATTAATTAAAAGGACAATGATTATACATTTAGTTTTATCATTGAAATGATAATGAAGTAATTCCACAATTTATCAATATGATTCAATATGCATTTTTCTTATTATATCAATTGATTAATGAGTTTTCACAACTAGAATAAAAACGAAGTATACATATATTTAGCACATGTGATTATTGACAGGTGATTACGTTGGTCAGTTTAATCTTGGAGAACTTGTACAAATGTCTTGGATATCCGATTATAAATATCGTTGGTATGAAAAGTTTGCTATTAATGTGATTAAAGCTGGTGGTCGTATACCTAAGCATATTGCTTTTATTATGGATGGGAATCGTCGTTTTGCGAAAGCTGAGGGTATATCAAAAATAAAAGGACATTCCAAAGGTTTTGATAAATTGGCTGACTGTCTACGTTGGTGTTTGGATATGAATATACAAGAAGTAACAACTTTTGCATTTAGTATTGAGAATTTTAAACGTTCCGAAGAAGAAATCAATAATTTATTCGATTTAGCCAGAGAAAAATTCAACAAGTTGCTACAAGATAAAGCAAAATTAGATGAATATGGTGTACGCATACGTGTAATCGGGAATTTAAGTCTACTCCCTATTGATTTACAACGTTTAATGGCAACAGTTGTCATTGACACAGAACAGAATAATCGGTTATTCTTAAATATAGCGTTTCCCTATACATCCCATGATGAAATATCCCAAGCAATGGAGGTAATTATAAGGCAAGGTGATAACTTAAAGGAAGAAGATATAAGTGAACGATTATTGGATGAGTGTATGTACACACGAGGTTCCTCTCAACCAGATTTAATATTGCGCACATCCGGTGAAACACGTATGAGTGATTTTCTAATGTGGCAGATGACTTGCAGTGTTTTATATTTTACCAAAGTTCTCTGGCCACAAATCACTCTTTGGACTTTCTTGGCAGCCATTTTTTATTATCAACGTACTAGCCGCCATTTAGAAAGATTTAAGAAACTGCATCAAGCAGAACAAACGAGAATCGCTGAAACGTCAAATTTCTATTCAGAACGTGTGCAAACATTTTTACAACGCTTAGATGAGTCTAGAAGAAATTTCTTATTAAAATTAAAAAACAACACCGAATAGCGCTTACGTTATGATTAAATTAGATGTACTCTCCACATTAATATTGTTGGTCAAAAAATAACATGTCAGACTGAAATATTTGTTTTGACCAAACAGATATAATACATTAAGAACATGTGGATGTGTTTCAATAAATGTACAAGTTGTTTTAGTTGAATATTTTAATTTCAAATAATTGCTGTAGTTTCTATATTAAATAAAATGGTTTCAGCAGAAAATATATATGGAAAATAACAATACTTAGCATTAAATAATTTCTTTGTGCAAATATAATTTACAATTAACGCTGCAGGTAATTTGTACAACAAAAACAGCTAAACATAATAAACAACCTCTTAATTTTCTATCACTCAGTTTTCATGTGATATTAAGACAATGTTTATTCGATAACTCTTTCAATATTAAATAATATCATCTCTAAACGATTTGTATATTTTGTTGTTCATGTAGAAAAGGAGATGTGCTTTTAACAGTAAATTAGTAGAAGAATTACATTTTTGAGTTTGGTGTGGTGGAAACGAATACATTTACTAAATAATTTAATAAAACATTTTCGCTCCTTAGAATTAACAAAGCAGATTACAAAATAATAAAGCATTAAAATTGATAATAAATAGGAATATTGTACATTAAAAACGAAATTATTAGCGGTAATAAAATGCCCTATATCAAATTAAACAAAAAATATCTATAAATATATGTACTAAACATGAGTATTTTAAGCCGGAATTGTGCATAAGTAACAAAGAAAATTAATTTATCTTAACATTATTAATAATATATAATGAGTTAAAAGAAGTTTATTGGAGCTGGAAAGAATCGTTGAAAAGTAATACACCGCCCTAAACTAATAATGAAAATGAAAATAAAAGGAAAAAAATCATAAATTTTCCAAAGAAAGAAAAACAGAAGTGTCTGAATGTAAATGTTAAGAAATTGAAAGTGATAGAATTTTATTGAAGAAAGTACAAAAAAAAACTTTTAATTAATTCACTTTCTGTTGCTATTACTGCCACTTCTGTAATTGCAGTAATTGTTGTTGTTGTTGCTGCTGCTATTGTTATTGTGTGTTAATCAATTTGTTTTTCTTTTTTGCTGTTGTTGTTATTGCTGTTGTGATGAGCGTGCTTATCTATTTTCATGACTTACCAAATGGGTTGCTTTGCGTGTTTACTTTAATTTAGCGATTAATGCACTTAAAGTTAATCAAGCGGGCAAATAAGCGCCCATCACATCAGATCATATGAAATCCATCAAATTATATAAATAAATGTTTAAGAAACATTTAATTGTGTTTTTGTTTCTTTTTTTTTTCTATATCATATTGCTTTCAGTTGTGTGTAGGTGTGTACAAGAACAATTTACAATAGGCAACCTACGCAACAATGATCTTAATGCGATATAAATTACAAAATCCAACTGGTTGCAATTGCAAGTTACAATGTGAGCGATGTATATCACAAAAGTACTTGATGGCAGAATTGCTTAACTGATTATCAGTCGTCATTGCAACACATTCATGCACATTTCATATAATAAACGTCATTGTAATAGATGCACACAATTCTTTCCAAATGAAGCGTATGGTATTTTTAAATCAATTAGACACAATTTAAGGCTCTGACAAATCCTGCGCTTACAATACTTAGGAATACAGGAAATATAAAGTTTCCATGGATGAATGAGTTTAATGAAGAAATGTGTACAATTCAATAAAAATGTAGAGTTAAATAGGTGGATGGACTTACTGATAGACAGCCAAATAGAATCAGCATTTACGTATAATTTCATACTGTGAGAGAAGAAGCTTTGAAGTTGTACTTTTTAAATCTATCTTTTAAAGTTTGCAAATATAATGGGTTTGTCGAAATATTTTGTAACACTCAGACTGGAATGTTAGCGATTTCTAATCTAATCATATTTGTCCGCTAATATCCAGCTGTTTGTCTATTTTAAACATTTACCAAAATATAAAAACTTATGAAAAATATTGATAGGTTAACACTCTATATTTTATATTTAATTGATTAAAATGGTCTAATGGCACGCCCATAATATTGTTTATATGGTTTGAAAAGCTGCTTTTTACATATTTGTTCTGTTTAATGCATAGTTACATATATTTCAGTCAAAAAACTTGCAATGGAGCAATGAAGAATTTAAGAAAAAAAATTCATTTGCGTGCAGTATTTATTTGGTGGGTGTCAGTCAAATTTAATTCTCTTACTTTTTTAATCTTAATGCCTAAAAAATTAGTTTAGCGGAAAATTGTTGTGAATAAAAAAAAAGGAAAAGAAAACTAAATGTTGCTTAATCATCGTGATTATTATCAATATGACGAAATTTTATTTCATTCATATGTTTATAATTTAGGCGCCCATTCATTCTTCTAAACAGTGCTATAATCGTTGGTGATTATCTAAAAATTTATACGCATCTTTTCTTTTTCTTTTTTTCCTTTTTTTCCTTTTTTTTTGGGTATTTTCTCCATTAAATAAAACTTGATTTATGTGTATTATAACAAACAGCAATAACAACAACAAAAGTAGCAAGTAAGAAAAGCAACAATAATAATAATAATAATAATATTAATTATACAATTGAAAATAGAAATATAAAAGCAAAAAAGAGATCTCACATCACAACAAGTCAATTTGAATTTTTATGCTGTTCTTGTGTTTATCTATTTTTGGATTCTTTTCACATTTCATTACATTTCCCTCATTAAAGTTTTTCTTTTATATTTTTCTTTTTCTATTTCGTTTTCCTTTTCCTTTTTGTTTCATATTCTTGTTCTTCGCTACTTTTGTCTTTCTTTGAATCATCTATATTTAGTAAAACAATCCTCATAATCCATTTTGATTAGTGTCGCAATTTCATTGTACTTTGTTTTTACTTTTTATTGGTTAAGATGGGTATAAATTTTATACAGTTGTTTGCAGCATCCACAAAGATTCCAAAACAATCGATTTATATAGAGTTATTATCTGTCCATCTGTCTATAATATATGGGTTAGATTAATCGTATCAAATGAATTTTTTGAATATTTTTATGAAACTTTGTCCAATATTCTGTCCATGAGTTTTTGTATTCAAACATTGTTTTTATCAATTTTTATACCCACTACCTAGAAGTTGGGGGTACATTCACTTTGCCATTATGTTTGTAACGCCTAGAAAGAAGTTACGGAGACCTTATAAAGTATGTACATCCTTGATCAGCATTAAATTCTGGATCGATTTAGACATGTATATCCGTCTGTCCGTTTGTGTGTCTGTTGTAAATATTCTCCTGGGTGTAAACTTTGGAATATCGCGCTCACACTTGGCAGAATTATTTGAAGTTCTTGCACGTAGACACGCCCATAGTGCAACATACACTGAGAATGCTTAATTTTTTTTTTTGGTAGTTTTCTGTTCATAATCTGGAAACTGCACAAATAGGTAGGCTATTAGTGTACAAAAATCATGTCCAAAAATAATGTAAATCAGATACGCCTACCCGAAATTATACGATACCAAACCATTTTTTATGTTTGCGCTTTTAATTTACTCCTAAAAAACTGAATCATGTTTTGAATCGTAATATCATGGTATATTGTAATATGCAGGCATAATTTAGAAGGATGAGAAGAACGAACCCTATTGATATGGGTAAAAATTGAACTAGTTCTTTTAGAGTCCAAAGAGGTCAAAATGTTTGATGTTTCATAATTTTTCTTAGTAAAAAATCACCATGCTATTCAATGCGCTATTTCAATATTTAAATGATAAATTTGAAATAAGTAGATTCATTTGATAGTTCATCCACCAAGAGTTATGATAAATTACGGCTTTATTTAGCAGGTTACTTGAGAGTATACTTTGCGTATGTAGCTGGACGTTACCAGATAAACGTAAAAATGTAGCCCCAATCTGATTGGAGAGTTTTGACGTAAAAATACATGAATGTTCTTCTATCATCCCTTTCGGAAGTTTTACAAACAAATTATAAAACAAGGTGGCCGTTTAATTCTTTAACTTTACTGTTTTTCGTAAAGTATTTAGATTTTTCCTTTCAAAAGGGTGCTACATTTGAATCAGTATCAATATAAATACAAATAGTTTAAATCGAATTGCTTTAAGTTTTAGCATAAAATTTTTAGTATAATTTTACTGTAATTGAAAATGAAAAACTAATAATGCTTACATTACCTGCAGAACCAAATCAATTAGAAAATTTCACTCAAACTTCTCACTCACTTTCTTTGTAGCCTCTTCATGTTATTTCGATACTTCAATTAGAAAAGTTACTTTAGTTCGTATTAAACTCATGAATTTAATGTGCTTTAATTTGTACTTTAACTTGACATAGAAAGATACGCATGAGCCATGAAACTATTAAATTGTAGTTATTTATGCGCAGGCACAAACAATATTTATCTAACGATAATATCTAATGAGGTTGATATCGAATATATTTCAATCTAATCTCACCCTCTTTTTATGTCACTTCCGTCTTTTCCATCCATTTCATTCACATTGCACATGTAGCATTTCGTTTCCTTCTCCTATTACTGCTATCCCTACCATCGACCTTTTTCGTTCTTATTGTTACTCCCTTCTTTTGCCCTTTTTATAGAATTTCGATTCCAATGCATATGTACCTTTCTATCATCAAATATTTGCCAATATTTATATTTCAAGTAATCTGGATGCATCTGAAAGAATGCTCGTGTGTTATAAGCAAAAGTATAAAATACATAATAGCATATAAGTGCTTTTATATGATCCACATATATATGACCATAACATAAGGGTTAAGAAGTTTCTCAATCAAAACAAGCGGGTCTTGTTGGCAAAAATTTTGTTTCAGATTGTTGGCCTACTTTTATTTTATGACCCAAAATCTCATTTTCATTTTAATTGGACTGCTATAAATAAGGCTTTAAAAAGTCGACGTGGCAGTAATTTTGAAAGTAATTACTTATAAAATTTAGATATTTAAGTTTAAAGGGTACTGAAATTTTAACAACTTATAGCTTGAAGTTTATACTTAACCTTCTGGAAATTCTTTATATGCCTACTTACCAACAGTCACATAATTTATTGATCTAACTTAGAAATTATTTGCATTTACCTAATGAAGCCCAAAAATTTATTGAACCATGTGTTTCTTATACAACAACATCGCTTTGAATTTGATTGCATTTAGAAAATTCATTAAAACAACCAGAAATTTATTGACCTATGTGATATTTATGTATGTGTATATGGGAAAAAAATTTAGATAATGTACGGTCTAAATAATGCTGTCAGCAATATTTTGCAACTATTTTATAATTTCATTTTGATTTTGATTTTCTGTGCGTTTAGAAAGTTTAGAAAAATGTCGCAAAATTTTTTATAAATAAAATAAAAATCGAAAAGCTTTTAAAAGGTATAATTTCACACTTATTTTTTTTTATTTGATTTTTTAAGATTTCCACATTACTTTAATATGTAATAACTAAATGAAATAGTAAATGATAGAATGTGAAGTAAAATATTTCTCAAGCCGCAAACCGTAAACCGCAAATCGCAAATCACATATCTAAGCTTCACATTTATGATTTTATCATCAAATGTCATTTGTCCAGTAAATTTTGTATAAATTTTAACAAGAAATTACTAACATGAAAAAGAAAGATGGAAAGAGAGAGGGAGAGAAAGAGAAAAACAGAAAATAGAAAGAAAGAAAGAAGTAGAAGAGTAATATAATTTTTTTATGCCATTAAAATAATTAATTCATTTATATCTGTTTATATGAAAGTATCATTCATACAATATAAATTCCATTAAACCATTAAAGAAGCAAACTGTAGCTTTTTAACTAAAATGTGTCAGGGAGTCAGAGTCCGATAGAGCAAACACATGAAAATTTAAACAACGCAGAACACAAAGAACAAGAATAAAATCACTTAATAATTTAAACATACAAAGCACATGTATGGACGTATGTATGAGTGTGCCAATGGTATAAGGGATCAGACCAGGCCACACCACCACAGATAGCTAAATAATAAATTACTTACGGATGAAGCAAGACAAGCAATATTCAAGTCCCTTAACACTGCCCATAAAAAGCACTTAAGAAATAAAATTTCTTATAGAAAATTATGTTAATAAATAAAATTTATCTCTTCCCCTTTAAAAGTTTTAAAATTCCTTCCAGCAATATAATAACTGATGTTAATTTGATTGATTTTTGTTTCTGTATTCATTTTCATTTTCACTTTCAATATCATTTCATTTCATATGCAGATGTCCACCGGAAGGCCCATAAAATGTGTTGTTGTCGGTGATGGTACTGTCGGCAAGACCTGCATGTTAATCTCATATACAACAGACAGTTTCCCTGGTGAATATGTGCCTACAGTGTATGCCATTTATATAAAACTTCCTATTTTCTATTTTTGTGTACACTTCAATTTCAATTTCAATTTCATTTCATTGGATTTCATTATTTGTTCATGAATTTCTTTGACTTTGTTCTGTTTTGTTCTGATATTTCATTTCTTTTCATTTCTTTCCATTTCTTTCCATTTCATCCTATTTCATTATAGTTTTGATAATTATTCAGCTCCAATGCAAGTGGATACAATACAAGTATCATTAGGATTATGGGATACAGCTGGTCAAGAGGATTACGATAGACTGCGACCACTATCATATCCTCAGACGGATGTTTTTCTAATATGCTTTTCAGTGGCCAGTCCCTCATCATTCGAAAATGTCACCTCAAAATGGTATCCAGAAATTAAACATCACTGCCCAGATGCACCCATCATTTTAGTGGGTAAATGTTTGAATTCATTTTTATTTGAATTCATATTTATAAAAAGTCAAAATATTGTATGCTTATCGAAAAGAAGTACATTGTACAATTTTTTTTTTATAATTTATTGGATTTCTACTTGTTCTTATACCCGTCTGCTTAATGCCTGCCTAAACGACCAGAATCGAATTAAAGGTAGAGTTAATTTCAATGCAGTTATATAAAATGTAATTTAATAAAAAATTGTTATGTAGATTTCTGCAGAAGTAACTTCTTCAGCCCTTTAAATGTACCTGCCCATCTTTTTGTAGGAGCTTTAAGAATTTAACAATTTAGTTAGATGCCATTTTTGAAGTTCATCTATACAAATTTTCAGTTGGATTTAGGTAGAATTGAACATGTATTTGGGAATGAATTATCATGGAATAACCAGCGAAATTTTTAATTTGAAATGTGGAATATTTTTCTTTTTAAGTAGAAAATGATCGCTTTTCTTAAAAATAAATTCCCAAAAATAAAATTTCGTTGAACATTTTAATTGAACAACTGAATAATTCTTATTTCCTCTAAAGGCTTATTAATTATTATTACAGCATGACAAAAACTAATTAAAAATGGTATTATATTTATATAAAATTCTTGATTTTCTTTATTATACATAAAATGAAATATATTAAGGTACAAAAAGTGATTTACGTGAAGATCGTGAAACTTTAAGCGGTTTAGCGGAGCAGGGTTTATCACCATTAAAACGTGAACAAGGCCAAAAACTAGCAAATAAAATTAGGGCTGTTAAATATATGGAATGTTCAGCTTTAACACAACGTGGACTCAAACAAGTAAGTAAATTTCAATTTTCTCTTACTTCCCACATACAGATTGAGGGTATATTCCTTTAGTCATTATGTTTGTAACATTCAAAGTGAAGCGCTGAAAACCCTTTAAAATACAAAATGCAAATAATTGATAAGTATCAAATTATGAATCGATGTCTGTCAGTCCGTGTATTGTTAATATTCTCCTGGTCGTCAAAAAGGAGACATTGAGCTCAAAATTGGCCGGATCCTTGGAAGTTCTTGAAAACAATTTGGTGATGAAAATGAACAAAATTGGTCAAAAGAAACGCCCATAGTGCCACTGGAAAGCATTTCGGTTTTTAAATAAAGTTTAGTGGTTTTTTTGCTTATTATTTGCAAATTGTAAAAAATAGAAAGCTGAAACTTTGTACAAAGAATAAGGCTATTTGTATAAAGTAGTAGGCTACGCCTACGCTAAATTATATAATATCAGGTTTTCACATTTTTTTTCTATCTACTACTAAAAAACTGAAACAGACTCGAAATTGTAATGTCATGGTGTATCCAAGAAATCGGCCTGGCCAAATATAATTATCTTACTTTTTTTTTTGGATTACACTTTCAAAAAAAAAATTTCATATAAAATTAAGTGCTAAATGATAAATGATTATTTGTCTTGGTTAATTTTTTTAAGGTGTTTGAGGAAGCAGTACGTGCTGTATTAAGACCTGAACCGCAAAAGCGGCGTCAACGAAAATGCTTAGTTATGTAAATATTACTATTAATAAGAGTTTTATTATAATTAATTATTCATTTTCTTTTTCTTCAACAACACTGGTTTATTTATTTTAAAAATATCATTATGATTATTTAGAATTATTTAATGTTCCCCTTTTTCAGAATTGCTTGTTTAGTTTGCACGTTTATTGTAATTTGTCTTGTAATTTATTTTCATAATTTTAATGTAAAGTTGTCTTCGTGAGAAAAATATCTAAAATTATATCACACTAAAGATTTTAAATAATGTCATGAGCAAAACTTTTTCATAATGATTTCGTTAACCTTTTTAAATTTTAGCCTTTTTTCTTAACCATTTTGTTTAGCATCTCGAAATGAAATTCTTGAAAAGTGCTTTGCAGTTTTCTCTTTTTATGTTTTTTATTTTAATGTCTAAAACTAATTTTTTTTAAATCATATTTTCATTGTTTAAACATTCTGAACTAAATATTTCTTAAAACAAAATGGCCAATGAAACATTGTTACTTATTAAAAATGCAAGATTGAAATGATTTTTAAAATTTTCTAATAATTTAATAATGTCGCCAAACAGGTTCAATTGTTGTTTCCTCGAATTAATAAATTTATAAAAAAAATTAATGATGGAAACATTTCACAGAATCGTAAATTAAATGGCATTTTAAAAAGGAATTTTCCCCATAAAAATGCATATTGTTTTATAAGTTGTCGTAACTGGAATGAAAAATTCCAACTAAAATGCACAAATTATTAATAATTACAAAAGATATCACGAAAAACAACTGCTTAAGCTATTCAATTTGAATAAATCATTTAATATAGTTTAAGATTCTGCTTAGATAAAATATATAATGAATTATGTAAAATTATTTTGAAGGAAATTCAACTTTCATACAGCATTTTCATGAGACTTCTAAGGCAACTAATGTTAAATTTGCTTCTGAAACTTGTAAAACTTTCGGTTTCTCTATTTTGTATTTTTCTACTATTTTTTAAATATTTTGCTTAAAGAATTATTAATACATTGGCTTATGTTTTATATTTTATTCTCAATTTGTTCAATAAGTTTTGTGAAAAGAAAATGTAGTAACGTTAAAAATCTGCAAAAACGTATTAAAAAACAAGAGAACGGGGAAAATAATTATGTATGGCAAATTTATTGAACAACTAATTATAATTTCAGCGTTCATTTCGATTTAATTTTTTTTAACTTCATTTCTTAATACAGTTTATTGAAAAAATTTATTTTTAATGTTTCAATTAACGATCACAATCTCAATATTATCTTTAAATAAGTAACAACAACAAAAGAAAACCAAAAAGTCCTATTAGAAAATATATAAAATAAAAGAAAAAGGCTAATGAAAGAATTTATAAAATCATAATAAAAAAACTCGTTAACAGCAATAATAATAAAATAAAATGAAAAAAGAGAAAAGAAAAAATAAAAAGCCGCAATAAAAATAGTTTATCTAGTCAATAATTTTTTTTAATGGTTTTTTTCTGTTTTTTTTTTGTTTTTGCGTTTATCGTTTGGATTAAATGTTTTTTCAGCGTATACAAAGAATAAAGAGAACAAATTAAACTTTTTGTAAATTAAAAAAAAAATTTATAAAATTAAAAAAAATAATTAGCATATTTTTATTTAGGCAGCTCTAAGCATTTTATACTTAGATTTTATGTTTTATGTTGCAGTTTTTCACATTCAAGGCACAAAAGTATGAAAGTGAAAACTTTAATTAATTAATTAATTTAAAACATTTTTTTGTAATTAATTAATAATAATAAATTTTTATTAAATTATTAATAATATTTGTGCAGAAAACAAAAATCATCACTTAATCAATCGAATAATTAAAGTTCGCTTAATTAAATAATTAATTAATTAAACTTTAAATTAAATTAAAATTTTATTAAATTATTAATTTTATTTATATTGAAAACAAAAGGTAATTAATCAATCAAATAATTAAAGTTTTCTTAATTAATTAATTAATTAATAAAAATAAACTTCATTAAATTATTAATTTCATTTGTGTAAAAAACAAAACCATCAATTAATCAATCAAATAATTAAAGTTTGTTTAATTAATTAATTAATTAATACTAAACTTTTATTAAATTATTAATTTCATTTGACATTAATCAATCAAATAATTAAAGTTTTCTTAATTAATTAATTAATAATTACAGACTTTATTATATTATTAATTTCACTTGTGTAAAGAACAAAAACTATTAATTAATCAATCAAATAATTAAAGTTTGCTTAATTAATTAATTAATTAATAATGATTTTTTGTTTTCTTTAAAAATAAAAATTATTAACTTAAATGTAACTGTTTTATATACATAAAAAAAATTGAAAAAAATGTTTATACGTTTACACGTTATGTAAAATTGTATAAGTTAGAAGACCAAATGAAATCAAACGAAAGCGAAATAAAATGAAATGAATACAATATAAATTAATATTTTATATAAGAAACAAAAACTGTCTCAATTATATATAGCATTTATATAAATTAGATTATATAAAGAAAACGAGAAATATAACGAACATATAGATAAAGAAACTATAGCAAGCATTATTTCATTTAAATTGAATACTTTTAAATCAACAACAGAAAGAAGTCTTTTTATTCTTTTTTTTTTTCATTTCCGAAAAGACCGAGATCAAGAAAATGAAATGTTTCGGTATGTATCGAGTTTTATGTAGCGTTATAATGAATTCATGTGATTCCATTTTCAATTTCATCTCAACAAATCACTTAAAAAAAAGTCAGTTCCAATATAAGAAGGTATTTATTATTTAAGACGAATAAGACAGTCCTCTCGATGATGAAATTACACTAAAAATTAGTGTTGAAATAAAGAATTAATGAAATTATAAATGAAAAAAGAAAAAAACAAGGAAAGATAATATGTAAAAAGAAATCGAGTCCTGTTTAACGCGAACTTTAAGCATTGAGAGTACGTAGTATTTTCATGGCCTTAGGTTCTATTTTACTGCATTTAAGGTAAATAGCAAAGGAAAGTATCTGCTTATGAATATTTTGTTGCATTGATTATTCATTAGTTTGCATTATTATATAATTTTTTTAAAAATTAATTTAATTGTTTAATTTATATTGTTGTATTAGTGAGAAATTAAAGTATTTAGAATAAATATTTTTCTTTTATAAATATTGATCTTTTAGCATTAACTTTTTTTATAACTTTTCTTAAACATAATAATTTCTGGAAGAAATTTATGAAAGACTAGTTACAATTTAATTCAGTTGAATTGAACTTTTAGATTTATGATCCATTTTCTTTGTGTCAGTTGACAATGTTAATGTGAATAGTTTCAATTTATAAATAAACTTTTAATATAAACGGAATGGTTTGGGATGTAAAGCCTGACCGAAAAATTCTTTTTTTGATTTAGAGCTCTTTGGACGTTTGTTGTCACTACTTAAAGATGGCATCGATACAGTTAAAACTAAACATTCAGCTGGTAATGACATGGAAGTACTTATTGTTGTGGAACGTTTCATTTTTGAAGCTTTCCAAAAATGCTACAATAATAAAGATAGATAAAAATATAAATTTCTATTAATAAAAATATATAATAATCTTATTATTTTATTGTAAATGAAGAAGAAAGTTGATGCAACGCAAAAGAAAAGTGATCTAAAGAAAATTTTTTGTTTTTTTTTTTTTTTTTTTTTTTTTCTTGAAAAAATTAAATTACAAAGTTAATCAACTTACTATTTGGTTGCTTATTTTTTGCATAGTTTTACTTGGGTGCTGCCTTGCTCTACTTGCTCTAAAGTTCTATTTGATTTAATTATAAATGTTAATTATAATTGTAATTGTAATTGTAATTGTAATTTTTATTGTTATTTTCTCAATTTTACGTAATAGTGATAAAAGTCGAAACGCTGATTGCCTGGTGAATATTCTGCTTTTTCTTTAATGTGGGGAAGAAAATAAAGCACTTAATAAATTTCAATTAATAATAAGAAAAAAATTTACTTTATATTGTTTTTTTTTTAAATTTCTCATCGATAATATTTATTGAAAAACTTTATTGAAATTTTTTTTGCGTATGTTTTTGTGTGATGGTATAGTGATTGTATTGATTTTATTTTCATTATTATATGTATTCACTTTGAAATAATTTCATTCTAAATTTAATTGCTTCATATAAATTTCGTAAAAATAAATTTTCCTGTTGATTTACTGTAAACAAAAAGAAAAAAGTGAATCGAATTCAAAATTGATTATCTATTTATTGCAATAAAATTTTATGAAAAAAGATTTTGTATGTAATGTTAAATTAAAAAATTAAGAATAAATTAAACTATTAAGATTAAGCAGTTTACGTTTAAGGGTACAATGACTTATTCAATAAATTTTTAAAATTTCTTGATTTAATTTTTTTTTTATAAACACTTATCTATTTGAAAATCATCAAGGACAGATTTTGGGTAAAGTTCTACCTCATTGATGATGCATATCAAAAAAAGAGTCACCCATTTAATTCAGAAAAAGAAATGCGTAAACGCACATATAATGGAAAAATGATAAACTTTCGTTCTACATTTTAATATAGAAAATAAATTGTTAAAGGATAATTTTTACATTCATAGTGTAAAATAAATCATATGAAATGAAATCTCTCGTGATTTAATTTCAATGTTATTATCAGTTTCGTAGAAATTATAATTTACCGAAATTAAAGAAATAACTGAAATTACTTGAAAATTAAATTTGAACCTGCTTAAAGAAATACGAAAAAAATAAATTACGAAAAACCTTTAAGGACTTAAAAGCATAGAATTGAAGTTTGGGCCGTTAAACTATGAAAATTATTATTAAAGAAAAATTATCATATGAGATTAAGAGTTAAACTTATACAATTTTGCTCTGAATGTTTAAGAGCATTACTTTACGCTATGCTAAGATAGTACACGTCATTGCCTGTTTAAGGAAAGTACTCGATATGGCCACTTCCGTCATTTGCTTATCTGTTTAAGGACAATACTTGTTTAAGGACAATGCTTGTTTAAGGACAATGCTTGTTTAAGGACAATATTTTCCACTACTCTGTTTAATCTTAAAGTTTTAGATTTTCAATTTTGGATACTTAAATTTTAAAGCAATGCAGTAGAGTTGCCATACTGCTAAAGAAATTTAAAAAATACATATCGCAATTAATGAATAATTTATAATATTGATAAAATTAAATAATGAATTTTGCATCTAATTTAATTTGTTTGCATTGCTATTGGTGATATTGAATTTTTCTCATAGTAAATATAATTATTTTTTATATTATTATGTTTTATTCAATTTTTGAATTATAGACCATACTTTTTGTGGGTACATTTTTTTATATATAAATTGTTATATTTTTGTAAATAGTTTTAGAATAGTTGTTTTGTATTTTATTTTATTTCTTAAATGATATAAGTATATTAATAAAGATAACAACAAATAGATTCGAAAAATATGGTGGTTCTAGTTTTTCATGGTTCTTTAGGATTTTTCATATATATTGTAAAAATTATTGCAATACAATTCTGCTATTCTGTTAAATAAAAAAATATAAAAAGAAAATATGAATAATACAGAATGCAAAAAAAGGAAATCGATCTATGAATCTATCGATCCATTAGAAACTACTTAATAGAATTATTTACTTCTTTGATTTTATAAGCAACTTTTTGAAAAAATTGGAAAAATTTACTTTTTAGACAGACTTTTTAGCAAAAAAGAAAATTTTGAACAAATCGATGGATCTTTTGAAATTGTCGCAAACTGAAATTCGTCATATTTGCTTAAATATTATTTAACTTTATTTGATTGTTCACATCACAATAAGTCAAATGGTCTCAGATATTTAGGAATCGATTTCAAACAAATGTAATATTTTTACTTATTTTGTCTTCTTTATTTGATTCCGTATAATACCTCGGAAACATTGCATTTAAAAAAAACAGATAAACCAAGAGAAAATAGAAAAAAAATTGAAGTTTTTATTATTACGATAATAAATTCATTTTCTATTAATTAACTAATTAATAAATCACTTAATTAATCATAAAGTAATTAATTAACAGAAAACGAAAGAAATGTAGGAAAAAAGATTACAAAAAATTGAAAAAAACAAAAATAAATATTTTCAATTTTCTAAATCAATTGTAAGGTATTTTTTTTTTGTTTAGGTTACATTCACTTGGAAACAATCAATATTTGCCTTATTTATTTTATCGTTTCATATAATTTAAATGTTCTTTTGATATATTTAGACGTCTAGATTTTCGTTTTTTTATAGATTTTCGTTTTGTAACATGTATTCAGTATCGATTTCTAATTATAATAATTTGTTCCATGATCAATGGAATTGTTTTGTTATTATTATTATTTTTTATTTTTATTATTATTTTTATTATTTTCTTTTTATCATACTACTGCATTTGTTCACCATTTAAGTTAATTCAATTCAATTGTTTTTATAGTAAATATGTTCAATTTAACTTTGTTGATTAAAATTTTCATCAGCTTCGGTAATCGAGGTGGTCATAGAGGCGGCTTGCGAATTCTGTTTAATTAAATAAATAAAAATTACATATTTTTTGCTTTTTCTATACTCTTCTTCTTGGTTTTACTTCTTATATATCTTCTTATTAGGAGAAACAATTACAAATTAAATTAAATACTACAAAAATTAAATACTACGATAATGATGTTAAAAATTAATCTTATAAAAAAAAATGCCATGAAATGATATTAATGAGAAAAAACAAAATTTTCAAAAAACCACATAACCGCAACAACAACAAAAAAAAAAGAAAAGAAAAAAGGAAAGAAAACGAAAAAAGCAATAAATAACAATCAATGACAATCAATAAAAGAATTTAAAATTATTTAATAAAAAAATAATCTAAATTACAAAAAATACTTTTGAGTAGAAATGAGCACTAAAATGTTAGCAAATTTATTTTTACATTAAAAATTTGGCACATATTGCATAACAATTAATTTCTTTTTCTTTTTTTTTTTTGATTTTGTAAATTTACATTAATTTGAGCTTTATGGTTTTGATAATATGCTGATAAGATAAAATTAATCAAAATTCTTAATTATAGATTTATTTTTATCAGTTATTACAAATTATATTTTATAGAAACATAACACTTATTCAATTAAGTTTTGGCCTACAACGATCCATTCAGAAAGTGTTTTGTTTGCCATAACAATTGATTTAAAAATATTTTCAAAATCTATTGAAATATACTTGGCCAATTGTTTGTTATGATAAATGTTTATGTAATTCCGTTATCAAGCTGTAGATTACAATTCTCGAAATATTACCATAAAAATCTAGATTGTTATTCGTTTGACAGGATTACTGTGCGTCAACTCAAAAGAAAATGTACAAGGGAATTTCAAAAAAATTTTCAAATTTTCGCGAAATTTTCTTCATTCTAATGACTTTTCTCTCACTCTTCTAAAAGTGAAGTGCAAGATTTTTGAATCATAAATATTTTGTTGACAAACACATAAAAGATATATAAGTTATTGTAGGATATAACAATGACGGGTGAACTATTATTTTTATCTTTTTTTGAATTTTAAGTTATTCAACTTCTTTTTATTTTCTTTTTTGTAACATTTCATCAAATTTTCACAAATTATTACAGCTTGTGTTCTGCAAACTTGGCCAACAATTTCGTAGCCAACGAAGTGGTTTTTTGTTTTGTTTATATATCGATTAACAAAATCCGACAAATATAATATAAAACTACACATTTGTTATATTTTTGTAAATATATTACAAAAATTACTTAAATTTATATGTCGAAAATAAATTTAGTGAATAATTTTCCTTATGTTTGTATAAATATAATGATTTGTATAAATTAATAATAAAATTTACTTAAATTTATTGTACAATAAACTAGTACCTTTAATGTTTTAAAGCACTTGAGGAGAAAGTTTCTTAATATCTAGGAAATCTTATTTTAAATGTTTTACAAAATTAACTTAATAAATAAAAATATATAAATATGAACTAGAAAAAAACAGACATTTTTTTTATTAAAAAAAGAAAATTCTGCTTTTGTGTAAAGAAATTTACAACATTTGGCCTTCTTTTGTGGGTGATTTAATTTTTTTTATTCATGGCATTAAGTGAAGTACGCTTGCTCGAAATGAAAGGTAATAGTAATTTTTGGATCCATTACAGAAACTAATATTATAAGAAACCATTTTACTTTCATAAATTACTTAGATTACAATGCTTAACAATATTTTTTTAAAAATGGCAACACTTTTTTTTAATGTGCACTTAATATCAAAACAATGACGTAAAAAACAATTATGTCAGTGCAATATCACTTGTGCTTATGTGCCTTGTGTCTTGCGTCTTGTATTAAAAGCATTCGTTACTGAATCAATTTTCTATTTATTTATCTGTCTGATGATTTCATAAGTGCATTTTATCTAGTGCTTGCAATTTTCAATAAATTTTAAATAAATTGAAGAAAGTTTGACACAAGAACTATTGAAAGTAATTATAAATGAAAACTTCTTGGGCTATTTTATTTGAAAAAGGAAACTGCTTATCAGAAGCTTGTTTAAGAAAAGTTTTATTTATCTTGAAAGAAGTTACTTTTATGATGCAACAAAATTTGATCTCTCAAAACCAAAAGGTTATGGCATTCTGCTAAAGTTCTTAATCTGAAAGATGAATGAACTTGAGACGGCTAAACTTCAGTTATAAAAGAAGAAGTGGCCCTTATGTATAATGAACATAAAGCTAAGAGATCACTAAGCTATTCCTGCCATACACGTTTTATTTAGTGCTTGTGGCCGGTTACGTATAAGCCCTGTACGATTTTTCTATGACATAAAATTTCTACAGCTTCTTATAAATATTTAATCATTTAGTAATATTGAAATTTGTGTTGAAGCGTTATAAGTTTTCTTCTAGTAGATTCGGGCATCACCTAACGTCTCAACTTTAGATAAAGTGACTTTAAATAAAGCATTAAGTGTTATAAAATTCTTAGTGTGCGTTTTTATTATTGTTTTATTGTATTCGTGATAGTGTTCAGTGAAAATTGTAAATTTGTATATTGCGTTAAGTGAATATTTAATATTTTGTTGCTACCAAAAATACTTAAACAATAAATATGAACGAAAATTTTAAGCAAAAGAAAAAAAGAATTCAAAAATTAATAATTATTTTTATTGTGACGTTGAAAAAGTGAGCGAAATATTTTGGTACACACGCAATTTGAGTTGCATAAACCAAATTCTAGATGAATGGTTGCTATTAAGCGACCTTGAGCTTGCATTAACTAAATATATAAAGATACATTTCACACGAGCAATTGCATTAACATAAACACATACACATACAATTGTATATAAAAACCATTCCAGTTGTTTTTGTTTTTAAATTTAGTTAAAGTTTCATTTTATTTTGTTTTATTTAGTTTTATTTATTTGTTTTGGTATTTGTTTTTTTTTTGCAGTGATCAGAAAATTTTCGTATTTTCGTTTTGTATTGTGGGGAGAAGGAAAAAAGAAGAATAAGAAGAAGAAGAGAAAGAGCATTATATAACATGAGTTTATGAGAAAATGAGTAAAATAATTAATTTCTCTTTATTATATATAAAATATGAATGGATGACTTATAGTGATTATGACTTACAGTAATTATGATATAAATACTAATAAAATAATACGTTTGTTGGATATAAAAAAAAATAATAATAATAAAAGTAAAGAAAATCTAATTTTGTTTCTCTTACAAATCATTCTTATCAAATTGATAAAATTTTATTTTTATAAGAAGTTTAACAAAATGTAAACAATTTGTAAAAGAACATAGAAATTTAATTAAAGTAGAATATAAATAAAAAAATAGTTGAGTAAAAATTTTAATAAACATATGAATACAAAAACTAAAAGTTAAAGAAAATTTTACTCTATAAAATCACTTCTATAAAAACGTCATAATTAAATAAGATAAAATCTTGTAAAAAAAAGTAGAAAAAATACGCAACTAATTCATTGAATTTTATTAACATTTCTTTGGAGTAGGTTCAACTGTAATAATTTAATTAAAGATATAAATTTTTCATTTTTATTGTAATATTTTTATATTTATTATATATATGTATAAGTAAATTTTATAAAAATTGTCATTTTTGTACACAAAATATAAGCCAATAAGTCTTTGGTTTAAAATTACAAGCTCCAGTTGATAAATTTACATGATTTTTCTTGAAATTTTTACCATTTTTTGTCAATTGATCATCATTTTTGAATGAATGAAAAGGTAAAAATCATATGAGCGAAGAAGAATAATTTTGTATGGTACTGGTTATAGAAATCGTATAACAGAGAAAAATTGTATACAATTTTGAGTGTCTCAAGGGACTCAATGGCTCACTTATATGAAAGAGAATTTAAAAATAAATACTTAGATTTAATCACTGAAGACAGACTTATTGACTGAGCCTGAATTTTATAGTTGTTTTTATTACACCCTACATCACTTGTGGTACATGGCTTGTGCAGATGCTTAAAACAATCCTTAGAGGTCTTATTATTACACTAATCGACTTGGAATCACTTCTTGATTCGATTTAAGTTAGTGTGTCAGTCTGTCCGTCTAATGTCAAGCTTCAGGTCGCAATTTTGGAGATATGCAAATGAAATTTGATACGTAGTTTAGTTTTGGTCCGGTGACAAATTCTTTTAAAAATAATTAAAGATGGACATGAAAAATATGTGTAATGAATTTAGTCCATGATCGCTCCACTTTTTTAATCTCTCTCTTTTCAAATAATTTGAAAATTATAATTTTTCACTTCGTTGACTTATAATTCTCTTATTTGATATTTTAATTACATTGGTAAAAAAGACATAAGGTATTTAAGAGTCAGCCTGGATCGCTTATAAACTTTTTACTTATTTTATTATGGAGTTTATCACATAGAGGAAAAGGTAGGGAAATAGGAAGACAGAGAAGTAGGGCAAAAGTACCAAGTAGTCATTTATTTATGTAGATTATACAAAATTTAATAAATTAACAAATTATTTTTAGTTTAAGCATAATTTAGAAATTTTAATAGAAAACTTAATATATCAGGAATAGCACTATGAAATAATTTGTACTTTATTATTTGGAAGATGTAATTAGGTATTGTATTATAATTATACAATAAAAATCATCAGTAGTTTTTTTACACTTATTTTTTATATATTTTAATTTTTTTTAAATTGCATTGAGACATTGAAAAATTTGAAAATTGAAAATCTTGTGCAATTTATTAGAATAAAACCATAAAGTTCTAGCGGAGCCGTAAGTTTTTCGAAACATTTTTTTCATTTTTTTCAATTTAATTGACACCGATTACACCATAAAATAAATTTTCTCTTATGAAAATTAAATTTTTATATAAATTTAATTATGCATGTAAAATAACTAAAATTTATATTAATGAGATTATTTCTAAATATTTATCATTAAAAATGTTTTATAATTCGTTCTTTTAATTCATAATACGTATAAAGAAAAAAATAAATTTTAATAATTTAAATATGAACGCTTGGAAAACGTTAATTATTATTATAATAAAAATTATTATTATTATTATTAGTTTTGAAATTGTTTGCCATGAGTTTTGTATTGTTTGATTTATATTAGTAATATTTGCATGCATTTTTTACATATTTTTTGAAATTAATTTTATTGAGGTATACTTTACATAATTTCATATACATACATATATATATATATATATATATATATATATATACAAGTGTATATATATGAATAAATTTTTTGAATTTTGCACAAATACCTTTAGAAAATATTATTTTACAAAAGCGTCGCCTCTTAAGTATTTATTAATTTTGGAAATAATTATGTGCAGTGCTCTTGTTATATAAAATAAATATCAATCGAATCAACTAAACCAATCATTCAATAAATTATTACTATAAAATGAAAAAAAAAAGATCTAACAAAAAATAATAAATAAGTAATATTTAAAATTTATTAAAAATTAAAGAGGGTTTTTTCCAAAAATATTTTTCATTTAAATTATTAATTTTAATTAATTAATTTAAACTAATTATTAATTAAATTATTTTAATTAAATTAATTAATTAATAGAAATTATCCATAATTTAGGTTTTAATATCAAAGATGGAGAAAGAAAAACTACATTAAACGAAAACGCCAAACGAAATCACAATCGATGTAAATGAATGAAAAGGAAAATCTTAAAGAAACTTTTGAAAACCGTTTGATTTTTTTAAATGAAACATTATAAAGGTCAAATGATAATGGAAAAGAAGAAACAGAATATGCTATGAATCCAAATAAATGTAATAATCAGCAGCGTTAACAAAAGCGATAGTGAAGAATAACGAAAGCAAAACAAAGAGAAGAAACAAAAAGAAAAACAGAAGAAATAAAATACCATAAACCAAATGAACACAATTTGAAAATGATTTTTGAAGCGAATTATAAACAACGACTAGATTACCTGTGATGGTGTTGTAGAGATGGGAACGCTATGTTCAATATTTTTCAAATAATCCTTATCATCAAATATTTTCTTATCGCCACCGCCAGGCCGATGTTTAACATTATCTAAAGAGCCCACTTTACTTTGGGCTTTTATCTCAATTTTTTGTGTTTGTATCTGTAAAAAGTTAGTGATTATTAGAATTTTCTTTTGGTATTTTTTAATATTGAAGTTAAACTATAAAAAATTATTGCACAATTTGTAATTGCATTAATAAATAAGATTCGGTAAAAGCTTTCTATACAAATTTGTATATTTTTATATTTTCGTCTAAACGAAAAGTTATGAAATAAAAGTTTGAAATTCTTGTTAAAAATAAACTGTCGGATACATATTTTTCGTATCTTTTTTAAATTTGTGAAATTCTTTTCAAGCACAGTGAATATTTTTTGAAATTTAATTGCAATGAATGATGATGATATGAAGAGAAAAATGTAAGAAAAAAAAAATGTTGGAAAAATAAGTGCCCTCTATTGATAATGACTTTCACTAAAATCTGTAAAATATCCAACTTCAATGAATTGAAACAATTTAATTTGTAATTTTAATTTGTGAAATATTTCGAAATAAGAGATTTTATTAATTTTTTTTTATGCTGGGAATTTATTTAGATTTAATTTTATCTAAATAACTTAAGAGGGCTATGCAGAACACTCTAACTACAGGTTTTGTTGATATCTTGAACAACTACCCTACTGAAATTGCTTAACTTAGTTTAAGGAGTACGAATTTTAAAATTCTTATTTCAAATATTAATTGTTTGTTAAGTCTTTTCCTTTTATTATTTTGACAGTACAATCAACCATAAATTATTGATGCATCAAGTCGAGCGGACTAAGCGATTAAGGCACTTAGCATTTTTAATTATCACCTTTTTGAAGGAAGATCTTATTTAAAAAGGGCCGGCATTGTGTAGCCGAAAGGGGCCGCTACAATTATAAATTGAAATGCAACGCTGTCACGAATGAGCCTCTTTATAACCTTTAGAAGAACATACAAGTTTGAAGGAGAGTACTGCTAGAAAATGATGTAAATCTTAGTGCAAGTGCACATAAGTTTACATACATGTGTTTTGTAATGATACTAAATTATTTATTAAAATATTTATTAAATGCAAAACTACTACATTGCTTACTTACATCTTTTGCTTGCTGATTTGAATCCTTTTTTATTATAATTATTATTATTATTATTATTATAATTATGAATTATTATTATTATATTTAATTTTAATTAAATGGTGGATTAATTTTAAAAAATGTTTTATTCAATTTGAATGATTTAACAGCAGTTGTTTTGGTATGCAATTGAAGAAAATGAGAGAAATGAAAGTCAAATAAAACTTATAAAGACATAGAGACATAGAGAGTTAAGACAATATAAAGTATAATTATTTCAAATATATCACATTATAACTACTTGAAATAAATTATAAATATGATTTATTATAATTTTTAAGGCATAGAGAAAGGCTATTCGTTCTCCATGCCTGTTTGCAATTGAAGAAATCCAATTACATTGTCTATTGACTTGCAATTTTGCATAGTTGTATTTTACAATAGTCTCATAGTCCCATAAGAATCCAAGTTATTGGCTATGAAAAATCCAAGATAAATGAGCCGGTATCAACTAGATTCTTAGTATGAGTAAACATTGAAAAATATTTCCAATGTAAATGACGCGAAAGTTAGCAAGTTTTAAGAGTTATTATTTCATGGTGCTACACTAGAAATTTAGGTAATATTAGATGGATTCTACTATTCCAGTAGCATTTATCTTCACTTAAACTTACTTCTCATGGATGGTTATAATTAAAAGTTCAAGATCTTGACCTACTTCATCGAAATTTCTTATAGTAGTTTGTTTTGTAAAACTTTAATTTAATAGATTTTTAATAAATTTACAATAAAAAGTAATGCGTTTTAAAACGTACAAGGAAACGAGATAAGATCTAAAAAAAAATTATAGTCGTTTAGTTTAGTTAAATTGTAATTAAAAAATGGAGAGTAGTGAATATAGTTTTGAATTAATAATTATATGTATAACATTTTAAAGAATAATTATTTTATAGTATTTTTGTAAAAAAAAAAAAATGGAAAAAAGAAAGAGGAAAGCAATGGACGAGAGTTTGATGGGAAACTATAATTTTTTGATGAAAGCTAATTATAAAAAATGTATTTTCACAAATTATCAACAATAATTAAATATAAAAATTTTTTTTTTAATATACTTATAAGTTGATTTTGTAATTTAATGTCATAATGAAAGAAAACAAAGAAAACAAATTAACTAAACAAAATGATAAAATTACATTTTATTACAAAATTATTTTACAATTTATTGCAGTGTAATGCATGCAAATTTAAATTAAATATATATGTATATATATATATATATATATATATATATTTACATTAACGACATGCTTCAAAGTAAATGCTGCATTAAAGTAAATTATTTTATAAATATAATCGAAATATATAAAAATAAAATACATGCTTATTAAATGATTCATTTATTGTTTGTTAAATTGTGTTTAAATATTTTTCAACATGCATTTCAAAATATGTTGAAGATTATACCAATAGATAATTTAACATAAATGATATACAAAAAAAAAAACAAAAAAAGAATTCTTTGCTATTTCCAATAGAAATATTTTGTGATTTATCATGAAGTTTTTCAAAAAAAAAAAATAATATTTTAATATGGCAAATAATAAGAATTTTAACGCACCTTTATATCGCCACCGCCAGGTGAATGCTTAACATTATCCTTGGAGCCGATTTTCGGTTTAGCTTTCTCTTTGAAATCCATTTTAATCGTTTCAATCTTTTTATCACCACCGCCTGGTTTATGATTTGCATTCTCCAAAGATCCTATTTTTGATTTGGCATTCCACTGTAATTTTGTAGAAATTATCTACAAATAATTTGTCACACACACACATATATATATATATAGAGAGAGAGAGAGAGAGAGAGAGATAAAAAAGAAATGAATAGAGAAATAGAAAATAAAGTTAAATAAGGAAGTAGTGTCAATGCCATTGCTTTTCGATTATTATTATTATTCATTTGTTGTTGTTGTTTTTGCTGCTTTTATAAATAAATTTGCAAAGATAAGCCTTAATATTAGTTAGTTTTGCTTGAACTTTCAATTTTATATGGTTTCTTTTATGTGACGAGTAATTATTTGTACTTAATCAATAGAAGCGAGGGCGTTGTCTTATGCATCAGAAAATGTAACGATATTTATGCTTCTTATGTGTCTCTTTTACTTTATTATGAAACCATATTTCATAATTTGTTGCTATAATTTTTTTCAGTTTTTAATGTCTCGTCTCACAATGCGTTAAATCAAGCGTGAAATTGAAACTAAAATTTACTATCCGAACATACAATTAAGTTCTTTTTGGCGATTACTATTTAGTTAGGGTGATAACAGTTAATCAAATTAGTCCGATAATATAAAAAGGAAATTTTAGCAAAAAGTTCTATTATTTTTTTGATTTTATTCATCATTTAAATAGATATTCAATCTAATTCTTAATTTCTCTAATATCCAGAATTGGCTCACATTTGAACCGATTGGTTCAAAATCAATTTCTGTGAGAATTTAAGTGTATTAAATAGAAATTTGTAAGATATTTTAAAGAAATTTCAACTAAAGCCAGAATAGAATACACACAAAAATGGCTAAAATGGATCAATTTTTATAAGTACGCCCCATATAACCCATTTTTTTAAAAGAAAATTTTCCAATTTTCCATATATTGTCAACACAAGTCGCGACAAAATACTTTAACCTAATGAGTCAAATAAGTCAAATTCATATTGAAATAGTCCATTTTCCATATAAAGAGTTGTTTTTTTTTTTGTTTAATTTTACATAATTTTAGGAAAATTATTAATTAGTAATTATTAACCTTTTTATCACCACCACGTGGTGTATATTTTTCATTCTTCGCTTCGATACGTGGTGTAGCTTTAATTTCAATTTTTTTAGATTCAATTTTAACGTTACCACCACCAGGTTTATGAGCAGCATTTTCTAAAGATCCAATTTTAGAACGAACTGCCTTCAAATTAGGTGAAGGTGCATGGCCCACTTGTATTTTATTCATTGGTACTGAAAAAGTAAATTAATATTTCGTCATCATTTAATCAATTTATTTGTATTATTTACTAAAACTTGAATGGAATTTCTATTAAGGATTATTGAATAATAATAATAAATAAAGTATCAGTTGGAACATTAAAAACTTTTATCTCATGAGATACATAAATCTTCTTTATAGACAAATAAATGCTCTTCACCGTTTGTATCAAATTGAAGACTTAATTTGAAATATTTATACGAAACATTTGGGGGATTTAATGAGAAATAAAAATTTTATTGCTCCTTAAAGTATTTTGAAATCGTTCACACTTTTCTGCTTTTCAATACAAAATTCCGTATTTAAGTTCTTGAAAAAAAATTCCTCAATTGTGAAGAAACATTTAAATTAATTCTCAATTAATAGAGGAGAATTTTATCGAAATTAAATTCAGTATGAATGTAGCCTTATCTGTCTGTCTGTCTGTCTGTCTACCCGTTTGCCTTTGTAAACAGTCTTGCGTCAACAGTCTTGTTGTCAACTTCAGAAGCATTATTTTTCCTTGTACGTAAAATAAATCATTTAAACGACACGCCCCTAATATTTAAAGTGCATACAAAACTTAGAAAGAATTATTCAAAAGAAAAATTCATTTAGATGATTTTGTTTAACTTACCTTTTTTAGTTGGTTCAGGTTCAGGTGTCTTCAAAACTAAGCGATTCCTTGAGGCGCTACGTGATTTTGTCGATTTGGCCGAAGGTGTAGCACTTTCAGGTCTTGATGCAATTGATGATTTATCTGGCTTAGATGATGATACAGATGTTGGAGATTTTATTGGTGAGCTTGGTGTACCGGGACCGTTGCGCTCCTTCAAAACCAAAAATACAAAACAAACAAAAAAAAAAAGAGAGCAAATAGAAAATAACAACAACAATCGTTATAGCAATTACATTAAATTGTTTGCTATTTGCTTTTAAAGTTTTTAAAGTATAAAAGAAAAGTTAATAATTTTAATTACAATGAAAAACTTTGCATCCGCCGTTATAATTAAATGCATTTTCTTATTTTTCTTATTTTGTTTTGTTGTTATAATTATTATCTAATTTTATAGAATGCAGGGGAAAAAAAAACCGCCAAACCAATAACTTTTTTGTTTATATTTTTGATATACGATTATCTCTGTCTGTGTGAGTCTAATCATTAACAATGATTTTTTACAAATGTTTCATAATAATCAAGATGACACCACCATTTTCAAATATTTGGGTTTTTCTTTTTCTCTCTTTTTCTTTTAGAAGAAATAAATAATAATTATAATAAATAAAAAGGAAAGTAAACCAAACAAAAACGTTATTTATTTTGTTTTTTTTTTATTGTTTTTTTTATTGTATTGTTTTATCGATGCAATTATTTTAAGCATTTAATTGTTGTTGTCAATGTAATTGTTTGTTTTTATTTTTATTTTTTTATTCTTTTTGTTGCTGTTATTATAACAAAAACTTCTTCTTACAAGCAATGTTCTCGATGCATGTAAATTTTGTTTTGTATTTTTGTTTTGTTTTCACTTTCAAATAAAAATATTTTCTTTTATATAATTTTTCGGTTCATGTAATTTAATGTGAAACGAGATAACTACAACTAAATGTTTTTACTTTGCATTTGTTTTGTAAAAGTCTTTGTATTTGTAAAAGCAGCATTTTATTGGGGCAAAACTTTTTTAAGGATATAATTTTTTTACTTTATTTTATTTGGTTTTTTTTTCTTTTTTTTTTTTTTTGTATTATTCCTTATGGTTTTTTTAGTTTACCTATTTGACGAAAAAGTAGTGTAAAAATATTGCATTTGGCATATTTTGAATTAAATGTACTTTGAATATAAAAAGTAAGAACTCTAAATAAGCAAATGAAAAGCCTAAGAATCGCATGGTGAGGATTATCAAGTACCTGCCAATACTTTTTAATTAAGATATTTAACTTGTGAGAAAATCATATTTGGCTGGAGCCACATCTTGGTTACCCCTTAACCAAACATTTTACAGAGAGATCATTTAAATTTGTATAATTTCAGGTAAATGAGGCTGATTTGCCTGATTTTTGTATAGAGTTTGTAGAATAATGGCCTTACTACTTGTACAAAATAGAGGGTTTCCATCTGCTTTATTTAACTCTTTTTTTTCGACCAAAAAAATGTTTACCACATGTAGATATACGGACAGATATGGCCAAAATCGATTCAGAATTTGATGCTGATTAAGAATATTTATATTCTTAATCAGCATTTTAAAAAGACTCTGACGCTTCCTTTTGGGAGTTAAACAAACATAATGACAAAGTTAATATATACCCAAAACTCTAGGTGCTGGGTATAAAAATTTTAATATATCTGAAAAGTCTGCTTATATGTCAGTCTTTCATTAAAAGCTATTTAAAATATGAAAACTTTTTTTCCATTTAAACAGTTTACCCAAATAATGGCCGCAGATTTGCTCTAATTGTTCAAAATAATTCCATCTCAACCATTTTTAATGGTACAACGGCTTAAGGTTAAACTTCATTACAATATCAAAACTCATTAAAATATCTTAAAGGTTGCATAGAAAAATCGTGAAATGCCCAGGGAAACAGAGGAACAGACAGACTTAAAATGTAATGTTTTAAAAAGTTCATTGATATTTTCACATTGGCCGCTTTAATTAATAAGCCTATATTTTAATTTTATAGTTTTACGTTCATGAAAATTATCTTTTGCTTCTTTTTTTGTAGTCTTTTCTTGCTTGCTACCCAAGAAGGGTGCAAGAAAATAATATAAACTGCCCTTTACTTTTTGTTTCAAGAAGAGTTGTAAGAGAATAAGGAAAGTAGCATAATTTCGGAAAATTTCCTTGAAACGAGTAAGTATGAAATCCCTTCTTAAATTATGGAATAAACTAATGGAATTTTCTATTTTTCGAAAGTGCCAATTTTGGATTTGCTTGACTGTTTGGTGACGTGGTATGGTGATCAACTTCTTTTTTGTTTCCCATAATTTTTAAATAATCAGCTTTAGCTAAATTTATTTTTCTTGTATTTAAAATTTTTATATTTCAATTTTAATTAGCAGAAATTTGCTTTAAAATTAATTATATATTTTAAAATGTTTTTAAAAATTTTTTCATGTATCGCTTACTTTATCAATTCAATTAATAAATTTTAATAGATAAATTTGTTCTTTGCTTACTTTCTTTGTTTTTTTCTTACTTTCTTTGTAATGCACTTTGAACTTATTATACCATATTTTGTTAGGTAATTTCTTTATTGTTTTTTCTGTTTTTTTTTCCTTTTCTTTTTTTGTTTTTTGTAATTAATTTCTCACGCAAAATGTGTATTTTCTTGGCGTGTCAATTTTATTCTGATTGTAATAATTGTCATCAAATTTGTTGAAACCTCTTCTTTTTTGATTCTCATTTTTTTTATACCACCAAACAGGTTTGAGGTATACTTACATTGTCATTGCATTTGTGAAACTTAAAAAGAAGCCTAATATTAAATGCTAAATTAATTCAGCCATATCTGTCCGTCTGTCCGTGTTTTCGTATGCGCTAAACATTCTAAATAAATATGGATTTTAAACTTGACAGAAACATTGAAATTTCATGATATTAAAAGTGGATCAAATCTCTGTTTTGTAACAAAAATTTTAATGATTGTCACTCATAACTTAAAAACTGGAACATTTAAAAATACCTAAAAATGTCTATAAATATTAAGATCGTAATTTTATAATGCGTACAAAAAACGTACAAATCGTAAGTATAATGTTCTGAATTTCTACAACTATAAATTATCTGTGTGCTTCATAAAATACCAAATAGTTTCTGGGTGGTGGGTATTTAAGATTTTGTCTCCCCGCCCCCCCCCCCTCCCCCCTAAATATAATTTTCACACTAATTTTCTTTATGTTCAATTGAGCAGAACTTTCCGGTGTCTATACTGACCTACACTACTTGCGTTTTACAACAGAATAAGTTTATTAAAAAGTACAGCGGAACGTGTACTTTTTTTTAACCTTAAAATTATATTTTGGATGTATTTTACAAGAATAAGAATTTATTTTAAATGGGGATCAGATTAATTTTAAAATCATGTTGTGTTATACTTTGAAAACTCTTTAAAATGTAATATCAAAAAGTCAATAATTTAAGCCCATGTTTGAAAATGTTGACATCCATATTTTTAACTCTTTTTTATATAGCGTACCTTTTAAAAGATTTTCGTATCACCTTAGCTGCTTGTATGGAGGAAATATATTGCATAAAGTGTTATAGAGCCCTTATAAATCGACCTTAAGTCAAATTATATATTTACCTTAAGTTTGCCCGTACTTTTTTATTGCTTTTTACATCGTTTCTTTACACAATTCTATTTAGTTTTTCTTTGGCCCAATAGTGTGGGTTGATTTGTTATGTTCTTGCCTCACTCATCTTTTGCCAATATTTAATATATTTCATTAATAAAGTTTTAATTGTCATCGAATTCTTTTTTCACTTTTCACTTTTTTTAGTTTTTTTATACTTAATGTAATTTTTATTATAACTGTGCTTTTAATAAGTAACTTCCTTTTGTGGTATGATAAAAATTTATGATATTGCCTGCCTCTATGGTGTAAGAATTTTCACATAACCTCAAATAAATAAATAATTGTCGTTTATTAAGAAAATGATAAACATACGTTAACAAACAGTGGACCAAGTGATCAAGTGATCTTGATCTTGAATGAAATGTACTTCTTAGATTAATATTTTTATGATATATCAATTCGATGTATTAATTCAATGCATCAATATCGAATCGATGTAATAATTTTTGTGTTCACGATATTAAAATTTTATAGTGCTTTCAATAAAGCTTTTATCAGTGTTAGCTATGGGCGTGTCTTTCGACCAATTTTGTTCAATTTCACTCCCAAGCTGCGTTCAATAATTCAGACAAACTTGAGCTCGATATTTCCAATTTTACGACTCGGAGAATGTTTACAACACACATATATATAGACGGACAGACTGACATGTAAAAATCGACTCAGAATGTGATGCTGATTAAGGATATATATTATAGGGTCTATAATACTTTCATTTGGGTTTTGTTGAATGTAAAATTAATTAAGAGTTTACGCTTACCTTTTCTTGTGTTGATTCGTCGACACCACTGTCATTGTCACCTTCTAAAATTACAGTAAAAGATATGTTAGTGTAAACATTTCTAATAAAGTACGATTTCTTGTAAAATTGATAGATAGAAATGGCTTCAAAATGAAAAACAAAAATAATTTATTTAATTTTTCCAAAAAAGCGTATTTTGTTTTTGCTTACTAATATAAATTCTTGATTTCTCCTTATTTATATGGTTCTTAATTTGCACAATATCCGATATATTGGATACATTTTCGGTGTTATTCACAAACTCCGTTGAAATTGAATCATTGGCTTTAATTAATATCGGAGGAGAAGATGCTTCTTGCTTCTCGTTGAATTTAAAAGATTCATGATTTTCTTCTTCTTTTATTATGGGACCCATTGGATCGGTTTTCAAGGTTACCGATTTCTGAGGAGCCGTATACTTGTGTGGTGTTATTACTGATCCTACGACAACATCATCATCATCATTAGCCGACATAGAAGACAATTGCCTTTGCTGCTTAAGTTGTTGTGGCCCTAATGAGAATGATTGTGGTAGATTCTGTTGCAGGTGCTTCTGTTGCGGTTGATCCATGGGTGTTGTTGCTGTTATTGTTGTTACCACCTGATGAAAATGCTGTTGATGTGGCTGTTGCTGTTGGTGTGGTTGTTGATGTAGTTGCATTTGCGTTTGAGGCTGCGGCCTTGGACCAGTGGGCTGATTTGGTGCATTAATTCCTTCCGGTGGTCTAACAAAAGGCGGTCGATTAATTATTTGACCAGCAACAGCCATTTGTGGACGATTCACGGATTGTTGATTTTGACCAGATACTTGCGGTGGCCATAGAATCGTACCAAGGGGTCTTGATACCGCTTGACCAGTTGGACTCATTTGACCACCATTACCTTTCATCGTTTGAGGTGGCATTGTTGGCCGAATGGGCAAATTTGGTGGCGTTCGTGGTCCCGTAAATACAATCGCACGATTATCACTAGGACGCAATGGTGGTGCCCGCAATGGATTTCCAATCATTCCCTGACCTGATATTGCTCCAGGTTGTTGAGCTCTGGGTGCTGCCATCATAGGACGCGATATATTATTTGGATTTTGTGACCTTGGTCCAATCGAACCTTTCATCTACATCGCAAACATATATTTAATTCTTTATAATTTTTTTTTTATATTCTATTTCAATGTTAGCTTGTTTCCTTCACTATTCTTCTTACAAAAAATTCTATTTACATGTAACTATATTTATATATATATAAATATTTAAATGTAATCTTAAGGTCATATTTTATTGCCATTTTTCCAATTTAATGCATGCATTTAATAGTCGATTGTAATGAAATGAACCATTTTAATATAAATTATTTTCCAATCACTTATTGATTTAACAAAACCCATTTTTATACTTTTCACTTTATTATTTTATTCCAACCTTCTAGTGCCTTAAATATTTTAAGATAATTTAAATCTATTAATTGTAATAAGTCAAAATTTAATTACTAGACGAAATTATATAGATTTTAAAAGTATTAGCATTATGGGAAAAGTTTATTTTTCTATTTTATGGGAAAGTTCAATTTATATATGTGGAATATACTTTGTAAATGTTTGAGAGCTATTAGCAGGCAATTTTTAGATGTAACGGATACACTTTTATATAAAGTATATTAATATGAAGTAATAACAAAAACTTCTTGACCTTTAATCTAATTCTAATTTTAGATGTAATTAAGGAAAAATTCGGAATTTAGCGATTAATTGCAATCTTTTGTAGGTGTACATTAAAAGAAAAATTGTATAAAAAATTATGTCAACATTATTTTTATTTTAAAATCATAAATATTTTCAATTAAATATTTTATAAATAACTTACCGCTGTTTCTGTATCACCCATTTTTATTTTTTCATTTTTTTAATATTATTCATTTCATTCGTTTACTTTATTCACACCTATTTAGAAGAGTCTGTGTTATTTTTCTTTTTGAATTCATTAAACTGAATGTGTCAATAAACGATTTTCTAATCGTATTTATTTTTGTGGCATTCTCTTCATACAACTAAATCAATAAAATGTATCACAAACTTGAACAAAGCAAATAATAGAAAAATTAAAGATACCAATATAAATCAATTACTAAGGATTTAAACTCAAAAAGTTGTCTCATTAAATTTAATCTTTAGTATCATAAGCGGAAAAGGAAAAATAAAATTTCATTTATATTTAAATTTTAATATCCAAATATGTATAAATATAATTTTTTTTTGGTGTTGCGCCTTTTTTTTCTTTGTCTTTTATTTTGTAGATATTTAAAGGAACGTATTTAAAAAATAGATATATAAATGTTAGACAGAAAACCGGAAGAATGTTTCACTTTGTTGAGCTCTAGAATACGTGTGAATTTACTATCATAAAAATTAGAGTTGTACACAACAATAAACAGTAAAAGAATTCTAAAAGAAGACAAAGAATACCCACAATAGCAATAATTTGTAACATTTCATGTGCATTTGTATTTGTCTATGCTTTTATTTTTATGTAAAATATTTACCCCCATTGAAAGCCAATGTAATCAATTTGTTTGCGTGGCTTTGTGAATTTCATACAGAAAAGTGAAAGTTATTCTCTATAACTAGAATTCTCTCGTTATTATTGTCGTTGTTCAATTTTATGCTTCTATTGTCGGCTTCTTCGTTTTGGTTTCTCTTTATTGCCTTTCTTTGTTATTGTATTGTAATTACATTTATTTTTCAGAGTTTGTCGGGTGTCGCATGTTCAAAGTTTACAAAACCCAACTTTATAGTTAATACAAACATAACTAAGTATTTAGGTATATTTACTTTTATAAATAACGCATGCACTTTTTTAGTACAATTTATTTGTGTATCCAAAATACTTAAAGATTCATTCATTCCCTTAAATTATTTGTTATATTCCTTAAAAAATTTCAATCAGTTCGGGCATACCTTTACATTGATGTTTTACCAATAATATTCTGAATTTAAATATTTAGGTACCAGTTCGGAATTTAACAGAAACATTGAAATGTCTTACGCACCGAACAAATACAATACTGTACGGATATTGGGAACTGATTGCCGTTACCTTTAAGATCAAAATTGATGTATCAAATGCATTAGAAACATTAAAACTTTATAGTGTCCAGACTTTCATGTAAAATATGAAAAATTACTGTCTTTGCCATTTAAGATCAATTGATAATTTCTATTTCAACAATATTTAAGGCCATGTTGGCTGCTTCTCATTTATTTTTGTTCTCTCAGTTTTCTACGAAATTTCACCTTCTTATGATATCACAAATAATTTAAGTGCCCAGAACACTGATTCTAAATTTTAGCCATTTAAAAATGAATAAAGTCGTTTATGTCTTTTAAGTATAAAAGAAAAACTATCTTTTTTCCTTTCGTTTTATTTTTTCCATTTATTTTTTCCTTAATATTATTTTGCATAGTTTATAGTTCCAATTTTTTGTGAGCCTTTCCAAATAAGCACCAATTATTTGTTATATTAAAAAGTAAAAAAAAAACATGCATATGTCTTTCTCTCATTTATTACAACTTCTTCAAAATAACCGAAATACAAAGCAATACGAAAACGAGGAAAAATTTCAATTACTTTAATAATGATTATAATAATGTTAATGCTGAAAAAAAATGAAAAAATATTGTAAGTTCATGACAAAAGTCTTAGAATATTATGCATTTGAAGAAAAAAACTAAATAAATAACAAATAATAATCAAAAGTATAAAAAAATGTAATAAAATCATTCGAGAAATATTTATTTATT
Organism: Melophagus ovinus; assembly: GCA_023089585.1. NCBI lineage: Eukaryota > Metazoa > Arthropoda > Insecta > Diptera > Hippoboscidae > Melophagus > Melophagus ovinus. The sequence continues at coordinate 4,780,356 of JAKKIB010000253.1, forward strand.
AAGCATTTGTCATCATTTGTATAGTTCAATCATATTTAACTCAAGGATCTTTATATTATTAATACTAATGGTTCGTTCGAAAAGCAATTTATTCTTAACCCATGTAAATTTGCATTTTTGCGGACAATTTGTACTTATAATTGATTAGCACTATTTCTGATTAAGTAGAGTAAAAATTCTTCCTCGCAAATTTTTGCTCGCAAATTCTTCCCCAAAATTTTTTCTCACAAATTCTTTCTCGCAAATTCTTCCTCGCAAATTCTTCCGTGCAAATTTTTCCGCGCAAATTTTTCCTCGCAAATTCTTTCTCGCAAGTTCTTCCTCGCAAATTTTTTCTCGTAAATGTTTCCTCGCAAGTTACTTCTTTCAAATTTTTCCTCGCAGATTCTTCCTCACAAATTCTTCCACGCAAATTATTTCTTGCAAATTTCTTCTCGCAAATTCTTTCTCGCAAATTCTTCCTCGCAAATTCTTCCGTGCAAATTTTTCCTCGCAAATTCTTTCTCGCAAGTTCTTCCTCGCAAATTTTTTCTCGTAAATGTTTCCTCGCAAGTTACTTCTTTCAAATTTTTCCTCGCAGATTCTTCCTCACAAATTCTTCCACGCAAATTATTTCTTGCAAATTTCTTCTCGCAAATTCTTTCTCGCAAGTTCTTTCTTGCAAATTCTTTTTCGCAAATTCTTTGTCGCAAATTTTTCCTCGCAAAATCTTCTTAACAAATGCTTCCCCGAAAATTCTTCCCCGTAAATTTTTCCTCGCAAATTATTTCTTGCAAATTCTTCATCATAAATGAAAAATCTGAAGCAGTAGAAAAAGAAAAACGGCTTTCCATATCTAATAAACTCAGTGTAAGAAGAAACCTATTCATAGAGTTAATAGCCGCTTTTCCAATATCCTTTCCACAAAATAATCCTCTTAAATATATTTCATTAAATTGGATATTTTTATGGTTACAAAATACCTGGAATATCTCATTTGCTCTCACCATTTTGGCCCTTCAATTTATTGTAATAAATAAATTATAAAGAAAGTGCCATCTGACTGGAAAATTTTTGGACTACGTAGGTTTATAAGATGTCGACTTCAAATTGAATGAATATAGAATGAAGTAATGCATATCTAGCGCATTTCGGAGAAGAGAGTTTCATTATTAATATATGTATAAATTTTACCGTAAGAATATTTTGCATTACTCGTAAAAATATTTAAAAAGTTATATAAGTAGAATATTTTGTGGTTACATTTATTCATCATGATGTATACTCTTCCCTATTTTGAATATAATTTTAATGTATAGTTTAGGGTTACTACTTCTGTGATCATCTACAATGCAGTGCTAAATTTTATTCGCATTGAAATATAAATATTCAAAGGCAACATTAAAAATAAAACGAATGCCTCAAATAACGCATCATATTTAAGAATACTTAGAATAGAAGAAAAGAATAGAAGAATCTCTGCAAAATATAAGAAAAGGGTATTCTCAATGTATGCGTGTACATGGTGGACTTGTCTTATCGGTTAACGTATGCGGTTTTTTAAAATATTTTTAAGCGTATAATTTATGTAGATGCTAAGCATTTAACTAATAAATTAATTTTTGTATTGAGATTAAAGTTTCTTCTGGTATTTTACGAATGCCATGAGAAAAGAATTATTATTTAACATGCAGTGTAAAAATCTAGAAAAGACAATAAATGAGATATATCTAACATTAAAATTTGCTTAGTCGAAATTTTACATTTTAATTTTTTTATACAAATAATTGCAATTCAAGAATTTAATGGGTCGTATGAGTATTGCGTTGGTAACACAATTTAACAACAGTCAAAATATTTGCACAAAAAAAAAACAGTTTTAATTTAGAATAAAGAAAACCAGTAAAAAAGAAAAACTGTATTGGTAATCACCTAAATTAATTTAGTTTTTGAAAAAGAGAGAAGAAACAATAACAAGAATAATTTCTAACAGAATGTTGTAGTATATTTCAGCTTATGCTAACTAAACCATAATTTAAAACGGAAACGTTTAATGATTAAGTTCTTCAGCAGTCATTGAATACATTGCAAACAATTCTAAATACTAATATTAATATTACGTATATGTATGCAACATGTAGCTTTCTATTTTCTAAGAAATTTGAAAGCGAAACTTTACCTTTTTTTTAGTGCTGCTTTTAATGCTTTCATAAGAAATCTAGATTAAAATTTTCGCTGAGTACAAATATCGTTAGCACTACATAAAATATGGCAAAAGATCTAATTTAAGTTAGAAATTAATTTGGTAAATTAATTAGAAATTAATTTACCAAATTTCACTTAATGAACCGCCACACTTTCTTCAGTTTTAAATAGGAAATTAATTAGGAAAATATCTCTAAAATTTGGTTTGAAATTTACATTTAACAGATTTACCTTCAACAGATTTACATACAACATAAATTTGCATTCAGATACATTAATGAGGTCCATCAAATGAGGTCTGAGAATGATCTCATTTAGATGTTTTCTATAGATGATTAGTCCTGGATAATGTTTGGTTTATGAAACGCTAGATTTAAAAAAACACATAACAACTTAAACAACAAATTTTAATTGCCTCTAAATACGTTTAATTGTGGACATAAAGAAATTTAAAAATTTAAGCTTTTAAATTTATAAAAAATTATTTTGTGTTTTGATATTAATTTTAGGCCCGCCTCAAATTTAGTTAAATTTATAAAGTTTTTTGACTTAATTTTTATAACGGAAATAATTTTGCAGAAATTTTTGAATAAATTCTCTTATTACGAAATTTGTGCATTTACAGTCGGCAGTGTTGTTTCTTTACAAAGTTTAATGAGTTTGAGTTTGAATTTGAGTTTGCATAATTATCAAGTTTCAGTTAGTATACTCATCAACATAGATCTACATTCTGAATCAATTTATATATTTTGAAATCTGCTTTTTCTATTACCAGAACTAACGATTGAAATTTCTGAAACTCTTCGTTTAAATTTTTGTGCAGACTTGTTTTACTCCATGATCGAGAACAATTTTAAATCTGCAGCTTTGCGCAATGTTTTTTTGATCACTTTTCATGTATGGGCCTTTTTGAAGCCGATTGGTATAAAAAAGAAAACATTTGAAATTTCTCTTATTATTTAACGAAAAAGGAAAAAGAGCCATTATTTTTATTGTAAGACGGAGTCTTTAAAAAAATAATTACACTTTTTAAATCATGTCTCCATGAAAATTACAACTTTCTATGGCAATAATGTAAGCCGCTTTAAAAATTTTAAGGGAAATTAATTAAAATTAAAATAGAAATTTAACGAGATTTTACATTGTGGACCAAATGTGAACTTTATTTGGTCTAGATCCATCAAACCAATTTTACTAATATTTTATATATGTAGATTTCTGTAAAATTTTACAAAACATGCAACTGGTCATTTTCTAATACAAAAAACGTTAGTTCTGTAAATGTACTGTAGCAATAAAAACTATAAAAATACACCGAGATTTGAAGAAAGAAACAAAACATACTTAACGTATCGATTTTTCGTTGGATTTGTCTTGTTTCTATTTCGTTTCGCGATTATTTTGTTCTCATTTTTTTTCAGCTTCGTTTTCGTTTGTGTCTTCTTCGTGCTTCGTGTTTTTCTATTTTCGCATACATCCAATGCGAGGGCAATAACTTGTGAACACGACAAGAGGCGTTATTCAATCATTATGATTAAAAAAATTATCATAAACAAACGAACAAAAGTAAGGAAAAATACTTGAAAATGTGAGAATGAAAATTGAAAGCTAAAATGTTTTTACATATTCAACACACATTTTTTCGTATAACTTAATTATCAGCACTATAATTTACGCTAAATAATGTGTGTATATGTGCATTTTTTTCTTTACTTTCTTTACTTTTTATATTAAGTAGCGTACCGTTTATTTAAACAGTTGCAATATAACTGATATTTCAAGTAAATTTTCAAAGAAATTTCTTCTCATTTCTATTAAGCTTTTCCTGCAACCTTTTTTTGTAAAGTTTTTTAACATTATTCGATTTACACATATGTAGTAGTGTAGATCTAACATTTGCCAAGAAATTTATAAGAAATGTTAGTTGATGAGAATTAAAGAAGTGTGGTGTTGGTAGATGAGAATGGCAGGGAATGGAAAGTACCGGTATTTTGTTTAAATTATTTCAAATTATTAAAATTTTTTTGAATATTTATACATAAAGTAAGTTCCATATTTTTGCTGTACACTCTTTCTCTATGACGGTATGAAACCTTGCGCAGTGTTTCGTGCGGATTAATGAATTAAATTCAATAATTTATTAAAGAAACATTTCATAAATATTTTATTAAAAAAATTCATATGAAATGATTGTTACACGATCTACTAATTCCAAGAGCCATAAATTGTTCTAGAAAGTTTTACCTAGGAAAAAATATTAAGCAGAATGAATGTTGTTTACACAATTTATTTTTTCTTCAAATAAAATTTATTTTACAATTTACTTTCTCTTCAAATAGAATACGTAATCATTTAAATGTAATTTGTTATAAATTTATTAAGAAATAACATAACAAATATGTTGTAAATATTTCGAAGCCATTTCTTACCATTTACAATTAAATGAATAAGCCAATAATTTAGGTACATACCTGCAAAAAGATAGAAAGAAAAGAAGAAAGAATGAAATTTGGCTGTTTTAGATTAAAAGTTTATGCAATTAAAATTTTATTATAACAGTTTATTATAACAGTTTACTTAAGATAGTAGATGTAGTCAAGTTTACAATCAAAATGTATAACAATAAAGTTTTCCAATGAAAAGTTAATTTGCTTTTGTTCTAAAATTTTTGTTTATTTTTTTTTTTTTGTATTATTTAGTTCGTTCGACTACAAAATGTAAGTACAAAACTTTCCAAGTAATAAAAAAAGCTTTTGAGCTTTCTGTGAAAATTCTTGCCACAAGAAATATTACAAAAATGTAAGTGGGGATATTTTTACTTATTATTTACACTTAAAGCGACGAATGAATGAAATTAAAAATGAAAGAGTTAAGAAATTATTATAATTATTTTGTATTCTTAGATATCAAGGACTTTCTATAATACAAGACTTACAGTCAATCAAAACACCAAATGTAACAAGAATCGGTTCAGGTTGGTTGCTAGACTTGCATTGATTCTAATACTAGACTTGAAATTTATAGACAAATTTCATGGATATTCATATCTCTAAACAAGTGTAGACTTTGCTTTTATAACTCTATTTTTATATTGACCACCCAGAGATTGAGGGTTGTAACATCCAAAACAAAATTCGGACGACCCTACAAAGTATATATATTCTGGATTAGCATCAAATTTTGAAATGACTTAAGTCACATCTCTTTGCTTGTTCCTCTGTCTATGTGTTGTTAACATTCTTTAGGTATTGCTCAAATTTAGCAAGAACGTCGAAAATTCTTGCAAGCAAGTTGGTACTCAAAATAGGCAAAATCGATTAAAGTACACGCCCACAATGCAACGTTAACTGAGAGGCAGTTTTTTAAAGCAAAATTTAGTGGCTTTTTGCTCATTATTTGCAAACTACGCAGGGTAATAAGGTGAAATTTTATTTAAGTAGCCATTGATTTATAATGTCTCTCTAAAAATCGCGCAAATTGGGTACGCCTACACAAAATTATATAATACCACAATTTCACTATTTAATTTTTATATTTTCGCTTATTATATTCTTTATTTTGTACATTCTTTTAAATGCACTTTATAATATAGACAATTTATGACAAATTGTAACAATTTTCTGTTCTTTCAAGTTCTTTATAAAAACTAAACTATTTTATAAAATGTTGCAGAATAAAAGACCAGTAAAATCTTTTCAACGATATGAACTAATTAAAGTTTCTTTAATGATGGTATCATTTCATACACTTCAATAAACTAATTAATTCAATTTGAAACGTTTCAAAAAAATTTTAACAGCAAGAACAAGAACAGTATTATGACACGCTTCTGATTAAATTACTTGTTTGTTTGACAATATGCTGCTCCCAATTATTTGGAACGAGAATAGAATTTCACAAAAGATGATTTACGAAAAAATTATAATTCTATCAAATTATTCTTTCAATTCTTATTACACCCTACATCACTTGTGATACGGGGTGATACTATAAATATTTGCAGGTGCTTGTAACTTCCAAAAGAAGTTGTGATAGATTCATCGTCTATTACACTTGTCGACTCAGAATAATTTCCTGATTCGATTTAACGTTCTCTGTCTGTCTGTCCGTCGGATATTTGTCAATGTAAATTGGTTATCAAGCTAGAGGTCGCAACTTTTGAGATATTTTAGTGAAATTGGATACATGAATGTGCTTTTGTCCCCTTGACGAATCCTATAAAAAATGGTTAATATTGAACCATTACCCTTTTTCTTGAAAAATCGCCTTTATATTTTTACATAACTTAGCGCTAAATTGTATTTTTATATGGAAAACCTTTAGATTAAATTTAGTCCACATTGGTCCATTTTTATAAGGACCTCTCAGGCAACGCTTTTTTCAAAGAAACTCATTTTATGGGCGAAAGTTTTAATTTGAAATATTTTTTAGCAAAAATTGGCACTACCTGGTATTTCAACATCAAATATATATATGCCAAATCTGGCCTAGATCGGTTACATTTTTGAAACTCCTCTCATGTAACGAACTTTCTAAAAAATTTTAAAATTACAATTTATTTTAATTTTGTTGGCTTGAAATTTTCTTATATCACTTTAATTACAGTAAACAAAGTGGTGTAGGGTATTAAAGAGGCGGCCCGGACCGTTTTTTCATGTATGAAAATGTGGTCCTTAGTTTTTTATTTACCGTAAATTATATTCTTGCATTTAAACAGAGAATTTCTGTTGAAGTATTAAAAAAATAGAAAAAGATTATTAAACAAAAATTAATTTCTCTATCTTTACCACAACTTTGTTTTATTATAACAAAAAAATGGCCAACGAGAATGTTTAGATGGTTCCATTATAAAGGTACAGGTTCCACTTTCATTTCCATTTCCATTGCAGAATGGAAGTTAGGAGAAGATTGGAAGATCCTGAACAAAAAAGTAATGCAATTATTATTATTCTAAAATAAAAGTTCGCTAGTGATGGTTCCTTTTTCCAATTGCATAATTTACGAATGTATAAATTTTTTGCCAGTTTGTATAAATTTTATAATATATATTGAAATTATTATTATTAAAATTGAGAAAAATTATTAATTAATGTAAGTGAATATTGCGAAAACGATTAGTAGAAAATGTGCTGCCGAAACTATTGAGAATCAAATTTCCAGTTTACGCTTCTTTTTCTATAAATGTTTTTTTCCTTAAAATTGTGGCTATAAATCAATTTAATAACAAAAAAGAAATCTAAGCCCAAAATTATCCAAAATACTGTCTCCTACAGAGAATTTTAGCTAAAAGTTGTATAACTTCTATCTAAAATCGTTTCTATTTGAATTTCTTCAATTTTTTTATATCTCTTTACCAATTAAGACTAATTTATGATCAGTTTATTGTCCACTTTATATAAAAAAATATATAAGGCATTATACAATCAAATTCAATTACAGCATTTGATAAGGATTTAAATGTCTGCGCAAATTTTAGTAAGATATCTCATAGATTGCGATTGTTATATTAAGCTTCTGTGAGCTGATTACAAACAATACGATTAAATGGATTTCAAATAGATTAGAATTACTATCACTATGAAAAGTTGAAGTATTGTTTGTTAAAGACTTTCTTACCTTCAGTTTGAAATTTATTAAATTCTTGAGTTGCTATAATAAGAAGCCTTTTCCAAGTGTTTCTTGAGTTTTATTAAATTAAATGAACATAATCAATTTTAAATTATTAAAATCTGAATTTGAGAAGCAAAATTTAAATGTAAATATATTTAATATTGAACTTGTCGATTTATGCAATTTATGAAGAACTTTTTCAATTTAATGATTATTTGGCGTAAAAATTTATTTGTTGAACAAAATCATCCTTAATTAAATTCTTCTATATAAAGAGTTTTATTAATTATTGAAATGATAATTTATGAAATGAAATTTATTTAATTATAACATGAAATTTCTTTAAATTATTAAAAATTATCCATAATTTCAATAAAACACGCGAAATATTAATAAATTTCTTTCTCTTTTTGTTTTATAAAATATTGATTAAACGTATAATTATTTTTGAAATAATATTTAAATATATGAATTAAAAAATCCAACTGAAACAGTTTCATTATTGGGTGTGGCATAACTTTTTCTTTTTATTTTACTTTTAACAAAGTTACATTAATCCGATAATTTATATGGCTCCGTCTTTTTATCTCTTCTCTTAATCTTCATTTCATTTAAAATAATGATTAAGGCAGCAGGAAGAAGGGGCGACATTTTATTAATCGATTAACTTATGACAATAACAATAACAAAAACTTTTCAATATTTATGATGAAATTGCTCCGTTTAAATAACAAGTCAAAATTTAAAATGCTCTCAAAAAATTCCATGCATGAATTTTGGTATAAGAACGAAATGTTGACTTTTTATATTTATATGAAATTTATGTATAAGAAATAAATTTGTGAAACAATGTTTTAGAAAATTGAACTGAATCAACATTTAGCAGAAACAAATGTTTTCAACTTAATTGCATAGAGGCTAATATTTTGAATTAAGATCAACTTTTACCAAAATAATTTCTCCATTGAAAAGTTACGTTAATTAAAATAGTTACGTTAATTATTTATTCAGAATAAAAACTGGCTGGTGTATGCTTTATTTATTAAACTCTAACGATCATTTATAAAATTTTTACTTTTGGTTTACTTCTGTTGCCTTATACTTTATTGATTTTATTCTTTTCTTGGTGGTGCATTTTTTATTTGGTTTTTTTTTTTTTTAGATTTTACTTAATTTCTTGCTACATGTGTTTATTTCTTCAAGCTAGACTTACGTTTCTTACACTTTGTTTAACACAATTATTTATAAGAGTTGATGGCTAATTAAAGTTTTAGGCTTTAATAGGCCTTAAAACAAACTGACCATTTATTTATACAAAGGTAAAACAATCTAAACAATAATAATAACAAAAATAAAGTAAAATCATATAAAATAAAATGTATCTATTTTTCGATTGCATTTAATTATTTTACGCTGTTACGCTTTTTCATTTAAAATTGTACATTTACATACGTCTAAACATTTCATTAATCTTCATATAATTTCACTAGACTTCACATTCATGTTCATGTTCATGTTCATGTTCATTGAAAAAAATATTTTAATATGTTTATTATGTAAATTCCATTACAATTTCAACATTTATCAACCATTCTTTCTATATTTAACGCAATTTGGTTATTGTTATTGTTGTGCTGCAAAATTATTTATTTTCTTTGTAAAATCTTTAAATGGAGAAAATAATAAAAAAAAAACGCTCAAATAACTTTGAATAATTAAAAATGTTTTATGTTTATAAAATTTATTAGAAACAAAAACAAAAAAGAAAAACAAAAAAACCAAAAAAAATTTTTTGTTAATTTCCCAATAAACGAAAATAACTCCTGTTACATTAAAACTGTTACTTCCTTCATGTTGTTAACTATTCCAAAAATATGTGTAAATATTTTGATATAACCGTAACATTTACGGCCACTGAATTTTTAAAACTTATGGTACAAGCTAATTAAATTTATTCAAATTAGACGGATGCAAGCAAAATAAAGAACGAGTCATTTCTGTTCATTTTATCCTTCCTTCAAAATTACTTTCTGAATTGATTTACAATTACCCATTTCCCCTTCTACGAAGGGGAAAATAGGCGGAGGAGCCATTTTTGTTAATTTTGTCAGAATGATTCCTTCAAAATTACTTTTTAAAGTGTTTCATAGTTGTCCACTTCTCCTTCTAAGAAGGAACAAGTGCCATGGAAAATAGGCGGACGAGCCATTTTTGTTAATTTTGTCAAAATAATTTTCTTTAAATTACTTTCTAAATTGATTCACAGTTGACCATTTCTCCTTCTAAGAAAGAACAAGTGTCATGGAAAATAGGCGGGCTAGCGCATATTTTTTACGATTGCTTGCCTTACAGAGCTTTATGTTAAAATAAAAGTACTTTTTATGTTTAGAGAAATTCAAAATTTTGATTAACCTTTTTTTTATAAATCGCCCTAAAATTGTATGTGAAAAATTTTATCATATCGCCGCATTTTCTGAATACACTCTACTTGCCATAGTCGAGCAATAACTATAAACTTTTTTAATATCCATGCACATTTGACTTGATCACAAATCACAAACCTTAGAAATGGTGAAAAATCTAACAGCATTTCATACTTCTCTTAGATTGAAGTTCAGTATGTGTTTTACATGCATACCCGCCGTGAAGGCTTAACTGCACGGTACACCTTATATACATGTCTTAATCTTTGGTATCTAGATTCAGAGCCTTCCTATTACACTCTGACTTAGTTCAGTTAGCCAAATAAGTCTACCCAGCTACCCATTTTATTCGGGAAATAGGACGAGCAACGCCTGCGATATGGGCACCGCAGCCCCCATGAAGCCTCAATATCACCACAATGGGCTTTATCAAAACTGGTGATATCGTGGAACCAAATTAAATCTTTGGTCGGACCTGGCGTATCATAATGCCCCCTGATGGCCGGCAACATCAAAGACCATATCATGAACCACTCTCAGTTAAGCAGGTGCTTCTCGGGACTGGTTGCCCTTTTACAATGCAGACAAATCTTATTTTTGATTTTTTTTTTGTTTATTTGTTGTATTGAGCGAAACCAAAAAGTAAAAAAAAGCAAACAAAAGAAAAACCTTAAAATCGAACGAAATGTTTCATTATTTACAAAAAAATATCAAACTTAAAATATTTGAAATGATCAAATTTATTAGAGAAATCATTTAATTTGCATTTACTGCCATTATGTATTAAGTTTTTTTAAATATAAATTCTTATGCTAGAATCAGAAATGCTGGACAATTTGATAGTGATTAATTAAAAGAGAAATTCATTTAGCAAAATGTGGACCCACTTTGGAATTTAGACGTATTTGCTTTTTCTTCATATAAATATAATGAAAAATTTATTTAAGAGTTATGACATTTATTTGATTTAAGAGGCAAAAAGAAATTAAGTTATTAAAGTTTGCCCAAAATGTAAAAATCCATGAACAAATAGAAAGACAGATTTAAAATGATTTAAAAAGTGCTTCTGGATCAAATGACATAATAAAAACTAAATTCACGGCAAGATCTTTCTATGAATTGCAATTCATAATGGAGAGCATAAAAAATTAAATTACCAGCGGTTATAAAATGAAACTTCGAAACGGTCTTACCTAAATTTCGTTTGAGTTCAACAGTCTTAATCATAATCTATTGCAAAGGAAGATTCCGTCTCTTACTAAATTTTTAAATGCAATCACATAAAATTGTAGCATTTCGGACTTTGTTTAAACTACAAATATAGAAAAATTTATACTTTGTTATGGGAATTTTTCGATTATTTGTTAAATTAGTGTGCCGGAGCACTATGAAGCATTTGGTTGTTGCTCTTATTAATCCTAAATTTTTTGGACTCGATTTATTGTTTACTTGGCCAACCAGTTATCACTGATGATTAATTTTTACTGGAGCTGGCGCTTCAAGCTAAAATTAACATTTTTCTAATCTTATAGCATTCAATTATTTTGTGGAAGAAATGAAAATTTTGCTATCATCTCGATTCCCAGGTAATTAATTTAACAACAATCAACGAAACAATGGTAAAAACTATCAATTTAGGTAAAAACAATAGAACAAAAATCTCATCCCAATTTCATATAATTTTCCAATCGATTTTGTCTTATAACTTTTAATTTTTACTTTTCAATTTTTACATCTTGCGTTTACATTCATTGTGCGTAATGTATAAAATTATGCGTGTAAACTTTGATAATTTCTCATTATAAATTTTCCTTATTGCTATTGTTATTCCTATATTTGGTTATTTAACAAGCAGACTAAAATGTTATAATAGTAATGACAGCAAAATATCACTTATTATAAACACTTTATAACACAATGGTCCATAAATTTTTTCGATTTCAATAAAAATTGCTATAACATTTGCATTCCTAGAAAAATTTTTACTTTACAAATAACACAATCGCTCCAATGTTTCTTTTCTGCATAAGTACCAAGGATCTGCTTCTGCATAACGATTCACATTGATTCTTTTTTAAATATGCACCATTTTATTTGGATTAAAATTCTTTCGGTAAGGCAATAGTATTAAGTCGTTAGACTCTGAAAGACAAATCGTGAAAATTGAATTCAAAATTTAATTCATTCAAATTAATCATAATTTTATTGAAATTGTGAACCAAAGCATCAGATAATCATTTATAGTATGTTAAATTGCTGACTTCTTGACCTATGTGTTTTGCACTGAATATAAACATAGGTAATTTCAAATAGACCGGTTTTGTTTCTGTTTCATTTTTTAGATAAAATTTATTGATTTTATTAATTAAAAAAAAAAAAAGAAAAAAGCTTTTGATTGATAAATCAAATGCAAACATGAAGAAGTCATCACTTGTTGCATCAAAAGTGTTTAATGTAAATTACATAAGACTTTTATATATTTATATGTAACTATTACATAAATAATTTATTGGAATAGCGTGCTTAGGAAATGTTAAATACTAGAAATCAGTTGTTTTAATAATTCCGGCATAACGTGGCATTTTTATTTTAAATTACATCACTTTATTGAACAATTCATTCACTAAATTGTTCTCTTCAGCTCCTGCTTCTAGAAAGCATTTAATATAAATAAAGAGTTAATATGAACACATTACAAATATGAAAATTTTCGCAAATTAATTTGTAATTTTTGTATTTAAAAAAATCTTTTAACTCTTCTTTTTCAGATTTTGAAAATTATATGAAATTTTAGAAAACTAATTAATTAAATAAATGTAATGCATTTAAGGCATTACATTAATGTTTCAATTTAAGCTGCCTAGATGTTTAATCTTATTTCTTTTGTATTTCAATTTATATGCTAATTATTTAGTATAACATTACTTTAACACAATTAACATTAAATATAAAAACATTTATTAACCAATGACAGGGAATGATAGACTGACTGACTACATTTAATACTAACGAAGAGAATTTTTTCTCTTCGTTAAACAATTGCGTAAATAGCGAAGAGTCTTTCAGAAGCGAAACATTTGCAGCAATTCATTTAAATGCATTAGAAAATGTCACATAAAAAAATAAAAGTAAAAAAAAAATAAGGAAAAAAAAAAGGAAATAGAGGGTGAGAGAAAGAGAAATCGAGAGAGATCAACAAACTAAAAGTGTGACATCTCATATATATTTATAACTATCTATATATTTACATACCTATAGATATTTCATTTATACATCCAAGAAGGTTAATTATGGCCCGTTAAAGGCACAAGCGGCTCTTTAATTCGACTCACATTTAATTTAGGGTTGTGTTAGGTATTTCATTTTAAATTTGAAAATATTATTTCCTTTTTTGGAATTTCAGCTCATTTTAAAATTTTCTCATCTCACATTTTTTTTTGTATGCTACGAAATATCAATAATGATGAATTTTTTTCACTATAAATGACAAAATCTGTTCTTTTGCAGTTTCACAAAAGGAAAGGCAAAGATATTAAGGAAACTCTTGAATCTTATAAATAGTTAAGCTTAACTGGTAGTAGTTTCAGTTTAATATTAACTTTGAAAGGTTAGCAAAATATTTATTTAGATATGATTGCCATTTATCAAAGATTCAAAAAGTATTTCCAAAGAAAAAAGGAAAGATAAATAAATTTCTATCGAACATTCCGAAAATTCTAATTGAAATTTGCTAATTGAAAATTATAAAGACAAACAAATTTTCGTTATGTACTTTTTCGAAAAATGAGTTATTACAATTGCCCTTTGTACCGAATAGAAGTGGCCATACCAGTGTAAATACATTTATATCTACATATTTCAATTTATAAATATCTCTAAATGTCTCTCTATCAATTTATTTATTGTACATGCATTACAAAACTGGCCTTTTTTGAGAAATTTGTTTACGTTATGGCAAAAATGAAAAATTAATTATGCAAAATAATTAAATATTATTATTACTATTAATAATGCATATAAAATGTCAAAAATAAAAGGTAAAAAAAAAATAGCAAACAAATAAAAAACATGGAAAAAAGTTCAAACGGAAAAGGCAAAGACACAATTGTGAGAATTATGGTCACCATTTTTTTATTATTATCATAAATTACTTTACACAAAAATATTATGTTTTCCATTATTTTCCTTTTATATTATTTTGTTTTTGATATTTTTTTCTTTGTACTTATAATTTGCTTAACATAACATTTCATTGAAATTTCAATTATTATTTACATTTTTTTTGTGCGGTGTTTTTTTTTTCGTTTGTTTGCTGTTTTTCTGTATTGTGTTTTTTTTTTATTGTGTTTTTTTTAATGAATATAATAGATTAGATTTTATATTATAGCGTTCATTATTGTTATCGTACTAAAAATATATAAACCCTTCTCTGTGCATTCTATTTAGCTTTTTGTGCTTTTTTTTTTTTTTTTTTTTTGCTTTTCTCTCAACAATGAGCTCATCATTTGATTTGTTGTAAAGTGCATTATACTTAAACTTTATTTTTACTGTTATTATTATTATTGTTGTTATTATTGTTGTTGTTCGTTGTCATTTTACTTTAACATTAATTATTAACTACTTACTAACGATGAACTTTGTTTTTTTTCCCCCGTTCTCATTGTTTTACATTCTTCATTTCCCTGCTGGCCACTCTAAATGTTATGCTTAGAATAACGGTTTAATTATTTGATATTATTATGAAATCATCATTGTTAATAACAATATTTGAAAAATTAATATCCATATGAAATTAACACTTTACATTTGTTAATATGTAAAACTTTTTATTTCATTGAAGTTACACACAAAAAACAAATTCATAAGAAACTTGAAATTGAATTAAATTTTTCTTTGGGATGACAATAAAAAAAAGATGAATTGGAAAATATTTGTACCATTTACAAATTAGTGATTAAATTCTTTCGGATAAAATGAAGCTCATTTATTATAAAAAAAAAAACCTTAATTTATGATGTAACTTACAAAAAGTGAAGGTAAAAGCAGTTCTCAAACAGTTTGGCTGTCAAGTTTTTAATAAAATCCATTTCAATTATTTAAAACTTATCTACAAATATAAAAAGTTTGATTAGCCATAAAATCAATAGGAAATATCTATAAAAATTCCAACATGAAGGCATTACTAATGGAGAGATTATTAAATATTTATTCTTCCACCATAAACAGTACGTAAAGCCTTAACATATAATACCGGCGATTTCATGGTGCGTTATATTATGAAATAAATGTTATTGTTGTTGCTATTTTCATAAAACCACCAGAGGATTAGACCAAGGAAACGGCATGAAATACTTTTAATAGTATTTTTTTGGCCTTGTCAGGCGAACAATAATGCGCTCTTAGACAAATTTACCATAATTTAAAACAATCATTTCATGAGCCACTCCCAGTTGAGCAGGTGCTTCTCGGGACTGGTTGCCCCTTCGCACAGACGGACACGCGAATAAACAGATGTCTAATCATGTTTAAATAACCATGAGAATATGAAGCTGATCAAGAATATACTTTATATTTTACAGGGTCTTCGACGCTTCCTTCTGGGCGTTACAAACGCAATGACAAAGTGAATATGCCCGCAACTTCTGGATAGTGGGTATATAAAAGAATTATATAAATTGAAGAATAATTTTTTACACATCTGTCTAAATTGTTACTTTTTACTGTTACTTATAAAAACCATTCAACTCTCAATGAAATGTTGTTTTATTCTAAACTTTTTGTTATGTAAAGTTTCTGCTTAAAAAATTAACTTGTCACTGATTTTATAATAAAGTTGATGCCTTTACATTTGAAGAAATTTTGTAAAGACTAAAGGGCGCATTCACTATTAAAAATAAAAATAATACAAAAAAATACATTTTGTTATTTTTTATTTGATAGAAACATTGTGAAAAAAACAACGAAAATATTTTTCTGCTTTTGTTAATTACGCACTTATAGTTTAATGGAGTACAAAGAAATGAAAAGAGTAAATATTGATAATAATTTTCTTTTTATCTCCTTCTAACCTCAAAAGCTACCTGAAATGTACATTAGAAATTACGAATGTTTAAAAATAAAAAAATAAAAGTGGTGAAGAACGTAGGAAAGCAAGCAAGTAAGCTTTATTGAAGAGTGACTCACAAAGTTTTTAGGAATATACAAAAAAAAAAAAAAAAACAAAATAAAAAAAAGTCATAATAATTTATGCGAAATGACACGGGTATGGGATCGTGTGATATGAGGGTGTAAATAATCGTTAATTGAAATGCATGAAAAATGTTAGAATTTCTTATAAAATACTTTAGAAAAAGAAAGCAGAAGAAAATTGTAAAATAAAAACCAGCCCATATTCATTTCATTTTATATTTTCATTTATTTGTTATATATTATAATAAAAAAATATTATTATAAATTATAAATAGTCAAATTGTACATAATAAGAAATGAGTTTAAACAAATAGTCGAATTAAATTTAAGTGGGAAATTTTTTTTTTGCATTATAAGTTTCATAAATTGACCTTAAAAACTTTTAGTTATGCAATTTATTTTTAAATATTTCTCATGCGTGCATTATATATATATATATATATATATATATATATATATATATATATATATATATATATATATATATATAAGGGGTGACATATCTATTTGTCAAAGGCCACACATTAATTTTGATGAGCGTCAAGCGAACAAGCACTGCCCTAATGTTAAACTTTTCTCTTTTGTATTTTCGTTTTTAACTCATAATTTGAGATATTTTAAGGAAATTTGATATACATCCGGTGCAGAAACCGCATACGATTTCATTACTTTCAGCATCAATATTCTTTAATTACCATAAGAATTGTGTGACTTTATCGATTGCAGGTGCTGCTTTCCTTTCTACTTATCTCGATAAATGATCTAGTTTTAATAAAAGTGAGAAAATATTCCACTGAAAAATTTTATAAAAAAATATCTAATGTAGGACCCCAAAGTGTACTCTTTCTATGGTCTATGACAATTTATGGCCTATGACATTTTCTTGAAAGCGTACTCTTCATTGGGAGATAAAATGTTCTTTATTAGAATTTATTAGAATCTTCACCAGTAGTGGAACAGGTGTTATTATAAGCTTGTACAAATGTTTGTAACATTTAATAAGAATTAAGACAGACCCACCTGTTATTGGACCAAATCGATTCAGAATGCTTTGCTGATACGATTTAAGCCTGTTTGGCCGCCTGTCCGTCCAATGTTTAATGTTTGTCCATATAAATGTGCTATCAAGCTGCAGGTCGCAATTTTTAAGATATTTTAGTGAAATTTAGTACATAAGTATGTTGTTTGAAAAGAGGCGAATCTCATGATTTTAGAATTGGGTCATTTTTACGATCGCTTTCCATATAACGCCTTTTTCGAAAAAAATCATTATGGCTTGAAATTCTCTTATTTTATTTGAATCATATTAAACAAAGAGTTGTTCCCGATGGACCATAAATTTCTTAATTTTCTCTAATATTCTTCAATGATAAATTAACTGGACAATGAATTGAAAACATTACAAAATTTTACCTTTAATTGCGGCCATTTTTTGATTTTCTACATTTATTCTCATTTATTCGACAAATTTTTATGGTTTTTTCTTTTTTTTGGCTTTTACTTTAAAACGTAAAAGTGATTAAGAAAAAGAAAATGTAATGGCCATATTTATTTGAGGAATGGTATATTTAAATTTTTGAATCATTTGGTGGGAAGTCCTTGATATAAATTTTTGATATTAATTTCATTCAAATGTAATTAATATGCTGAATAATTTTCAAAAAAAGTACTGGCGATACTGAATTTTTAATTCTATTCATTTTGACACCAAACAAAATCTGACATTTTATAAAAATAAAAAATGGAAAAAAAGTTATAGTACTAATGAAGGCCTTACTTTTTTTTTTTTAATATTAAACAAGGAGTGTTCAGAGTTTACGCATACATCTACATTTTGTAAAGTGTTACCATCCTTCCAGTTAATAACTTTCTAACATTGTGCAAGAATACAAAGAACCGTTGTAGGCAGACATGCCCTGGCATGTGTTCAAGTACATAAACGTTTATAAAAGCAAAAAAAAAAAAAATTTAATATAAAATCATTACAAAAGTTAAAAATGCAACCCTTCTTGCACAATTTGTACAATTTTTCCTTTTTTATTATGCCTTTTGTTGTATTTGTGCAGTCGATAAGTTAAACATGTTTTAACACTTTTCAGTTTGTTGTAATTCTTCTTCTTTCGTTCGTGATATTGTATCTGATATAATGCAATTAAATCAAATGAGTACCTTATTTCCGAATTTATTAATGCCGTGCATTTTTATATCCACCCACCAAATGATGGAGGTATATTTATTTTATTACATTATATTTGTAACGCTAAGAATGAATCATCGCAGATTCTACAAAGTAAATATTTTCTTGATTAGCATCAAATTCTAAATCGATTTAGATATGTCTGTCTGTCCGTACGTCAAAATGTGTTTTTGTGTTTTTCCATGTTTTCTTAACCCCCAAAAAAAAAGAGATACTGAACTCAATTTTGTCAGGAATTTTGAAATTTCTTGAAGGCCAGTTGGTATTTACAATGGGATCCAAAAGGTTAAGAACGGACCAACAATGCAACATTTGAAAGTGGACAAAATCCATTGAAGGACTTGCGATATAAATTAAACAAATTATAAACTGTTAGAAGTTAGAAGAGGAAGTTCGTTTTATGAGAGAAAGTCCAAAAAGTGGATAGATCTGAACGACGTTTGCAATACTTATTCGGAAGGATTATTCAGAAATAATCTAAGTTCGTTGATTTTCATCACGAGTGGTATAATTTATTGTGGGTTGTTGTAACAATTAAGCGATCTTACCCATAACTTTTTCCGAATGTCTTAAGGCCAAAATGGACTTTTATAAGAAATTTCATTCAAATATCTTTTAAATTATGGTCATTGTATTTTGCTGAAAAAATTTACTTGGTGAGACAATAGGCAGACCTAAATAGAATTTGAAAGTGCTTCTAAGGCAATCGGTATAATCGCTAGTGGGTTTATCTTAAGATCTTTTTGGTGTATACATACGTATTTCCGCATGAACACGTGTATCGCATTTGCAGGTTATAAATATGTAAAATTTTAGTATTTTGAAAATGATTTTGGATTTGCCAAAAATGTACCAGAGACAGAGAGAGCGCTGAAATCTAATTTGAAATATCAGTGACAAATGTACATTTAAAGACAATATAAGTAAATAAAAAATGTATTTGAAAAAATTGAATAAACAATCTCCCTCCAATTGAATAAGAAATAGAATACAAATCTTCTCAAGAAATTTAAAGGAAATTATAAAAGAAATTGCCATTTGTAGATTAAAGTACCGAAAACTTTTGTCATCATCGTCAACGAACAATGATTAAGCATAAATGAAACTTTGACCTTTAAAGAAGTTAATTCTATGAAAATCTGAGATACTCTTTATTCACGGTATTTTTTTTTTGCCTTGATATGGCCGGAAAATATAATTTTTAGATTTGTAAGTGTAAACTTTATCACTCACCTATCTGCTCTTTATTTTGTTGTTGTTGTTGTTGTTGTTGTTGTTGCTGCTGCTGCTGCTGCTGATTTTTTATATCAACTGGCAAATGTTGTTGCTGATGCTGATGCTGTTGCTGTTGCTGTTGCTGCTGTTGTTGTTGTTGCATATCCGTTTTAGTTAACCCTTGCATTGGTAACTGCATTTGTTGTTGTTGTTGGTGTTGCTGTTGCTGTTGCTGTTGCTGAATGATTTGTTGTACTTTCATGTCATTTATGTCATTTAATATTGATGGAGCAGCCTCCATAATAATGGAGCTTTTATCGAGAACATCGGCCATTTTTATCAAAATTAAATTTTACACTTTTTCTCTGAGAGAATTTTAACAGGAAATGCGCACACGATAGACAACCTGAAGCACAATTATCCAACACACAAAATCTGACAATGCACAAGTATGATGTGAAAATTTAACGACTTTATGCAGAGATGAAATTAGAAATTTCCCCCAAAATCTCTTAATGTTCTTTCTTTGCTTTTGATTTTCTCTACTTTTTTATTTATCTCTTTTGGATTCTTATATATAATTTTGTGCAAATATTTTGTGTATGTATACGTTTACTTTAAATGCTCAATATAACTTTTTATTACTTTTCTCTGTGTTTATTTTTTTTTTTTGTTTTGCAAATTTTCATGTAAAATGTTAACACTTGTTTTCTTTTTTCTCTTTTTTTTTTGTTACAAATAATTTTTCTATTTGTTTTTACACTTTTTTGTATGATAAATAAATAGAATGAAAGAAATTTCTCTCATCAAGAAAAGAAAACAATAAACCATTAAAAAATGTAAAACGGAAAAATTAACAAAAAAAAAAAAGACCACGCAAAAATTATTCAATTGAATTTTAAATGATTAAATTAGAATGTAACGATAACAATTTCAATGGAAAACTTATCCATTTATTTATCTTTATATTTTCGTTTAATTATTTATAAATTTTATACAAAAAAAAAAAAGTAAAAAACAAAAAAAAGAAAAATAATTCAACCGGATTTTGCGCACCTTTTATTAAATTTTAAATGATTTTCTTTTCCCTTAAAATTTTCAATATATGTAACGCAATTTTTTTTTTAAAATCGATTGTTTTGTTTTGCTTTACTTTCCTGAAGCTGATAATTTATATCTTTTTAGTTAGATATCTCGTCTTCAACTGATTACTCGCAACGTACAAAACAATTGTTAATTAAAGTTCAAGTAAAAAGAAATTAAAAATGTGCAAAAAAAAAAACATAATGACATGATGTAAACTTGTCGACTTTTTAAAGCTTAAACTATCCAAGACTTTCATTTGTAAGCTTTTTTGGTGCAAGGGAACTTTCCTTTTGCAATTGAAATCTATTTTCCATCTAAAGTTTATTAAAATACGGAAAGTGTTAGAATTTCTCCGAAAGCGTCATCTATATTTTTAAAATTATACTGTAATTAGAAAAAAAAACTTTTAGTGAACTTTTCCAAATCATTTAGTCCGGTCAGTGCAAAAATGTTTAAACTAAAATTTGTAAAATTTGTAAAAATTTTAAACGTTTTACAATTAAAGCAAATATATCTTAAGAAATTACTTAATTCATAAAGAATAGAAGAGTTGCAAAAGTGGATCATTTTACTCCAATTACGTACAAATTGTTATATCAAAATGTCCATGTTAAAGCTTTAAAGTTCTTCATATTATACGTCTCAATCACAAAGAAAATTCTTTAGGCATGGCACATAAATTATAACATCTAACATATATATTCCATATTGATGATGGATTTGATTTTTTACAGCAATCACCCAAAATTTAGGGGCATATTAATTTTGTCTTTATGTTTGTAACACACAAAGGGAAACACTGGAGACCCTATAAAATATGACGCAGAAACAGAAATCTCGAGTTCAAATTTAGTAAAAAAAAAAAATATGAAAAATATGAGGTTGGTATTGAAAATGGTTAAAATCAGTCAAAAGATATGTCCACAGTGCAGCTTAAAATGTTGCTTAAAAAAAAAGCCTGGATTTTTAAGTCACATTTGGTGGATTTTTTTGTATTATTTGCAAACTTTAAAGTGTTAAGGTTATTAATTTCGACCAAGCGAAATTATGCAATACCAGATTTTCACTTTTTCATGTTTACTTTTTGTATCTACTGAGGATAAAATTATATAGGTCCAGCCAAATGTAATTTCCTTTCTTGTTTTTAGATCGTCATACAAGGAGTGATGAGGCGTGTTAAAAAATGTGCAACTTTACCCACCTGTAATACCATTAATCTTTGCCTATCTGGCCAACAGATATTCATCTAGTTATTAAGCGTATAAAAATTCAACCCAACAATCATATAAGTATAATTAATCGAGCCACGTATACATTGGAGGCACTATAACCAACACGAAATCAAAACCAATATCATAATAAAACTTTCAATTTTAATTAAAACTGTGGATCTCATGACGCCACATTAAATTTTTGGATTGATTTCGCAGAACTCATGTATGCATTAAAACCTTTACACAGAACCGTACTCTTAGATGAGCTCATGCTTCACGGGAGAGATAACCTCAACAGAGTTACATGGGCATTGATTAAATCGATTCAGGAACTACCATCAACTGAATAGATAATGTAAAAGTATGTTAAACCGTACAAAATAAGAATAATACGTGGGAGAATATGATGACGTTCATTTAAGATTTCTTAATGTTTCTTCTCACAGTGAGTTGCAAATGAAAAAAAATTTTTTAAAGATACGTTTCAATTTACCGTAATTTTTTTTAGAAAGTATTTCACATTTTGAAGATAAATGAATATTTACACCAAGCTTAAAGACAGAGAGACAGAGAGACAGAGAGAGAGAGAAAGAGAGAGAGAGAGAGAGAGAGATTTAATTGCATGGTGTTAAGAAAACTTCCAAGATCTTATTACACTAATGCGAAATAACATTTTAATGGATTTGAGTCCCTTGAACAAAAAAAGATTGTTACAAGAAAATTTTATCTTTTTATTAAGTTTTCTTTCCTCTTATAGGAATCCATTTTCCTTTTTTTTTTTTTCTTTATTGCTTACACAGTATAACATTATTATCGTTGTTTACAAGTAAATGGTATTTTAATTTTATACAATTTTCTTCTTGGAAAAAAAAAATGAACAACAACAAAAAATAGCAAATATTGGCAATTTGTTTTTTGATTGTTTGGTTTTTCTTCTTCTTCTTTTTTTGTTTTTTGTTTTTATATACAGAAAGTAAAATTAATTAATATAAAAGTGATTTAATGGTTTTTCTACTTCATGAATGATGTTTACCCTCTTATCTTTACATTTCATTTAATTTTTATCAATATTAATATTTTCATTTTATTCAACATTATTCAAATGATTTGAAACAAATTTTTCTTTTTGCGAGAGAGTATACTGCATTCTTTCATTCTAATTTGGATTCTTAATGATGTGACAACCTTAAATGGAGAGATTGATTTTATTTATTTCATATGAAAGTTATATATGCATAGTGTTTGTATTATTGATTTATTAAAGTTGATCGGCAAGAAATTCTCTAAAAATATATATTAAAAAATTGGAAGAAAAATCCAAACGAGAATAATTAATTTTTATTAATAATAAAAATATATAACTAAATGTGATACTTAGCAAGCAAATTTGAATTAAATTAATTAATATTAATATTTAATTCATTTTAGATGAAATTTAATGAATAATTTCTTTAATAAAAACAAATTTGTTATATATTAGAAATTTGACACATCTCTGATATATTTTTTAACTAAGGTTAATTAGCAAAGTCATTATTTTAAGCTCTTAAAGATCACGTTCTAGGAAACTATTTTGAGCTAAACATTTTGAAGAAGTGTTTACAGCATTTTACAAGAACGCTTCTAAAATTCAGATAGATGTCATTAATAAATGTTTATACACTGACGTTGCACTGATCTGCACAACAACTAAAAGGGGAATTAAATCATCCATCCTTTTGAAATTATTTATACTCTCTAAGTCTGACGATATATCTAAATGTCTATTTATTAATGTCCTTCTTTTATTATAGGATGCAATTTTTGATATAATTTAATAAAGAATATTATAAAAAAAAATGTTAATTTAATGGTGAATGACATTTGAACCGATGTCATAGAATCATTTCATGAATTTGACATCTTGAACTTAAAATGTTGGAAATTTGAATATTTTAACTTAATTTATTTTTTTGTACTTACTTGGCAAGTTTTATGCAAAATTTGCCAAGTAACTTTCTTCTTGAACCCTTTGACCCATTTTTTAAAAAATTCAACGTTTAATATATTTTATTGGCGGAAATTTTGATATTACTTCTTTGACTTAAGAAACTTAATAAGCCAAATGATGTAGAGCATTTTATAACTCATTTTCTTTGGTTGAAATTAAATTTTTTCTTTTTTTTTTTTTTAAATTACTTAAGTATTTATGTTAAATACTTAATTCATTAAGTACTTTTATAATTAATATATAAATATCTAATACATTTTGGACTATGCAAAACATTGAATTTCTATTGTAAATTTTTGTTAAGCGTTTATTATTTAAAGGCCACTTTTTGCTTTTTTAATGAAAAAGTGTTAAGTGGGAAAAGCAAACAATAACTGAATGATTGAGCAAAATAAGTACACTTACTGTTTAATCGAAAACAACTGGATCACTCATCATTCTTTGGACAAATTCTGGATACAAACAATACAAACAAGCATATGAAAAATCATAGATATATATTATTGGTTATTATGATTATTGTGATAATTGTAGTGTACAGTGTTCATTGAATACGTATAATTAGACGGGGTGTTATGTTTAATACAGAAAAAAATAAAACATTTATGTTGACCCAGAAACCATAGAATGATCCACATCGTTATAGTGTTTGGTGATTGGAAATGGAGATAATTGTGATTGTTGTTGATTGTTGATCCACATCATCATGTGAATCATCCATGAATATGCAGCACAATGTCACATAAAAAATTACACAAAAACAGAAATTAAATATTAAATTAATGAAATTTTGCTTTTTAAAAACTTCTATTCTTTTTTTCTTTCTTATTTTTTGGTTTGAATTTAATTTCAGAAATAATAAAAACTAGCACTTACGGGCATAAGGTATCATGCCTTCATCATCTTCAGGATCCATACAATCGCCAAACAATTCTTCCACTTCTTCATCAGTCATGCATTCACCTAAATCAAGTAAAATTTAAAATAAAAAACCAAAAACCAAAAAAAAAAACAAAAATTTAGTAAATTTTATTTGCCATTAGTTTCAAAAGTTTCTTTAAAGGCATAGCATGAATGTTTAGCCTTAATTTTCTCTATGTAAGTACCAAAATTTAACAAAGAATTATTCTTACCCAACGATAACAGAGCATGTTGCAATTCAGCCAATAGCATTGTGCCATTTTCCTGTTTATCGTATAATTTCAAACATTCAAGGAAATCTTCGTAGCAGCCTTGCTCTTTCTCTTTCTTAACTTGAGAATAAATTGGCAAGAATTCATCCAATTTTAATTTTTTCTCACCACGCTTCTTAGTAGAGCCCAATTTTTCAATTGAAGCTAATGTTGGATTGAAATTGAGAGAGCGCAGAGCGTCACCGAGATCGTAGGCATCAATGCCTTCATTAGGGGAACCCATAATATCGAAAACGAATTCGATGTCTATTAAAAAAAACCGCCATAGAAAAGATTAATAAAATTTCATCCAAATATTGTCGCTAAGAAATTAATTAAAATTCATTAAAATATTTTCTAACCTCAAAAAAATTTCTCTATCAGAATATTGTATCCGAATCATTTTGCAATAAAGTCATATAACAGAATAGATCACTAAATAATCTAGAATTCTTTTATTGATTATTTATCAAGATATAAATGACAGATTTGAAAGAATTATTAACATGCGCCCTCTCTGTCTCCCCTACTCCAGTGCTCATAACGCTTGTTCATGTTGCCTAAAGAGTCTTAATAAATTTTTCTAAAATGTCTGGCGTCTTAAAAGGCAGAGATCACTTTACATTGCCATTCCATTTATGATGAACTCACAATAAAATTTCTTTCGATAATTATTAAATCAGATTTAATTTTTTCATTACAGAGAGAGGAGACTTGTTTAGGAAATGATCATTACCTTGAATATATTTTTATAACATTTTCCAAATTTTCGAACAATTTTATGTCACTTAATTTTTTATTTTTATTTTTATTTTCATTGTTGTTTGCTTTAACAAACTATGGCATATTTTGTATAAACTTTTAGTAATCGGACACCACACGAAAATCAAATTCCTTAAAGCTTTTTATATTATTTATGCATATATGTAAATGGCGACTGGCGACTGGCGACTGGCGACTGGCGACTGGTGAGTGAATGAGTGAATGCGTGAGTCAGGTGAACAGAATAAATGATTACTTAATAAATTGCTCTAAACAAAAAAAAAAAAGAAGCATGCACACGAATAGATTGACCATAATTAGACATTTGTATATTTATGTATCGTATGGCGTAGAGACCACACACTAGAATTTCGTAAGAATGCATAAATTTCTAAATGCCTGACTGATATTATTAGCATTTTATATTGTTGATGACATAGACATGAAATGAATTTTTTTGTATTATTATTGTTATATTTTGCTATACGAATTTTCCGCTTTTCCACATTACATGCTCTTGCCCGGGTGTCCGTATACGTGTACGTGTACATGTACGTATAAGCTCATATGCCTTCAGTTTCATATTAATCTTCTTCTATCTTTAACTATTACAATTTCTAATGCTATTTCGAATATTGCCTGCTGAAATCTATTTACAAACGAATAAACAACAGCGCACCTAACGTAGAAAAATTTATATACAGTTATATTTGCGGTTTCTTTTTGGTTTTGTACACATTTTCTATGTGATGCGTAGAAATTATTTTTGTAGTTTTGTAGTATTTTCTTTAATTGTTATTAATGTTGTTGTTAATGTTGTTGTCATATTTTCTTGTGGTTGTTATTTATTTTTGTTCTTTATGCATTGTTAAAAATAGACAATTTCTATTCTATTGGCGCATACTTTAAAAAGAAACTATTCATGTGCGATGTTGATTTCATTTGCATTTGAAAATTATTAAAACAAAATTAAAAATGTGTAAGAGAAAAAAAAAACGAAAATAAGAAATGAAGCAATTTATTTTGCTATTGCATAAGAATTTTTATGTTGTTGCGTTCTTTTGTTTTTTTTTTTGTAGCTTTCTCTACATAATTTTATACATATTTTTCCTGCTATTTTCTTTAAATTCAATTTTTTTTATCACATTTTGAGGTTAGATTTTCAATTCAATTCAAACGAAAATTTCAATTGAATTTTCTTCTCATTTATGACATGTTCAATTTTCATTTTCATTTTTATTTTCATTTGCATTTATATAAGACTTACTCTCAAGTTCACGTTTTGGTATATCGGCCTAATTATTTGAAGACAATTATATAAATAAATAAATAAAAAAAAAATAGAAAAAATTCAAATAATTAACAATAGCACATTTTTATTTTTTATTATTATTTTCTTAAGATATCAAATTTTTATATTTCACAGGAAAAAAAAGCTTTTCCTTTTTCTTAGTAAAATATTGAAAAACTCCAGACTCACCATTTTGTCTTTATTGTTGATAAAATATATGAACTAACTCGCTTATGGGCTCGGTCTCGACTGAACACAACTCGTTAACAATGGCATATAAAAATTGATATTTAGATGGATATTTGAGTATTGATCATTTTTCAAATATCCCATCTAATTGGAGAATTATTTTCAATTATCTTGCCTTTCTGAAATTCTATTTTAAAATAGCCAAAGAGAGATATATCAAAAGAGAGAGATGCCAAAAAAGAGTGAAAGAGAGGGAAAATGAGTATAGATTGAGAAAAATTGAATAGATTGTCAAATTTTTGACCAGCGAAAAAGTAAATATATTTTCAAAGACACTTTTTCATTCTCTCGCTGTTCATATGTCTTTCATTTTTTTTTCATTTTTCATTTATATATAATTTTGTATAGATTCATTAGTCTCTCTTTCATGTATATAAATAAATATATTTTATATGAGATTTCACTGCCATCTCCATTTTAATTACCAAATGCTGACTTCTGGCCCATTTGAATCATTGAAATTTTTGATCTTTACATCACATTTTCCTTTTTCCTTTTTTCTTTGTTCTTTTTTCATTTTTCAATTTTTTTTTTTCTTTTTTCCTTTTCTGTTTAATAAACTTTCATGCCAGTTCAATTCAGTTCTTTTCTTTTCTATTTTTAATTTTCTCTACAAACTGAACTGAATTGTGCGAATACATTTTGAATTTATTTTTATGCACACACCTCCGTGTACATGTTTATATACGCATCTACATACGTATAAACTTTTGATAGAAATTTATACATTTCTTCTTTTGAATTTGAGACTTTTCTTTTCTTTTTCTTTTTTTTTTTTCATCAAATGACAGCTACAATAACAATAATAGCAACAACAAAAGCAATAATAGCAATATTTTTATACAATTTATATTTTAATAGGAGGGAATATTTCTTTGAATGGTAATAACATGTCTACACTTGATACGCATTTAAATGGATACTATTAAAGAATAAAATATGTGTAAAATTACATAAAAAGTAATTTTCGATAATTTAAATTTTGCATTACATTTGATTGGTTGAAAATTGATAACGATTGGCTTAACTTACTGCGTTAGAATTTATTTTACATTTTTCTAGAGGTTGAGTCAGAAATAAGAATTCGAAAGTCTTTCGGGAAGTTATTTCGTTTCTTGTGTAGAAACTGAATTGAAATGGTAACATCACTAATCATAAGCGATAAATTTCAGTAATCAATCAAGTCACAATTTTCATCTCAATTAATACCTAATTTTCACTTAGTTTTAACTGGTTCTTAAGCATGCATTTTTAACAATAATTTTAGCAAGCAATCGTACTGAATGATTTACTGAATATAATTTCTACCCATTCTATAAAAGAAAAACATTAAAAGTGACGAGGTACCGCCACTCATTCGAAAACTATTGCACAAACTATATTGAACTTTGCCAAAAATAGGCCTTGCTACATTAGTAAATAATTTATAATAATTATACGCTTTAAGTTTGAAGTTACGTATAAAAAAGAAATATAAATCTAAAATTGTATGCTAACCGAGTGACTTTATTGGAAAGATTGTTGTACAAAAAAAGCCCGGCATTACAAATGCTAATGCTTATAAGGTATTGCCATATCGATGGCATATCGATCTATGTGTTAGCTTGAAAAGTCAAAATATTTGAGGTGTGGCCATTTTGGGGTATACACGCCCTAAAATGAAACCTAAACCAAGTCTCATTATTTAACATCACATCATCTAACATCACAAATCATCAAATTCATCATATAAAAATTAAAATAAAGAGGCTTTTAGAGATTTTTACAAAATGTAAAAATTTTTCATTTGGCGCTGGCTAAAAATTATTTAAACAATTGAAATATTTTGCGTATTTTGTTAAAATTATTTTTAGTTTCATTAATTTATAGAACAACTATAAAAATTGCAATAACATTTTGTTGCAATGATGTGAATTAGAATTCCTTAAAAAATATTCTTTCATTATCGATTAATGATTTCTCTATACTTTTCGAAAGATTTTAAATTCTTTAATGCACAGGAAAAGACAAATATTTGAAAAATAGTTCTGGGGGTTATGAGAATTTTAATTGCTTTTCAGTACTTTAATGCATTAAATAATGCGATTACATGAATCTTTGCTAGTTCGTTAAATGGATCATGTAAACATTGAAGTTTTCTATAAATCTTTGCTTTTAGACAATCGCAAATTATATATTTTACAGTTTTAGTTAATTTCATTCGATAAGAGCAAACATTGAAATATTCAATTAATATTAAACAAAAAGGTTTTAGATGCTCAATGGCAAACAGAAGTCAACTCTTACAAGTTATCCAGGTGTAACGTATTTACAAAAAACAAAAAAAAAAAATAATTAAGAAAATAATATTTGGTGGGGGCCGAATATTGGATACACACCATCCATGCACATTGATATTATGATTCAGAACCTGATTTAATTTTCTAGTAGTTGATGGAAAACATAAACATAAAAAGTATAAAAAAGTGAAAATTTGGTATTGTAAGGTTTAGCATTAAAGTGGGAAATTTGCATGGCTTTTTAACAAATATAATAAACCAATTGTTTAGCCAATCATACGAAATTTCAGTTTCCCACCTTTTGCAATTTGCAAATAATGAAGAAAAAATTATTACTTTTTATTTAAAAAAACTGGGGTGACCTCAGTTATCATTGCACTGTGAACGATTTCCTTGAACGATTTTGCTCATTTTTAATATCAATCTGCCTGCAAGAATTTCCAAGTTTGAGCTTATTATATTTTTTTTTTGCAATCGAGGAAGTGTTAAGGACATATGTATAGGCGGATATGCGGACAGACGGACAGACATATCCAAACCGATTCAGAATTTGATCCTGAGTGAGAATATTTTACTTTGTAGAGTCTCCAAGGCTTCATTTTTAGTAGTACAAATATAACGATATGAATGAATGAATCAATCTCTGGGTAGTGGATATAAAAAAGACATGAGTCACACCTTCATAATATAATTTTTATATTTATTTAATTTAAACATATTTTTAATTGACTTCCATTAGGTTCATATATAAACAAAGAAATAAAAACCAAAACCTTAAGGAATTTAAATTTCTTCCTTCTGCCATATTTTTTTCCTTTTTCATATATGCGACTTTCATTAGAATACATGCTTCACGTAATTCATTAAAAAATCCTATTATAAATAGTACATAGCAAATATATTCATGCTATATGGGTAACTGTTGCACAATTAAATTACCCTGAACTTTTAACACATGCCATTTAAGGCCATAAGTGTCATGTGTTGCAATTTTATTGTTGTTAGTATGCTTTTGGTATTTCTATATTTCTACCATATGTTAATCGAGTAAACACAAAAGTGTTATGTAATATTTAATCACCATATAAACTATAAAGCAACAAGTGTCAATTTAAATCACAATTTGTATGCATTTTGTAATTGAAAATTTTTGTTCAATGAATTTCATTTGAATGAATGAAACTTTTTGATTTTCTCATTTTATGAATCTTATAAAAGCATCATATTTATATTTCTCTATATTTCTCAAATTATATGTATCTCTATTTGATTAAAGTGTACTAAAATTATCTGCATCTATGATTTTCCTATCTTTCAATTATTTATCAAATGATAAAAAGCTTCTATTGTCTTCTATTCTAATCTATTCTATTCTATGCTGTATTTAATTTTTGCACTTTTTTTCACATTTATTCTTATTTCTTTTATCAATGTATAACATTAAATAGGGAACACAGAGGCATAGAATCATAAACAAGAAGTAAAATGAAAACAATGCCAAAACAATTTGGTTCAGTAGGGCGTATACGTAACAAAAGATTTTGCTGCTTTTAATTTCGTAGACTTTTTCATGTTTTTGTATTTTTTTTTTCTTTCTATCATAAACTTGAATATCACACAATTAAATTTGATTGTTATTCTATGAAATTTTATGCATAATTATAATTTTTATTTTATTGTTATCACAATCAATTTCAATTTTGTGTAAAGTGTTCACAATGCGTTTGTAAAAAATACCAATAGAAAAAAGTGTACATAATAGAAAATAACTTTGCATTTCATATAAATTTTATATTTTTTTTGTTCTTGTTCTTTATATTCGTTTTCATTTAAATAAAGGTAAGGCTTGTTCAGATAAACAGCTCACTGAATGTTTTCCCTGCTGGGCTTGTATTGTTAGTTTCTAGAATATTAATCGCATATTATTCGTCTAACTGTTTATCTATACTTTCTAAGTAAATATAATGCCATATATTTATTACATATATAAAAATATCCAAAGAGAAGTAACAACTGGCATAACACAATCATAAATGAGACAATAAGTGAGACAATAAGTAAGACCATTTATTGTTGATGGGCAAAAAGTATGCCATAAATACGGGGTGTTACCCAATGAATATCTCTGTCGTAAAATTTTTATATAAACAGTTAGTTGTTATTGAATTTTAAATTAAAACTTATTATGTTGTAATGGAAAAATCTTTACTTATTAAAAATATTTTCTCTAATTAACACTTTAATCCATTGAATTATAAGCATTTCATTTAGTCTCTTACAATTGAATTTACCTTATTTCACATAGGATTTGTGACACCTTGTATTCATCAGTACTTTAAGCGTTCGTTGATAATGTCGTTAAGCTTCTGTTTAATATTAGCGAAACAGTTGCATCCGAACTTTGTTACAGTGTGATTAGTAAAAGAATTCATCTCATGCTATCCTTGCTACATTTATCCTTGTTAAATATATGTTTATTAAAAAGCAGTGAAAGATTTTAGTTTAACCATAAAACTAAATCTATTGTACAAAAAAAAAGTATAAGTTTGGTAGAAAAAATTATAAAATTCATTTTAATGGAGTTTTAAATCAATACAAGTAAGAAAAATTATCAAAAAAAAAAAGGAAAGAAAATCTATTAAATATTTATTTGGGTTAAGAGATTTTCACAATTAATAAATCACAAAATTTTGCCGTGATGTATACTACATTTAAATGTAAAAAAATCTAATAAGAAAATTTTTTTATTACTTTATTAATAATCACGTTATTAATTTATAGATAGAAATTTTCTTAAAATTGAAAATATTCCTCATTATATTTTGAAGTGATTATGTAATTAAGTGAAAAATTTTTGCCATTTGAAAAACTGTGTATATGAAGCGCCCTCTATCAAATGAGAAAAGAAGATTTACAGTTAAAGAGATGCGGAGTCTGCGTTTTATAAATGATATGTGTTTGCGTGTGTGTATGTGTAATTTTAAAAAGTACACATGCAAAATATCTTTATTTTTGCTTTTTTTTTATTTCTTCTTCTCATTTATTTATCATTTGCTTATATGTACACGAAATATTTTTATATATATAAAAGTTTTATTATGAATATAAAAGTTTGTTACGAATATGAATATCAAAACAAAAAATCGTAATTAAAGTCATTTGACTGTGAGCTAAAATAGCGATGACCTATATTTATCTAAGTGTTACCTTGTTACCTTGTTACCTTGTTACCTTGTTATATATACATTTACCAGACACTAACATTTATTTTTAAATAACATGAAACATTAGACATGCAAATACTTGTTGCTTCCTTTCTTCCTAAAATTCTTTGGGTTTTATTGATTATAAGATAATTGCAAAATGTTTTATACTAGAAAAAAAGAAGAAGCAATAGATTTTCTTCCATTCATGTATTTGTTGTTTGTTGAGCCTTGAACAAGATAATTAAAGAAATATCTTCGATTGTTTTGAGAAACGTACAAATTGAAAAAATATTAGATATATTAAATGTGTGTTTATTTTATATGTAAGTGTAACATAAAATGTATCTCAAGAATATAATTAATAATTAAAATATTGTAAACTATTGCAAAAGTTATAAAAGATTTTAGTTTCTTGTTATAAATTTTCAATGTTCAATGATGCATAATAAATTTGTATTTAAAAATTTTAATAATAATTTTATATTGAAATAATAATTAATAATAATGAAAACAAAAAGAAATATTAAAATAAAAATTTATATATAATTTGAAACTTTTGCTTAACTAAATAAAAGAATAAATGTAAAAAAGTCGAATGTACACGAAAAATCTCCTTCTTTTTTATTGATAATTAAGTCTACACTTTGAAATGGAAATTATCCTTGAAATGGAATAAATCCTTGAATAAAATTTGCCATTACGGACAATTAAATTGTTAAATTGAAAATTTTGATTATTAAATTGTGAATATGCCGAAGCATTTTTGGAGAAAGTTTCATTAGTTTCATTCATTATTTTTAAATATTTAAAATTTCATTTCATATATCCTGATCTTTTTTCACCTTCTCATTCTCATTGTTGTTTATTTATTTATTTTCAATTTTTTTTTTTTTATCTTATAGCTTATATTAGATGTTTTTTCATTATCATTAAAAATGGTTACTAATCATACGATAAATAATAATAATCAAATGAGTAATGCGAATAATTTAAATATTAATGAAGATTATCAGATTGGTCAAGATGATGGCTTACAAGATTTAGGTTTGCCTGTATCAGTACAAACATTTTTATGGCGTCAAATAGCGCCATTTATGCGCCCAAAATTAGGCAAATTACATGAAGCAAGTTGTATGGTGAGTATTTCAAATTTACATCAATATATATTTTTTATTTTTTTAATTGAATGAACAATATGAATAATATTCAAAGAAGGCACAATTTTTTTGCTTTATATTAGTTTAAACGGCAAAAGTAAAAAACCCCCTTAAAAAACAATAAAAATAAAAATAAAAATAAAAAAGAAAAAGAAATACGAAAAACGAAAACGAAATTTAAATATTAAATATTAAATATAAATAAAAGGCTTAAAACACTAGTTGAGTACAGGAATCGTAAATAGAAATGAAAATAAAAATTCAAATATAATAAATAAACTAAGTGTAGACATAAGTATTAATAATAAAATGCACCATAATTATTTGTATGGTTTCAATTGTGTTTTGCTGTAAATAAATTGCTTTCTTGTGTAGTGCAACAAAATACAAACAACAAATTACACAATTACACAGATTAAGTAACAATAAGCAACTAAAAAAAAGTGTGCGTAATTTTTTTTTTTTTTTTTTGAAAAATTTTTTGTATGAGAAATTGCTTTAGATAATTTTAAATCAATCGATTTTAAGTGATTTTTGTTATTTAAATATACTTAAAAAAAAATTGTTTTTTTTTAAATTTTGATAGAACAAGGCAACCATTTTACCCTTCATTTATATAATTATTTTTTTAATTTTTTACATTTAGAAAGAAGAGACATAAAATTTTAGATATAATTTTTGAGTTTAACTATGATGAGTGATGTTGAAAGTACGCTTCTAAAAAGAGTTAGATTCCATCAAATAGCTTAATCTAAAATTTTCTTTCAGACACTTACTAATGTATAAAAAAAAATTAATCGATTTGTGTTAATTATTTTAGATATTCAATTAAGTTTTACAAAACAATTTTTTATTTCACAAAAATTTTAATAATTTCTAGTTCATTCAAAAGTTCAGTGTACAAGAAATTTATTAAGCGGCTTAATAAAAATTTGTATTATTAAAGGGGCAATAAATATTTAATCATTCATTCAATAATAATTAATTAAGTTTTAATTAATGATTAATTAATCAAGTATTAATTTTTTTAATAATAAACTACAAGTATAAATAAATAATTAATTAGTTATTGGTGAAAGAATAAACAATAAACAAAGTTATTTTAATTCAATTAATTGAATTTAAACAAATTAAATGTAATAAATTTAAATTAAACTAAATACACTGGAAATTGATTGTCTATTAAATAAATCTCACATAATCTCATTATGCCGAATGTGATTATTTGATATATGTGTAATTTGGTCAAAATCATGAATTTCCAAAAATTTTTATAAAACACACTACATAAAAATGGGAACCAAAACAAAGGCCACATATTGTTCAAATGGTCCATTGTCAAATATTTTCATATTTTAAATGTTATGATCTAAAGTTTAAGTTCAAATGAACAATTATCCGTGAGAATTCGTAAAATGAGGCTAACAGATAATTTAATTTAAATTTATTGAGAAAACGACATATCATCAGGGCGGTCTTTCAAATATCCTACATTATTTTTTTTTATATTAATTAAGGCGTTAAAAATAAAATTGGAATTTTTAAAAGTTCATTAGAAGAAGTAGGCTTCAAGATATAGTCTGATCCAAATTTGCTACACATATTTAATAAAATCAGAAGAATACACTGCATACAAAATTTTATTGGAAACAATCGCATATTAAACTGTTTTTCATACATCGACGAGCGTTTTATGGTGAATTGGTCGTGAGAAAATTTACATGCACATATACCAAACAGATAGACGAACAATAAAGGATAAGTCCATCTCAAACCCATCTTAAATTCTTCAGCATATTTCAGTATCACAAAAAGTCTAGGGCACAAAAAGCGAACCTGCAATCATTCTATCAATCAATCATCAAGTAATGTCGGATATAAAAATTTAATTTGTTTAAATTTTCTCATGTTTTTGTTTTTTTTTGTTTTTTGCTTTTTTTTTTTTTAAACAATATCTATATAAATGTAATACAAACATTATAATTTATTAAATATAAAACTTTTATGTGCTTTTTGTCTTAAATACACTGACATTGGTGTAGTATTGCCAACATGCACCAGGACACCATGTAAGTTTCAATTGTCATAGTTTTTGCAATGGTTTCTCTATTTGCCTTTATCTATCTACCCGTTTGTCTATCTACTTACTTTTTATAAATATTTGGTTAAAGTTCTATATGTTTTTTTCCTCTTTAAGTTTACGTAGCATAACAAGCAAAGCTACACGATATATTATTTAATCCAAACAAAAAACAAAGAAGAAAAAAAAACTAATAACATTTTACCTTTAATATATTTTTTAAATATATTTTACATATTTTATTCTTAGCATTGCCTTGAATGCAATAACAAGCATTAACAACGTATTTGTCGTGAAAGAAATGAAAAGTTCATGTTTCAAATTATAAATATTCAATTTCATTAAGCATTTTATCGAATTTATTAGCTACTTTTATTTTGTAAATTATTGCTTGAATATGTTTATTTCAATTGAGTTTAAAATGATAGAGCACACCCATAAAGTTTACCATTACTATAAATTATTATGCATTTATGTACATTCATTTATTTTATGCTAATATTTTTTATACCTACCACCTAGAGGAGGCTAGAAGGAAGCTTCGCAGGTCTTATAAAATATATATATTTTGGATAAGCATCATATTTTGAATCGATTTAGACATGTTTCTCTGTCCGTCCGTCTTGGGGGCAACCAGTCCCGAGAAGCACCTGCTCAACTGGGAGTGGCTCATGAGATGGTCGTTGGTGATGCCGGCCATCAGGGTGCATCATGAGTCACGAGATCGGATCGAAAAATTTAATTTGGTACCATGGGATTACCAGTTTTAATATGCCCATTGTGGTGATATTGAGGTTGGCTTCGTGGTAACTGTGGTATCCACATCTCGGGCGTCGCTCGTTCAAACATATATATGCTTGTCGTGCAGGGTGCCATTTCCCGAATAAAATGGCTAGCTGGGTAGGCTTATTGGACTAATCTAATCTAAGCCCGGGAGTAATAAAAAGGCTCTGAATCTAGATACCAAAGATTAAGCCATATATATAAGGTGCGATACAGGCTTTAAATTGGAAGCTAGTCGTGACGGTAGCATGCACCCTGAGTGAGTGTCTACCAACGCTAGCGATCATTATGTACGTTTGTGTACTAAGCATTTGAGCCTTCACGGCGGGTATGCATGTAAAACACTCATTGCAATGTCCGTCCGTTTTTTTCGCATGTTTATTTATCCATGTATTGTTAACGTTTTCTTAACTCCAAAAAAAAAGAGATATCGTACTCAAATTTGGCAGGAATTTTGGAAGTTCTTGCAGGCCTGTTGGTATTGACAATGGATCAAATTGGTTCAAGAGCACGCTCACAGTGCAACGTATTGAAAGTGGGCAAAATTCATTAAAAGATATGCGTTATAAATTAGACAAATTACAAACTGGGGTAGAGGTTCCTTTTATGAAAAAAATTTGTAGTAAAAAAGTGTAATAACTATTTCCGGATGTCTCAAGACCAAAAAGGACTTCTATAAGAAATTTTATTCAAATATCTTTTAAATTATGGTCATTGTATTTTGCTTGATGAAACAACAGACAGGTGTAAAGAAAATTTGAAAGTGATTCTGAAGCAATCGATATAATAACAAATTAAATTACCAATTTAGACACGTCTACCCGTCTGCCTGTCTGTGTGTCTGTCAGTTGGAAGCATTCTCCTGGTCATAAAATTAACCATATCGAGCTCAAATTTAGCAAAATCATTGGAAGTTCTTGTAGGCAGGTTGATATTGAAATTGGGTAAAGTGGGTTAAGGGACACGCCCACAGTCTACAATATCTCTCCAAAAAGCATGCAATTTGGATGTACTTATGCGAAGTTATATCAAACTTTAAGTTTTTTATGTGTACATTTTCAATTTAGACTTAACAAATTGAATTAACTTATTCTAAATCGTAATATCATAGTGTTTGGGTGGTGCGTATCCAAAATTTGGCTCCAGCCAAATATAATTTTCTTACTTGCTTTATATTAATCTCTTTGAACAAAAAAATTTGTTCATATATAAAAAAAATTTTCTTTCTTTTAAATTTCAAAATTCACTTGTACAGGAATCGAAAGAGGCTTGCAAGGTATTTTACATTTTTACAGAATACATTTTTTTTTTGTCTTCATAAACACACATTTATCATCATTTATCGTAATATCTTAATATCATTTATAGTCCTTTGAGAAAGTTTTGGTACAAAATATCCAATTTGGTTTATCACCACCATTAACTAAAGCATTGGGCATTATACCACGTTGGCGTTTATTGCAAGCAGCATTGCCTCATGTTATGCATTGTGTTGCCGCTTTATTGCATAATCGTGTTAAAGATATGCAATCTATTGGTGCTGTAGAAACGAAATTATTATATACAATGCAATGGATATTACTATATGCTGCTGAAGAATGTGTCGATGATGAAGGGGACTCATTAGCTGAGGAAGTCATTACCAAATTTAAAACAGTCGATCATTATTTATTTTCTATACCCACAATAACGGTAAATATTTGTTTATCTATAAATTTTTTAATTTTCTATATCTACTTCTAATTGCTGTTATTTTTAAAAACTTTTTCTATTTAAAGCTATTTGTGTATTTATTTGCTCCCATTATCCATCATTTGAAAGAGTCTGATTTTCAAAATTTTCGTTTGGAAAATGGTATACGTTTATGGCAAGGTATGTGGGATAATCGAGCACCGGGAGCTCCATGTTTTACAGCACCCGTTAAGCCGAAAGCTCGCAATCTTTTATGTGCACCGACACCAAAAGGTTCTACAGATATATGTTCCGGACGTAAGTTATAATTTTTAACACAATAAAATGCTATTAAGTTTTAAGTGTCTTAAATTAGCTAAAGATCTAGGGAAATGTTTCCAATTAAGATGATGTAGGAAAATCTTTTGAATTTTAATACAATAAAATCCAAAGAGTTGATGCAAGCTTAGAGAGCTTAATATTACATTTCAAATTATTAAAAATTATTCACAAAAAATAATGAGACTATTTTAAGGTGCTTTAAGAAGATAGATTTAGTATAGAGATTTTAAGTATTAATATTGATAAAAAGTTTTGTTTTTAAATTATCTCTGAATTGATTGCTTGTGTTTTTAATATTTTTGAATTACCTTTCGATGTACAAATGATAAAGGAAAACATTCCCAAAGTGCAGAATGTTTATCGTTTAGAGGAGATTCGCCTCAAAGTTTCACTTCTGAACAGAATCACCTTAAACAAGATGAAGAGGTAAGCTCACCAAATATGCAATTAATAATTTAAATATCTTACCTCAAATGCTTTATTCGTATGATATTATTTCAGAATTCATGGGTTTCGTCACCAAAAGAATTTGCATTTCCCGAAACCATACCGGAAGAGGCATCGAGTGTTGAAGATGAACGTGTTGTTATATTTCGTTTACCTTCAGCATCTCATTTAATGGACAATGCTTTTTTTACAGTATGCGATAATTGACCTTGTGTGTGTGTGTGTATTATATAAGTGATATAATTATAAATTAACTTTTCTTATACAGGCCGATGCTAGTCTTTTGCAAGAGCATCAAAAGCAGCAGCAGCAGCAGCAGCAACAACAACAACAACAACATCAACAGCAACAGCAACAGCAACAACAACAACAACAGCAGCAGCAGCAGCAGCAATTAATTCAAAGCCGTCGTGGCAGTCATCAATCGGTGCATTCACAAAGTAAACAACTAACCAAATTCGATTTTGATCAACAAGAATTGATACGCGGTGCTTCGTTAAAAGAGAGGCGCAGTATTTCATTGGATAAAGAGTCCATGACAGAAAAATCTTTTAGTTATAAAATTGATGTATCAGCAGCCACTTTCCTCGATGTAGCCGTTATGCGTTGTTTATTTATTGATCATTGGCAGGAAGAAGGAATTTTTTGGTGCCTTCAATATTTATACAATCGGTAAATGTGTCATATGTAAATATATAGAGAAATGTTATTATGAATTTTTTTACAAAAAAATTTATTTATTTATTTTAGTTTAACAGAAATTGGTGAAGATGCTGCAATAAATCTAAATCAACCACGTAAACGTTCTAATTCTTTACCAATACCGCATATAGAAATATCTTTATATCATGGACCAGGTAGTAATAATCGCGATAGTCCTGGTAGTTCTATAACAAAAGATTTCATTGATGTACCCGAACAATCTGTATCCACAAGTTTAATCGGTCAGATAAATCCTAATTAATACATATTCCAATAAATCGTTGAAACTTGAATAAAATTATTCATTTACAGAAGGGTCAAGTCCAAAAAAAGAAAGGAGTGGCAGCGAGAAAAAGAAACGTGTAAAAATGTCCGATTTGAGAGCATTTGTTGAGACGAAAATGTTTTC
Organism: Melophagus ovinus; assembly: GCA_023089585.1. Lineage (NCBI taxonomy): Eukaryota > Metazoa > Arthropoda > Insecta > Diptera > Hippoboscidae > Melophagus > Melophagus ovinus. The sequence goes on from JAKKIB010000253.1 coordinate 4,821,014, forward strand.
AAAGTCAGAAAAGAATTTGGAAAAGATGGGAGTGGAAACATGTTCAGCAAATGGCAAAAGGACTCTAACACATACCGTAAGATTAATTTTAATTCTTTAGATTGTAAAGTTGCTCCAAATATTATTCCTAAATCATTATCTATTATTATTTGTTTATTGTCTATTATGTTTATTCTATTTTTACTTTTAAAGGATTATCATCGTAGCTTAGATACGGGTGAAAAGAAGTTATCACGTTCAGCATCAATGATAACGCGTGAACCGACCACTAATTTAGTTAAAGGCAAATCTATGCCGAGTTTAATGTAAATATTAATGTCTATAATTATCTACTCGAAATACTCCACATGATAATACACTAAAATGCCTGTCTTTTAAGAATTGATTGTTCAATAATGTCCGGATAAAGTAAATATTAAAATAATGTTGAATTTCAGGGATTTAAGGGAACACTCTTTTAAATATTTGTAACAATCTCTCAAGTTATGTCCAAATTACGCTGTAAGAAAAAAAAATTTTTTTATTGTGCCTGTTAATTCAGAATGTTGAATCATTTGAAACTTGCGATTTTCTATAAAGATTTCAACAACATTTAATACAGAAATTTTATTTGAGTTTTATATGAATTTTTCAGACAACGCAATCCAATAACTTTTCGTACTATTTAACAGTGTAACATATTTAAGCTAATTGTTCTATTTTAAAGTGCTATGCCTTTCTTTTCTCTCTTAAATAATAATTAATTTTATTTTCCTTTCTTGTATCATCATATACAACAACAACAAAAAATATATATATACAAAAATAAATATACAAAACTATCGTCTAGCTGTATACTTGATAGCGGGTGAGTTTTGTATTCATATATTTTTTAAAAGAGCGTTAAAAATTTCAAAATTTACACAAAAATTTTTTAAAATATTTATTACAAATTATAAGCGTAGATAAATTGCCTTTATATTTTCATAATGAATTTTATTGCTTAAATAGCATTCCAATATCTTATTACGTTCGGGCTTATAGCACGTATAAATATGTATCTACTTTTGTGAATTTTAATAATCACTCTATTTATTGTATAGATATTTGAATGAAATATATGAAATGCCTACAAGTAAATTTTTTTAACAATAATAGTGCTTTTTAAACGACCTCATTCCAAGAAATACAAATAAAGTGATGAAAGTGAATATGCAGAGTAAAGATGAAAAGTTATTCCGACTTGATCCAAATTTAGTGCAATGTTTTTGTATGCGACAAAACCATTTTGTAATGATAATTTTGTGAAGAAAGAATTACAAATTGTGACATTTTTTTAAACGGCTAATTGGATAACTGAACATTTAGCGTTAAGTGGATTCAGAAACCTTCCTCTTTACGATGCTATAAACATTTTTAAAAACTTAGAATACATTGCACTATACGCCTTTTTAAGATACAAGAAATCAATTTAACTCAATAATGTTGCCAAGTGTAATCCTTACACCTTTCTTTAACTCCGAATAAGCAAATTGTACCCATGTGAATATAAAGTGAAAAATACAAAAGACTTGGTAGCTCAGTAAATTACAAAAATTTACACTTGAATTCTAATTACAATTGATAGAGTGTCCTTCGTACAAAAAACCTCACAAGTATTAAATTACACTTTTTGTTATAGTAGAATATGCACATTTTTGTATTAAGAGAATTTCTTTAATTTTTCGTATGCTTCCAGACATGCCTAATTTTATATTGAATGTTCTTAATATTGTTATATAAAAACTAATCGCATAATTTAGCGACTACCTTGCTTTTTTTTAAATAACATAATAAAATTTTGGATTCCTAGATGAATTATTTTGCTTTGTGTTTTTAATGCTCGGACCATCTCAATTACATATGCTTAATTAGCTTGGGCTTTTTACCAGTTCATTCTTATTATCGATAAATTGTAAAATGATTAAGATTTTACAGATACGTAGATACAGCAAAGAGACAATCACAATGTTCCACCCATCGCACAACTTACTATCAACCGAATCCTATAATAACCGTAACAGAACATACGCCCAGTCCATCACCGGATTATTTAAAAAGACAGGTTTGTAATATTTATTGTTCTATTTATCCAATTATATACATGCATAGATACAATTAATTGATGCGAATTTTATATGCGCATATGCGCATAGGGTTCATTTGATTCGCAATTAGATGCATTAAGTAGTGGCGGCAGTATGGGTGGGACATTTATCGGAAATGGAAATGCTGCTAATGGTAGTGTAGCGGGTATTATAATAGGCCCAAATAACACTGGTATACGTTTTCGTAATCACATGCTCAGATCGCACACTGATTCACATATCGACTATACGGGTGTAGATGAATCAGAAGCACCTGGATCATCATTTTATATAACATACGATGGTGGTATAAATTATGAAATCGTCCTATTGGCTGTTCTAAACGTATTTAAACGTGATTTAACTGTGGTCTCTTTAAGAGTTTTAGAAGCTGGTTTAAATATTTGTGAAATATTATTAGAAATGGGAGTTCTCAAATTAGGTGATCATGCCCATGAAATATCAATGGGTATAATAAAAAGGGCATTACTACTATTAGGTTGTCCTCACGGTTGTAACGATGGTGAGTATCTGCACCGCAATATTACACTGAACCTATCTATACTTATAGATTCTTGTTTTAAGGAGTGCGAGGTCCACCGGCAGATTTTTTACGTAAGCAATGTCAAAAAATCTTATCCCGTCTTTTAAAATACGCCAGCCAACGTACTCAACGCTTTCTGCATGAAATGGTAAAAACTACACCGCTACAAGAATTAATGGATTTCTTTCATGGATTCTGTGCATTCTGTGTAGATCCTAGCTCTCTGTTATCACCATTAAGTAAGTTATTTGTAATGTATAAATATTAAATTAGTTGCTTAAAAATATTTGAAGCCTTTTTTATTGCGTTGGAGACGTTCTTAGAATTTTTATCATTATAAGCTATTTATATATAACATTGCGCTAAATTTATAATTTAATATTAAGTATAACATAATACAATATAATAATAATGAAAGTTAATCATTGGTTAATAAAATCATAATCCAGCATGCGCTTTCTTTAAACTTTTCAATTTTCTATTTGATCGTCCTACTTGCATGCAATATACTATGTTTCTCCTTATTAACATCATTTTTCTGTTTAATCTATTGCTACTCTATGATTCTTCACCCTATTACTGCCCGGCCTTTCTACGTTATAACCACGCACCCTACACTCTTACTGTCTCCTCTGTGTTTTCACGATCTATCTATCCTAAACTGTGTGTAATATATTAACAAAATATGCAAAATAATATAAAAAAAAAAAACACAAAAAATCCAAAAACACTTTAAAAAATTAGCTCATAAGCGTACTACGAGTGGAATAAAAAAACCTAACACTGATCTTGGCAATGGTGGTGGTGGTGTATCATCATCAGGCGGCCAGGGTGGTTACTCAACTAATTTCAGTGGTGGTGCTAGCACTGGTCCCGAAGGGCAAGTTATGGCAGCAGTTTTTAGGCCATTAGTTACACGTTTCGTTCAAGCTAGTAAGGATTTTAAAAATATTGAAAATGCCTTCCTATATGGAGATATAAGGCAATTAATAACATATGTTAAGGGGGCTCATGGTGGCCCCTTTCGGTTAGTAGCATTAAGTGGAATATTGGCAGTAACACCACGGCCTCACAAAAAAGGACCTACTGTTCAAACTACTAGAGTTATAAGGTAATTTATGTGTGCCCATTAATTTTATTCTAACCATCTGATTATATTATATTTTTGGCAATATTTTAAAGGCATATACCTCAAGCAGAAATAGCCCAAAGTATTCAAAATGATGATAATCGTTCACAAAGGCGTTTATTGTTAAAAAAACGTAGTACATCGTCGGCATGTGCTGTAGTAAGCTTTTAAATATTCTCATGTTCGTAATAATTTTTTTTTTGAACACATATACAGAGTTTACTTGAAACTGAACCTGGAGAAGAGCTCTACCGAACTAGCCAGTCGCCTATTACAAATTTTCGAAGGCGTACTACAGTTGCTCGACCAACTTTAACGCCAAGACATAGTGAACGAGCATTACTATCTGATTCAACATCCAGTTCGGAGAGAAATTCACTGGGACGTCTTAGTAGTTTAGTGCGATGGTTCAAAAGTACACCAAAAGAAGCCTCTTCCATTGACTTGGAAATTGGTTCATTAAATCCAGAAATGGCATCAACTTTTGTACGCCATGCATCTCTTAAAATTCAAAGAGGAAGATCCAGTGACGGCATAGGTCGTTCTATACAACGAGCTAAACGTCGAGTAGAGCGCAGATTAAATCGTTTTGGTGGTATAGTGAAGGGTAAAAAGAAATCGGGAGGTATAGAAGAGACAACAGATTACAGCCGTCGCAGTTCATCAGATATGTATGATGGTCCTAGAGAATCCGAAGTTGTCGTTTTAAAAGATCGTAAACTTATACCAGTTGAACCTGTACGCTTAGGCATGTTACGTTTAAATTTCCTTTTAGAAACCGTCTCTCCTGGCTCTTTCCCCGATCCACAATTAATAGCTGCAGTGCTTGATTTGGTAGGAATACTAATTAATTTAGTATCTTAACATAATTTGAATGAATTGTTTTTTACTTAGCCCCAAGCTCCATTGGTTACTCGAGCCACCTTTCTCCTGGAGTGTGCTCACTTTGTTCATCTTTGTAATAAGGGTCAATGGCCGACATGGATGAAACAACATATTAGTGGTTATAGGCCATCTGGGGCTAATATAAGTGCTAATCAAATCAAGCAACAAATTAATAATGCGAGTACACGCAGGACTCATGTATTGCAAAGAGTTGCGGGAAAAATGTTTCATCAGGTAACATCTTAACAAGGTTATTCCGCTTTACTTTATGTGTTTTACGTGAAGAGTATTTTCTTCTTTTATAACTCGTATGCCACGTCATTTTCAACTCCTTGAAATTGACTAGAGGGTACGAAATTCTAGTTCTAAAGTTGAATCAAATCCTTCTATTTGCATCGCAAATTATCTATAAATCATAAGTAATGTGTAGCTTTCAAAAAAATTTTTAATATATCGCAAGAAATTAGCATTATATAGTACAATATATAAAATATAGTACCCAAAGCCTCTACTTCTTTATATGTTTACGTATATTGCAGTGGGCTGAAATGTTAGGTGCGCGCTTAGAAGAGCTTATGTTTAATGAACGTTTGCAATATGATACTGTCACAGCCAGTCTAAATGATCCGGAAAAACAACGTGAACTTTTACAACAGGATGAAGAAGAAGACTTTTTAGATGAGGCTTCAGTTAATGCGCACGGTAACGATTGCCCTCATGCATTAAAATTAATTGCTTGCGTACTACTTTTCGAAATAACTACATATTTAAGAGATATTTATGTTATGCTACCAAAGTCATCGAAACTGGCGCATAAAGACAAAGCACCACCATGGGAGAAAGTATATCGTGAGGCAAATCGACGTTGGTCAATGGCTTTAAGTTCAATGGGCCATTCGCAAACATCAGCACAAAGTCTACAATCAATTGCAGCACCAAACGAAGCAGGAGGTAAAAATTTAACAAATATTTTTCCAATGACACATGAAAAAATCTCATTTTCACCTGTTTAATTTTTGCTATTGTGTTTTTTTTAATTTCTTGATTTTTGCTTACATTGTTTGTTTGTTTGTCTGTTTTTTTTTTTTTTGACATTCTTTTTTCCTTCTAAATATGTACACATTAGGTGGGCAACCGGAACGTAAAATTTCATTCGTTTTACATGAACCGGATAATGAATCGGAAAATAGTAGTAATACTACATTAACTAAAGAAGGCGAAGAAGGTGTGTATTTGAAACAGAAATTCAAAGTTTCAGCATTTATTATAACACACTTTCCTTCTTTGCTACCAATTTTTTTTTCTATGATATCCATTGTTATATTTTAAATATTTCGAATAAACTCTCGACGCATAAATATCTAGTGAAAGGGAAAGGTAAACTATAGAAAAGTAGAGCTTCACTCCCATTATGAATAATTAAGTAAACAATAATTAATATTAAATCAGTCGTGTACCTTTATTTTAATGGAACACTAAGAATAATTATGCAATATAAATTATAGGAAAATTTAACAATATATATGTATATATTTAATTTGTATGTGCACCCTAAATGCCAGTGAATATATTAGCTTTGAATATTAGCGCATATTATTTAATCCATAAATTTAGAAGATCTAACAGTAAGGCCTTGAAAAGTTCTTTATTTGAGTGAATACTAATTTAAATGTTTAAAGATGAAATGTTTAGAAAACGATTTTTTTTAATGTAAAACAAGTAAGAATGTCAGAGGTTGTTATAACTCACGACTACCACTATCCATAAATTCTGCAGTGTAATAAATTAAGATTTAAAAAAATTAAGATTCATCATTTACAATATACTCTAATATAATTTTGAAAATTTGTCTTGCTTTTTCTATGATATGGAAGAATACTCCAAAGGACCATCTTAATGGTCTTAAATTCAAGGTATTAAACCGATTTTTTTTTGTAAATTATTCAGAAATGCAAACACAAATAAACGAAGTAGGTTCAATTGTAGTAGTAGTAGTTTTGTAGTATTCAACTTTCAGTGTACTGACTCGAAATTGTAAACACTGTAAAATATGAGAGGTTGGGTTTCTTGAAATAATTTGAAGTCGTACTTATTTCCAAATGAGCACCATCGACTAAAGTGCAAAGATTAGATACATATTAGTACTCCGTAAATATATAAAATTCCATGTTTTATTTTATTAAAGGCGATTTTAAAATGGTGTTTTAAGACAACTTTAATTCACACATAGAAAATGTACTATGCACTTGTAGTATTGTACTACTGTTGGAGCATGCTTATTCGTCTTCCAATTTTCTTTTAATTATTTCAGTAAGACGGCCCACAATATCAGCAGTACGACCATTTCTCTTACGCCGTGGCACAGCTGCTACTACAGGTGGTTCTTTTAAAAGGCGTTCTCTTAAATTGCGACGTAACACCAAAGATAGCAAGGATATAGAAACAGATTGTAAGTTTTAAATTTCTAATAAGGGTTAAGTAAAAAAACGTAACAAATCATTGTAGTAAATTTGTTAGTTAAACGCATAGACTCTATACAGTCGAGACGTAAAGTATCTTCACTATCAGATCGCAGTGATACTTCTGAACAAGGAATTGGCAGTGGTGGTGAAGATGATCATGGCTCTCCTGGTGTACTTAGTGATGATCAACAGCCGGAATCTCCAACAGACTCAAATGAAATAGATGACACAGCGAGAAATATGCCATGGTTAAAGGCTATCATTAATCTAATTAGTAGTTATAATTATTATTGCCCTCATAAAGGGTTCTGTCATCCGTATTGCTACAAACGTCAAATGAGAGCTTGTAGCCGTTTGGTAAAAGCAACACGTAAGGTTCGTAGATTATTTTTTTTTATAAATCAATTAAATTCAATTGATAAGTGTAAATTATAGATCTATGGTGAAAAATTTGGTTTTGTATATCACGCTGATCATCCTACGTTAGAACCTAGTATTATCTCAACCGCGGCGTCTAAATCTCAACATCGCCATCGGTCATCACGTAAAGTGTCTGAGCAAAGTTCTACACAGACTTCACCGTCAAAGCGTAAAGATAGCTTATCTCGTAAAGATCGGTTCGTACAAATTTACTCAAATCGGTATAAATTCCTTTAAAAAGTTTATATGTTACAGCATAAGCGATGATCCTGACTTGAAAATAGCAGAGAAATTAGCTAAAGCATTTAATCAGGAAAAAGATGTAAAGGAACAGGAAGAATTAGCAATTTTAAAATTCGTACGTTTCCATGTACGTTCCCTGTTCCATTATCCATTTATTACAATGTTAAAAGGAGCTGTCATATTAACTGAAGAAATGGTAATCGAAATAATGCCAGCAGCTTGGGAACTATTATTGGAAACTAATCAAGATACTGCTACGGCAAGTGCTGCAGTTTTCTTAATGGGTTCAGTCAAGGCACAAAATTATGCCTTTGATATTATGCAAAGAGCGTTAAAGAATAAAGATCCAGATATAAGAATAGGAGCTATACAAAGGTAACCTTAAAACGAATTCAATCTCTACAAATTCAATTGAAACCTTACTAACCTTCATGAAAATGAAAACTGAACTTCATAATATCTTTACAGATATTTGGTTTTATGGAAAAATCGCTTTCATGTTTGGGCCCGCTTAGAGGACAATGCTCATGATATAACATTTAAAGTACCACCTGGGGGCATTGAATTCACTTTGCCTTCACCTAAAATTGGTATAGAATCATTACCAGTTGTAGATCCACCTTGGATGCCCGAAAAGCAAACCAAAGATATGGATGTAACATTAAATCAAGACCGCCATGTGGGCTACAAAGGTATATTTTAAAATATAGAGTTTCAAAGTGAAAATAATTGATTTATAATTATACCTATTATTAGTGACTGCTACGAAAAGTCGTAAAATGCAACAAACTGAAGCCATACGTAACGCATTACGTCAGCAAAGAGACAAACAACGTGCTGAACGTCATAGTTTTTTCATTACTACTATACCAATAAGTCAACAAGCTTCACATGAACCTGGCATGGAGCATGAGGACCATGAAGGAGAAGAAGAAATTGAAGGAGCACGTATATCATCCCATTTACATCATACACATTCTCTTTTCCCTTCAGTATTATGTTCTTCAGTAATGCAAATTGTTGGTTGTCTGGATGATGCAGCAATTGGTAGTGACGGCAATGCTGTTTACGAAGTGGCCTATCAAGTTATCTGGATTTGCTTGGTGGAAGAGTCTGCATTATTTTTACGCTACGTTTTTGAACGTTTAACACGAGATCGTCAAGATCAAATGTTTAAGTTGTTACGACATTTAATACGTTTTGTGCCTCGCCTTCCTCAACAGGCAGCTTTTGCTTTGTACAATTCTATTATTGGTTACATTATGTTCTATGTGCGCTCTTCAAATGAACTCAAACAAGAGGTAGATATAGAAATAATATTATAAAATTACTTGTTTTGTACTTATAAATTTTTTTCTAATGTTATAGCTGGTAGGTTCTGCTCTATCAGTGCTATGGATGGTAGTCCATAGTGTTCATGGTATAATGTTTAAAGATTTAAAGCAAATTTTACGTAAAGAACAATGTGATGCTTCGATTTTACTAACGGCAAATGTACCAGCTGCCAAGAAGATTGTTGTCCATGGACCCACCGATGATGATTGCAATATCCCTTCACAATTCCCAGTACAGGAAGACACGTTATTTTGCCAATTATTAAAAGAAGCTTTAGATTACTATCCAGTAGATGAGAAAAACATCAATAATTATTGCCTAGTGGATTATAAAAGTAGTAAGTTGAAACAGTGTACCTGTGACCTAATCTAATTGATGAGTGATGAGTTTTTTCTTTAGATAAAATCTTAAATCCCAATTGGTATATAAGGGATTTATACTTTTTCAAACGATCCCAATATCCCGAAGTTCGTCTTGTGCTAATGAAACCTGACGAATCATTTCTTGGGTTGCAAAAACAAGAATTAACAAAAAAGTTTGTTGAAATTGGAAAAGTTCATTTAACCTGGGCCATATTAAAAAATGTCGATATGGTAGTCCAACGTGTTGTCTTTTTACATGAAGAACTTATGAAATTACCAGCGTTTCCTCGAAAAGCTCTTGAAGTTGACTTAGATTTACATCAAGGTGGCGAATATGGTAAAGTTCTTCTAGGCTTAGATGTTCTTCATAAATTTATGTGGGTACGTTTAATTGCTCGTATGTTCGAAGCTATGGCGGGTAATTTTGCTTATTCAGCGGATATTCAATTATTTTTGAATGTATTATCTGGGGCGGCTTTCTTACATGCCGAGGATTCTTGTATTATGCGTTACGTCATGGCTACTTACATAAATGCTGCTTTCAATTTTAAAAATATTTTTTCCACAAATGGATACTTTATGATTATGCCAACTTTATTACAAATTTATTCATTACATCAAACGAATAAACTGATAACGACCACAATTGAGTATGCTGTCAAACAATTTTATTTACTTAATCGAAAACCATTTATACTGCAAATGTTTGGATCAGTTTCCGCTATTTTAGATACCGATGAAGAGGGCTCCCATGGTGAAGCACATAAAGTAAGTCCGATTCCAAATTATATTTGTACGCTTTTGTGCACTGCACTGATTAGTATCACATGCAAATTTTTCGATATATGTTTAAGGTTCAATCTAGTTGCTTATTCAATTTGTTATTAAGCCTTGAGGATCCATCACCTGATCCTTTAAATATTGCTGAATTAGTTAAAGAACCGAAACCACTAAAAGCCATTGACTTTTGTTATCATGACGAGGATGGAGATGTAACAGTACTAGATTGTATAACTTTATGCGTAATGGTAGTATCGTACTCAGCAGAAAGCACAAGAGGCTACCAAATGCTAGTAAGTATTTGTTTTTAAAATACGTCTACATTTCTTCTAATAAAATAGTAATTAATTTGCGATTTACAGATAATACTGGAAGCTATTTTGCCATGCTATTTGCAACAAATTCAATCACCCAGCTATATACCATTACAAGGAAAATCTGAACGTGACATAATTTTACAATTGGCAGTAGCTATACGTACCATGGTTCATAATTGTGAGGGCTTAGCGAAAAGCTATAATGGGCCCTATAGGAATAGTCCTGAGCATAAAGGCTCTTCTCAACGTAATTGTAGTCGAGGCCCTCCTTGCTCTCCCGGGTTAGATTTTGAAGATGAATCTCATGCAAAACATCCTGCTGATGCTAGAACAAAAAATGTGGTAGATACTGGAGAAGATTCAGAACTAATACGAACCGAGTATCGAAGACCTAGAGATGTACTCCTTTCTGTAGTCGGGGAATTCCTCAGCAAGTCTACCAAACGTTTAAAAGAGCTTGCTAAAAAATTACCAAATGATGTTAAGCCGACAGAAGTTCTGGACGCTAAATGTCACATACGTTTAGCTGAAATTGCACACTCGTTATTAAAAGTGTCACCTTATGACCCGGAATCAATGGCTTGTAGGGGCCTACAACGTTATATGCAAGCCGTGTTACCAAGAGCTGAATGGTCCAATGATACTTTACGTAATGCTTTAGTTACTATACTAAGGCGGATTGATAAAGTATTCTTGAAAATTTCCAAGAAACCCTCTATTAGACGCAATACAGATTGGGAAGCTGCAGCAGGCCTTTTAAAAGGTATTCATGAAACTATTGTAAATCATCCATACGTATTACATTGGCAGCAAATGAAAACGTTAATAAGTACGGTACAAAATTTGATTGTGAATGAACCAGGATCGACTGCTCCAGAAGGTGTATCAAGTGCTGGGGCTGCTCTTATGTCTCAGAATCCACCAGCCTTCTTTTGTTCGACGGTAGTACGTTTGGTGGCTCTTCAAGTGGTCAGCCCAGTGGATTGTTTTTCACTAGTGCAAATTTGTGGTGGCAGTGCTGAGTTTGCTACCCAAGAGAAGGCTGAAGGATACCTAATGCATTTGATAATGCCCTTGTGCTTGAAAGTGTGCTCAGGTCGGAGCGTCTCCGATGTAGGTGAATTAAAAATGACCGATGTCAGTTATTTATTAATAGCTGTTTTAAATGCTATGAGTCCTCCAGCTGGTAGAACTGGACAAGCAGTAGTACAAATAAATCGTGTTGGCGCTGACCTTAGAGCCAGTTCTTTAACATTTACGGGTAGCCGAGACGCCAAAAGACCGGCCCGAATCGCGGGGTCACTATATCAGGCAGCTTTTTTGGCATTGCGAATTGTTTGCATATGCTTTGAAAATCGCCTTTCCTCTGAATGGCCTCGCATTGTTCGAGTAATGCGGGACTTAGGTCGGCGCAATGAAGCGGCGCCAGATTTATGGAGTTTTTTGGAGTTTGTGGTGACGCATAGGACCCCACTCTACATAGTATTAATGCCGTTTATATTGCACAAGGTAAATTTAAACATAGTATACAATATGTAATTTAAAAACTGCTATTTCCTAAAAAAGATATCCCAGCCACCTATTGGTGATCATGAGCGTCATATGCAATTTATAATTCGAGAACGATTACGAGGAACGCCACCCCAAGGTGGTATCAAACCAAAAGGAGCATTGCTTTTAGAATTAGCAAGGGAGTTGCGTGATTTAAGGGAAGAACTTGAAGAGAAGCGATACGGTAAATTTGTACTTGAAGTATAATATAAATATTATTAAAAAAAATTATTTAATTTCCGTCAGATCGTGAGACCTCTGATCAAAAAAAAACCGCTGATACCCCAGCTGCAGCAAACGTAGATCCACACAATAAATCTCAACAAAGACCTTCTCTAATATCAATTTTTACTGGCACCACTACGGGTCAGGTTACACATTCGCATATATCTGTAGTACCTATAGATTCTCGTAGTGGTTCAGCCGGTATATGTACGCCCAGTGATACTCTGTCACAACAAACTTTGCACCCGCTACGAGAATCACTGTCTAGCAGCAGTACTGGCAAGGATGCTCACACAACTACAAGTGATAGCCATAGCGCTGAACAAATAACAGCAGCAGTATCAATGCATGCAGGACAAACGCATCTCAATGCAACATCCATCGCGACGGGAACAATCCAAGGGCCAGGCGTAGCCACTATAGCTGCTACTTTACCCACTGGCTTAAGTGCACAATTATCTCATTCTCATAGCTTACAACAGGGTCCATTTAAAGTTCAACCGCCAAAATTACGTTTCGTTTCTTCTGTTGAGTTTCGCCACTCTTCAGGAGAAACCTCCACAACTCCACTATCACCAGAAAGCCCAGCTGAAGATAGCTCTGGTGATCACAGTCGATCACGTTTACAAAGATCTAAAGCAGCTAGTCGTAAAACTTTTCGTATGAAGCGAAATCGTTTAACTCTCATGGAACCACCGAGTCTAGTAGCTTCTTTGTCACAAGAAGAACATCCTAAAACAATTAGTGAAATTTCTTGGGATTCAGTATCGCAAACGTCCTCCACATCCGGCTATCGTGAAATGAATAGTTTGCAAACCGGTCTTTTATCACCAGATGGATCTCTAGGTGGCATAACGTTAGGCCGATCACCCTCCCAACACTCCTTATTGATGGTATACGAAGGTCAAGATGAAGATACTCTGATTTAACAATCATAGATTAACTTTACAAGGAGTGCACATATGTGAGTTTTTTCAGCTCTAACTCACATTTAAAAGGATTCTCCCCTTTAAAGTAAAAAAAGTATAATAAGTATATCCTTTTAATAAATGATATGAAAACTAATATATAAGAATCGTTTAACTTTGCATAATTTTCATTAAAAATGAATACATAAATAAATAATAAATAAATCAATTTCATATATCAGAAAAAGTTGCGTGTTATATAACCAAACTACGTCCACCTATGTTGTCAGTTAGGAAATAAAATGGACAGACAGAAAAGTTTAAATCAGATCGGAAACTAAGTCTGAGCCAATCTGTATAATAAACCTTTCTAGGAATTATGTACACCTTCACGTAAAAATGGTGTAGAATATACAAATTATGCATAACGGAAAATTATAAGAAAAATAATATAATTTTGTCACTATTAATTACTTATAATTATACTTAAAAAAATTCCCTCTTGTAATGATCAAAATTACTTCACTTAAAGAAATAATATTTAAAATAGCCAATAAAGTCGCACAAAAAGATAAATTAATTAAATGTCATTTAATTTATCAACGACCGTTGATAATTGATTTTCCTTCTTTTGTTTTTAAAATAATTCAACGTTTTTCTTGTTATAAAAAATAATGATAAAGCATTTAAATAAAAAAGTAATTTTTTCAATGTTGATATCTCCTTATTTATTATTTAGCATGGCTAAATGAATAATTTTGAAAACATTTATGAAAATGAAATACTTTAAAAATTAATTTTTACAACAAATTTTTATGCCCATCGCTAAAACATAAAATTTTAATTGAAGTAAAGTTTACTGCAAATTATTAAGTTTATCAGCAGCCACCTTTAAGCGATTCTCTTTAATTAATTTTCTCCATTCCATCCATTTTTGTAAATCAGGATTATCATAATTACCACATTCCTCCAATTGCATATAATAAGCTTCGCGCAATATTTTAAAAGCCTGTATACTATAATAAGGTTGTTGAGTAACAGGATCAAAGTAACGGGCTGGTAATCTTTTAATAAGCAAATTAATTGATTAATTAATTAAAAAAGGAAAGTATTTTATTGAAGTGGCACATATATGTATCAATATAATTAATTATACGTTATTTTTTTTACTTACTTGGTGATTGGGCAAAAATATCCACTATTCCTTGAAACTTTTTTGGGCTTGAATATACCTTGAAAAACTTTGTCATCCAAATCATTCTCAAATGTAATAAACGTTCGCTCACACTTTGATGTTACATCATTAATAGATGAATTTATGCTAAGTCCTCGGGGCTGTTTACGCATAACTGGCATTGTCACAGAGTGGTAACGTATTATAGGACCTGCGAATGTGCGTTTAGTTGGACGTATTTTTTTCTTCTCCAATTCCATTTTTTGGAACTTTTCTGAAAAGAAATATCATAATAACAGAAACCATCCATATTTAGTTGATTTATTATAAATTTCAAGGGAATCAAATGCATTACCTAAAGATTTTGTATTTTCTTCTTCGGTAATTTTTGCTTCTTCTAATAGTTCTTCTTGTGTAGGTACATATTCTTCAACTCGTATAATTCTTCTTTTTTTCTTTCGAGCATCATCCAATTCTTTTAAACGTATTTTAGTAGCTTGTGTTTTAATAGCTGTCGATGTTCTTATGGATTTACGTGCAGAATCTAATATAGTAAATTTTGAATGAACTCGTTTTTTAATCACTTTTGAAAACTGCTTTTTATCGCCTAAGGCGTCATCCCCTGACTTTACTGGTTCAGGTTCCTGTAAATTGTACATATAAATGTATTTTCATTTATATATATATGAATTGTATATATCTAAAAGTACTTTATAGGCTTTTGTTCGGATGACGCCACGTTTTCGTTTTTTTGCTTCATCTTCTTCCTCATCGGTTACGGGTTCATCATTCTCATCTATACTAAAATCCGAATCAACGACATCTTCCTCTTCCTCTCTTTGCCTAATGAATTATTATTTCGTAAGGGAAACTTTAAAAATATCCTAATATTAATATATTTAGAAAGAAATATATAATTACACATATTCCTGATCTTCCTCTACATCTTGGAAGCCGCCATAAGATGTCTTATAAAATTCATCTTCCTCTTCCTCTTCATTTAATAATTTAGCAATCTTAGAGCCGGCATTATTACGGCGTATTCTTGTTGCTGCCATGTTAATTATACGATTTAGTTTAGTTTTTACTTACGATTAACTTTTAATTGATAATTAATTCATTCAATTATTTGTATTTTTACAGTTTTTTTTTACTGGTAAACAAACTTAAATCAAACGGGGTATTGCAGGGCTGCCAAGTCATATAATTACAAACTTAAATCAGCTGTTTCATAAAAAGTTGATCTATTATTAAATAGTCTATGATTTATTTGCTTATTATGCATATATTGAAATTTACCTTTTTGTTATACTAATAATATATAAAACGTCAAAAAACTGATTGGACGTTATTATAAACTATAAGATAAGAATTATAATACAAAAATATGCATATAAAAAAAAGTGTGATAACAATTTAACGCTTGCAGGAAATACAAATAGTAAAACATATTAAGATGCTTGCTAAAATATTAGTTGAAAACGTACTCCAATATTTCTGTTAAATAAATAATAAAAGTAATTTAAACGTATTTACCATAAACGACTCAGTATTGTGCGCCAACATATTCTCGAAATAATTATACTTTCAAAAATTTTAAGGTGCCGAATTTAATTAACAATATTTACATATCTGCCACCTGTTCATTGTCTTAAAAAGAAACAATTGTGTTTACTTAGTTTTCATGAAATTTGAAAACATTACGTGCGGAGTAAAAAAAGTGTGTGAAAATTCGATTAATAAAACATAAAAACTTAATTCCCATTTTTATATATATGTGTATATATATGAAAATATATAAATTGTTCAGTGTGCCTTAATACGTAGCTCTTCAATATGGAATTAATTGGTGCAATAAAAACATACGATTGGGGTAAAATTGGCATGGCTTCAGAAGTTGCCCAACTTATAATAGCAAATAATAATAATGAGAATAATGATAAAACAAATAATATACAAATAATAAATGAAACATTACCATTTGCTGAATTATGGATGGGTGACCATTCAAATGGTTCAGCCCGACTAAAATCAACAAATGAAAATTTAAATGATAAATTAACGGAACCTTTAAGTTATCTATTTAAAGTGCTGAGTATACGTAAAGCTTTGAGTATACAAGTGCATCCGAATAAAGAAGAAGCCGAACGTTTGCATAAGCAATATCCTGATATCTATAAAGATGCGAATCATAAACCGGAACTAGCGATTGCCTTGACATCATTTACAGCATTATGCGGTTTTCGTCCTTATCATGAGATCTATGACTTTCTTATGCAATTACCTCCTTTAAAGCAAGTGATAAATGTTGAACATGAAATTTTGATAAAATTAAAAGATGATTCAGTAGAAAGTTTAAAAATTATTTATAAATCATTAATGACTGCCAACGAACAATTAATTAAGCAAGCTATTGATGCAATTCAAAACGACTATGTAAACGTATTAAGTGCCCATAATTTACACAATCTATTTACTACAATACACTGTGACTTCCCAGGTGATGTTGGCATTTTATCTCTATTTTTTCTTAATGTCATACATTTACAATCGGGTGAAGCGATTTACTTAAATGCTAATGAAATTCATGCTTATCTTCAGGGCGATTGTATTGAATGTATGGCTTGCTCAGATAATGTTATACGGGCTGGTCTTACTTCTAAATATAAAGATGTTAATCAATTATTACATTGCCTAAATTATAAAGGCCAATCGGCCGAAAGTAAATATTTCAAACCAATACAATTAGATCGTTACAGTAAAGTGTTTGCACCGCCAGTAAAAGATTTTGCTGTCATACAAGTGAATATACCAAAACATGACAATAAATACGTATTGAAATTGCCGCTAAAGCCTACTATTTTAATTATAATTAGAGGACAACGTGTTTTACAATTATCACATAATAAATATTTACTATTAAAGCGTGGTTCAATCATTTATTTATCATCAGATGACTTGGCAAATATTTGCTTCGTATCTAATAATTTAGATTTAGTTGAAGATTTTATTGCTTACTTAGCTCAAGAAAATTGCTTTACTTGTTAAAGGTAAAATTAAAGAATATGCGATGACCGATTTGCACATTGAAGCAAATAAAGCTGCATTGTAATATAAATAATTCAAATTGTTGCACTAAAAGTATGTAAAAGCTATGAAAATTAAGACATTTTTGTTTTTTTATGATATTACCGAATTACATAGAAAGCAATTTAATGGAATAAATAGGAACAAGCATAACTACACTTACACTTAATAGTTACAATAAAGTACAATGTCACAGCTAAAAGTTCATTAGTTTTCTTTAAAATATAAAATAATATAGCAGGTTTTAAAAAGCCAAATTTGTGTGAAGCATGATATTTTCATTTCATTTGCTTATAAATATATAAGTAGGCAGTTCATTTAGGACTCGATCTGATATTGTATAGTAACTTTTTTTTTCTTTTTTCTCTTTGGTGCTTCATGATATTTACATGTTTTATTTTAATTTCCTTAATATAGCTTCTTTATAATTCTTATACTCCTGACTAAGTTCAATTTCAATACGACATTCACGTTGTATTCGTAATAAGCATCGCATTATATTATCACAATCACCAGTTCGTATTTGTTCACGTAAATCTTTCTCTAACTGATATGATAAACCTAATTCACATAATTCATCTAATTCATCTAATGTTAATAATTTGTTTTCTTGTAGCATATATATCGAGCATTGTTCATATACATTTAAATATTGTTCGGCTAAAGATTTCTCATCACCGCAGCGTTCTTGTTGAAGATAACTTTGAAATAGTTTTAAGGCTCGGTGATCAATAAGAGTTGCTTGTACATTGAGCTGATAAATACGTTGCACCTCTTTTACGGTTAAATCTTGGCAGCCACAGAAACATTTTAATGATAAATGTTTACCTAAGTTCTACAAAAAGGCTTATGGTTATTAATGTGAATTGAAAAGCAACAAATATAACAAACATATATGCTTTTAAATACGAACCTTAAAATTGCTCATTGATCAATTTTAAAATACAAATTGATGTTTCACAATTATATTTCTTGAAATATCCCTCTTAAATGAAGCATTTATTACGATTGTTACATTCTAATGCAATGCGAAATATTCATATTGAACTTTAAGTGTATTTCGTTATTTAACTTCCTTAATTGAATTTGTTTATTTTTATTACTATTACATCAGCTGTGACATTTGTCGCAGAATGCCCGTTATAAAATGAGAGTTACCATATTAAAGTACGTTCTGTTTTATATCGTATGACCAGTTGGAATCTAAAACATAAAGTGCGAATAATTTTTTTAGCAATATTGTGTATAATGTTTTGAATAGAAGTTTGGCAGAAATAATTTCAAGTAATTCTTGATAGCTTCAACACATATGAAAGTTATCCTATAGGACCGATCTGTGACTTGAGTTATCTAAAGAGCAAAGGAAAAAAGGTATGTATTTAGAATTTTACGTGATAATGTAAGCATATGTAAGTTGTTATCGAAATGAGAGCAAAATTTTCTCACATTGGCCTAATTGCAATAAGTCGTAAACAATTTAAAATGGTGTGTAATTCTGAATTAATTATCATTTATGTGAATCTGAAAGATTGTCAACAGAGTAGGTGAAGGGCAAGTAAAAAATTAAAATGCAAAAGGCAAAATTGTAGCATGAAAAAACTTTGTGTTAATGATAAAGTATGAAAATTGCAAAATTAGTTAACTTACAAAATGGTATCACAAAGAGGCCTTAAGGCGAATGTTTTACTCTTGGAAGAGTGTAATTATCAATAAAGTTGAATATCTTTTGACAGTACAATTAAAGCTAATGACTTATTGAGCAATGTGTAATAATCAAAAAAAAAGGACACTAACAATTGCTAAATATTATTAGCTTTTTTTACAAATATTTCTAGCTTGAGAAGTCTTAAAACAATGAATGATGGTTTGCAAAAAATATTTCTATTGTATTACTTAATTCAAATTGATTTAGAAACAATGGTATTGTTATAAACCATTTACATAGATTTCGTTTATTGTACAAAGTATTCTATACAATTCACTTACAAAATAAATTCTACATACAATTGATTTTCTAAGACTAAACGAAAATTATTAAGTAATATACATCAATTATATGAAATTTGAAACTTGTAGAAAAGCACATTTCGTTTTTTATAATTAAAGTACATTGTCACTTTAGTTAACACAATTCTTACTTTAGTTCTTAATTAGTCAAATTTTGTTTTTTTTTTTGTTTTGGTTTTTCGCTTAAGATTTTTTCCATGAATAGTACATTTCCATGGGTTTATTTACCTTCAATGAAAAAGAAATGGTTAAATGTAAAAAGTTAAATGTTAAAATATATTTTAGAGAATATCATTACCTTCCAAAACTTTTCATTAACTTGTTGTAAGGTTTGGTTACCATTTAAAATAACCAATTGTTGAGGTTGCGGTGCTACGTATATACAAAAATTTAACATACTAGCTGCTGGAAATTCAGGACCTAAGTCCAAAGACAGGCGTAAAGCCAAGTACTTGCTTAAATGATCAACTGTAGCATTGGCTGTGGTCTTTATGTAACGTACACAATTCTCTTTTAAAGTTTTCATTAATTGATTATCTCCAGCCATTTCAGTTGGATGCGGTTTAAACACCAATTCGATTTCATCGTTTATACCCAATTCACCCATGCCTTCGCCTTCTGTATCAATATTTGAATCACCTTCAGTGCGACAATCCATCTGGGAATCAGATTCCGATTCCTCAGATCTTTCTGATGTCAATACAGACATAGCTCGCTTTGGCTTTGAACTACTTGAATTGGATGGCACTGGTGATGGAGTGCTGCGTACTGATGGTGGATTAGAACCGTTATCATCTTGTTGCATACGATTTGCAGAAGTGCTGGCACCTCCACTTTGATTACCGCTACCAGCATTTGAATTAGTTGTACTAGTATTTGTGGTATTAGAATTAGTTGTTGTAGGTGGATTACTGTTATTATTGCTATTGATATTATTATTATTATTATTATTAACACCCGTGCCACTATCACGATTATCACTTTCACTACCATTTGTATTCATGGCATCGTTGGATGCGCTATGCGATAAAGAATTATTGTGATTTGCGCCACCACCACCGCCGCCACCTCTTCCATTACCACCTTTTATACGAAAACGCTGCGGTCTATTTTGACTTTGCAACTTAATACCCTCATTTATGGAATTTACCAATGCTTGTTGCGATTGAGTTTGATTAAATTTGGCCATAACTTTTTCCTGGATAGCTTCATACTCTTCCCGGCTGGGATAAATTTTCGATATTAATAAATCAAAATTCGGATCCGGGCGTAATGATCTCTTTGATACTAATTTCTTTCGACATGTAGGGCATTCTTTATTGCCAGAACGTAATGCGGTAATTATACAATCTTGGCAAAAACGATGTAAGCATTCTTTGGTTGTCATGGTTTTTTTAAGCATATCCAAACAAATGGGGCACATAAGTTCACTATGTAAACTTCGAGGCGATACAGCAATTTCTGTGTTATCAGTTATAATTTCTTGAGGTTTACGTTGCAATTCATACAATGATAAATCCCAAGTTTTATTAGTTGCTGGTTCCATGGAAGCCATTCTTTTTATCGACTTTATTTTTTTCCTGTCTCGTCTTACCAAAAATATTATACAACTTCTTTTTTAAAGATAGAATGGAATTTCTTTACTTTTTACAGAAAGACTACATAGTAAACGGTATTGCCATATGCAATTTTAAAATGTATGGCCTTAATTGTATTCAGTATTGCTATACGAATAAAAAAATATTGTTCTTTCAAGAAAAATGTAATATGTAGAACCGTTAAATGCAAAAATAAACCGTTAATTAACGTTATATTTTATGTATATTTACGATTATTAAAAGTCTTTTATTTTATTGAATTCTTATTTTCTTACACGAAACCACAGATGGCAGTGTTCATACAATAAAAATGTAAGCTATTTACATATAAATCCATATAAAAAATTTTTATAATAAAAGTTACATAGCAAAATGTACGCGTGCCAATGGTAAACGACAATTAAGCCATTTTCAGAGACATTTGTTTTTAAAAAATTTTCTTTCTTTTGGTCTTTATATAAACACTTATGATATACCAATTATTGTCGCCAAATGAAAATTAAGGAGAAACCATCAATATTGTAATTTGTAATTAAAATTTAACAAAAAAAAAATGCTTATAATCAAAAGAACAAAAATAAGCATTATTCAAATGTGATAAAAACGTACAAATGTTTAAAGGAAACCATCAATTAACCATCAATTATAGCCAATGAACTTTTTTCCTCCGTTGTTTCTTTCTTTCTTCTTCTTGTTCTTTCGTTTTGATTATTTTGTACTTCTTCGTTTTTGTTGAATTTTTTCTTTTTTTATCTTGCACTTGCATCAAAGTAATAGTTGTCATACTATGGGAAATACTCAAATTGAGGACAATGTACCTGTCATCCATATGAACATACTCTCATATGTATGTAGCAAACAACTATCCATGATTACATACTTATTTATATGCTGTTTTTTTTTCCCTATTTACTTTTGCAAAAAACAGCCAAACTCGTTAAGAAAAAATTTTTGGCGTTACATCGTTTGCAGACAATATTTGAAAATGTAAACACTTAAATTCTAATCTATTCTTGCGTATAAGGCGATTGTATTAAATATCATAGAAAAAAAAGTAGCACACACCTAAGACACACACCTAAAACAAGTTTGGATAATGATGATTAGAAAAAGATAAACGATGTTTGATATGCGTACATTTAAATTGTTATATTAAATTCTTTTTTAATTAAATTCAAACTTTCTTCTCCTTATTCTTGTCCACAAAAATAAATTCAAAATTATAATAAATGAAAAATCTAAACGAATTATTGTGTTTAAGTTGAGTCTACGCCATGTTGAGATTTAATAGTTGACAGATGCAAATATTCACTTGATTAAATATAAAACATTTCATGTAAATATTTTAGGAAAATAGTGAATTTTTAGTTTATCTTTCATTATCAAATTTCAAAAGTTTTCCATGTGTTTTCTAACAATAATGTAAAGTGGTAATTATTTTACTTCTCCAAAAATATACCGCGAATATAGAACCTTATTCTGATAATATAATGATATCGATTTCGATTTGGAACATATTTCTAAAATTTGCTTTCTCCGTTGATGAAATGTTTCTTTACTTTGAAGGTAGGTGGTTCAAACTTGCGCGCTAAATTTTCAATAAAATGTTTTTTACGGACGCGTTTCCGAGCAAAATTTCTAAAAGATAATAATTTCATTTCAATTAATTATATTTTATTCCAACTTCATCCATTTATCCCAATTAAAAAATTTAATAATGCTGCTGCAGCATTATTTTACCTGTCGAATGAAGTTATTCTCTTCTATTTTCATTTATTCTTTTACTGAAGTTTCAGTACTATTTATTTATTTTGGTTTATACTAGAATTTGAATTTACAACTTCTCCAGAAGACTTGGTTTTCACTTATAGCATGCTGAATACTCTAACTTTTCTTACAATAATTATTATTTTTGAATATTTCATGTGTGTGCAAACAAATTAATTGAATCAATTTAATTTCAAAGCCACTTTAAAGCAAAATCTTGAATAAGATAGTCAAACATTGCCCTCAATTTCTGCATAAGATATTTTACTCTTGTTTGATTCTTATATGGATCATTTGTCAGTTGAATGTTGCTATCTCTTGTAGCATCGCTAAGAATATAAAAAAATAAATTTTAAAATATTAAAATCTGAAACAATATGGCCATATCTTGCCGGGTATGCATCTGCCCATCTATGCATCTGTAGCTCAGTAATTAGATTAATTACCGTAATACTTCCCCTTTGATTACGGACAAACTTTGCAAGTATGTTGGATCAAATCAAATGTATGTTACGCCTACAATTACATTTGGACTTGATTCTTTCATTCCCATTTAATATAAATTATAAAGAAAGTACAATTATAAAGAAGTACAAGGCATTGTTCGATTTATGAATCAGTATTTAATGTCATTTAAATATAATTTTCAATGTTATTATTTTTGTATTTTATTTTATTTTATTTTATTTTCTTGTAATATTTATACAAAATATTCTGTTATCGTTAAAAATCAACCGAACTGTTATTTATTGCATCACTCATGTAAAGTTAGTTATGTCATAAAAAGAAATATTCATACATCAAAGAAATTTCTATTTTATAAATAGTTTATTTCACATTACTGATGTATAACTGTTAATATATACTTATATAGAAAAGAAAGAAAAAGAAGAGAACCGTTTGAATGCTCTCATATTAAAGTCTCTAAAGTTGAAACTAAAATGAAAAATTGTAACTGTTAATATTGCAAATGCCAGCCATTGTATAAATAAATCTTTTGCAATTTGATTGACAACTTCTAATTGAGGTGTTGACATTTTGTCAAATTGAGAGTCTAATTCTGTTTGAGTATTCTATATAAGTGCGCTTATACGGTATGCAATCTAGTACACAATATACAAATATATATAAAATTTTTATTTGACTGCTTAATTTATCAATTGAACTTTATGTGGCTAATGGTTGTCAATTATATTGACATAATTGCTGCCATTAATGAGAAAAAAAAAACAGTTCATTCATATTATTTATTCAATTGTGATGATGATGTTTAACAATTTCCAAAATGAGTGAGTGAAAACAAAAAATATTAAATGATTATATCTTTGATCTTTGGCTAAAGTGTTAAATAAACAGTTAATCGTAATTATCTCCAAATATGGTACTAAATTGTTGCTTTACTTGTCATTCACACAACTTCAATATAGTAGATTTTTGATATGCGTTTCACATGAAATGACATTGACAGCAAGACCATTTATTATTTATAAATATTTGGAAAAAAAAAAATCAGAGCTAAAACAGTTGAACTACCATTTACAAATTTCAGTTACATATTCTTTTTTTTCTTTTTTATGTCAAATGTTATTCATACATTTTTCTATTTCTTTGCCTTTTATAACTAATAATTATGTGAGGCTCAAAATAATTATTCATTATGGTTTTTAGAAAAATTTCAATATTTCTAAAATTTTAATAATTTACAATTAATGAATAAGAAATTTTAAGATTTCACTTAGAAAATAGAATTTAGATTTTAGCACCACCAGAAGCATCAGTTCAATTGGAAGTAGTTCATGAAGAAATCGTTGGACCTTGTGGAGGCACTCGTAAGTTCTTACCCTCAGACTAAAGATTTCATTTGTTATAACGCGATCACCAATTGTAATAATTCCCATTATGGTTATAGTGGCTTCAAGGGGGTTATGGTGCCCATATCCCGGGCGAAGTTCGTTCAAATATATTTTATAGGCTTGTCTTGCAAGGTCCTATTTTCCTACTAAATTGTGTAGCTGCTCAGATTCTCTGAACTAAACAAGCAAGACCTTGAAGGTTTTGAACTTGATTACCAAATATGAACTTTAAATTATCAGGATGACGGTACCACATAGGCATATATGATACCATATAGCGAACGAACAGTACTTAAATATACCGTACGCTTAAGCCTCCATGGCTGGTACGTACGTACGTAAAAAACTCCACGGACTTTAGCAAACGCGAGTCAATTGACATACATAGACTTGCATCGACTTACATTTGAGAATATCTGAAACGTTAGTGAGAATTATCTTAGGTGACTTTTTTGTGTTCATCACCACCACAAGATTTATAACACTTAAAAGCCTTAGTGGCTCCACCAAGTAATCACTCACTTAGTGTTACATTTTGATTAGAATTGTCTGCTTTAAATATTCTCCTAATCGTGAAAATTGAGATATCAAACATCTTGATATTGCTCCAACGCATATTGATACTTAAAATAGATTAAATTGGTTTAAAATTCTACCCAGAATGAACTGAAAACTTTTCTCTCATAACTCATAATTATAAACGATCGACAGATGAGATTTTTCACGTTTATTCTAATTACAGAACGAATTTGCGAACTCAAAAATGAAAAGTATCCAATTAGGTATAAGGCAGTGTCCAGGTAGTGGGTACTCAATATTTAAACTCAGCCAAATATGATTTTTTTACAAGTAGCTACAATAAATCTTAAATAGAAACGGCCCATCATCAAGTTTTATGAAAATAGCGAGACAATTGAAATGATTTTAGATTTTGACTTTAACAATAAATGGCAAACGGACCTAAGTCTATTTTTAGTAAATGCTTCTCAAATGTTACAGAATATAATTGAAATTACGATTTTCTTATTCTTCTTTATAATAATAATCAGTTATAAATTGTTGGCAGCTGGCTATACATTTGATTTATATTTATGTATCTCATATAAAATACTGGAAAATAATGATTTATGAAGCAGACACATAAAAATAAGAAGAAAAGGCAAATATAAGAGAAACCAATTAAATGGTTTACACGATTGATAGTGGCCATTAACTCCTTTACATTCAACATTTTCCCTATTAAAATACAAAGTTATTTTGTATAGTTTGAAAATTTATTTATGTGAGACAAGACTTGAATTTTTTGAACTTACTTTAAAGTAACTTTTAAATATTAAATCTTCTTCTTATATCGATGAACTTGTCATTTAAAATTAAAGGTACATTTTACCGGTTACAGTACATCCACTCGTTTGGGAATTTTCATAGTAACAGAAAAATTAGATGAGACTTTATTAAATCCTAGAAAATCTCTGCTTAGTAAAACAGAGGTCTATTGAAAATTTTAAATTAATATGTCACATACTCTTTTGAGATACCGTGCAGTGAGTGTTTTACATACAAAACTGCAATGAAGGCTCAAATGCATGGTACACAAACGTACATAATGAGCGCTAGCGTTGGTGCATGCTACCGTCACGACTAGCTTCCAATTTAAAGCCTGCGCTGCACCTTATATATATGGCTTAATCTTTGGTATCTAGATTCGGAGCCTTCCTATTACTCCTTGGCTTAGCTTAAATTAGCCCAATAAGCCTACCCAGCTACCCATTTTATTGAGGAAATGGGACCCTGCACGACAAGCATATATATATTTAAACGAGCAACATTTGCGATGTGGGCACCACAGCCCCCACAAAGCCAACCTCAATATCACCACAATGGGTATAATAAAACTGGTGATCCCATGGTACCAAATTAAATCTTTGGATCTAATTTCTTGACTCATGATGCCTCCTAATGGCATTACCAACGACCATCTCATGAGCCACTCCCAGTTGAGCAGGTGTTACTCGGGACTAGTTGACCCTTCTTTTGAGACACAGTAATAATTGACTGAGTGAAAGATCTGCGAGATAAACGTAGCAGGCTTAACTTCCAGATTAATTTATACACTCAAAATAAAAAGTGCGATTTAGGGCGCATATCATCTCAGTATTGGAAAAACCCAATACAACAATTGGCAGCGTATGCGCTTAAAGTATGGTACGGGCCTTGTAAACCTAAATCTTGAAACCTATTAAATGAAAGAGAGCGCTTATAAAGAATGTAAAAAACTTTTTTCATTTTTTTGATTTTTTATTTATTTTCAGTTTTATTTCTATTTATTTTTTCGTTTTTCATTCTCTTTATTTTTTATGCTATAAAAATTGAGGTAACTTTACCTGCATTCCTGTAAAATCCTGCATTTAGTATCTAAAAAAATTTAGGCGGAAAAACAGGAAATCAACCTAAAACTTATTATTATTTTTATTGTTTCATTTTCTTTCTATTTCCACTTCTATGTGTTGACTGTTTTCTTTTTTTTTTGGTGTATACTTTTTTATTTACATGCATAAATATTTTAGCATTTCCACAAAAAGTTTATGTAAACAAAAATTTTACAATTTCTGTAAATTTCTATAAATTTCTGTAAATTTTACACAATGCTTCTCTAAATGATTCTATCAACAAAATATTAACAATATTTATATGCTACATTACTTGTAGAGTATATTTAATTTATCCAAACATATGTGCCATTAAAAAAGTTTTTTTTCATCTATCTGATATCTGATGTCTGTCGATATATTTTTGTGTCCATAATAAAGGACATTTACTCATGCATTTATCTATGCACTGCAGAGGCCTTAATTTTTCTTGTAGTAAAATGATATTTAGTGCTTTAATTGGGCCTGCTCCCAGTTAAGCCTAAAATTATAGAAAAAAAATGAATGTATGGGAAACGTCTAGTTGATGGTTATAAAAAGAAAGAATCAGGTAAAAATTTTGCAATCGATTGTTGGCAACTGAAATATACCCTACCATATATGGGTCAATCTAATTAAAAAGTCTATATACCCAAAACACGGAAAGTAATTGTTAGGAATTGTAATAAACTCACTTTTTGGATTGTTCACCTCACCATCTGCTTTTTGTCTTAAAGTACTGCTGGTAATTTTAAAAAATATTTTGACAAAATTATATTAAAATACAAAAAAAATGAGGGCTACTATGGTTTTATTATTTCTAAGACCACTCCCCACATAGAAACCTTTATTTTGAATAGAGTTTTTGCAAAGAAACAGTTTTAAATCTTCAACGATTTTCAGAGAGTAATAAATTTTTGTAAACCGAAAAACTTAGATCATTTAGACCGAATAATATTATCACAATTCCTCAAAATTACTTTCCGTGTTCTGCAATTTCTTTTTTTTTCTTTTTGGGTGTATAGACTTTTTAATTAGATTGAGTGATATATGGTAAGGTATTTTTCAGTTGCCAAGGATCGATTGCAAAATTTTTACCTGATTCTTTCTTTTTATAAACACCACAAAGGCATTTCTGATATATTCACTTTGTCATTATATATGTAAGGGCTAGAAGAAAGTATCGGAGACCCTATAAAGTATGTATATCCTTGATCAGCATTAAATTCTGAATCGATTTGTGCATGTCTGCCCACCGCCAACATTAACTGAGATCATCTCGTGTCTTTTTTATTAAATAATGTTTCATGGTTTCTTGTTGTTCTGCCATTCTTCTCCTTAAATATACCATCGCCATGTTTACCGCTTTACATTGAGGGGCATTTGTGTAAACATACATTTGTGTGTACATTCATAGGCATAAATATAAATATGTATATGTATACATGTTAATGCCGGCAACAAACGAAATGCCATATTTATGGGCATTTATGATCATATTTAATGATAATGAAACTTTAATGTTAGAAGTTTGTTCATGAATGTGGTTCTTTCGTTTTTATACAGTTAGTGTTACTGTTAAATGAACGGGTTATTAACATTAGTTAGTGTTGTTAATGTTTTTCGTTACTTAGTGTCAAAACATTATTAAGGAATGTTTATTATATAAAGTAGTAAATCTATGGTCGAAACAAATAAGGAGTTTTGCTTAAAGTTCACATTAAAAGTTTTATCACTTAAAAATCATCGATGGTGTTACAACGTTTACTAAAAAAAAAAAAAAAAAAAAAAAAAAAAAAAAATAGT
The DNA here is from genome assembly GCA_023089585.1 of Melophagus ovinus. NCBI lineage: Eukaryota > Metazoa > Arthropoda > Insecta > Diptera > Hippoboscidae > Melophagus > Melophagus ovinus. Next base: position 4,849,980 of record JAKKIB010000253.1, read on the forward strand.
AAAAAAGCAAAAAAAATATAAAAATATATTGCTTGGGATTGTCATTGTTGTTGTTATTATTGTTGCTGCTATTTATTACCTCTTTCATATATGACGTTTACGAATATTTCCTTTTAACAGCAACATCTTAGCGAATGAATGAATCGAAAAAAAGCGAAACGAAAATGTTAAATGAAAAACCAATTCACGAAAAACATCAGAACTTTTCTTGTATTTCTGCCTTTTTCATGTTTAATTTTGTAATCTCATGCTGCATTGATTGCACTTATAAAATCATGTAGCTAAATGACCTTTATAACATTAAATTAAAATATTTAGATTAGATAAAAATATTTTATATGAATGTAAAACATTTAAAAATTATATGAAATTTAAATTGTCTAATGTCGCATTATATCACAAATTTATTAAAACCTTCATTACGGCCGTATAAAATTTAAGACGAAATATTAGAATCAACAAATCATTCATTTTTATATGGAATTTTTTCTGGAAAAAATTTTAAAAATTTAAGACGAAATATTAGAATCAAAGAGAATTGACCATTAAAATAAATATTTTGCGGAGCACAACTAATTCGGAGATTCGGAAAATATTTTCTAAAGCTAAAGTTCTGTGATGCTTATTAATCCGATCTAAATGAAGGTCAGTTGATTTGTCTATTGCCATAAAATCCTACATAAGTATTCCCAATAAAATATAAATGATTTCTTACTTTTCGGTGTCATTTTTATATGGAATTTTGTCTAAATTATTTAAATAAATCATCAAACATTGCTTTAAATTTTTAAATGTCTTCTCAGATAATGGCCTTTTCGAGAAAGCTTCAATAACACCCAGCTTTAATATTTGGAAAACCTTCAAATTAATGTGAGACAATCACTCACTGTTTAAGTATTGGGGATTTACTTACAAAAGCACTGTTATGCTTTACATCAGATTAAGCCGTTTGGGCTTTAACTCAGTTTTGGCGTTTTAAAGTGTAATATCCTCTATTCAGAATGATGTCTTTTTATTTTTCTTAAAGTTATTTCAGGCATCTTGTGGGCATTTTAAATGTAAGCAGATTGCATCTGATTGCTTATAATTAGATACCTAAATGGACTTTTGCATATACAAAATGGTTATGATTAGACTTATGAGAAATTGTACTTGGCCCTCACTTTTTAATTAACTCAAGAAAATAATCGTAGATAATTTACAAATTATCAAAGTTGAAGGTATTTGCTTTCTCTAAATGGAAGGACATTTAACGTTATAAATTCATAAAACAGGAAATGGAAAGGTAAAGGAAAGTGACAATAAATGAGTTGATAAGGCCATGAAACAATTAATTTTTCTTTTATAACTTTCTAAATCAATTGAAAATTGAAGTCTGAAAAACTTGGAAAACTTGAAAAAACAAAGAAGCAATTTTTCATTATGATTATTATTGCAAAAAATTTGTGAATTTTTTTAGTATTAATTTTATATGAAAATATATGAAAAATTTTAAATAAAATGGCCTTTTGCTCTAGATTTTCTTTCACTAAAACAAAGTGTTTATTCACTTTGAATTTGTATAATTATCAAAAATGTTTATTGATGTGGAAAGTTTTCTCAATTTCATTTTCTATATAAAAATTCAATTGAAATTTCACTAAGATTATTGTGGTTTTTTTTTCTTCTTCTATCTCTTTCTCTCTCCATCTCTCTTTGTACACGGTATTTGATATTACGATATATATATATATGTTGTTGTTATTATTGTTGTTGCTGTGATTGTGATTGTTATTAAAGTGTTGTATTAAACAAAAGCTACTGTGCAATGTGCATAATCTATCCAACATGAGAGAAGTGTGATGATAACCTATACCTTATGGGCTTTAGAAGACAATATCAGTCAATTATTGAATAAATGATGATTTGATTGAAATTGTGGCATGTGCCCACCAAAAATAAAACGCCTACCATCAACATAATCATCATCATCATTATCAACAACAACATAACAACATCATTAACATCAATTTCAACAGCATCATGAACAATAACAATCTTACACCACACAGACATTAAAATATGAATAAACAGAGATACATACGACGCATATAGATTTTATGCATATAAAAGTTAATAATAAAAATTTAAAATTTTTTATAACACAACTTAGCGAGGTACAGTGAGAGAGGTAGAGAGAGACGTCAAGAGATTGGTAAAGAGATCAGCAAAGAGAGAGGTAGAGAGAGAGCTAGAAAGAGTGTTACAGAGCGATGTATGGTCGATCAGAGAGAGAGAGGGGTGTGAGGAAGAGAGAGAGTGTGTGTATGCATGTGTGTGTGTGTGTGTATGGCATTGCACAAGTAAGACATTAACTGCACACTACATGCAATGCCTATGCCTCTGCTAACGACTGCCAAATTATATAGAAATGTATATAAAATTGCATATTATTTATATACATGTGTGTGTATGTATGCAACTAGACCATAATAACCTGTAATCACAATATCGGAAATATCAAACTAAGGTTATTTATTATTTTTGATTGGTTTCATAAAGGCAGGTGAATATTTGCTTATATGATCGAGTGAATGAATAATCGTATGAATGTATGAATGACCGAATGATTGGAATGAACGATTATTCTCTATATATAAAATGCAAATAACTGTGTTATCCAAAATATATGAAATATATGAAATATATGCCATGTGTTAAATACAATTTTACTATAATGTTTAATAATAACCTTGGCACCTCTAGACAAAAAATTGCAACAATCAAATATTCTCTCAAGTAATATTTTAGAGATGCTTGGCACATACAACTAATAATAATAAAAGTACAAAATAACAAACAAATACAAAAAAAAAAGAAAAAATCCCAACAAAATAATGAAACCGCAAGAAAAGTTCAAGTGTGAGTGACTAAGTAAGTGGCTGAGGTTAGGAATGAGTTTATTTTTTCTTGTGGCTGTTTCGGTTGCATTGTTGTCAGTGTTGCATTCAGCAAATATGCCTAGTGGAATAATTTAACTGTAAATGTAGGTAAACCAACAATACCAAAAAGCAAAAAAATTTTAAATGTACAAAAATAAAGCACAAAAAATGGAATCAACAATAAACATCAAATAAATAGGACCGGTTGGGTTAAACTTTGTTTTAATAAAGGGCCAAATTCATTAATGCCGGATCATATTTTTCTTTTAGTGACAATTAATAAGACAAATAAATAATAAATAACAGGCAAAGAACAGCAGAAAATAAAAATGTTAAAATTTTACCTAATAATTCAAAATTCCTTAAATGACGACTCATTTTTTGCAAATGGAGTGCACTTCTTATCCATTACTTGAAATCGCTGCTTTCATTTATTCATATTTCTTATGAAAATATTTTCATTTCGAGTCTACGAAATTTATAGTTAGTGAAAGAAAAAATAAAGATTTATGAAGAAGGTTATGTGAGCTTATTTCCATTTAATTTTGATTTAAAAAAAATTTACAAAATTTCATCAAAAACTTCAACCGGAATAACAACTAAACAAATTTATTATACAATTTAAAATAATTTGCGATAATTTTAACAAAATTTTCCAAGAAGCATTACCTAAAATAACCTTTAATTTCCTCCAAGCTTTTTCCATGACGAGTCAATTTTAAGAAATGACTTTTAAAAAAAAAATTTGTTAATTTTTAATTTTTAGTCTAAATAGGAGGAACAAAACAAAAGTCCAAATTTGTGTTCATTGTAGAAATTTTTCATGTCACGAATGTTTCATGATTCATGATTCATAAAATGTATCTAATTCGATTTAAGGACATTTCTCTAAGATTTTACTTTATTATTATCTTACAATTCATTCTGAAAATTGAGATAAAGCAGATTAAGTTGAGATAGATTTTAATTTTGAAAGTATAATCTTACAAATCATTTTAGAGAAATGAAATGATAATAAATGATATTTTTAAATTTAAAGTGTGTAATATTGGAAAAAATGCTGAAGATGCATTCTGCACAATTGAAGTATGACAAAAATTAATTATTATTGATTATTGAAAGTATTTTACAAAAAAAAAAAAGTAATCCCTACAAAAAAAAAATAAATTCAAATTTTGTACTGTTTTGTAGATTTAAATATCAAGCGCAACTAATTTCGTTATTGTTTCTTCTTCTTTATTGTTTTATAATTTAATTAAATTACATTTTTCATCGGATGACCTTAACAAATCCTAAACATTTTACATTTGAATTAACAATGAGGCAAAGAATAAGACAAAAAAAGAAACAAATAAAAAAAGAGAACGCTGCAGAAAGAAACTCTAACAAATTGAAATTTCCAAAAAATTGAAATTCAATTGAATTTTTTCATATATTTTTCTCTCCACACTCTCACCTCTTATTCTGCTGGTATTTGCCATTCATTGTTTACTATTTTTTACCATCTACATCTATTTAGTGGCTTATACTTTTAGTAAAATTTATAAGTTCATTTTTAACGTAAATCATTCTGGTGGTTTATCATTTCTTTGTTTTTTTTTTTTATGTAATTGTTGCTTCAACTGAAACCTTCAGTTTGTATGGAGATGTTAAAGCAACAGCAAAGAGCAGCAACAGCAGCAACAGCAGCAACAGCAACAACAACACCACCAGAAATAATTGTCCAGAAAAATGCCATGGTAAAATATTTTCCAGTACTATCCGTATTATTGTTATTGCTACCCCTGTTGTTGTTGTTGTTGTTGTTGTTGTTGTTGTTGTTTAATCTCTTGTTTTGGTGTGTTTTTGTTTTTTGTATTTTATGTTTATTTATAAAAATATTTTCTATTCTTATTTGCAAAAAGCAAATTATTATTGTACAAATTTATTTGTTTTGCTTGTGTGCGTACATGAGTACATCTGACTATGGCTGTTCATGGCGGCAGTAAATTTTGTACATTACACAAATACAAAATAAGCCAAACAAACAAGAAGAAAGAAAAACTAAAAAAAAAACAAATGACAGAAACCAATTTTTTTTTCCAAATAAAACAAAAACTATAATGACAAATAAAACTTTTTTACTGTTGTTGTGTGTTCCATTGTGACTTCTGTTGGCCAAATAACTGTTTGTTGTACTTATTCCATGCGCCATGTGAATCAAAATTTCATACGTAAATATTTATTTATTTGCTTACAGTAGAAACTCCATCAAAGCAAATCTATTTCTTCTTTCCCTTTTTTTTTGTTTGATAATTTTTGAAATTATTGATTCCGGAAAAAATTTGCAAATGCTTTTCATTTTAAAAACCATTCATAATCAATTGAAAGTCAGACTCACTTTCAAAAATATTTGGACGATTTCTTTATGCCTTGATGTTTTTTTCAAGTAAATTAAATCATAATGTAACCCATTTACAGTGTTAATTCTATAATTCAGCTTGATAAACCAGCTTGATAAATAATTTACACAAAAAATTGACAAGCTTTCACCATTTTCTTCTTCTTCTTTCTTTTCAACGTAATTATGAGGCATGACTTCGGATCGTATAAATGCAAATTGTTGCAATATTTCTTCATCAGATTTGAATTTCTTATCATGATAATGCAAATTGCGTAATCAATATGTTTAGATTCCCGATTACAGCAAAGTGAAAGCAAAAATAAATTCTACTGTTATTTTAGATAAACATGCCCGAAATAATTACTTTTTTATCAATGTCTGCTGTCATATATTTTATCTTGATTTGTATCGCGTTAATGGAGTGCTTCATGTATAATCCATATATAATTGTTGTACTTTGCATGAGTGTGCATGCGTACATATTTGTGAAATATATCTATTATTACCGTTAATTTCTATTTATGTTGCAGTAGATTTAAATTGCGATGTGCTTGATGCTTAAACAGTTAAATAAATTGTTTTTTAAATAATGTTTTGGAAAATTTTTTACATTTACTGTGTTCCTCCAATTTTTAATTTTTTATTTCAACTGTTTTTATTTTTTTATCTTTTCCTTCTTAATACAGAGAAAGTTTTCGGTATCGTTTTTTTCGTTTCGTTTTATTTTTTGCTTTTAACATTTTTCCAAATGCATAATCAACGATGTAGAAGTAATTTGTCATTATGTTTTACTTGTTAGGTTCCTTGGATTACATTTTGCTTCCCATCATATGAAAAGAATTTTACATTTTTACACATATACACAAGCACACCCACAAACACAAATTTAATACAATGCATGTGGTTTGGCACACAAAATCATTCACACGTTACAACTACAAAAAAAATAAATAAATAAATAAATAAAAAAAGAGAAGAGAAGTAAGAATTTTAATGTAGGTCGGGAGAGACTCTTAAATACCCCACAACAGTTTTCTTAGTCAAATCAGAAGTAAAAGGTAACAAAATTGAAAAAAAAATTTTACAAATTCATCATATGAAAGGAAATTCAAAAAAATGGATTAAACTGAACCAAATTTGCTACACACATTTTTTATATGTAAATATAGAGCAGTGCCATTTTTCCTTAAAATATACTTAAAAATGAAGGTTTTTTCCATATAATGATGTTTTTCGAAGAAGAGAAATGGCCATAAAAGTGGATCGATCTGAAACCAAATTTGGTGCACATATTTTTTTAGGTTAATGTACAACTCATTTCTAATTTTCTTTAAATTTATAAAAAATTTTATTTTTTTTCCATGTAACGACTATTTTTAAGAAAAGCGTTATCTGAGGGCTTGGTCATAAAAATAGTTCAATTTGAACCCATTTTTAATAGATTTTGTCTCTGGGTCAAAACACACTCATGTACCAAATGGAACTAAATAAATAAATAAAATATGCCAAAAATTGTTTTAAAAATATAATATGGGCAGACGTCAAATGGACAGACAGAAGTGACAAGTTTAAACCGATCGATTCTAAGTTGATCGGTATAATAAGAAGTAAATTTATTTCAACTTCTTTTGAATGCTATAAACATCTGCAAAAATTTGCAACACAATGTACCATAAATGGTATAGACCATAACAACAACAAAAACAAATTAAACCAAAAGTAAAATGGAAAAAAAATATGAGAAAATGAAATTAACTTAAAAAAATGCAAATTCTAAACAGTTAAACAAAAAAAAAATTTTGTGCTTTTTATTTAAATTTCCATGAAATTTCTCTAGTGAATGTTTCTATTTTAACTTGCAATACGATTTACACACACATTCAAAAAATTAAAATTATTATAATAGCCATTTGCTTAATCCCACATAAATTATAAAACATTGTAAAACATTCGAAAACTTTAAATTACTGTTGAAGTCGTTAAATCTAAAAAAAAGAGGTAAGATATGGAAATTAAGATTAAAAGAAATTAAAGAAAATCGTTATCAACAATCGCTTAAGTGCTCAAGTAAGAGCAAAAAAAAAAAACAAACATATAGGTCAATAAGATTTTAGATCAATATCAGTGAGAGAATTTAGAAAGTTGAAACATTTCAATGACTTTCAAATAATAAACAACTTCAAAAGTTTTACCCTCAAATTTTATACAACAAATTTCTAACAACTAATTTGAAACTTGCAATGATTTTAAGAATCTCACTTTCTATTTCGATCGGGAAACGTATAATCGATAAGCCATGGTAAGCATTATGGAGACTGAGCACTAAACTTAATATTATTTTAAATTTAAAGGAGAAATTTATTATGAACTTAACTAATCATCTTAAATCGACAAATGAGTTGCAAAAAATTTAGAAAAAGTCGCCTAAGAAAAATATATGAAAAGTAGCCCTTAAGTAGATAAAATTGGAACAAATGTAGGAAAAAAATTTTAAGAGTAACAAATTAGGACATTTCCAATAAGGACATCCGATGTAAAATTGAATTGTCCACAATCTCCCTAACTCCCACCAACTCCATTAAAATCCATTAAAATCCAATAAAGAACGAAGCTGAAATGATATTTAAAAAATATTGGTAGAATGCAACCCCTACACGAAGTAGTGCTTTTAGTGTTTTACATGCATACCTGCCGGGAAGGCTCAAATGCATGGTACACAACGTATAATAATGATCGCTAGCGTTGGTAGACACGACACATCACGTGCATGCCACCGTCCCGACTAGCTTCCAATTTAAAGCCTGTATTGCACCTTATATACATGGTTTAATCCTTGGTGTAAGGATTCGGAGCCTTCTTATTACTCCTCGGCTTATATTAGCTTAGCCCGATAAGTCTACCCAGCTAGCCATTTTATTCGGGAAATGGCACCCTGCTCGACAAGTATAATAGTGTAACATAAAATAAACATAATTAGGTCGAGCTACGCCCGCGACATGAGCACCACAGCCCCCACGAAGCCAACCTCAATATCACCACTTGGCCATATTAAAACTGGTGATCCCGTGGTACCAAATTAAATCTTTGGATCGGATCTCGTGAACTCATGATGCACCCTGATGGCCGGCATCACCAACGACCATCTCATGAGCCACTCCCAGTTGAGCAGGTACTTCACAGGACTGGTTGCCCTCGCTCTACACGAAGCAGTTAAAATATCAATAATTTGCAAGGATCTGTGAATTTGTAAATCTAATTTGTGTGCCGCGAATTATAAAATACCACCAGATGATCGCGATAAATCAAAATTAATTGCTGGTAAAATTATATCAGCCATTGCTATTACTACCTCTTTAGTATCCGGTTGGGTCATATTAGAAGTTATAAAATTGATTATGGGGTAATTATTAAAATCTTCTGAATATATATTAAATCTTAAAATAGGCAAGACCGTTTTTTTTTAATTATACCACGAGTATTCGATTCGAAATATAAATGGAGCTTAATATGAATAAGTGGAGATAGACGTGCGTATTTAAAGGCTTAATAGGGAATTTAAAAATCGAAAAAAGTTCTTGGCATCAATTCTCTTCTTATATTGCTTACAGATAATATTGTTGTTAAAATGCTTAAATTGAAGAGTATCCTAAAATCGGGTATAATTTAACTTTTAAAATTCATGCCCCATGTTAAATAACTCTAAATGTAACATGCTTCAATCGGATCTCCATTTATAATGACATCTTTGGGGCAATGAAAATTGTACTATCGAAAATCAGAGTCCCTCATAAAGAAACAACAATAAAGGACGGATAAGGAAAGTAGGAACCATTCACTTTTTAGATGTTGTTCAAGATGTTTTACATGTTGAGTTGTACCTTTTTTGCGCCTTTACATGATAATACATAAAATATGTATCCACAAGTACAAGCCTGAGTCATTTAAAAAAAATTCAATTAAGTTAAATGGTTAGTAATCTTTAACTCTTTCTTCGTCAATCAAATCTAGAAGGACAAAATTATCCGTATCGAAACGATTTTATATACAAATCAAGAAAACTCTATTAATGATTAAGAAAAATCAAAATTCCAAACAAATTCCCAGTTGATACCTAAAAATGCATGCATGCTTGCCATTAAATAAAATGAAAAAATTTTAAATGTCTTGAATCATCATCAAAAAGTTTTAATGGTAAGGGCAGATCAAGAATATATATTTTCTATGTACTTTGCCACGTAGCAAAAAACAAACCAAAAAAAAAAACAATAAAAGCAACAATAATAACCGAAAGAATGAAATATAAATAAAATAAAGAAGAAGAGAAAATAAGAAAACGAATTCGAAAGAAAAATGAAATTTTATGTACAGCATAAAAAATAAATATCTAAAGAACTGTTAAATATCTTCTTCTCAGTACAAATCACGTTTCATGATAACGAAATAAACAAATAATCAAAAGCAAAAGAAAGAAATCGTTCATCTCGTTTCATCGTTTTTTGTTATTGCCTTTTATATACATAACATACACATACACATATACATATTTATAGATATATTTAAAGTACAAGGTACAGCTGATTTAATTTTTTTTAGCAACCCTGCATTATAATTGAGCTGCGGTCACTGCTCAAATATATAAAATTTGTAGTTTTCTTGGTTAATCATACAAATGATTGCAATTTTTTATCCTTTACTTACACATACATTTACATATATATAAACAACATTTATTAACAAGTATATAATTTAAATGATAATCATACTTCTTCTAATGATTAAATCTATTTGTACACATTTGTAACAAAATTTGTGGCCATTTTAAAGGTTGCTGATTGTTTTATCTTAATTTTTTTTTGCTTTCTAATTTCAACAAAAACGTAAGATAAAGTTAAAATTTTAAACTAATAAAAAAAGTCTGTAACAATTGTTCATTTTATATTATTCAAAATTCCAATATCTTGAATACATTAAAAAAAAAATTCAGACCTAAGACATGGATTTGAATATGAATAGAAAAAATATTTAGATTCAAGTTGAGTAAGTTTCCTTAATATTCTAGAATATTACAGAATTTTGTCAAGAACCCATAAAGATGCGACGGCAAAAATGACTTGATATTCTAAGCCTTTACAGAATTTCGTCAAGAGCCCAATCAATTTACATTTATAGAGATGCAGCGGCCAAAATGAGTTGATCTTGAAATGGATGGAGCTTTCTTTGCAACGAAAAACTCAGAATACCTTTTCCAGTTAATTTCAGTCTCAATCACTTTGGAAATATTTCAATGAAATTTGATAAACATAAAAATTTTGAATCCAACCAAAATGATCTTTTTTTGATATGGAAAGGAAAGCATCAGTTCTCTGATAGTGCCCTTAATTTAAAGAAAAATTTTTATCTCCATGTTGTCTAAATAAAAGTTATCATACAATTTTGGAAATCTATTTTTAATGATTTTGGTATTTGAGTAAAAAGTTGATGAACAAATAGTCTGATTTGTTAGATCCTTCGTAAATTTCTTGTAAATTTTTGAAATGATAACTTCAAAAATATGTCACCATAGAATTAATTTTGTGTTCTTTTAAACGTTTTTGCAATGTAAAAATTTTAGTGTTTGAATAAAAATACAAATAATGCTTCTTCACATAAAACTTCATAGAACTTAAAATAAATAAAAATTATATTAAACAACAATAACATTATGAAACATCATACCACAATGATGATAATGATGTTGTTGATGATAATGATGTTGTTGATAGTGTTGAACAAATAGATGAAGCAGAGAAATGAAAGAAGACGAAAGAGCAAAATTATTAATAAAAGGAAATGAAAAACGAAAAGTAAGAAGAAGAAGTAAACAATCAAGCATTTATATGGCAGATGCTCTAAATTATGCCTTGACAGTGGGCAGCATCAATTGCTTTCTACACCAGCATTGTAGTATAAATATCTTTTTACAAAGATTACCACCAGCATTGTTGCTTGGTTACGGCTCTTTAGCTGTCAAGATTGACTTTTGTTGCTTTCATTTTATACATTTCTTATGGCTGTTGAAGTTTAGTTTTGTTAGTTCTTTTTGTTATTTTTTTATCCATTTGAAAGCCCCAAAAAAAAAAAAAGAAACAAAAAAACAAGGAAAAAACAGACATAAAGAAAAGCAAAAAATAAAGCAGAGAATAAAAGAAACTTGGCATTGAAATGGATAAGAAAAAAAAAACGGCCGACTTTAAGTTTAATATGCACGCAAATTATGTATGTGAGATAGAAATAGCATAAATTTAATGTGCGTTTAAAAAGACAATAAAATTAGAGCAATAAGTCAAAGCCGACTTACAAATACTCTAATCATTATTATATGGAAAAATGAAACTTTTTTTTTTATATTAACTTATGAAAATATGAGGAGTAATCGAGCAATCATTTAAAACGAGATCGGCATGTATGCCGATCATTTTAGATTAGCTCTTTTTAATATAAAGAAAGTTTTTTATAGATAGTTCTTAAGTGAAAATTTTGCTTATTTATTTCATATCAAGCAAGAAATATAACGTAAATTCTTTTAACGATTACAAATATCCAGACAAATGTATTTTATTCTGTAATCGTAGTGGCATAACTTAGTATAACGCTTGAAATTAACTAATAAACAAAATGATGTGTCATACGGTTTTCTTTTCTTTTCTTTTTTTTTTTGTTTTCTTTTCGTTTCTTAATCATTGTATGAGACAAGTGAACTTTATGAATGTGTTAATAGAATGCACTGTAATAAATAATCTAGCAAAAAAAAAAATTTTAAATAAGTTCCTTTAAAAGAATCATGATTTTAGGGAAAACTTTTCAATTCAGATTTTCAATTTAATTATAAATAAAAATATAGAAATAAATAGATATTGGAAAATTTTATAATTTACAATTGTTCAAGTTAAATCAATCGATAATCAAAATAAGATCAACATTGATAAGCAAACTGGCTTAAATTCTCAACATGTAAAGCGAGCTATGCGATGGCTCAACCAAAAATTAAACAAAAATCGGTGGCATAAAGGAAAGAAGTTTTGTATTAGAATAGATGTCAAACACTTCAGTCTTTTCCGCAGTAGCACTAGTCATGTGATAACTAATAAGAATTATCATATAGCTGACGATATTTTCGATATATTTAACCAAAATCATTCTGGATGAAATGCTGTTTCCACTTGTAATCTGCTTCACAATTCATAATAATTCAGATCATGTGAAATAAATGAAATAACTTTAGGCTCAATGAAAACAATCGTTCTTAAGAAAACTGATAAATGGAATATTTGTAATTCAATTGTAATAATTTGAAAAACATATCATTACTTTTTGGAAAAGAAATTTCACAATTTTAAAGAAAATCATGTTTTATAGTGTGTGCGTTGCAATTCTAATATCCATGATTTTGGTATTCTGTCTGAGAAGTAAATACACGGTCAATATAATGTTGATTATATGAAGCCAAGAAAAAAAAGAAGAAGAGGAAGAAGAAGAAAAATAAAACAAAAAAATAAAAAAAATAAAAATAGAAACATATAAACACTTGAACAAAAGGACAGTTCGTTTATATGAACATGCAACTAAATAATAAATAATAATAAGCGCCTGACAGTCAATCAGTGTCAATACATTCAAAACTATCAAGAACAATAACGAAAAATAAGGAACAAACGAATAAAAACCAAAAATTACACAAAAAAAGACAGAGAAGAAAAAATTGTATATAACAGGGAATAAGTAGCGAAAAGAAAACAGTAAAAAGCTTAAACATTTCTAGCGTATACTTCAGTCTTTGACGAGATTTTATCGTGTGACCATATACCAAGAACATTCTTGCATCATTACTCTTTTATACAGTGAACAACAAAAGTGTAAATAGCGAATGGCAAACAGCAAATAGAAACTAGCATTCAGTTACAGTAGAAAAAAATTTCGTTGGTTTGCTTATTTAATTTCATTCAAGTTGCAAATGCAAAAGCGAATACGATTACGATGACGATTACGATTACGATTACGATTGCGATTGCGATTGCGCTACAGTTCATTTCAGTTTAGTTTTTTGAAAAGTTTTCAAGCGATTTATTACACACAGACCAATAATAATAATAACAATAATAATAATAATAATAGCCTTTGCATTGTGTTGAACACTTAGCTCGTATTCAGTTTTATTTCAACATTATAACAAATCAGACGCATTTTCTATCCAAGAATATTTCTGTTTGCTATTTCTACGTGCATTTCTCAAATCGTAATGTCCCATAAAACTATTATAAAATTATTCTTAGGTGTTTTATAAATATTCAGTGATTTATTTCTAATTGGTAATAATTGATTGAAACAAAAAAAAAAAGACAATAACTTTACAAGAATGTTAAATTTACGTATAAAGAAAAAATTAAAAAATAATTTTAAAAAATTGAAAAAAAATTAAAGGCAAATTTAATAATTTAATTGAATGGAAAAATAATTAAAAATATTATAATATTAAAATGGTTTGGGACTAATTGTTAAATAGGCTGCAGTATGATAACAAAGTTAAAAGACAAAAGAATAAATTTCAAGTCAAGAAGATGAAAACAAATATTTTTTCAAAAAAATATTTTGAAAAAAAAAATAATCCAAATATATGGGACAATACAGTCTAAAAATTTTTATAGACTTATAGTGAGTTCAATTTTATGTCGATTTATGTTGAAAAGGGCTGTAGGCGATCATTATCAATTTTTTAAAAATATTTCTACCTACAAAATTTCAGATAAATTTGAAAGTTATAAAAAAATTCTAATTTATCACAAGCTCCTCAAAAAACCTTACTATCAATGGTGTTCCATATTAAAGATAAAATTCTAATTGATTGAGATATATTTTCGTAAAACTATTTGAATCTGATATCTTATCTTAATTTTTTCCATTCAGGATAATGCTTAACGTAAAGCTTCAGTATAGACACCTAAAAATATATAGAAATATGACTAGATCAATTCAAAACTTTTACGCTCCTTAACCTTATAAATATTTGAAATTTTCTTCTTGCTTTTAGAAACTGTTTTTTAAAACGGTAGAAAAATCTTCAAACTCAAACAGATAGATAAAAATAAAATAAAAATAAAATAAAATAAAATAAAATAAAATGAAATAAAATAAAAAGCCAATGAATGCAAGAGCAATATTATTATTATTTTATTGCTATCGCTGTATCGTATATCAATTGACATGTACCTCGTGCCAAAGGAATGCCTGTTAAAAAGGATAAGTCTAGTCAAAAAGCATGACATGACTAAAAAAAATTATTAACGCTATCATTGTTATGTGACTCATTATACATCGCTATAACTGCAATCTCAGTTATCTCAATTTATCTGTCTTTTATATCTATCTATCTGTCTATCCGTCCATCCGTCTACGTATGTATGTATGTGTGTGTCTGTTTGTAAGCCATAACTTTTGGCAAAAAAAAAGCCATTAAAGCAAATTTTTAGAGAAAATTAAGCAAAGACAAAAAAAATAAATTCCCATGTAACGGATTCTAAGAATATTTCTGTTGTTTCATTGCCACTTGATTTATGGACCAACAGTAAATACTAAATTTTACAAAAAAAAAAAAAAAAAAGTAAATACAACAGTACTAATAACAAACACAATACAACAATAATTTTTAACTTTTTATGCGCTTATTTGGACAGATGGCCAGACGGCCAGACAAATTTCTATATATTTTGTATTTTTAACTAATTTAAACTGTTGATTTTGAAACGTGTACGTTCATATGACGATTCTAATACTTGGAAATCAACGATTTTGTTGATACATTTCTTCTTTTCATTCACACAAAGAAAAACGCAAAAAGCAAAAAGGAAAATAAAAAAATTAAACTATAAAAAATAGTGAATTGTAAGAAGAAGCAAACGTTTGTGTCGTGGTTGGTTGGCATTAATTGAAATTATTACAGTAACTCTGTATAACAGTGAGTGCATCCAAGGTGAACGTAACAAAAGAATAAATAATACCAAAAACAGAAACAACAACTATAAATACGTGCATAAAGAACGTGCATAAGAAATAATAAAATAAATAGAAACGAAAAAAGAACCATCAAAATATACAGAAGAAGAAATCTTTAGTTTCATAGTAAGTGCAAGTGTGCCATTGATTTGATTCACCACTTCTACCATCATCATCATTTTCATCATCATCATCATCATTAACATCATCGTTATTATCATCAGTTCCTCATTTTATCGCGTTGTCATTTACAAACAAACTTAACCATCAAATATCAAACATTGTAACGCATCGCGTATTATTATCATTCTTTCTCTCTCTCTCCCTTTTCCACCATCTCTATTAATGTCTATCTTTCGTTCTTTTTCGTTCGATTAAAGAACCGCATAATATAATTTATTATAATTTGTAATATAAAAAAAAAACATTAAAGAGAAAAAAATTATTCAAAAAGTAGAAGAACGAAAGAAAGAAAGACGAGCAAAAGTAAAGAGAGAAAAAAATGCTTTTAATCAAATTAATTATTTTGAGGTAAGTTTCATTTATGATTATGAAAATCATTTTTATGTCATTTTTTTTTTTTTTTTTTATAAAAGCTTTACCCAAACTTTTTTTTGTGGCATACATTCATCGTATACAAACGGACAGATGGACAAGTGGACTTAACGAAAGTCTTAATTAAAGTTGTACAATTAAAAGAAAAATCTTTTATCAATAGCAAAGTTACTAAATAATTATTTTTTGATTGATTTTGTTACTATTTTGATTAAGAGTTAAATTAGTACTTTAGTATTATTAAAAGTTTCTTATTATTATCAAAGAGATAAAAAAATTGAGTATCTCAGTTGTATCAATTTTCGTTTTATAATGATTATCTTTTTTTTGTTTTCTTTGATTATTATTCCTCAAATATCTTTCAAATACTTGTCATTTTATGGAATTGTGGAAAAGATAATGAAATGTTTTATTTAGGCATTAAATATTAAATATCAAATATTCATAAGAGGATCTGGTAATAGATCCAATTTTCACCATGCCACTCACTTTATGATTTGACACATCGTCCGATTTTCTATTCGTTAGATGTTCATGTAAATTTCTTTCACGGCTGCAATTCGAGAGCTATTTTAACAAAATTTGATGTACGAGCATTTCTTCAGCCAAAGGCGAGCTTTATTGAAATTTACAATAGTTAAAATCGAAAGAATTTTACGACCCTTCTTCATATAATACTTTATATTAAAAAATTTATGATGTACAAAGAAAGTTTTGATATACGTAATATTTCTCAATATGAATCAGTGTCTTGTAAATGTGAATACCAAAGTCGGTCCATCACTCGGTGTATTTAACGAAATTATAACGAACTTTTCATATTACCTGAAAATGACGATTTTGGTTTTGAGCCATGTGGACTAATGAATTTGGGAGAGTGATATTTAATACACTGCTACTTATATGAAAATCTAAAATAATTTTTCAAAATTATTTTAAAATAAGTTGATGCAGTTTTTCCTTATGATATTTTGAATTAAGATTCAATTCAATTAGAATTTATAATTCTCAATGTCTTGAAGCAAATCATAGAAATATTGGCAACATATACCGAAATATCAATTCAATCTCTTGACCAATATCGTTTATATGGATTTCGGGAATGCTAATTAGAGAATGTCTAAACTTGCCTGGCCTTTTAGTTGTGTTAGAAGTGTGTGGATAAAATTGATATGTGCCCAATATTTTCGGTATTAAATATACAAGGCATGCTATTAAAGCAACTTAATCATCCACATTTAGATTGAGGGTGGCGCATTGTAAACGTGCGTATAATTAAAGTTTCACTTTATTAAAGAGGGTTATAAAAACGTTCCTACATTTTTTATTACTACTAAGATTTGTTTTTCTTTCAATTTTTGTTTTTCTTTTTTGCTTTTGCGTATTACAGTTCAAAAGAAAATGTGAGTGTGTGAAAGTGTATGTGGTAGTGTATATGCTTATGTGTATATGAAGGTGGGCTTATTATTTTGTTCTGTTGTTTCTTTAGAAAGTAGCGGCAGAGATTACTCTTTCTATCCAAAAGTTTGTTTGCTTGGAATTTCCAATTTCAATATCTCTTACTGCACCCTAAGTGCTTGTATGTTTATTTGAAAATTATTGGGCCCCCATTGAAAATGTTCAAAGGGAGACTGGAGATGTGGTATAATCAAGAAGATTACTTAAGTCCTTAAGTTTTTTCTAGTTTTATTTAATCTTCTTGCTTTTATTCTTGTTCTTATTGTTATTGTTATTGTTGTTGTAATGAATAGTTGTTTATTTGACAACATTTCCAACCGCTGTCAAGAAATATTTTTATATCGCTACGGCAATATAAATATAATCCAGATATGTCTATCAATGCTGGATATAGAAAGATGTTATGATGAAATATTGATGGTAAAAGCAAGGAAAAGGAAAGTAATAAAAAGAAAAAAAAAACAAAAGAAAAATTTCATTGATAGATGGGGTCGGCTTTTAAATACCCTGCAACACTTTTTTTTAAGGTGATTAAAGTCAAATCCGAGGATTATAAAGCAACAAAATTTAAAGAAATTTTTGTTGTTTCGAATTCAAAAAAATTGATCCATCTGGACTACATTTGTTACTCGGACTTTTTCGTTTACTATGGCATTATATGGGAAATGGTCGCGAAAATAAATCGTTCTACAACAAACTTGCTAAACCTGATTTTTATGCTGTAATATAAGTAAGTACTTATAAATATTAAAATATATTAAAAATTGAAGAGTGATCGTAAAAATGCTTCAATTTTGATCATTTCAAAAAGTTTCGTCTTTAGGCCACTCCATGTATGAAATTGCAGCAAAACATCTCAAAAATTGCGACCTATAGCTTGATAATAAATTTATATGGACAGACGGACAGAGGCACAGACAGGTTTAAATTAAATCAGAAAGTGATTCTGAATCCATCGGTATAATAAAAAGTGTGTCTCGGGTATTATAACCATTCGCACAAGCTTATAATAGCTTGTATTAAAAATGGTCTAGAGTACAAAAAATCAAGAAAAAGAAAACAGCTCGCGGATCGTATGAAGTCAAAATTAACAAAATAGGGGAAGTGGTAGCGAAAAGTGAGAAGAAACTACCCCAAGGCTAACTATTTCAGTTTCATAATCATAAATTATGTACACTTTTAATGAAAAGCAATATTTAATGAAATATCACAGTGTATTTTAGTATAAAAATAATCAAGTAAATGGTTCTCATAACCAATCACAATTCAATCCATCTTCATATAAGTTTTCTTTTCCTATTTCTCATCTCTCTTTTATGGTCATTCTATTGCCATCCTATGCTACATTATTTAAAAAGTATTTTACCGAAGACCACAAAATATTTTTTACCTTGGGGGACACTGAAACAAACAAAAAACAAAAAAAACAGCAAACACAATGAAACAGAAAACGAGCGAAACAAAAATATTTTCAAGATATAGGCAAAACAAAAACAAAAAAAATAAATAAAAAAAATAAAAGAAAACTAACACAACGTGTACGAAGTTTTACTTGTTGTTTATATTGCATAATAAAATACATTCGGGCACATGGGCATAAATTTTTATTATAACTTAAAGCTTTTCGATTTCATTCTTTTACTTTATGTTTTAAACGCCTTATATGTTTTCTTTTAAGTTTTATTGTTTCATATAAATTAGGCGAGACGCTTCATCGTATTCTACGAAGAGGAATTCGTATTCTACTTTTTCTTTACTGTCGTTTTCGTCAAACCATTAATGCTATTATATTTATAAATGTAGAGATAAAGAGATTGACTCGCGGAAAGAGAGGCCTGTGTGCATTTGTTCATCTGCAAATATACGCACATATACACATCGTGTATACGTATATATATACACATGCACATATCTTAGATATGCATGTATAAGCAACCTACATATGTGCCCATCAATGAATTATTAATGACGTTTTGTACGTATCACATCACATCGAATTGCATTGCATTGCATTGTGACGTATCGCATGTAGAATAGAAAGAGAGAGAATTAAAAATTACCAGCCTATTATGGTGAGCAATTTGCTGACATATGGTCGTACATATTATTGTTGCTATTGTTATAGCTATTTCTAATGTTGTTGTTTTTTTTTTTTTTTTTTTTGATTACTCTCGTCGCTGGTCAGAGCAAGATAAATGAAATGTAAAAACGTATTAACATAATGGCCACAGTTTGCATGCCAATCAAAAAAAAGTATATATAAAAATTCAAAAATGAATCTTCAAAATTAAGTATAATTATTCTTTAGAATGTAAAGAAAATCTGCTGTGAATAAAAGAAACTTAGTTTCTATGTTTCTCAAATTAACATCATTATTTCTTTGTGCCTTCGATTTAACCCCATTGAGTTAGATGTTGCATCTCGTTAAGTTAAGAAAAATTCTCAATGCATACACAAAATATATTTCTGCATCTTGAATAAAGTTAGCGATTTGTATTTTCTTTACGAAGTAAAACAATTGAAAAGTTCTATGAAATGTCCAGTACAGTCCTTATGCATTCGCAAATATTCTAGCAGTATGAGCTTATTCAAATTATACTTAATAGGTCTCTATCAAATTATAGACGCCTAAAATCTCAAGTGGAGTTGCTGAAAGAATTTCTAAAGTAATATTAAATTCAGTTAGATTTTAAGTAACAAGAACTGGAGTACTGGATCTTTAGTTAAGTTTTATTATTTAATTTCAAATTTATGATCCTCAAATGAGAGAAATTTTTAACTCTACTATTAATTTAATAAATACATTTGTTAATAAAGAGAAAATAAACTTGTAAATGAAATACGTTTAACATTTATAATTATTTTTTTCTTTCAAATTATTTATGTCGCATAAATCTTAATAATTAAGTGTGACAATTATAACATAATGAACTTCCTGATGTTTTGCAAGGAGTCCCTGATGCTGTTTTTTTTTTCACATGGTTTGTCATAATTTATTAAGCACTTTACTAATAAATTTAAATAAAATTAAAAGAGTTTCCTTTTGTTTTCATGCATAAAATTTCCATCTGAATAAATTAAATACAAAATATTTGAATATAATGAATAGAGATTGTAATTAATGATTGACACTTTTCGCAAAAAACAAAATTTTTATACTTAAACAAGTTTTTATTTTATTAAAACTAAAGTAAATATTTGACATTTGAATTGAAGTTGAAATAAATTAGACCAAGAAAAGTTTCAAGAAAATTAAATCAACTCTAAATTTTCTAGTTGATTTAATTTGCTTTCAATGGAATTTTGATAAGTTTGAAAATGCCATTTAACACCAAACTAAAACAAAACGTATAAATTTATGAACAAATTTGGCAAAAGTTCTTCCAAACCTCTCTGTGTCATTCCAAGTTTAGAGCAAGGTCTACCGATCAGCAAACAAAATCATCCAACTAAATCATACAATTCTTGAGTTACGTATGCTGCTCCAATAACTTGTGTTTAAAGTTAATGGTTAGTTTCCAGATTTAATGATAATTAGCAGAAGTTACACTTTGATATCTTAATATATTTTGAGTGCCCAGTTCATTGTCAACTTTTGCAGAACATTTTTTTTAAGCTTCATTCTAATGGTAGTAAATCATAATTAAGAAAAAAAAAAGAAGTAAAAATTGTTTTAAATCATTCTTATTACAATCAGCACATAGTTTATGATAAAAAATATAAAATATAAAATATAAAATATAAAATATAAAATTGTAAATTGTGAGATGCTTCCTTAGCAAAATGATAATATCTATGTTTACAATAACAATAACAATTAATCTATACTAATATTAGCAAATTAATGGTGATAATGAATGAACAACATGCCAACAATTGAGAAGTTAAATGAAAACTACACGCAATACATTTTCAAAATATGAAAAAGCACCAACAACATTAAAAAAACAAAAAAAGAAATGAAGTAAATGTTACAGTCACACAATTTAGCTTAGCAATTGCCTTGGGGTAAGAGGTGACGATTTGCAAGAGAGTTAAATGAAGGAAATGCTATTAACTGCTTTATAGGAAATTTTATTATAAAGTTATAATTTAGAACAACCGTAGGAAATGTTAGTTTTATGAGACGGCTTTTAAATTATGACCTTTTTAATAAACTGGATTTTCATTGAATATATAAATGTACGAACAAACAGACGGATAAAATTTTCTTAAATCATCACTAACTCTCTAACTGATTTGCTTTTAAAGTGCTTCTTTTTCCAAGCAATAAATGTGACTCACCTTTAAAAAGAAAAAATCAATGAAAAACATTACAATCGTCCAGGAAATATTTTTAAGTATGCTGCATCGTATAAATTGAATCAAATTAGTTATGAAAGGGTTCCAAAAAAATGGAACAATCTGAATCAAATTCATCACAATTGATTTGTGAATGTTTCCCATATTTCGATTTATTCAAAACAGATCTCGAAATGATCGGGAAATGAAACTTTCCCGATTTAATCATTTTAAATAGTTCTCGTATGACGCGTATTTACCAAATTTCACTCAAATGCTTTTCATAAAGTTAGCCCATTAATTATGGGCCAGAGCATCATGGGCACACTTCACTCTTGTACTTTTTAATTTGCAGCTTGAATATTTATGGCAAATTTACATGAAGAAACTGACAGACAGACAAATACATACCCATGCCTTAAATCAATTCAAAATGTTATTGATTTAGACCGATATGTAAGGTGCTTATTCCGGATTTTGCAAACATTCCCAAAAATTTATAATTGTCACGTTACCAAATTGGCGTAGAATAGTCTTTCGCAATATTAATGAATTCAAATGATAGGTAGAAGTGGGGAATAAAGTGCCAAGTGACTGAAATGATGTAAAATCTGATGTAATTTTATTTATTTAATATTAAAGTTGGTGGTTTTTTCTGATTTTTTTCTTTTTTAAAGTTTGAATGCTTTTTTACTTCATCCATAAACGATTAATAAATAAAAAATGTAATGCATAAAGTTATACTTCATTAATGTACATCAATTTGAGATATGATCGCAATATAAGAAACCGTGCAATATATTTTAATGAATTATAAAACACTGACTCCTTGCAAGGCGCGCGATATTTATGAGTGACGTAACATGAGCAAGTGCTTGTAATAAATATGTTAGGCCTACACAAATATCTTTTCATACAAATAGATAAATTTTTATCTATTTAAGATACATAAATTTATGAAAAAAAAGTCAACTTTATGTCATAATACCGAATAATTAATGTAAGATTCTGTGAAAACTGTGAAAATTGTTACAATTCAAAACATGATAGTTCATAATTGTAAGACTCATGTAAAACCTGTAAAATAAAATGTTTCTTGTTTTTCACTTATTTTTCTTATAAAAAAAAGAAAAAAAGATTCAATGACTAATAATTTTATTTGTATCCCCTTAGTTTTTGCATACACTAACAGGCCTCTGAAAAAATATTGAATAAATTATGATTTTCTACTTTATGTAAATTTTTTTGCATTGCACAAATACTTATTGGATTGTTCAGAAAGTAATTTTAATAATTTTTAGCAAAAAACATAGATTTATTCACATTTGTATGCAAAAGTTTCCTTTTAGTGCTTTGTAAAAAAAAAATATTGAATAAGTAAAAAATTTTAATAGTTATAAAATAGATTTATTTAATGAAGAAAATTAAAAATTTGTAAAGATTTGCTTATGGAATTATTTGAATATTATTACTCTTTCATGAATTGAAAGTAAATGTCACAACAAAACACAACTTTTGATGCAAATGCCGATTGCAAAATACTGTAACTAAAAAATAAGAAAAAGCGAGAAACACATTTATGAAAAATTTACAAAATCCATAACATTTGGAGTCGATTGTATCAAAATTTTATGCTTATATAAAATTTAAAAAAATTTAAAATCATTTCATTTCTTTGTTTTATTGGGCCAAAGCTTTTGCCAAAACAAAATGTCCATGAAATATCTCAAAATATGATGAAATATGAGCGAAGGATTGGTCCAACAAATACTCAAAAAAGTAGACATGTTTCATGACATGATTTCAAAAGTGTTATCTAATCGTTTAGTATAATTTAAGTTGAATGGTTTTTTTACACTCTAATAAAAATTATTTAGTTCATAAAAAAAGAACAAAATGTAATATTTGCACCGGTGTGGCCGGCCTCCCGTTGCAATTTAACCAAACAATATTTATCGCATCTACATATAAATTATAATAAATGTTACGTTATATTTTGTGTATATAAATGGCATACATGCCTAGAATAATCCAATGACCATAAAACTATAAAAATTTAATAATACTAATAATGATGTAGTAAAAAAAAAAGTCAATATATGCTTGCCTTGATGGCCATAAAAAAATGTTTCAACATCTAAAAATACCATTAACAAGTTTTTAACTTTCTTTGCTAGAAGCTTCGAAATTTATTTACATTTTTCTTTTTAGTTCGTTTTAAGTAAAAAAAAAAAAACAAAAAAATTTTTTTAAATAAATTTCTATTTGTTCTTTTCATATTTGCCATTTTTTTTTTCTTTTTTCTGGATAACGTTTTTAACGTTAATACAAACAGTTTTTTCTTGTTAAACAGAACATAAAAAATCAGGCAACATGTTGGACTGTGAACATAATTTAAATACCCACCATTCACCAAGTGCTATCAAGCTGTATCTTGTAATTCTCTTGTCCAATTTAGCCCAACTTAAAAGCCACATATTGTCTGTCTAATCATCTGATCGCTGTGCGTAGAATCATGGCTAGAACGATTTAAAGTTTGATACCCATCAAAAGTGCATACAATTTAAACAGTTTTGAAAGTAAATATTTTCACAAAATGTACCCACCGCAAAACGTTTAAGAGCGATGACTGTAAATGGATATTTCTTAGAAAGAAAAGAAAAGGTAGAATGAGTGAAGTTAAAAGGTTTAACCTTTTATATTTATCCTTCATATGTTTGTTTAGGTAAATAAGGGTATTTCCGTTTTATATGTCTGGCATATCAATTAATAAAACGGAAGAATCACAGACCATAAAGATCAGTTCGCTAGAGTCTTAAATCATACTTTCCTTTCACTTTGAATTTTTTTTGTTTACGCTCATTTCCTTAAAGTGCTAATGCTAATGCATAAGGATTAAAAATTTATCCTTTATTTTTAGGGTAAAATTGATACAAGGCGATATTTCCTCGCCGACACTGCTACAGGACATTTCATTTCATTTCATTTCATTTCATATCCCTGCAAGATTTTCTGGGCATTATGTACCCATAAAGCTGCCACAATCAACTTATCAACGTGCCAACTGCCAACCACCAACTTTATAATCCTTTCCGGGTATTGTGTTAGTTAAACAATGACTATTTTCATTTGTTCGACTCGTCTATTAACTCGTTAAATTATATCATTAGTTAGTTATACAATGACTATTTTCATTTGTTCGACTCGTCTATTAACTCGTTAAATTATATCGTTAGTTAGTTAAACAATGACTATTTTCATTTGTTCGACTCGTCTATTAACTTGTTAAATTATATCGCTAGTTAGTTATACAATGACTATTTTCATTTGTTCGACTCGTCTATTAACTCGTTAAATTATATCATTAGTTAGTTATACAATGACTATTTTCATTTGTTCGACTCGTCTATTAACTCGTTAAATTATAACATTAGTTAGTTATACAATGACTATTGCCATTTGTTCGACTCGTCTATTAACTCGTTAAATTATATCGCTAGTTAATTATACAATGACTATTTTCATTTGTTCGACTCGTCTATTAATTTGTTGAATTATATCAAGTATGTTGTCGCGCTCTTATTTAGCTTTCATTAGCTGAGTCGGCCCATAAAGGTTCGTATTTTGTACCATTATTGGCCGCATATAAAAACTTATTGATATATTTTTTTTGTATATTTTTATGTTTTTTTAAATTTTGGTTGTTGTTGCTGCTTTTTTTTGGTTTTCTTACTATTGTTATTTTTATAACTTAAGTATTTCATTTGTATTTTTCTTCGTATTTGTTGTTTAAGGTTATTATGTAACTAATGAATATAAATAAATAAATAAATACATAAATAAATAACTAAAAATAAGTAAATAGATGTATGCATGAAAATAATGGCAAAAATATTTAAATAATTCTTTATTCTGCCTTAAAAAAATTTAGGCAGAATAAAGACTTGTAAAATATTAAATATTTCATTTTAATTTTGAATTCTTGTAGTTTACAATTAAATGTTTAAAATGTTTAAATTTTCTATGTGCATTAAATGAAATTAATATTAAAACTGAAAATAAAACATTTTTTATTGAAATTGCATGTTATAATTGCTTTGCCATATTTATTACGATTTCCTAAAAATTATTTCTGTGAAACCATAAAACTGGCAAGTTTTATTTTCAGTAGAATAAACTGCGGTCATTCACTTCTTATTTCATTGTATAATTTTTAAACGGGCATATAAATATTGATTAAATTTATCGTAAAGAATTTCAAAGCTCGTGTACATGAGAAGTCATTTCGGTATTTTCGAGCAATGTGTCTCAACGAACAATCCCAACAAGATGGATTTTAATAGTTGTTATAGCAAGATGTAATTTAAATGATTCGAGGTAGAAATTTTCGAATGGATGGCCTTTCATTATTATAATGCAAAAGGTAGCACTTTTGATATACTTTTTACAATTTTAACTGACAAAAAAATAAAAGATTCCATTTCAATGAGAAAATTCTAAAAAAAAATTATAAATTACATTTTAATTACAAAGTCTGCATATTACTAAAGTAATGTAAGAAATATCGATTTACTTATTATGGTATAAAAAGTGAAGAGTTGTCTTCCGGAGCGCACTTCTAAATACCTTACACCATTTTGTCTAATCTAAACTATACTAGAAAATTAACTGAGAAAGAAGTAAAAGAATTACAATTCAGCAAAATAACAAAAAAATCATAATTATTAGATTACTTAAAAATTATTTGAAAAAGGAAATGTTATATGGGAGTTGATTAAAAAAATCGACCGATCTGGACTAAATTTGTTACACAAATTTGTTATGTCATAATATAAGCGGGGGATTACTTTATCATTAGATTGTATTCAAAATTGTAACTTTTGTCCTTATAATGACTTTTTCAAAATTGGCTTTATATAGAAAGGGGTTGTAAAAATTATTCCATTTGATCCAAAATTGGTTTAAAAGTTTTCCATATCAAAGTTGTAATATTTTTCCATATAACTTTCCACTTTTTAAAAAATAAGTTATATGAGGCATGGTCCTAAAAATGGCTCGTTTCTAAATATTTTCAGTAAGGTTGATCTCTGAGCTACAAGCAAACCTAAGTGGTAAAGTACATTAACATTTTTAAAAAATTTTAACATATATATTGATAAAAAATTTACATGGCCAAGCAGGCAGACAGACACACTTAAATCGTATCAGAAAACAATTCTGAGTTGATCGAGTTTATTCTAAACTCCTTTTTGATAAACTTAAAGGGCCCTATAGCACAAATTGTGCAGGGTATAAAAAATATTTTGTATTTATTTATAAAACTTTTAAAAAAATATTTCACAATCTCCATAGAAAATATATCGCTTTAAACAGACGGAAAGAAATATTTCTTACTTTTTTCCGTTTTGTGGGAGTTTATGAAATTTTATCATTTTACAAGACCATCGAATAAATATACAGATAATGGAAAATATAATAAAACGAAATTATTAAAAGCGTTTTATAAAAAGTATTTCACTTCTCACTAGAATACAATAAAATTCTAATACTTTCAATTTTGTCTGTCTTTCGTTTACGTTACATTTTACTTTTATATAACTTTACTTAACTTGTTTTGTTGCCATTTTGTACATTTACTTTTCCTCCATAGCTTTGGCTGTCTGGTATGTGGTAGTTATACCATAAATGTCTCCAATGCCAGCATCACCACTATCAATACAAACACCCACTCAAATAATAATAATAATAAGAGCAAGAGCAACAGCAACAGCAACAGTGAAAACGGCAACAATGTAGCTAAAAACTTTGGCACTAGCACCAGCAACAAAATCAAACAGGACAATAAGAGAATGGCAAATATTACAATGAAAGAATCAAATATTTATAATATAAAAAGACTGCTTCCAGCAGCAAAAGTGACAAGAACTATAATAAGAAAAACGAAAACAGCAAAAGCACCAACAAAAAAGCCAGATATAATTTTAGCCACAACTGTAGACGAAGTTGAAATCATGAATATCAAGCATGAACAGAAAGGACAAAACTATCAATTCCAGCAACAACAACAACAACAACAACAGCAGCAGCAGCAGCAGCAGCAGCAGCAGGAAATTATGCATCGCTATCTAGAAACAAATTTAGTTGGTGATCATTTAACGCAAAGAAAAGAAACGGCTACAGCAGTTACACCAATTGTGGCAAAAGCGACAACAATCTTTAAGAAAAAATTGACTACCGCTCAACAAAGGAACAACATAAAAATGAGAAAATTCAAAAATTATACAAAAAATTCCCACAAACTGAATAAGAAAATATTAAGGTAAGTTCTAAATAAATTCATTTCACAATTCATGCATCTCTTGCTTTATAGTTCATGGCAACCAACCAACACTATTAAAACAAAAATGTAAATGGATTATTTCAGTTTTCAGTTTTCAGTTTTCAGTTTTCAGTTTTAGGTCTGGCTAGCAACTAGCATGCCAGTTGTGGCTACTGCTCGTGACAACGAGAATTCATGAGAATTTTAGTTTAGATGATCAAAGAATATCAAATAAAATTAAAAGAAAAAAAACCAACAATAACAATAACAGTAACAGTAACAACAACAAGAGTAACTATTTTATAAGTACGCTCCAATGTTAAGGGGAGAAAAACTGCTACAATATTTGCATTATATTTTTATTTTATTTCATAACGAAAGCAAATGACAAGTTTTAATTCCCATTTACGAAGATGGTGAGAGAAATTCTTGCCTAAGCATAATATTCAATTAATTAAAATGAAATATTAATATCTCGTAATACAAGTTAAAGTTACGCATCTAAGAAAAGGTACAGACCTTTCAAGTAAAACCAAAGCTAAGTAAAATATTTCCAAAGACTCAAATGTTACAAAAAAAAAAAAAGTTAAGAAATTATAAGACATAAAGTCTGCCTCTCTATTTTTTGCCATCTTCATTAACTACAGTGCAGTTAGTTTCATATAAACTCTAAAAAAAAAAGGGAAAAAAGACCAATTTTTTTTATTAAAAATCAAATTAGTCTTAGTCTCTGGCAATTCAACTTTTTATAGAATTAAGCCTTAATAAGGCTGTAACTGTGCATATTGATTTTATGCCATATTTTCAATATAATTTTTTTTTTTTTTGTATGTTTCTAGTAAATTGGGTTTCACTAAAGTTAAAGCACCAAACAGTCATAATCGTAAACGTTTAGCCATTGAATCTCGACATCATGCCTCACCAGATGATTCCCATATGTTTATCATAAAGTTACCACCAAATATGCATTATTATAGCAATCCCAAGGCATTCGTTGATAATGAAAAATTGGCAACAAATGCTGCAACAAAAATCGCTACATCATACAATTCCCTAATACCAAATGTGGCTGAAAAAAATATGCAAGTTAAGAATAGTGACATTAACGGGAATAAGGTAAGCAAAATTGTTTTTTGTTTTTTTTCTATTTTAGTTTTATGTTTATGGGCATGGGAACGCCAACATTTAAGAAGAAATGAGAAATTTAAATGGCAACATACATAACCAGAGAAAGGGGTATAGAAAGTAGGAAGATAAAAAAAAAAAAACGTTTAGAAGAACTAATCGACAATTTTGCATAAATTTGTATGGTGAAAAATATTCCAAATAAACTTAAACATTACTTTGCAGATCAATATAAAATTTCTATTGAAGAGGTTAACGCTTAACTTTATATTTTACTTTTCTCTTATTCATATCTCTTATTCTTTATGGCGTGTATTTTAAGATTGTGCGTAGATAGAAATGTGAATCAATTGAAATTGCGATCGAGGCAGGCGCAATTTCTTGATTATCAGTAACTTGCTAGAACATACATTTTACTGCCACAACATAAATACCATTCCATGCCATGGATGGTTATACTTTACTTACAATGGGACATAAAAATAAATATTAAAAATAAAAATAAACATAAAAATCAAAATAAAAATAAAAATAAAAATATGAAAATATGAAAATATGAAAATACTTTATGCTGACTACGTGTTTCGTTTTCTTATTATGCGGCAGACAATGGTGTTCAGTAAATTTTGGTTAAGGTCTAGATTGAGTCTAGAGAAATAATATTACAACTTTATTGGTAATAATTTATAGAATTTTTTTAATTATAGTTATGTCAAAGGTAAAGTGTTAATCATGATTCCTATGGCTCATTCCCTATGCCCATCTGGTGCCTGTTCCTCTCATAGTTTTCAAGTATAAACTAAGCGTTATTAAATCTAAACTGATTCTACAAAATTCATAGTTTTTCTAGTGCGAAAATCTAGAGGCAAAATTCTTTTTTTAAAAGAATGTAAGAATAATAAAAAACGGAAAACCCACAATTTCTGAATTTATAAAGAAACCGAAAAGTCCGTTTTCATTAACTTTAAATTATTGCAAAAATACTTTACATCGATGATGTGATTAATTTCTAAATAGATATAAATTTATGGATCCTCGAAGACCAAATTTAGATATTCTTAACTTAATAAATGCCCAAATAAGAAAATTTAATCATTGACGCATTATTCCCATAAGGATTATTATACATTAAATTTGAATTTTAACTCAAGTTTCTTTAACTTTTTTAAACGTTTTCTTCTTCTTATTCTTCTATTTAAACTCAATAAACCATAAGAAGACTGCAAAAATTTATCTAAATTTATTGTGTAGCATCGTAGGCTTTTAACCCAGCCCCTTCCTCCCTCCCTCCCCCCCCCCCCCTCCCCCATTCAATTTTTACATAAAATATTTGTTGTTTACATGTTTTTAAATTATTTCTAGTACTATTATTATTTAAACAAGTTTTTATGGGCAATAATAATAATAATAACAATAACAATTTGTGTCGCCACACTCAACGTCCTTGAAGGATATAACATTCTTGCATTTATGCTGCACTATAACGCAATGTGTTCAATGTAGCACGATTCAATGATAACATCTTGAAACATCTTGAAACATCTTGAAACAATTTTAATTAAAGTGCTTTGCATTACACACCACGTTCGCATGAATATAATTGAAAAATGTGAAAAATTTATAGATATCAGTGTAAAATCATAACAGGGCGCAGAAAACAATGCAAGAACAACAATGATAATTACAATAAAAAAAATAATGGCCAAAGGTGTCATTAATTTTTCACTCAGAAACCCAGCATGGGAATATCTTACAAATACGTTTTTTTATGGCCTTGGATAAAGTAATAATAATTTTCATCGTCATTTTAAAGTGATTAAAAAGTCAAATGAAAATCGAATTTTGAAACATTGGCCCTATTTTAATAAAATTCTTTCCACGGAAAATAATTTGAAATATTAAAAGTGAATTTTGAAAAGTATTACATTTAAACGATAGCGCAAAATTTATAAATCTAACTAAAATGATTTTAATGTGAAGCATTATTGGAAATTTTCGATCAAATTTTACAAATTTTTGTTTGCATTGGACTTTTGGCGATTTGTAGGTTAATGTCATTTTCATGACTGGAAAATGAAATTGTAACGCTTTGTAACCCTTTTTTGTAATTTTGTAATTGCTATTTAATCAACTCCTTTTTAATTCTATTAAATTCATTTTTGATATATAAACGAATATATACGTTATAGTCCACTCTTAAACACCCTACATTACATTTTTATAAAGAAATACCCAGAATTAATAATTTTTCCACATAAAAACCCTTTGCAAAATAAATCATTGTTACGATCTTAATTGGGAATACGTCCGCAGCGTGTTTGGACTAAATCACGGCCACATACCAAATTTCATTGAAATAGTTTCAAAATTGCACCCTGTAACTTGATAACAAATTTACATGGACAGCCAACAGTCAGACGAACAGGCAGGCTCAAATTGAATTAAGAAGTGAACCTGAGTCGATCGGTATAATAAAAGGGGAATCTATCTTAACTTTTTCTGGTTGTTACATAACCTGTATCATAAGTATGAAAAATGCAGTAGAGAGGCAGAGAGGTTTTCCATTCGTTCATAAAATTATCAAAATAGTACGATTCATTCAAATTTATTCAATTATTTATATTTATTTATTTAATTTAATTATTAAATGAATTAAATTAATGAAAAAATCATTCTATTTCTACAATTATTTTTATATATTATTTTTATTTATTGTGTTAAGGTTTCATTCCCATTCAATTCGAATGGTAAACCCGGCCGTATCTATCACTGGAATTTGCCAATAATTGAAAAAATCTTACAAGATAAGAAACGTTTTCCCAACATAACCAACACAGAGCAATTGATTGATATTAAGAATATACCGACATGGTCCAAGCCATGGGAGAATGAATCTATTGAAAAATCATTTGGACATGATGCTTTAGGCAGTTTTAAGAAGACAATGAAACGTAAATCACCAACATATTATGCTCCAGCTAATACCGTAAATAAAAATAGTTTTAATAAATATTTTTCGGGCAATGGTAAACCGAAAGGATTCTATATTATTAAAGAGAATCAAAAAAAACCGAAATTTTATAAGCATATTATAGCGTAAGTCATAATATCAGAATATAATTTAAAAAACTACATGATGGTAATCGGGAGGATTCAGAAAATTCATTCAGATTCAGAAAATCAAACAAGATGGAGATATAGGTAAACTTAGGCACTTATTTCATAAAAATTTCCATAAAAATTTTAAGGCAACTCTTAAAATACTTGAAACTCTTGAAACTCGATAAAAAAAAGTATACATGTCTGAAATATAATATTGATTAAAAACAGCACGTACCCTAAAATTTCAAAAATCTGAATTGTGATGTAAATAGTGAAAAAACTGCATCCAAAAAAAACTATTCTTGATTCTTAAAATGAAAAAATTATTCCATAGAAATTATATAAATAAAGATGAAATCATTTCTAATGTCGCTATGGAATTACTCTCCATATTTATGGCATAATTGAAATGAAATATTCCAAATCAATAAAATTGCCCAAAAAATCACAAATATCATACAATTGACAGACAGACAGATTTTCATACAATTGAACTAAAGTAAATTGTAAATTCATCAATGAAACTTATTTGTATAAGAAAAATAGCATAAATATTGTAAGTGTGCTCATTAATATAAAAATCTTTTTTATAAACATTTTTTAAAAAAAGAAAAAAACAATAAAAAATATCTCCTACTTGCGGAAATATTTAATAAAATTATAATCGATGTTGATTTTTACATTTCTAAATACTAAAGTTCAGTATAATTTTATAAAAGTTTATGAAAAGGTAAGTTTAACATTTACTTAAAATACTAAAGCAGGTAAAGTGAAAAGGGCGTTTATAAAGCATATAGAATGTAGAACGTGCCTATATTTTAAATAACTTTACCTATTTTTAGATAAAGTTACCTATTTTTACTTTTATTCTACTCAAAAAAAAAGGAAAAGTTTTCAAATTATCTTCTAAGGGAAAGACGCTTAGTATTGTTCCAAAATAGACATCTTGTAGTTCCAACTTTTTAAGTCTTGCAGCTTTGGGTTTAAGGCTCTTTATGAATTCTGTTACTACTCTTAACTCTACTCAGGGCACTAAACAATGTTATAGAAGATTGTTACAGTAGCTGCTTATTTCTACGTATTCATATCTCGATTGTTCTTTCACGAAATTCAATAAGAGAGATCGGGAATTGATATCGGATCGGAGATAGCAATAATATTCAAATAATGTCTCTCTGTTTCTCTTAATGCTTTCACTATTTCTGTGCGTATTTTTCTCACTAATTTTAAAGAGCAATAAGCCATTTATTATTCTCCCGTTGAAAACGTTTTTGTGAGGTTATGCGAAAGTAATATGTTTGATACTTTTGCATTGTATATTCCGAATTTAAAAGAATTGTAAAGTTTAATTTCACAGTTCGATGCATGACTGGTGTTCCATGCTTTTAGTTTAAAATTTCAAATTCAAAATGAAGTGTTACATTTTAAAAATTGCTCAATATCATAAGAGAACTTAATGTAACTGGTGACAAAGTTTTATTGTAATTGTAAAACGTTTTCTACAACCACTTAGAGACCATTTATATGAACCATGAACCTTATTCTTGTATAATATAAATTACTTTTAACAATCATTTTGATATTATAATGCAATAAATTAACGTAGTGCTCTGATTAGTTGTTAGCTTTGGACGTTTAAATTTTTTGAAATTACTGTTTCATATCTAACTTCAATAATAACCATTATTGTAATAATAATCATTATTCTTAATCTCAAGATTCAATTACTACCCTAAAAATAATTTCATTTCTTTCTTTGCTTCCATGGAATATAATTAATAAATATATTCTATATTTGTAAACGAAATTAAGAGAAAAATTAATGAGCTAAAGTAAATGAAATGAAAAAGTAATTTTACGCTAAATATAACCGTCAAATTCAATATTATTTCAGCTACATCAATTAAAATAAAGAAATTGCTCGTCACATTTTATGTAATCATATAATGGCTTAATTTTGTTTAATTAATTACACCACAAAGAAATTAAAAAGGAAAAGAATATCTAAATTTGAGTAATAATTTAATAATTGAACTGATTAATAATACAAATCGTTTGATAAAAATGCCATTTCTGTGCTTTTCATCTTCATTATGATTGTTATAGTTTTTGTTGTTGTTGTTGTTGATCTTGTTAGTTTTTAATTTACTGAATAATGTGAAAGCATAAATTGGTCTTTCGGGAATACCGTTATAATATCACATAAATAATAAATGTTAACAATTTAAGTATAATTATTAAAATGTATACGAATAATTTCATTCATATATTTTCATACAAATTTTTCAAACGTAAATTACAAAATGATTTATTAGTTACAATAATGACCGCCACCGTAGATTACTAAAATAGATATCGCAGTAAAAGTAATTTTGTTAACTATGTGTGTGTGTGGGTGTGCTTGTGTGTAATTTTCACTTTCGATTGTAATAAATAATAATAACAACAATCACAACATTACTGATTTCAGCTGAATCATACTTTTTTAGATTTTCTTTATTTTCTCTTTTTTCTCTTTGTTAATTTCTTTTTTTACCTTCTCTTTTTAGTTTGCTTTCCTTGCTTTTTATACATTGTGAAATTGTGCTTGAATGTTATTCAAACACTGCTAATGGCACATTTATTCACCAAGAAGAATACTCATCAATAAATATATAAATAGAATTCTAAACTATTGTATTTATAGATATATATGTAAAAAGAAGAAAGAAATATATATATAAATAAAGTAAAAGAATATGGAAAAGAAAGTGATATGTAAACAGAGCTATGCATGGGATGTCTGACTCATATAAAAAAAAAGAAGCGATTTCTAGTTTGTTATTGTTGTTCGTTTTATGAATTTCTATTTCCATTTTTTTTTTTGTTTTGCTTTGCTTTGTCTGTTAAAATGCAAGCAGACTAATATCCTGGGGAAAACATTCATCATAAGTTAATCAATATATGACAACAATCGTCTATCGCGTGTATTCTACAGGATTCTATTTATGAATGATTGACTACTTAAATTAAATATTTCTTGTTCTTTTCTTTCTTTTCTATAAGAACATTTCTCATCAATTTCATTTGAAAATTTTATATAGAAAAAATAATATAAAAAAAGCATTCAAATTTAAAATAATTGGAAATCTATGTATATTTGATATGGCAATTTGTGATTCAAGATATTGAGCCTTCATAAAAAGGGAAGATTTCAAAGTATTCAGCAAATTGTTTGAATCAATTAGCTTTCATTGTTTGAAAGTTAAATATATGTATAAGTATAAGATGGGTTAGTACTTAGATGGTGTAAGTTACATTCATTTCCGCATGTCATCAGAATATCTGTAATACGTCTATTTTATCAGCGCAATTGTTGAAAAGGTCCAAGAGTGTTAAATAAATGAATATTTGAAAAATTGGAAAACCCATTTATATAGTTAGTGATTCAAAAATATAATGATGAAATTTTCCATATAAATATACCATGATAAAATCGTTTTTTTTTCAAAAAAAAAAAAAAACCATTGTAAATTAGTTGAAAATTTTAAAATCTCTAAAAGAAAGACCGAGTGTTATATTTTAGGTATAGTGACATTCTCATCTTTCTTGACAGAAGTAATAAATTGATCTGATGATTGATTCAGATCTGATTCTTCTATATTTGACGTTTGATTTTTATATCCTACAACACAAATTTTACGCAGATGTTTGCAATACTCAAGTTAAATTGATACGGACTTAAATTTTATTGCACCGATCTATTCAGAATTACTTTCTGAATCAATTTAAATATGCCTGCTCTTCTGTGCGCCCGTTATCAAGGTACATGTCGTAATTTTTGAGATATTTTAATGAAATTGGGGCCTCTCACCATTTCTCCCTCTATCCATTGAAAACCTTATTAAAATGATTAAAATTTGATCATTTTTACGATATTTCTCCATATTTATAAAAAAAGTTCAAGTTTTTAATATATTTTAACAAAAATTGGCATTGAAAAATATGTGCGTCGAATTCGCTCCTTTTTCAAAAAAGAATAATTTTACAAATTTGCAAATGTTACAATTTTGAATATATTTTGAAGAAAATTAGCTTTGCCTTGCATTTTGAGATGAGTAATATGTGTACCAAATTTGGTCTAGATCGGTCCATATTTTAAACCCTTTAAACCGAACCTACAAAATTACTTTCAAATAATAAAAAAATTACAAATTTTTAATCTCCTTTGGTCTAGATCGGTCCATACTTGAACCCTGTCCCATATAACGAACCTTTAAAATTACTTTCAAATAATTTATCTATTATTAAAAATTATAAATTTTTTAACTCCTTTGATTTTTGAATTATATTAGGGAACGTGGTGTAGAATCGGCCTCGACAAACTATAAAATTCTTACTTATTTTCAGATTGCTTTATTTCAATTTTATAAATAAATATCTGTTTATTTATTTATTAATTTTTTTTTTTTTGAAATAAACTTCACGGACGTTTATTGTAAAAATACGTTTTTGTTTCAAACTTTTCTTCCATCTTAATAATATTGAAATTTTCATTCATTTAAGATAATTATTTAATTCATGTATTCTAGAATGAAAATTAAATGATATATTTGTACTTTTTATATGCATAAATGTATTTAGGGCAATTTGCTTTACACGCCAAACTCGCTTCATACAAAATTCATTTCCTCTTCTGTTCGCATTCTCTTCTTCATACTTGGCTAATTTTAATTATATTATTTTATGTGTGTATGTATGTATGTATGTATGTATGTATGTATGTATGTAAATGTATACTTGGTGAAATATAATTTTATATATAATTATGCATTTTTTTGCATATGCAAACAGTGCATTTTGTTTATTAGACAACATGAAACATAAACGCTTTGTATTATACTTAAAGTAATTTAACAGATTCCATTTTTTTTCTACTTTTGGTATTTCATATTTAAACAGCTTAATAATTATAAGCAAAAATTAAAAAAGAAAAGACTAGCGGCACATTAAAAAGCAATTACATTTGGATTTACCCAAGACATCCAGAAATTCAAGATATACTCATTTTGTTAACACATTTGAAAGGTCTGAAAAGAAATTTAAAAATATATGCCAATCTGTCTGGTGCCTAATTAAATATTCCACTGAAACATTAAATGTCACAAAAGTATTCAAACTCATTTGATGGCAGATTTTCCATCATTGAAATTGGATCAAAATGAATCAAAGTCAGATCACGTAGTAGAAATCTAAACAGATAATATTTTTGATATTTTAAGAAAATGTATCACAAATGACACTCTAATGATCTAATAACGCACAAATGGAAATCTTTATGAATTTTAATTATATAACTGAGAAATACAATCCTCCAAAATATGGCTTCCAGTGAAAGGTTGAAAGGGAAGTTGAATTAATGTAACACTCTGCAAAAAAAAAGAAGAGTAAAACAACTCCAGGAATTTTGAAATTATTTCAGAAATTCCTTATATGAGAGGTGGTTCAAAAAATAGATCGAACTGGACCAAATTTGGTACCCATATTTTTTATAGGTGGCAAAATACACAACAGTGCCAATTTTATTTAAAGCATTTCTAAATTGACTTTATACAAATATTTTTTACGAAAAAAATGCCATATGAGAAGTGGTTATAAAAATAGATCAACTTGGACCAAGTTTGGTACACATATTTGCCATGTTAAAATGCAATTCAGCTCCAATTTATTTTAAAATGTAACTTTTTTTCATATAACGACTTTTTTTAAGAAAGGTGTTATATGAGGAGTGGTCCCATTTTAACCTTTTTTAATAAGATCCGTCTTTGGTCCAAAAAGCACTGATATACCAAATTTCATAAAAATATCTTAAAAAGTGCGACCTGTAGCTTGATCATCATCAGACGGGCAGGCAAACAAATAAAAAGACAGACATACAGACAGACAGGCTTAAATGGAATCGGAAAGTGGTTCTGAGTCAAGCGGTATAATAAAAGGTCGGTCCATATCAACTTCTTCTGGATTTTACAAACATTTGCATAAACCTCTAACACCCTGTATCATAAGTGGTGTAGGGTATAATTATTATATTCAGGCATATGAATTAAATATGTTGATCATTTTATTTTAGTTGTTTTTAGTTTATTTTAGTTTTTTTTTTTTATTTTTATATAAACAAATTATTTTTATTTAGTTTTCTTTATTTTTTTTATCTTTTGTTCTTATTTTTTTAGTGCTTGTTAGTCTCTTCATTGTTTACCCAAAATGTCATAAATAGTATTCTGCATTGTAGCTTGTAAAATGGCTTTAAAGAATTATGGTGAATAAACATGAAAAATTCCAGTGATTCTTATTTTATTTCTTCAACTCATGCTTAAAGTTCATAGAAATGTAAACAAGTTAGGAATATATTAAAATCGGCCTGCATCATGAAAAGCTGTCATGTGAATAAGTTAGTTTGTAGATAAAACATTGGTCCTACACGTACCCACTCATACCCATACAAACATACACACAAACTTACATTATCAATAATCATTGTTCATTATGCAATTCACATTCTAACAATATGTGTCTCCCCTTGTTTTAGTGTTTGTATTTCTTTGCTTCTTTAACACGATTCTTTTCTTTTCAGCTTTTTCGATTTGTTTTTTGATACTGTCTGCATTTTAATATATTTATATGCAAATGTATTGCATATAATAAGCAAATAAGCATGCGCGTTCGACTTCTAGTTTCTACAGCTACAACGTAAATACCCATAACACCAACCACCAACCAACAACACTAATAATAACAACAATAACAGCAACAATAATAATTCATATCACACATTCTAGAAGTTTATTCTTTGATTTTTTTATTATCGTTTCTTCTTTATTTTTTGTTTTGGTTTTTTTGCTTTTCCTTTTTGTTTTCTCATTTTGCACCCTGTTTTACTTATTTATACTAATGAAGTCTCGCAAGTGACATTAAACTATATGAATTTATTGCAATTGATTTAAATAGACTTTTGAATTTACTACCAAACAATACTCTATATATATCGATATAGTTATAAATTTAAACTAAAAATGAAAATGTTGAAGAAACATTTCACAATTATATAAAATTCATATTTCTAGAAAATATAATGAAAATAAAAATCACAAATTTAATAATTATCATAAAATTACTACATAAATGTTACAAATTAACTAACAAATTCAATGTATGGAAAATAATTTCTCTTTTTCCTTGATCTTCATCATTTTCATGTATGCGCACACTCATTGAATATCACACAAAAATAAAAAAAAAAACCTATTTCAAGTCATAATGGTCTCTGATGTTGATGTTGTTTTTGCTAATGTTGATGTATATATAATTTATTTATTATCATTCAATTTGTCATGTTTTTTCTCCTTATCTTTACAATAGTATTCTATAGCTTTTGCTCTCTTCTGTTATAGCTTGCTTACATGATAGATGGCGCCATATGAAAAAGGAAAACAAAACTAAACAAAGCAAAAGAAAAAAGTGTGTTTATTTCTGTAAGAAGAGAAAAAAACATTTTTACGAAAAACGACATCATAAAAAAATAAAATGACACATCAATCTCTAGCAAATTAAAACTTCTTGTTCTTGTTCTTCTTTATGTCTTTGCTGATTGTACTAAACATTTCATAAACGGTTTAGTTCAACTAATGACTTTATCTTGTAATATGGGATTTTAGAATTATCCAATTCTTAAGTAATAAATGAACAACAATAATTGTTGTTGTACTCTTTCCACCTAACTTCTCCTTTTTTTTTGCTATTTCACTTCTATCAACAATAATTTTTGCCAAAGTTTGAATCATTCATTTCAATAAGGAAGAACTAAAAAAAAAACCAAAGAAGGGTAAGAAAAAACAACGATCAAATCAGTTGAAATTTATTGCAGTCAAGAGATAGTGCCTTCAGGCTCATAAAATCACAAGTTATATGGAAATTATACTTATTATCAGCAGCAGCGGCAGTAACAATAGCATAAGTACATAACATCAGAACGAGAACGCATAATATGCATAAATAATCTGAATAATTAACAAAATAATGAAATATGTGATGAATCAAAAATATTAGATACGAAAATGAAGCAGTCAAATATACAAGCTTTCTTTTCCCTTCTGTTATGCGGATTAGTTTTACACAATTTTCACGGTTGGATAATGAAACCTTCTCTATGCTGAGTATTTTAATTGAATTTTAATTAATTACTCTTTTAATTTTTAAGTATTTTTATTTTCCAACTAAATTGTTGATCATTTTTTATGTAGATATTTAGATAAACAATGTAATAGTCGCAATACTATTATCGATTTAATATGTGTAAGCTATCGCGTACTAGATGACTCTGCAATACAATTTATACAACTATTGTACTAAATTATGAATATTTTGTTTTACATTACACTTAAATAACAATGAATTTTAATTAGGTTTAATTAAAGATGTGTGAAAGCCATTTATAGAAAAGCAAAAATATTTTTAACTTACGATATATATATATACTTTATTTTAATTTCCATATTTGAGAGCAAGAGGGATAGAATTTCTCTCTCTAAGATGCAATTAGAAATTTGTTTTCATTCTTGATTCGTAATTTCACATACGTTTATGTATAATGATAACCGTATTTTTGCCAAACTGT
Organism: Melophagus ovinus; assembly: GCA_023089585.1. Classification (NCBI taxonomy): domain Eukaryota; kingdom Metazoa; phylum Arthropoda; class Insecta; order Diptera; family Hippoboscidae; genus Melophagus; species Melophagus ovinus. The sequence goes on from JAKKIB010000253.1 coordinate 4,890,803, forward strand.
CAATACTGTTATATTTGTGTAAAAAATATTTAACTGTTGAGTGTGACTTGTGTTACAATATAATCTCAGATAAATAACTTGACAAATAAATTGGAATTAATAAAAATAAGCAATCAGTAGAGACGTAAAGCGACAAAAATATGAATGATGCTGAAATTGGAGTATCTGAAGGCGTAGATGCCTTAACATTGGACTTAAAAAGTGCTGACGAAGCAGTTGGAGTTGTTACAGCAACAGAAGCTACCTTGATGGATCTAAAAGATAAATCGAGTGAAAAGAAAAATGATCATGACGATATTGTCGATCCATGGCAAGTTAGCAGTGCCAATGAAACTGGCATTGATTACAATAAATTAATAAAACGTTTTGGTTCAACAAAAATCGACGACGAGTTAATTAAACGTTTTGAAATGATTAGTGGGAAGCCAGTTCATCATCTTATTACGCGTGGCATATTCTTTTCACATCGTGATTTACATTCAATTTTAACATTAAAAGAGCAAGGTAAACCATTTTACTTGTACACAGGTCGGGGACCTAGTTCGGAATCTTTACATTTAGGGCATTTAATACCATTTATTATGACCAAGTTAGTAAACTTCAATTGACAAATGAAATCATATGAAAACCTATAATGAGAAAATGTTTGTTTTTATAAACTTTCCTTTCTAATATTATGAAAAAAGATGGTTACAAGAGACTTTCGATGTGCCATTAGTTATACAAATGTCAGATGATGAGAAAGCACTTTGGAAAGATTTAAAAATCGATGAAGCAATTAAATTAGCCCGAGAAAATGCCAAAGATATTATCGCTATGGGATTTGATGTGGAAAAAACCTTCATATTCAATAATCTGACTTATATGGGGCAATGTCCTGCAATGTATCATAATGTAATACGTATACAGAAATGTGTAACGTTTAATCAAATAAAAGGTATTTTCGGCTTTGGTGATTCTGATATTATAGGGAAAATTGGCTTTCCTGCCTGCCAAGCTGCACCAGCCATATCGAGTACATTTCCTTTTATATTTGGTGATAAGAAAATTCCTTGCCTAATACCTTGCGCTATTGATCAAGATCCATATTTTCGTATGTGTCGTGATGTGGCACCACGTTTAGATTCACCGAAATGTTCCCTTATACATTCAACATTTTTTCCAGCACTTCAAGGTGCCAAATCGAAAATGTCTGCAAGTGAAATTAATTCTGCTGTATTTTTAACCGACTCAGCTAAACAAATTAAAAATAAAATCAATAAATACGCTTTCTCGGGTGGACGTGCCACCATAGAAGAACACAGAGCACTAGGTGGCATTCCCGACATTGATGTATCATACCAATTATTAAAATTTTTCTTTGAGGATGATGCTAAACTTGAAGAGATACGCATCGCTTATAGTAAAGGTGAAATATTAACGGGTGAAATTAAAAAAATGGCCATTGAGGTAGATAGATTTTTTTTGTTTTGCTATATTTATATTTCTATATTCTACATCACTTTTCCATAACTTTATTTATATGTTTGTCATATCCAGAAGGTATGGAAATAGACATACCTGTTGTTAAATTTATCAATGCAAAACCACTTGTGGAACCAATTTAAGCCTCTCTGAGGTCTGCCAACAAGTAGAACTTTTGGAGATACTTTTTTATGAAATTTTTGAAGTCCAAATAGCAAACGAAAATGAAGAAGATAGGGTCACTTTAGTGACTATTCCTCCTGGTTTAAATAAAGTCGATGTATGAAATTTTACATTTTTCAATGTAAATAAGCACAAAGTACTCCTGCGTCGCCCTAAATAAATGTGGCAAATTTGATTCCGTTCAGCCCGTTTTATGGGCCAACCTCATGCTTTCGTTTACATGCTTTTCGTTTGTTTGAAAAATTATCAGTTTTTGTTTACTTAACATCCGAATTGTTTGCTTGATTTTTTTAATTATCTTAAATAGCAAAGTGATGTAGAATAATAGTCAAGTGTCCAATTCTAATTGTATACTTTTTTCTTTTCATTTTATTTATTTTTTATTTTTTGGTTTTTTGTTTTCTTTATCGTGTTAATTTTTATGTAGACTGTTACGTCTATTGTTGAGCAACATCAAATGGCAAGAAAGTTAGTAACAGATGAAACTTTAGATGAATTTATGAAGATGCGCCCCCTGAAATTTGCTGGTGGTGGCCGTTAAATAATTTGGATAAGCCCAGTCATGCATTAATTTTCTAATTTTTTTGTTTTCTTTATTTTGTTTGATTATCTAAAATTTTTTGTTACATATATAAATAATTTATTTCTTAATCTTTTATACTTAACTCTGAATATTTGTGAATACAAAAAATTAAATATAAATGAATTATAAGTTACAAAGAAAGCAAAAAAAAAAAAGAACATGTTAAACATCTAAGTTTTTCTTTTACTAATTAATTGTAGTCTTTCTGCACTCATTTGGCCAACAGTCTTACACTTGCAATAACTTTGATACAATTGATGACAATTCTCATACACTCGCAAGCGAAACGAAAGCGAAATCTTTTGTAAATTTAATCAAAGCCATAATGATCAATGACGGATCAGAAGCTTCTTATGGAAGTGCAACTAAACGCCATAGACAAAATGAAAATTTTTTTTAACATTCTTTTACTAGAAAGTCCATTAACTAATTAATGCCAATAATCATTATAATAATAATGATCGCAATAACTTAAGCTTAGATCTAAGATCTACCATCTTAATATTATGGTAGAAAGTAAAATTATGTGTGACAAAGCGACATTCGTTTAACAAGCCTTTACTTTGTCTTTACTGTTGCTGTTCAACAACAACAGCAAAAAATAAAAAATCACATCACAGTATTAAAAAAAAGGACCAGTGTTGAGAATATCTTATTGCTACAACTTAAGTATGCAGGATTAACGTATAGCCTGCGCCATATGTAAAGGTGTTACCATAAGCGTTAATTCTGCGTCTTTTAGATTTGCACCACGTAAATTGGCTTCTTGTAAATCACTACCAGATAAATTGCATCGTTCCAAATCAGCGCCAGCTAATACGGCAGCACGTAAATTACAGTTTTTCATATTGGCATCTTTAAGATTAGCTACACGTAAATTAACGCCAGCCATATTGGAACTTTCTAAGCAAGCTCCTTTTAAATTGACACCCTCCAAATTAGTTCTTAGTCCAGATGGATCTTCAAAATTGCAACCACGTAAATTCGCTCCTTCCATATTAGCACATAAACCTTTGACCGATACCAATTGGGCACACTCTAAATTAGCGTACGCTAAATCAGTTCTTTCCAAACAACAATACGTTAAATTCGCATGAGATAAATTACAACGTTGCATGCAGGCATACTGTAAATAAAAGAAGAAACAGTGCCATGGAAATGAAAATGGAAATATGTTATATAATTTATATGTACAATTCTTGGAAAAAAAAAATATAATTGTACCTTAAAATTGATATTGCGAAAATCTAGTTTTCTTAGATCAGCTCCAGCTAAATTGACACCTTGAAAACGTATTTCAGTTATGTGAGATGTTTGTATTAATGCTTGAATAACATCACGCCGTGTCAGAGGCATATTATCTAATGGTTGATTGGCTTGCGTCACTTGTGTTTCTAATTGGCTAACCAACGTTTCCAAACCAAAGAATTTTGCTTCTTCTAAAACACCTTCTAAACTAATATTAGGATCTACAACCAATTGGCCATGTCTTAAATAATTTATAATTGGCTCAAAATAATGTGGACTCCGATCTATCAGATAAGCCCCTTCCTCATCTTGATCGCTGGGTAACATGGCGCCATCTTGAGAAAACATACGTGCTAACATACTATCCGGTTCTTTGCTAATTAATGTCCAAATAGTTGTTACAAATACCTTACCACCCACATTCAATTTCACCCATTTGGACGGTGCAAATAATTTCTTTTCACTCTTATCACCAGTAGAAAGCCTTGTTGATACATTTGTTTGGGCATTATTTATTTTCGATAACACAGAACAATTTTTCATCTGATCATTATTGGAGGCCATTTAGATATTATTTATATATATATATATATTTATGCATAAATATATTTATATACTATTACTATTATTACAGTTATTACAGTTGTGAGTTATTTCCTTGAACACTAAAAAAATTTTCTCCTTAAACAAATCCAACTACATTGAAATTAATGTCCATGATTCTTATCGTAGTCACAGAAAAAATAAATTTGCTTTTACAACTTTTGTGCAATTGCATCTTAATACGACGATTCTAATATTGTTGATGTTTTATAATTCTCTTTTCTTTAGATAATAAATATTTGATAAAGTTGCACGAAAATCTCTCATAAGTTGTGCGAGTTTTTGGTTAATAGACAATCATTAATATTGTTTCATTGAATTGATAAAATGGGAGTCAATCACGTATTATCCGTGAATCTGTTTAATTGAAAATGGATTTTTCCAAATTCACAACTAAAAAGCCAAATTATCGCTTATTACTAAGCATTATAAATATTATACATATAATTGAATTATAAATAATTATAAAACTTAACAAAGTATGGCATGAAATTTGAATGCTTCTTTTTGTTAATATTATCTCATTCATGGGAAATAACATTTAAAATTTAGATGTAATAGTTAATATCCTGTTGCTCACTTGAGACCGCAAATTAGAATAACGAGCAGTTAATAAATAAATTCAGCACTAGAATATGCATCAGCATGATGCAGTAGTGCGTCATAAATGTATCATGCTAATACGTTATTTGAATTAATGCAATAATTTTGCTTAGTTCATAAACTGTTTTCAAGGATTCGCTTATTGTGCTCTTGGTGAAGTTCATGACAAAAGTTCAGTGCCTGTAAAAAAAAAGTCAGAAATTTATATTTGGCTGGTACCATGATTTAGATACTCATGATACGCCATGATATTAGCTTGTTTCAGTTTTTCAGCAATAAATGCAAAACGTTAAGATCAAAAAATGAAAATTTAGTACTGTATAATTTCGTGTAAGCACGATAAATTTGCATGATTTTTGGACAAGTATTGTAGACAAATAGTCTAACTACATGTACCAAATTTCAGCTGTCTATATTTTTTAGTTTGTAAAAAATGAGCAAAAAAACACCAAATCATGCATTAAAAAATTGAGGTATTCCCAGTTTATGTTGCACTGTGGGCGTGTCCTTTGACCGATTTTACTCATTTTCTGTTGTCAAATTGCCTGCGAAAAAAAACAACAGCAACAACAACAACAAACAAATTTGAGCTCGTCTAACTATTCTGTTGCGACCAGGAGAATGTTAACAATTGATGGACGGACAGACAGACATATCCAAATCGATTTAGAAATTAATGCTAATCAAGTATACATATACTTTGTAGAGATTCCGACTCCATTTTTTTTAGATTGTTACAAACATAATAACAAATTGAATATACCACCAACTTCTGGGTATTGGATGTATAAACAAAAATAAAAGGAAAAATAAACAAACTAAGAAACAAAATAGAGTGTTTTAACAATAAGTAAAATTTTTAAAAATTTTTATTAAGTTTTATTAAGTTTTACCTTTTGGGTGCTCTGTCATAATTTATTGAATTGAGTATAACCGGTGTGTGGTAGATAAATAATATTCTCTCTAATAGAATATAATATTTTATATGGATTATTCTAATAAGATGAGGAAACACCAAAGGGATCTAAGTGCAGTTGAATCAAAATCTCCTTTGTGCCAAATTGTATGGAACATAAAACAGGCGAAACCAAAATTAGTTTTACCATTTATCAAAACTGTAAAACATAATGCAGACCTTGAGTCTAAGTATAAACAGGAAGAACTATTGGCAACCGCTGAGAATCCATATACGAAAACGGCGGAGCAGACAACAAATATATGTACCGAATTGAAGGAAATTAAGCATAAAGAATTTCTGGAGATGAAAAGACGTCAACAATTGTACAATAATAATCATGAATTGAGGACGCTGGAAGCTCAATTAAAAACTGCTTGGGTGGCTAAAGAATTGGTCGATCAACGAATGACCAATTTAAATTTGGAAGCGGCTAAATTGGAAGAGGATAAAAAATTCAATAAAGCATGGAAATTAGAATGTGATCGTAATAAGCAATTATTGCTAGATGACGAAAAAAATGAGAGGAAAAAGAAAGCGCAATTTATGATGGATATAAAGAAACAGATGCATGATATAGAGATGCGCCGTGCAGAAGAACGTGCCAAAATAATAGAAAGTCGTACCAACATGGAGAAATATTTGGAACGCCTTAAAATGGAAGATGAAGCTAAACGAAAAAAGTATTTAGAAATGCAACAAATGCGCAAAACTGAGATGGAAGAAGCCATGCGTGAAAGAGCTAAACAAAAATTGCTAGCAAAACAAAAAGATATTGATGATTTTAATGCTTACATACAACATCAAAAGGAGAAGGATGCATTGAATGCAAAGATAGTGCAAGAGCGTAATAAGTTGTTAGCTGAAAGAGCCGCATTAAGTGAGCGCATTAGCAAGCAATTAGAAGAACTTCAAAAGGAGCAAATCGAACGTGATAATTTACTTTTATCACTTTTGATTGAGGAGCGTAAGGCAAAAGAGGATGAACGATATCGTCGAAACATGGAGAAACAAATTCAATTAAGCAAAGATATCGTTTTCGATATGGAGATGTATAATCAGAATGTAAAACCGGTAATAGAGAGAGTACGTCGTGAAGAAGAACGTAAAATACTGATGAGTATAGAAGAATATTTCGATGCTTATGACAAAATGACCCAAAAATCTTTAGAGGAACGTAAACGTAAACTATTAGAACATGGACGCATTATACAAGCAATGATAGAAGAAAGACGTAAGCAGAGAACAGTGGAAACCGCAGAACAAATTAAACAAGATGAAATGATGATCGCCTTACAACGGGACAAAGATCAACAAGTGGAAGAAGAACGTTTAAGATTGTTGCGATCCCAACCGCCGGAAATATTGCGTTTTCTACCTAAAGGATTTATACGACCAAGTGATGCTCAATACTTTAGTTTATCAACTAATAACAAACAAGAGTGATATATATTTGTTTATGCATATTTATATATACATGTTTGTGAATACATATTAAGCAAGAGAAGTAAATTTTCTCACCGAAAAATATTGCTTTTCAATGATTTATTAAAAAAATATGGAGCAATTTTATTTTTCAATTAAGTTACACTTGTTTTAATTTTATTCGAAGTAAAACAGCGCCATCTATTTATTAATCGTACATACATTTGACATTTGTGTATAGAATGAAATAGATTTTGACGAAAACTTGTTAATATCAATAATTAATCAAAAAACTCCCATCACCAAATAAATATTGTAGTGATCACTCCTACACAAAATATATATTTAATTGAATAGAAGTGTGAAAATTTATAGGCTGTAGAAATTTAAACGAGAATACGGGAAGAAATATATAGAAAGCACAAAAAAAACCAAAAAAATTAATTGAAAATGTCTACAGAAAGAAGTCAACGTGGCATGAATCGTGTTTTGACAAAATTGGAGCATTCATTTGAGACGGGTAATTATTATGAAGCCCATCAAATGTATCGTACTTTACACTTTCGATATACGGCTCAACATAAATATGAAGAATGTTTGGAATTGCTATATAATGGCGCTTTAAAATTAATCGGCAGCAATCAAGAGCCGAGTGCAGCGGATTTAGGTTTATTAATAGTTGACACACTCGAAAAATGTGATGATACAATATATGGCATAGATATAGATAAATGGATAGACCGTTTGTGTATCTTAATTGAAAACTTACTATCCACTACGGTAGAAAGAGACACACTTATTAATCGTTGTGTTAAATGGAGTTGTAAAACTCCCAATAATTGGGGTCATCCACATATACATAAAAGAGTTGGTGAATTATTATGGAGCGAAGGTGATGTAGAGCAAGCACGCCATCATATATTGTTATGTCGCGATGGTAATATGTCCGGACGTTTTCTTATAAAGATTAGCGACAAAAAGTTACTAAACAGTGAAGTGGATTTATATATAGTTCAAGCTGTTTTACAACAATTATGTCTTAAAGATTATAAAACAGCAAAAGAAACCTTCATATATTATGTACGGCAACATCCATATATAAAACGTAAAGAATTTCCATATAAAATGCCATTATTAAATTTCATACATTTTCTATTCCTCTCAATTGAAAGTAAAAATTCGGTGACATTTCGTTCATTATGTGATATCTATAAACCATCATTGGATAGAGATTCATCATTTCAGAAATATCTATTAAAGATTGGTGTCATATATTTTGGCATTAATCCGCCACCACCGGATAGTCATGGTCATGGTCATGGTAGTGGTATGATGGGTGGCATGTTCAATGATTTAGTTTCACGTCTCTTTCAAAGTTTCGAAGATGATGATGAGAATAACGGTGATGATAATAATGGTCATGGCCATGGTGACGGCACCCATATAATTCAAGAATTAGATTAACGTACAATTATTATTCAACATAAAGCAGGAATAACTCACAATAAAATTCCATTATCCTATCTTTCCTTCTATGTTCATATAATTTATGTTGCACCTTTGCTATCACTTACTCAATCAATTTCAAAAGGCAATAATATTATTACCATTAATACGATATTTGGTGTATCGTTCTTAAATGATTATATTTTAAACTTTCCTTAATTCATTTTGTGTGCAAATATTTGAACATATAAATGACTGCTTGGAATTGATCGTGAGACAAAAATAAAAAAAAATCTACCAAATTATGTGTAATTGAAATTAATAAAGCAATCACTTGAATTTACTCGTTAATTTTTAATTTTGTAAATTATTATTTGAGATAATATTTCCATGGCCAAATGTTGTACTTACTAAATTAGTTTTTCTTTATCTGGAAAAATATTTCGTATATTTAATTGTTGTACTTTTAATTTACTTACTAAAGATTTTACGAGATAATTCAATTCTATTATTTCGAAAATGCTTCTTTCATTGTTTTTTCTCTGTAAGCCGTAAATTTTTAAATAGATTACCCAAATGATTTTTAAAAAGTGCTTGGGCAAGTTTTTTTTAAGCATCTAGTTAACTGAAGTACGCTTTTAACTGGAAATAGATTCATACGATAGTGGTGTGATACGAGTGGAGAAAAAATTTACCATGGGAATCATGGGCACCATGGGGATTATCATATCCTAATAGAACTGGTATTGGAACGAAAAAATAAAGTCCTCAAACTTTTATTTTGCTTTCAAACAGGGCAATTTCTTTTTGCTCTTAAACAATAAATAGTTTGGAATTTTGGTTCAAACGAGTTCAATAAAAACTTTTGGTAAGCACCAACATAAAACCAAAATGGGAGTTCTATAGATGCAATGAATTTATAGGAGCTGCAAATTTTTATCGGGAATAATTGAGGTGGTTGTCAAAGTGAAGAATTTAGAAAAATTGATAATGGCTGTTTATGTTGCTAGCAAACTTTTGATAAAATACATTTTTTTGATAAAAATCGTTATTTTTTTTTATTCAATATAGTTGCTTTCGAGGGCAATGCAATGATCATATCGGTCATAAAATTTTTTGATACTAATTTTACAGTATAATTTTTCTTAAGCCTTGATATAGGTTTCAGTTTCGGTGGTTACCATTTTATCAGTGCTGGAGTTTTCTCCAGATGGCATTCTTTTGAGATGTGCAAACAGGAGGATGGGGAAATAATTGGAAATTCAATTTATATAATTGTGCCATGATTTTTGCTTATCTGTGACACGGAGCATTATCTTGATGTAACAACTTTTGCATTTCTTTTATGTTTTGCCTAAGGCTTCTCATTGTTAATTGGATTTCCCGTGAATTCAGGTCTCCATTGTAGCATAACAAGAAAAAAATTGTTCTTTATTTATTTATCATCTCAGTCAACTCAATCAATTTAATGGTACGGTCATTCAAAATTATTTTGCAGACTTCCTTGATGTTCTTGTTGGTAACAGCCTCTTTCGGTTGACTGTTGCATGCATCATCATCAATGCTCATTTTCTATCTTGCGTACTCAACAAATCACTTCTTAACAGTAGATTTTCATGGTGTGGAGTCCAAATTATATTTATCAAACCAAAAGTTTTCTTCAATAATATTTTTCTTAATATTATTGAAGTATAATTTATTCGTCCATTTTAGAAGTAATAAAAACTGTTTCACTTAACTACTCGACACTTGGGAAGTTTATATATATCTCTTTAGAAGCTACTACTAGTAAAATATCATTTTGGAGTTAATCCTTGTGATGCCACCTATGTGCTAGTCTAAAAATTTTACAGACCAATTAATACAACCCTGTATGACTTTTGAATTTTGAAAAAAATGTGGTATTCACATTATAAAATAAAATTTGTCAACGATAAAAAAAAGTATATTTAATATGTATAAATGTCGTAGTCATATTACAAGATTTAGACAAAATAAAAGAAATCGTTCTGTAAATATTACTTCATTGAAAAGTTACTAATAATAATCATAGGAATAGATTTTTATAGCAAAATTAAAATCATTATTACGGGCATATTAATAATATTGACCAATAATTCGGTTTGGAAGTAATTGGGAAATTTATTTAATACGGATGCATCAAGAAGAGTTAAAAGTTTTTTAACCACATAAATGTAAATAAGTAAAAAACGTATAACAATTATAATAAAAAAAAAAAAAGAATAAAGAGAAAAGTGTACGTGAACTTTAGAAAATAAAATAAAAAGATTAAAAAAAAGTAAATTGTGAAATTGATAGCTCGTCAATTATTGTATTGATTATAAATTGGACTGATCGAATGCCATTTGGTGGAAACTGGATTATAAAAACTAGTACGCAATTCATGTATATTTTAAAATTTCGATAAGTTGTTCATTTTTAATACGTTGTCTATGAAAATGAGTGAAGAAATATCGTCTAGTGATAACAGTACAAATTCAACAATTGTAACAACTCAAGCAATTATTGAAGTTGACAATGTTATTACAAAAAGAAAAGATAATAATATAGAAGTTCAGCCCACTCACGAAATGGCTATGCATTCAAATCCAATGCTATCAACAACAACAATAACAACAGTAGTAAAAGAAGATATTGATAAGCAAATTAATGCATCAGTATCATCACCACAATTAGTACTAGCAGGATCTGCCGGGCCGTCCACATCAGCTATACAATGTTTAAAGAATATGAATGAAATTGTGGCCCAACCGTCTGGTAGCAAGCAAAAAATACATAGTGATAGTGTGGAGGGTGGCGAACGCAATTGTTGGATATGTTTCGCTACTGATGAGGATAACAGTTTGGCCGCATGGGTACAACCATGTAAATGCCGTGGTTCAACCAAATGGGTCCATCAAAGTTGCTTATATCGTTGGGTAGATGAAAAACAAAAAGGTAATGCGTTACGTGCCGTTAGTTGTCAACAATGTCAAACAGAATATATCATTGTTTTTCCACATATGGGTCGAGTGGCAAATGTTTTAGAGGCTTTCGATAATCTAATTAAACGTGTCAGCCCATTTTTGGCAGCTGGCGTTTTTGTTGGTTCATTATATTGGACAGCTGTTACATATGGTGCTGTAACATTCTTACAAATTGTTGGTCATAAGAAAGGTTTAGCTTTAATGGAAAATGGTGATCCATTAATATTATTAATTGGTTTACCAGCCATACCGGTAGCACTAGTATTAGGCCGAATGATACGTTGGGAAGATGCCGTTATACGCTTAATACGTAACCGTCGTAGTGTGGCACGTAAATTTCCTCTAATGAGCTTCATTATACCATATTCAGATGAAGATGAAGAGCATCAAAGTGCACAAAATCCTATTACACCAACATTATCCGATCCAGTTTCGGCAACAAGAATATTTTGTGGTGCATTACTTTTACCAACAATATCGTCAATTGTTGGCCGTCTCTTATTTGAATCAATTGAAAATACATTGCATCGCACATTATTGGGTGGCCTTACCTTCATTACAATGAAAGGTATTTTAAAAATCTATTTAAAGCAACAACAATACACTAGACGAAAGAAGCGTCGCATTGTCGATTATACGGAAGATAATATACGTGTGTACGGTGGTGGAGGTGGTGGAAGTGGGGGTGGTAATGGTGGTGCAAGGAATAGTGCTACACGGTCATCACATAATGCACATAATAATAATAGTGGAAATGGAAATGGCAACAACAATAGAGCTCATATTAATGCCACTGGCAATGTCAGCGGCAGCGGCAGCGGCAGCGGCAGCGGTGACGGTTATGCCAATGGTAATAGAAATAGCCCAGCAATTGATGTAGTATTACAAATACCACTTCAAACAAATCAGCAACAACAGCAACAACAAATGTATACGGAACGATCTGGTCGTCGTCATAGTATACAACAACATGTGCTAAGATCAAATTCTTTACGTGATAGTTTGGTATAGGCCTTTGTTATGTTACTTATTAGGACTAATTTAACCAACTATAACGCACATATGGATACATTTTTTTATTATTACATATTTCAATTGTTTTTTGTTAAACTTTTTCTGCCATTACACCGACTTTCTAGGATACGTTTATGTAGACTTTGGTATAAAATCCATGAAATTAACTAAAAGTAGCGAAATAAGTTGCTTTCTTTCTTTCTATATTCCTTCTTTTTTCGGTAGTATGTATTTTGGCAGCAAGAGTTTTACCAAATGAAAATCTTCCGTAGATATATAGGGCAGATAACACTATAAATTTTTTTTAAAAATTATTTCTATCCAACTAACTATATCTCTAATCAAATTTCAAAAACAACAAAACCAAAAAAAAAAAAAACTAAATGCAAAACCTAAATTGTCGGGTAATCTTTTTTATAATAAAGATGTATAATAAAATTCTGAAAATTTATCGAAATGTGTTAAATTTGCTAAAAAATATTCATTTTTAATCATCATATTTGTGTATGGGCACGCAAGCTAAGGGAAAATATAAGAATTGTGACAGAAATAAGTAAAAATGTAGAGTCAATTGAGATACTTGAGGCATTATCATCACAAGCGACTGGCATATGAGAAATTGTAAGTTGTGGAAATAGTAAGCAGTAGGAAGAAATATTCATCTAATTTAATTGAGTCATATTATTTAAAATTAATTTGATTAAGCGATACAATGAAAGATGACAATTGAAGGATGCGAATCTCAGTAAAATTTCTCAATCTATTGTAATTTCATAGTTGACGCTAATTATTTTTTAAATATTTTAAACATTTTCTGAGAATGAAATTTAATATTTTTAAGAAGTTTTAAATCGAAAAATCAATCTAATTTAATTAGTCTAATGAATTGTTTTCTTAAAAAATTATATTCTATCTAAAAAACCATAAAATTTTTCCCATTTAAATTGATTAATAAATGATCGCAATTTCATAAAATAATCGTAGACCCTTAAATGGTCCCAATTGCACATGTAATACAAAAGTATACCTAATGGATTCGCCATTGAAAAACTTGTAAATAAAGTTGGTCCGCATGAGTGAAAATTTTTGGTAAATGTTAAAAATTTACTTAATTGGTCGAACGGCCCATACCACGAGAAAATTTAAATTGAAAGCCCTTATATTTTTTTTTTGATCAATATATTTTTTTTATCAATTATCAATTATTATCAACATTAGAAGAAGTTAGGAAAAGTTTTACAATTTTTCTAAATTTAATTGATGATTCATATTCCTAGACTATGTATTCAAGAATATGGAGAAAATTCATCACAAATGATTTCCAATAAAAAACAATTTATAATTTTTCATTACTTATTTATGTGTAGATTTTTTATAAAAGTCTAAAAGTGAGAATACTTATTTATGTAAAAAATTTATTATGGTTAATCTTAATGGAATTTTAATGTTACTCATGAGTTCTAAAGACAAATCATTAAAAAATTTATTAGGGTGAAATTTTCAGGCAAAATTAGATTAAACAATTATTGCCCATAAAATATAAAATATAAAATATAAAATACAAAGACTGAAGTGATTTATAAAAATTATACTTTAGCCAAAGCAAATGTTTTGACTTGTGTGTTGTCAAATAAATTTACATTCACACATTTATGTATATTTTTATATGTAAAATTTTATATACTTTACATATAAATAAAAATATCGTTTGCTTTAAAAGCTTATCTCAAAGTGTGTAACCAACAAAGTATAGATATATTTTACTCCCACTTCTCTAATGTACAATTGATTTTTGTGTATCTTTAATATTTAACCAAAAGCTGAATTTCCTTTATATACTGTCTTAGATATCTCTACGTATACGTATACATTTATTTGTTTATTTATTTATTAATACAATCATAACAGTATAATTGTACAGATGTAATCGTGACATATTGTTATAGCTGGTTGCTGGTGTTGTTGTCGCTGTTTGTTGATTGTAGACAAACTAAATACAATAAAAAAAAAGGTATACATTGTCTCGTTCCGGTTTTTTTTATGTGTTTGGACTCAACGCTTAATATTTATCAGCATGATGATTTTTCTCATTTTTCTTTCTTTCTTTTTTGCTTGTTTGTAGCGGTCAGACAAAGAGAAAAGGCAGTAAAAACAGAGTTTAGACAAAAAGAAAAAAAAAAAAAGAAAAGAAAAATGAAAGAAAAAAAATGGTTATTACCAACTTACTAAATGCAAATGTTTGAGAAATATTTAAAAAATTAGGCTCAATTTAAAGGATTTACATTCACATCAAATGAAGGAAAATGAATTTTTGATATAAAAAACAATTAACCAATTTGAGATGAATTATTTTATTATCATTTTAAAATTTTATTTATTTCATTTAGATAATGAAATTTTTTTTTTTTTGGAGTACCCTCCAATCACATTCGGCATCATCTTGCAATGAAATGTTCATTTTACTTGCCATTAATTGAAAAATTTCAATTGTAAAATTAATTTTAAATAGCATTCGATTTTGTTTGTTTTAAATAAATCTCTTAACAATCGATCTGTTTAAACAACAAACAGTAAAATTTTATTAAAAAACATTTATATTTTTTTATGGTAAATGGTTAATTTTTTATTATGATGGATGATTATGCGGACGGAAATGTATGTTTTATATAAAAAAATAGCCATATAAAATTTTTTTATATATAAATTTTTATTGTTGTCTTGTTTTCTTTTTTCTTTGTCTCTTCGCTTTTTTTTTGTTTGTTTTCATTTTTGTTAACGTTTTTGTTAAATGTATTAAGTAAGTTACCCCTCTTTACCTTAAAGAGGTAATATTTATATATATATATATATATATATATACAACAACAACAACAACCAAATACATTAATACTAATAATAATAATAATAACAATTAACAATAATTAACAATAATTAAAATATAAGGCAATCATATCAATGGTTAATGATGTTTATTTATCTAAAATTGGAAAAACTTTTTATAAAATAATTTTTTTTATAAAACAAATGAAAAATTATTGTAAAAATAGTCTAAACTTTTTTATATTCTTCAATTAATATCCGTCTATATAATCAAATTTCATGGAAATACATATAAAAATTGCCAGATTTTGATAATAAAAATTTTAATAGATTCAATACGACTTTTAATATACATACTTGTCTTGATTGGTTTAATATGTTGGCATGAAAATTATGATGTTTGAGATAGTTGCTTAATAAGCAAAACAAAAATATAAATCTAGTGAATGTTCACTCTGGCCTTAATATTATAAGGCACTACGAACAAGCTTATTACATTTTACCGCAAATTGGAATCCCTTTTGATAAGTCTCGCCACTCTAGCAATTTTTATATAATTAACCGCGTTATGGTTATCAAGATTATTATAAATGTAAACTCTATAATATTGAAAGATGTTGTAGATCTAAATCAAATGTTTTTAATTCCATAGAGCTCATAAAAAATATGCAACTAAATAGAATTATGGAAATTTTTAAACAGAACAGATTGCTTCACTAGACAAGAAAGCAGCTGGATAGATTTTTGAATGATTGAGCAAAAGCATTCTAATTTTTGATACATATATCAAATGGAAGGGCATGTTACATCCTTGGACATGAACACTGTACTCAGTATGTAACGTGGAGTATAACAAGCTCACATGGTACAGTAAAAGTGGTGAGTAATAATTAAATAAAAAAAAAAAAAAGTAAAACTTTATAGTCGGTAGGAGTCGCTCTGAAATACCTTACATTACACTACCTCGCTTAATGTGACTGAAGCCAAAGAGTAGAATTACAAGCCACAATAAACCTGAAAAAATTGTAATTTTAAAATTGCTTAAAAAGTTCTTTATATGAGAGCAGGTTCAAAAAATGGATCGATTGGGATCAAATTTGAAGCATATATTTTTTATATCAAAATATAAGGCACCACAGCATATTCAAAATGGAACTTTTTGCTCATATAATGACTGTTTTCGATAAAGGCGTTATATGAAAATGGTCGAAAACATGGACTGATCTGGACGAAAATTTGCATATATGTTAAAGGGCAAATTTACATTAGTTGTAAATTAATAGTTGTAATTATATTTCATATAATGATCTTTTTCAAGAATGACTTTTTATGAGGGGTCGTAAAAACTGTCCGACTTTGACATTGGACTTTGACTTTGGTTCATCTCTGAGCCAAAACACTCCAATGCTGAAACTTGATAGTTTTTTTAAAGTGTCTCTAAAATTGCGACCTGATCGAGGAAGTGATTCTGAAGCCATCGATATAATAATAAATGGTGGTTCTATCGCAACTCTTCATTGGGTAATACAAACTTATAATACTATGAATTACAATTGGTGTAGGTTGTAAGTTGTAGGGTGTAGGGTGAACTAAAGTAGTTTACAAGTAAAACAAAAAAAACCAAACGAAATGAAAAACATAAAAAAATCAAAAAAAAAAAATAAAATAAAAAAAGAAGGCAAAGCAATATCATGTTGTGCTTTGTGCTTTGTGTTTTGTGTTTTGTGTTTTGTTTTGCGGTCCATGGTATAATAGACGTATGTATGTGTATTTGTGTATGTATATAATGAATGCATTAACACTCGCTCATAATTTAAACATTTGTGTTTGGCCCACCATTACGAACTAAATACAAGCGGACATATATGTACGGTTTTTCATTTAAAGAAGTTCTTTTGATGCGAACGGTTACTACTACAAATTATTATTATTTTGGATTAAATTATATTTCTTTTTATTGTACGTATATTGTTTATGTTTGTGTTTGTGCACATGCGTTCATGTGTTCATGTGTTCATGTTGGGATTATCATACAATAAATTGTATACAATATGAGTCATATGAGTCATAAGTATTATTTACTTGTGCCTCTGCCTACGCATTGTAGCAATAACAGCTACGCCAGTTAGCCGGCATTACTTTAGAAACTTTGAAACTTTGTATTAAGTGAATTTCCTAAATTTTTGTTTTTTGTTTTTTATTCTATTTTTTTTTCTCTTTGTTCATTGCATTATTATTATACGATTTGTAAAAAAGTAATCTGAGAAAACTAATTTAAGTAAAGAGGAATAATTAGAAGAAGAAGAAGAAGAAGAATAAGAGTGAAAAGAAAGAAAAAAAGAATCAGCTAAGAAAAATCATAAATAAATTATAATTAAGTCAGTTGATGTGTGTACTTAAATAAAATATAAATAAAATAATAATTCATATTGATTTGCATAATATTGCAGTTTAAACGTGGAAGTGAATGTATTTCGAAATACAAAATACATTTGTAACAAAAACAAAACAAAAACAAAGCAAAACAACAATAAGTTTTTTTATTATTGTTATATATTTTTTTGCCGATCAATTCGCTTTTGCTGTTGCTGTGGCGGCTTTTGTCTCTTATGTTGTTGTTGTTGTTGCTATTGTTGTTATTGTTGTTGTTAATGTTATTGATGCTATTTATGTGATTGGTGATTGGTGATGTTATTGTTGTTGTTATTGATGCTTTAATTAAACATTTAAATGAAAATTTCGAAAGAATTATGAATAATACAATGTCGTCGGCACATCATGAACAATCCATTAAATATTTGGATTATATTTTAAATGAAGAGGAGAAACGTCAAAATGATTCATATGGCCATCAATGGCGTAATTTTACAATATCACGTTCAGGACGTTTTAAAACAAAAAATAAACATCGCGATAGTCTATTTTATGATAAAATATTTGATCAACAATCTTATAATCATGTAAATACAAATACTAATGCAAATGTAAATGCAAATGCAAATGCAAATGCAACTACATCTAAAAATATGAATACAAATACAAATACAAATACAGCTATAAATTTAAATGTATTCGGTAGTGGCGGCAATACAAATGCTTATAAAAATGTTTCCGACAAGGATATGACAACAATAATGGTAAGCAGCTAAATGTTATATACACATATACACACATACATATGTCTATTCATATATGTAGATATGGGTTCATATTGAATGTATAGACATAAACTGGTACTTTAAAAGAAATATATGCAATAGGCATAGATGCATTAAAATGGGAGTCATTGTTTTCTTTTTTTTTTTTTGTTGATTTAAATGTAAATTTGTAAAGAATTGAAAGGTTTATAAAGGAAGCTCTATTTACTTTTAGTGATATTCCTTTGAAGACAATTTAGAATGGATCTTAATAAGCAAAATTTAAAGTGATTTAAAGATTTAGCTGGATAATTAAATTTGGTTAAAAATGGCAAAAAAATCGAGTTTTAAATTTGAGAGCAAATAAACTTAATTGCAAATGGCTTAAGAAGCTGACAAAAAAAAAAATTTCTTAAAATAATTTAACAAGACAAAATCAAAAATTGGCCAATCAAATCGAAAATGTGGAGAAAAATATTTCTCCACATTTTAGTGAGGAAAAATCAACTTTTTAAATATTATTTTAAAAGAAGTTGAAAATGCTGAAAAGTTTACACCATTTTCAATTTCAAATTCATTGATTGCAATGATTAATTTTTTCCCAATTATGGGAAAAAATTATATGAGGATAAGATTCAGTGCTGGCTTTGTTGCAACAATTTAAATAATAAGTTAAAAAAAATGATAAGTTAAAAAAGTATAATTTTTTATTTCTTCTTCTCTGCATTTAAGGAACGTATTTCCTAAAATGCAGAGTGCAAAAATTTCAATGTAATAATTCTTAATAATGGATGTAATTTATACAAAATGTATCCAACCAAGTTATAAAGCAATGAATTTGTGGTAAAATTATTTAAAAATTATAATGCCTACATACATAAATATGCAAAAAAAATTTTTTTAAATAATATTAAATGGTGAATGCAAGGCATTCACCAATGTGAGAATCTTACTTTCTCTCTTACTTGAATGTTTATATTGCCTCCGGATCAATTCAATGATGTAAAATGCTGATTACCATGAAATCTCTTTATTATCATTATTATACGTATGTATAGCTTTTTTTTCCTTTTTTTTTGGTTAATCTTGTAAACATTTAATTTATATGACAACATGGTCATTTTGGCATAAGAAAGTAAAAAACCATGATCCTCAAGAAATTTGTAAAATCGTGCATTTATAAACAAATGTACAAGCGTGATTTCTCTTTATTATGTTAAATATGGGATCATATATAAAAGTATTCGCAGTTTTTTCTTTTTTCTTCAGACTACAGAAAATGAAATTTAAAGTTGTAAAAATTGCGCTTACAGTAAAAATGCTGTAAATAAATAGCGTTTAAGAAGTACTGTCAGTACAGTTTGCGTTTCTTGGTTCCGAATATTGCTATACCAGAGATGTATAACATTGTAATCGGTCAATTAGTGATGGTACCGATGCCATGAAACTCTACATTGAAGTTATGCCAGAACAAAGGCAAAATAATCATTAATAATAGAAAATAATTGCCAATTAAAATGAAGCAAATTTCCTTGATTATGCTTTATTTTATTTTGATTGTATATCCAGATTATTTTTACTGGCGGTATTGTGATTGTAACAAATCAAAATTTGTCCATATCAGAATGGTAACTGCCAACAAATTTTCAACAGATTCATAATCGTAAACATAATAAAACGCCAGATAACAATAATTTGTATAATAATTGCAAGCAAATAATAATAATAATAATAATAATAATAATAGTAATAACAACAACAACATATTTGAGTAGTTAAAATAGAAATAGTAAAAAAATTGTAAAAGAAAAGTAAGAAAATTACATTTAGCTGGGGCCAAATTTTCAATGTCCTATCCACCACCCAGACACCATGACATGACATTTTTATTCAAAGCCTGTTTCGGGTTTTCCAAAAAGTAAATAGAAAACGAATGTAAAGTAAACATAAAAAAAATGAAAATCTGATATTGTATAATTGCACGTAGGCGTATCCGATTTGCGTGATTTTTGAACAGACATTGTAGACTAATAGCCTCCGTACTTATGCAAAATTTTTTGCAATTTTTAAATGAGCCGAACACTATCAACTATTTTGCTTAAAGAAAATTAAGTGTTCTCAGTTTATGTGGCACGGTGGGCGTGAGCGGGTCCTTTGACCGATTTTGCTCATTTTCATTGCATTTCATTTTGCCTGTAGAAACATCCAATGATTCTGCTAAATATGGGCTCGATATCTTAAATTTGACTATCAGGAGAATGTTTACTATAGATAGACGCACGGACGCGCGGCCCAATATGTCTACATCGATTCAGAATTTGATTTTGATCAAAAATACATTTACTTTACAGGCTCTTTGACGCTTCATTCTAAGCATTACAAACATAATGATAAAGTGAATATACCCCCAATGTTTTGTGGGTGTATTTATGGACATACTTATGTCATAAGATTAGTTATACAAGTAATAGATAATTTTATTATACCCGTTTAACGTTTTATTGTCGTATTGTTCAAATATTTCTCTGTTATAAATTATCAAAAACAATTTTTATATATAAATTATACGTTATGGGTTATTCAATAATTTCAACGAATCTTCCTTTTTATAAATGTTTTTACCTTTCTGCAGTAGAAAATACTGAAAATTTGAGGTGGCGTTTATCCTGATTTTAATGTACGATCCATTACAGATTAGTCAGATATTTCATTCTAATTTGGCTTAACGAGTTATACGTATTGATTTTGATGTTTGAATTTTGGCGAAAGGCAAATCGTATAAAGAATATTTATAATTGGATCAAATTTTGATAAAATATTCTATATAAAATTTTCAAGTTTTTCACAAATTTCTTTAAAGATGTTCGATATAAATTAAGTTTTGTTTTAGCAAAACTGAATGAAAAATTTGTGGATCACATTCAATGCCTGGTCTATATTTGGACTTATTTCTATATGTATATTTGCATTTATAGAATATTTGAATTAATGTAAATCTTTTTTCTATATAATTTCTTTTTTTAGAAATCTACCAACTACAATGGTTGTAAACATACGGACGTATAAAGTGCCTTCATATTAAAAAAATTTTGGAAATGAAATTACTGCTTTGATTATTGATCCTTAATAAAATTTTCTTTATGATTGCAATACTGTACAAGGAAGTTTTGTTAAATTTCATAAACTTTTTTAAAAAAACCTGTACTCCATAACTGTGTACCTATGGATTACAATTGGCTGTTGGCAAAAGCTCTGACAATAAGATTTTTCAAATCATCATAAAGCATTCATTCCATAAAAGTTTTTTTTCTGTTACTTCTTATAGAAGTTTTATTTGTAATTATCATAAGTTTATTATATAAAAATTTAATAAATTTTGTCATGATGGAAAAAGTCCATCATGTTTAAATAGAAAGTATAGTCTTTTATTTTCATTTGTAATTTTTGTTTTTCAATTCATCTCCATAAATCCATTTCATTATTTCTAATCGTGTAATTGTTCTTCAAATGATTATTTATTATATAAACAACAAATAAAGCAGAATATTTTAATTGGCTGGGGCCACATATCTCGTAGCCCCTCACTATGCGCACATTTTGTAATGTAATGTAATTATATGGCATAGATTTCTATCCCATGAAAATTTTCCTTTTTCTGTAAATTGAGCATAATATGTAAAATGTCTTGGTAAGAAAAAAAAATGATATATAATCTGTGCTAGAACTATAAAGAAAATTGAATGTCAATTTATCAATTTTGTTTGGCAAAGAAAAATTTTTTCAATGGATTATCAGACGGATAAATGTGAGCAGATCAATGCAATATGTTACTTGGCGTATATAAGAAGAGTCAAAAAAAAAAAAAAAAAAAATAGAAATTAAAGAGTAAAAGAAAACGAAAGTCTAATAGTAAAATACCCAACTAAATAAATTATTCATCATAATCATTTGTAGGTAATGTTTGTGTTGCTCTAGATAAATGGCTTGGATTCTCTACATAGCATACATCGAGTATACAAAATGTTGCTCGGCACATTGGGCAAGTACATTTCTGTTGCAGCCACTCATCACATCGATGGTCTTTTTGACGTATGGCAAACCAACGTCCCAAACAATCGACACACCACATTGGTACACAATTACAATTTGTACATGCATTATTAGTCGTATTCTGAGTGTTACCGATACCAATATCTCTACATTGTTTGTGAATTTTAATATTCGGTTCATTTACCATGCAAGCAAAACATTTTTCCATAATTTGTTCGGGTGCCTTATATGTACCATTCATATTAACTTGTTGCTTAAAAACTTCTACAAAATGATCAATTATACTACGATGAAATTGTACATTCGGTGGTATAATAATTGGTTGTCGAATCTTTTCCTCTAAGTAAGCAAATTCCAAAGCGTCTATATTTATGTAAAATGATGGAACATTTGCACGATTCGGATCAACTAGAATTGTTACCATTTGTAGACGACCTGATCTATCTTGCGATACATTATATGTACTTGTCTTTTCTACTTTTAAAATGCAGTCTCCTTGATAAGCGATATGCGTTTTATATAGAGAAGTTTTAATTATCCAATTATCGCTGACTATTAAGCGTGATATAGAATTTAGACGCTTCTCAAATGTTAATGGGTTTAGATATTCTGAGTTAATTTGCGTTATAATATTTGGCAAAGTATTAACATCATCAGAAAATGTTAACAGCGTTTTTGTGATGGGATGCTTTTGCCAATTACCTTGATACCAGAAATGTATTTTAACAATTATAATTAATAGAAATATTAGAGAGCATTTCTCAGCGATATTCCACATCAATGCCATTATTAATACGCTCTTATCATTTATTTCAGGATCTTTGATTTTATTATACTTTAAATTGTATACCAAGAAATAATATGCTGGCAAACAACTATGTAGTAGCAGGTGTAACGATGTACGACGTTGTTGATAACGTATAAAATTTAAATGCTCTTCTCCAAGCCATGTAGCAAACATGCTTTCAATGGTTAAACCTAAACGTTGTACTTCTTCTGATGGATATATAATAAAAAAACAAAGTAATATATAAAATACATTGAAGACCCATATATTTTCATCCATTATTTGCTTGTTTAGCTTGCTACGTCGTTTGTCAGGATTATGTGTGGCCAATTAAAGTTTTGTTGAATGAGACGTATCTCTTTTTTCCACCAGGAATTTATGAGAAGTTTTTTAGTTTAGATTTTTTGTTCATTTGTTGCTTATTGTTCGGCCTTTTCTTTTCTGTTTTTTTTGTCAAATATATTATAATTTAAATCATGTAATGAAATGTGAAAAAATTTTAATATTTCTTAACTGCTTTCAAACTATTTTAGGCAAATATGACAATACTACTAGGATTGCCAATAACACACTAATTGTACTAATGCACAGTTGGAAATTTAAGTACTTATTTAATTGCTTACATATGGAAGCTATTTACTACACTTTGTTTTGTACGATAATAATCAATGCATTACTTTATTTTTTACTGTTACATTAAATTGTTCTAAATTTGATTTTAAAATAGTTTTTATATACAATTTATTATTATGACTTTTATGTATTTATTTATTATTTATTTGAATTGTATTTACGTGACAAAGAGTAAATGAAATGTCAACTCGTTTTTCTTACTACAATGCGTAAATTTGTAATATCATGTAATTGTTATTCTAATTAATGGCCATATTTTATGAAAATTTCATAGGTTTTTGCCAATCAATTTTAATGATTCTGAATGAAAGACAATTAATAAATAAAATTCAGTTATTACGCAGTCAAATTATAAAATATCAGTAATATTTTCAGTTATTGATAAAATATATCAGCACAAAAAGCAGCTGGAAAAATTGACAAAATTGAGGGAAACGCTACACCTATATTTGATATCAAATAATTATTCTGCATCAATTTTTGAAAAATTGGAAATTTTATTTATGTGTTCACTTTTTTCAAGGTAGCATGAGATATGGCGCAGGGACTATAAAAGTGCATGTTTCGATATCAGTCTTTTAGCAAAGTAATTAATAATAATCCATAGAGGATTTACTTTAAAAAAAAAGTCGTTGCTTTAATGAAGTTTCTAAATTTAGTTCAATTTTTCTATTACGAACTTTTTCCATTACTAATGATTTCTAAATGTGTCAAGTAAGGTTCTATTTGACTTAGAATTGACCATTTCCTTAGTTGAAGTTACATAGTTTGCTAAGGAAACTTCTAATTCCACTTGATTTTAGACTGAATTCTTCATGGTATACTTTAAAAGTGCTTTCTAAATATAAAGGAGATATCTATACATTAATAAACATAGATTAGACTCTTTGTACGCGCATCGAAATCTTTTTTTAATAATAATGTACGCAGAAAAACTTTAGTTATCCTAAAACTCAAAAGCAAATGTAAATGCTTTATTGCACAGATGCGGTAGTATAATCCAATCAATGAGGCATAAGATTGAGTGATTACTTTTATATCTTCTGTTTCTCCCTCTATGTTTCTTTTTCGCTCTCGACCTCTGTCTAATCGCAAATAGAGGTGGGCAGTAACCATTCGTATAATTTTGTAAATATACACTTGGCTAAATATGCAAATATACAAGGCGTATGCGTTAATAATGCCAAGCCATTAGTTGGGGAAAAGTAGAAAAAAATTGCTAAAGCAAATTGAAAGAAGAGGAAAATCTATGGTCCCGCTAAAATATATTCAAACTATTGCAAACTATATTTATTCTATTATCATATTATTGCATATAAAAATAAAGTATTCAGTGTAAGCATAAAGTTACTTATAGTCAGATGTACATATAAATATTTACATGTAAAATGCGTAAATATTTAGATTTGTTTGTTTCTGGGTGCGTTTTTCAAAAAAGCAGAAAAAAGAGAAATGCAAAAAAAAAAAACTAAAAGCCAAACTAATAATAAAATGATGCAGAATGAAGGGAACTCATTTAATAGATTGAGATGTGCGTGGGCCTGGTTTTATGCAGGTGCATGCATATATGTATTGCCATGGGTTTGGTACTAGTTGTTAGCCGATATGGTGCTCACTTCTTAATACACATCACCCTAAAATTTTGGGAGGGGGGTGGGGGGAGGGTACACTTATTGTTCTTAAAACCCAGAAGTCCCAGAAGATCCGGAAGGAAAATGTCAAGAATTTCACAAAGCATAGAGTTCATCTGAATTGAGGTAATGTTCTAAATCCATCTAGCCATGTCTGTCTGCCTACCTGTCCATCCAATTATGTGATCATAGAAAATTTTGATATTTAAAATGGATTGAAACGTTCAATTTACACGCCTAAAAAATAGCTTTAATTGAACGTTTTGCAGTTAATATTGGCAAATTATAAAAGATGGCCCAGTAAAATGTAATAATTATGTATAAATGATATAAATTAGCCACGCCCATTCAAAATTACGAAATTTAATATCACTTTTTCCCTTTTGCTTAATGTATATTTAAATTAAAAAATTTGAAAATAATATAAAATGACTAATTTTTACGGTTAAAATCCATAGTTTGACTTGAGAGCGTCCGAAATTTATCCCATGCCTATTTTGTGAAATTTTTAATAATTAAAAAAAAATTTTTTTTTAATTCTTATTTTTTATAAGTTTTTTATATATTCAAATTCGTTTTGGTCGGCCAGTTTATTCAAAGCACAAATCACTAAGGCTCCTTATTATTTTTAGATTGTTAGTTGCTCTGCGCACAGTTCCGCCTTCTCACACTACTCACACATTTTGGTTGCATTAATAATGAAAGTAACAACAGTAGCAATAATTTCAATAACAATACACTTTGATTGTTAATGGTAAATGTAAGGATCCATAAAAAATTCCATTATTCCATATATTTCTTATTTTAGCTTTTAATCCTTTTCAAGTTAAAAAACTGAATTGGATAATTCTGTCTAGATGTATGCATATGTGAAATTTATAAATATTTTTAGAGCAACATATGCTTACGACATTTGCATATCAAAATTTTCTTGTTTTATATCTTACTTTGGTAAAGATATTAAAATTGGTGAAGTCTTTAAATAATTCAAACGAGAGCAATTTGATTTTGTATTTCAAAAATATTAAATTATAAATTAGATATTTATAAAAAGTATAGCATTGATAACATTTACTTTTTGTTAACTAAAAGAAAAATTCATTTGATTAAACGACTGTTTTAAAAGGCTTAGAAATGATCATTCTACCATATTTGTCCATTTGTCTTAAATAAATGTGTAAATTTGTTTCTCTATTCAATATTTTAAATGTAAACTCTCCAAGGCTGCATATATTTCGATGTTTGTTATTTATAGAAAATTCATCTAAATCTCTCTAAGTGAAATTTCTGTAAACTTAGTCTTTGAAATGGCCAATTCAAAATCCCTTTTTTTTGTAACTTGGGGTTTGGCATGAAACAAAAGAAGTTGCTTATAACATTTTACGAAGTGACAATGACAATGTGTTAAACAAAAATCACGAAGAAGAAGATGATGAAGACATGTGAATATAACAAATTTGATTTTACATCTGACAATTGTTTAGAGAAAAAAAAATCATCTTGTCTTAAAATAAGTGCCAATGAAATTTACAAAATTCTTTGTTAAAATTTCTGTAAAACTTACCGTTCCCAATAAACATTGGAACAATTTCTTGGAGTTTATAGAGTTTATGTACTACTTTAATTTATAACTTTCTTTAAAGAATGTTTGGTGGATCTTATGAAAGGCAGTAGAATACACGTTTCAGTTATTCATGTAAATTTCTTTCGAATTATAAATATATTTAATTGTGCTGTGCATTTCACAATAGTAATTAATTGTTCGGGTTTTCCGATATCTTTAATTCTTATTTTCCTTATTCTCCGTCTTTTCGTAGTACTTTTTATTTCATTCATTTTCTACAAACTCATTAATTAGGAAGAGCTATTTAGGGCTTTTTGTAATGTACTTATTTTTTTCTTTAAAATGAAATGCCCAAAGGCATTAATTGACTACTTTGAGATCATTAGTAAATACAATGATTGGTTAGGGACGATTCTTAAATAGCTTGCATTATTTTTCTAAACAAAATTGATAGCTCAAGAAAATGAATTGGAAGTCAAGAAAATACAAATAGGTTCAAAAAAGTAGTCCCATATGGATTAAATTTATTACGAGATATAATATCTGGGTATTAATTTTCTTTAAAAGATCTTAAACATTATAAATTTTTTGTGCATCTCTTCCCTTTAAAAGAGGAAATTTTGTGGGGAGTGTTGATAAAAATTGTTCGATCTTATTCTTTCTCAATATGGATTTTATTCGAGCTATCTAAAAATTTCCTTAAAATATCTCTCAAATTGAGGCCTGAACTTTAATAACAAGTTTATAAGGACTTTCACACAATCAACACACAGTCGAACAGTCGAACAAATGAACTTAAATCAAATGTATAAAAATCATGTTAAGTCCCTTTTAATGTTATTAATTCATACAGCATTTTGTGGACGATATTTTAGGGTAGTCAACATTAGAATTTTGCATTTCATAGATATCGCGTGTTATATGAAAATCGCCAAAGTCATTGTTGAATATCGCATTTTACATGACTTGACTGTAAATCAATGAAAAATGTTTAAGAAAATGCATCATTTGACTAATTACATGCGTAATGTTTGACTTAATAAAAGAGAAACCAAACCATAAAGTAAAATAAGTAAAATTTAACAAAAAAAAAAAAAAAAAAAAAAAAAAAAAAAAAAAAGGAAGCTTAAAATCATTTGAAAAATTTTAATTTCTTTATTACACATACATACATACATACATATGAACAGTTATATTTATCTACATATAAAATATATTTCCTATTCAGTCTATACCTAATTGCTCAACTCTTTTATTGTGTGGTCAATAATATCAAGAGTACAATATTGAAGTAGTAGGTAAAATCTAATGG
Source organism: Melophagus ovinus (assembly GCA_023089585.1). NCBI lineage: Eukaryota > Metazoa > Arthropoda > Insecta > Diptera > Hippoboscidae > Melophagus > Melophagus ovinus. Next base: position 4,919,248 of record JAKKIB010000253.1, read on the forward strand.
GGAAAAGAAATGTAGAGAGATAATAATGGATAAAAGTGGTTTTTCATCCTTTCTCTTTTTTTTTTCATTTTTAATTAAACAAGAAATTTATTTCATTTTTTTTGCTTCCTTTTTTGTTTGCTATTTCTATTTTAATAAGATTTTCTTAATATGGACAATTAAAAGGCGTAAGGATAATTTTTCTTTTTTTTAAATTAATTACATAATATTGAATTTAAATAAAATGGAAGAAGTAAAAGTGCCTTCCGTAAGGGTTATAATATAATAATTTGGTCATTTCATTTAAATATCACTTTAGATGAAACTTGAAAACATTTTGGGCAGTATAAAATCTTAAATGTTTTTGTAATAAAAGTGAATGAAGTATTCTGGAAATTATAAATTTTTAGACTGTAAAATTAGATTGTAAAATTTCTGCTGCTACGGCAGAACATCTTAATCTTTAAAGCGTAAGTTTTTTATGTTCAATATCTAATAAATGTGAATTTCTTTTAATTCTGGCTTTAACTGCTACCAGTTACCAGTTAAAGTTTGTGAGGGAGTATTTGAAATATCTGAAAATCATAACTTAAGAACGGCCATTAGTTTTTTATCACTTAAAATCAAAAAGCGCTCTGCTGTTTCAAATAATTCGTACTAAAAAAAAAGAAAAAAAATTATAATGAATCTAAATCGATTCTCAAGTACTCTACTTCACTTTACTTACTTAATGTGTTAAAAAAAGCCGAAGTACATACAAGAAAGTAAAAAATTCTAATTTTTTAATGATTTGGAAAGAGCATTATGTGACAAGTGGTTGTGAAAATAGTCCAATCTAATCTACATTAACTCACGATTGCCTTTCGACTAAAATGCCCACATCTAACTCTAAAATAGCACCTAGTAATTTACTAAGCCATTTACATGAACTGATAGAGCTTTAATCGATTCAAAAAGTAATTCTCTATCGATACAACTGAAAGATAGATCTAGCAAGCCCATTTGGGTCATTACAATCAATGTTGGGTATAAAAGTTGAATATTACAAATATCGGAGAAAAGGATACACTTGAGCCTAATGGATGTGTTTTGATTATACATTTAATTATCGCTACGAGAAATTTATTCACCGTTTATTCATCCGTTATTATTATGCAACATTTATATTTTCAAGAATATCGTTATCAAATTTGATCTAAGATATTTTACACCTGATTTTATACAATTTGAATTTTATTGCTTGCTATATATTTTGAACTTTTACTCACAGTTACAGTTACTGTTACAGTTACAGTTACAGTTAGAGTTACAGTTACTTCTAATAAAAAATAACTTCTAAATATGCCTTCTGAAACTTGTAACTTTTCATTTTTATGTTAACAAGTTTTACAAGTTTCAATTTATGTCATTTCGTAAAGTTTTACTTTTCAATTCTAAAAAAGTAAGAAGAGTTGAGTAGACAGACAATTTGCAATAAAAAAACAAATGTGTAGAAAAAACTTTTCTAAATATGATAACGAAAATTTCTAATTGTTTTTCATATATTTTCCCCCCAAAATTTTTGTTTTGTTTTCGCTTTTGTTATTGTCGCATGTAATAATGTTATAATATATAAAATTGACTCTATGATATGAGAAATGGGTAAAGAGATAGAGAGAGAGATGAAGTTGCACAGATATGTAAAAGTGTTTTTTTGTTTTATACTCAATATGGCAATTTTGTGGCAAATAATAAAATACTTGGTTGCATATATAAATATGTATGTAGATATATATGTATATATAAAATAATCATATTAAAGCACTTAATAAAACAAATATAATAATAAATATTTTAGAGATTTTCTAAACAATAAGAGTAGTAGTAGCATTTAATGACAACAACAAAACATGTATTTATTCAAGCAAACATATGTCAAACTTTTACGGTACATTTACCGTTAGGTCTAAGCAGCACTAATAGCTGTAATAGATAGAGAGAGAACATTGAGCTGGTATTTTCCTTTTTTTATAATTGTTTAAGTTAGATTATTTTGTGTAATTTTGGGAGAAACTTTTCACATTTTTGTGTTAAGTCAGACAGAGAGACAGACAGATATATACAAAGAGATAGAGAAAGATGGTGTTTTGTAGTATGTAAAACACATGTTCTTTGATATTGCCACAAGCTGCATTACACAATAAATAAGGATTTTGTGGCTGTATAAAATAAGTTGATAGAATGTTGAAAATACTGTTTTTGGCATCCGCAAACAGCATGTGTGCATGTGGCATGTGTAATGTGTGTAGAGTGCTTAATTTAATTGTACAAATTTTATTACAAAATTGTTTAGAACAAAACAAAAATCACACACACATACACACACACACACACACACACATTGGTTGTTGCGTGTAAAGGTCTATAAAGGATGCTGGAAGTTAGATACTGATACTGGAAGTTTAATGCCATGTATATGAATGCATTATCATAATATCTAATGGTTCGTTGGCCAATGATTATCATTATAATAGAATCAACAAGTTGCTTTGTTTAGATATACTCATTTTGCTGCTATATTTGTAAAATTTGTATATGCCTTTACAATGAACAAAATTTTGTAGAATATAATTATTTAGAAATGTGCTTAATAGTGTGGTTATGTTGATTTATATGTAAAAATAGCCCATAATAATTGTAAGCTAGAGAGATTGTGTTATTAAAAAGATCACGTGGCAAGTACAATAGAATAGAACAAAAGTAATATCAGTGGTAACAATCGTACAGATTAAATTAATTCTCATTTAAATTTTATTTGTTATAGATGCTCGACGGTTTGTTGGTAGACGTTGTAAAAAGTAACCTTTACAAAGTGCGTCATTATAGCATTTAAATGTTTAATCTAATTGAGGGGAAATTCAAGTTGTATATTTTTGTTATATGTATCGGCAGAAAACAAAAGCAAAATATTATTAATTAAAATGTAAAAAGACTTAACTATTTAGTAGAGAAATTTATCCTTTAAACTGTTATGAAATGTATGGTCATATTTAGATGTGGCTTATTATACCAAATAAAAATAAAATAAAAATTAATAAATTAGATTAGTGTAGAATTTCACTTGTTTGGATATTTGTATATTTTTTAACGATATTTCCAGTACGGAATCGATCAATAACTATTTTGGGGCTTGAAATTTTTTAATGGCATCCTCCACGTAATTGCGCAAATTTTCCATACAAATGGTATATATTTATTTTTTGTCTCAACAAAAAAATGCTATCCAAAGCGCTAAATCTTAAATGTCCTTTTTCCATGATGTAATCAAAATTATGTTCTTAAATATGTGGGTATGGTATTATTTTTCTTAAATTTGCCGGTAAATAGGAAAAGTAAGCTGCCATTGCAAGATTAAAAGGTAATGTAGTCCAGTAGGGAATGGAAATCTCAAATAAATTGTTGTAAACTTAAAAAAAGCGTTTGAGTCCGCTAAATTGTTTTAGTCCATGTACTTCTGCTTCAAATTTTTGTTTCTTTTACAATTTTGCAACATATTAAATAAAATTTTAAGAGTAAAATGTGTAGCAAATTGAAAATGTATGACTTTTTAATAGATAAGAAATTAGATAAATCTAAAAGTGGTTATTTGGTCCACTCAAAATAGATTAATTTTTAAAATTCCTTTCAAAATGAGTTTACTTTGTGAAATACGAGATAATGATAAAAAAAAAAGCCAATATATAAAAATGTTTTCACTGTTATGTTCGGTATATGACCCATATGCCTAAAATTCCATGAAATTCTCAATTGTTAGATGATTTTACAATTTAGCTTGTGCCAAAAATGCAAATAAATAATTTATTGATTTATAGCCAAATGAAATTTTCTAAACTTGTTTTTTTTATAATTTTGGAATTTGAATACAAATGCTTCGTCAATAGGTTTAATGTAAAATTTATACTTTTAAAATTTTATATACTCTAACAAAAAGTTATTTCATTTATGAGATTTTCTTAATTCACGCTTAATCACTAAGCTAAAATTGGCCAAAAATGCACTAAAAAAATTTTCCTTATAATTCATAATAATAATAATACAGCTCTTTGCTCTTTTATTATATTATCATAATCAGTCCGTCCGTCCGGTCATTTAGTCCCGTCAATTAGGCAGCCAATGGCAGTGTCCAATTGTTTTCTTCTATCACTTTATTATTTTTTTTAAAATTTTTTGTTTATTATTTCGTTGTTTTTATGTGCCATTGCTATTGTTGCATGCAATTTTTTTTTCTTCATATTTTCTTCTTCTTCTTCGTCTTTTTCATATTATTCCAACACTTCTTCCTTTTTCTTTTTTTGTAATTTCCTCTTGTACATTATGGAAGAAGTACTTTGCGAATTTTTGTGAGACTGCCATAATAAAGACTTTTTTTTAATGTTAATTTTAACACTAAACGTTATAACAGCACCAACAACAATAACAACAATAAGAAAACTATATTTCGACAGAAAATGACGCATAAAAATGCATTGATGCAGTCATTGTGTCAGAAAAAGTAAACAAAGCAAACACACACATTTATATAATAATTGCAATAACAATAGTAATAATGATAACAACAACAACAACAACAATAATAATAATAATAATAATAATAATAATAATAATAATAATAATAATAATAATAATAATAATAATATGAATAATAAACCTAATGCAAGAGAGAATTAAGTTCTTGTAAAGTACGTGCACTGCACACAATGCAGACACTTTTATAGATATAATTCATAGGCCAAAAGACACAAGAGAGAATGAGGCAGAGACAGAGACAGAGACAGAGACAGAGAAAAGAGAAAGAATAAGATAGTGTATGTATATATGTATGCATTTGTGTGTGTAACTGAGTGTATGTGTATGTGACATGGGGCATTTATAACAGAACTTCTACAAGAAACCTTGAGAACGGTCAGTGACATTAAAATAATTTCTTGTACTACATACATACATACATACATACATATATACATATATATACATATATATATATATATATATATATATATATATATTTACATAAATAATAATGCATAATATAGAATTGTAGTTATACGAAAACATTTAACACATTTAAGCGAAAACAATTTTGTTTAAGAAAATAACGAGACCAACAAATTTCAGATAAGAAGAACTGCACAGTTTTATTTAATATTTATTTTTTTTTTTTATTTTGCACAAATTGCACATTGAAAGTTTTGTAGTTCACTCTTAAGAATGAACGGAACAGTTTGTTTTATATGAAATTAAATTTTTTACTTTATGGAAATCATGGCGCTCTTAATTTATAATGAATTTTTAAGTAATATTTTAAAGATTCTTTATAGAAGTCATGCGATATTATGGCTTGATTAGGTAGCATGATAGCGTGAGTATAATTTTAAAATTTTTGTTGAAAATTTTTTATAATAAGGACTGATTGTCTTGACTTTATTAAAAAGTCAAGTAAGATTTATTTCAAGTCTCACTTTAAAAGTACTCACTTTAATTTAAATAACACCGGATTATTTTAAGAACTTTAGACGTTTTAGTTTTATTAAGATAAAAAAGTCTAAAAAAATCTTAATTTAATTTAATTTAATTCAACTTATTTTTTAATGAAAATTTCTGTGCCAAATTTGGAAGTACTTTTTTTTTTATTGAAATTCTGCCGATTTTTTTTATATATCAATTTCTCCGTTTATATTCACCACTTAGAAGTTGGACGCATATTCACTGTATTTTTAGCATCCAAAAAAAAAAAAAAAACCGCCAGAAACCCTACAACGTTTATGCATTTCCAATCAGCAGCTGATTCTGATTCGATTTAGATATGTCTGTCTGTTTTTCCGTCTGTTCGTGTCTCCAGGTACCAAAAATCAGGATTTTAAACTTGACTTTTGTAGAAATATCATAACTTCTTACAGGCTGATTAGTACTGAAAATTTATTTAGCCAGTCAAAGGTCACGTTCGCCGTGCAACGTAAATTGAGGACACTTAATTTTTTTAGGAAAACTGTGAAGTGAACTGTGAGCTGAAATTTTGTATAAATAGTTAGGCTTATAGTTGAGAGCTCCTTTACAAAAATTCTGTAAATCGGCCCCGCCTACATACAATTATACAATATCAGATTTTTACTTTTCAATGTTTACGTTTTCCATTTATTACTGAAAAACTGAAACAGGTTCTGAATCGTAATATCATGGCATATGGATTATGATTATCTAAGATTTGGCCTCCAACAAAATATAATTATTTTTGTTTTTTAATAATCGTTTTTAAATAATCGTTGGCGACTAATCAAAATTGAATATAAAAATTTATGAATTATTTTCTCAAGCATTATGTAAAATATTTGATTTTATAATTAAGTTGGTGCAACACATTGATGCATATCATCAATTATTTATGTTTATTAGCCAACTAATGCATAACAATTGATTACAAAATTTTTTGTTTCAGTTCTTTTAGTTTGAGTTTAGTTTTTTTTCAACTGACATAAACATAAACAACTTAAACAACAAAACATAAATTTAACGTTTGATGATTAAATGTTTGTGCAATTTTGGTTTAATTCGTTTCAAAAAGAACCATTTTATTGAATAACCGTAATAATTAATAATTTATATAATTTTAATTGAAATACAACTTAAAATGTAATTGGCATATTAAATTGATGTTTAAGTATTAAATAGTTACAAGAAAGTTAATGTTAATATTTTTTGTAAAGTAAAATAAATTCAAGTGATGAAACTCGTTTTGTTAGCTCAAATATAAAAAATTGTAGAACAAAGTAATTTCGAATCCTTATTGTTGGGCATATATTTGGATGAACTTACAGAACGGGACTTGAATTATTTTATTAAAGACATTTATATTTTTTAAATGGTATTAGAATCCTGCGAAATTTCTAATTATTACATTTAAAGTTTTTTATATGGAAAAGTATAAAAAGTTATGGATAAAAAAATGTCTACTAATTTAATAAAATTTTTTTTTGATTATTAGTAAGAATATTACCAGTTATTTCTGCTATTTATTAGAAGCGTTACATAAAATCAGATTATTATCATAAGTTTAAATTAATGAGCATGAGAAAAAGGTGCACTTTATTCACATTGCACGATTTGCCCAAAATTTTTTTGTGCTATGGAAAAATATTGGATCAAATGAAAAAATATGCATAGTTCTCTTTTTGCCATTAGTTGCCACTTTAATCAAATTTATATTCACCAATATTATTAAGGCCTACTTTTGCCTTCTTCAGTTAGCTTTATAATTCACTTTTTTAGTAAATGTTTAATCAGTTAGAGCATGGTGTAAATTTCATATCAAAATTATCAAAGTGGAATCAAGTGGAATCTTCTCAGTTACGGTACTTCTTTTTAATTAGATCATTTTCATGCTAAACTACATTTCAGAATAATTTTACAACGACTTTAGTTTTTCTGTGGTACCTAAAAATATTATGAATATGATCAAAATTATAGATATCAATAAGGACATACAATGTTATATAAATGGTTTATATAAAATAATTTGTATTAATTATGTTTCTTTTCAAGGATATTTTACTGTATTAAATTAAACAATCACAATAATAATAAAAATTAAAATACTAATAATAAAAAAAACGATCAAGTGCAAAAATTTAATATTTTTTCTTTAAATTGCTTTTTTTTATCTATATAAATCAATACATAAATAGGGGAAAATATATTTATATAAAATTGTGTTCAAATCAATTTCAAGCGTATTAGTTATGCCTGAGAATCATGATAAATGAATTTTTACATGTACACACACATACACATATACACACATACATACACACATACATACATACATACATACATACATACATATGCATATATAGCTATCTCAATTTAAGTAATCTATTTCTATGCTGCTCTAACTCAGTCATTTCAATCTATAAAAATTTTTATAGTACACACTTTTTAAAGTGTTTGATAGTTTATTAAAGGAAGGGAGGGAGGGGGGAGGGTGGCTCAAAATTTATATGCGTGTAGAATGAAAGGCAAAACCGGAAAAAAAGAAGCATGGAAAAAAGTTTTGGAATGATAGCAATTACCTACTTACACATGGACACACACATAAATTTATACTGACTTTCATATACGTAGAAAAATATTGAACTGTTTATACAAATTCTGATAACGGATATTCTAAGTTTATGCATATGTTTGTAACCCTCAAAAGATTTTGAGCTGAATCCAGCTTTTATAAGACCTCTTGATTCAAAATCTATACCGATGTACGCCTATGCATTTGTCCGTTTATCTGAAGTTTGTTATCAAGTTACGTGACGTGTTCTGGTCTAAAGTTGAAGCCCATTGAAAACTTGTATTAACACATCATTTTTACGATAATTATCCCTTTTTTAGAAATCCCAGTCTATAAGAAAACCTTACAACTTCGAATGATGTACGAACTAAGTGTTCCAAATTTGCTTCAAATCGGGACTTAAACTCGAGAGATCACAGTTTTCAAATCAATCATATATTTGAAAAATGTTTATTTAATTTAATTAAAAAATTAAATTAAATAAAGTGCTGTAGAGTATTTTAAAGGGCGATCAATCGATCGATTGATCTTGTTTTCTTGTATTTTAATTTTGCTTTTTCCCTTTTTTCTGCTTTTTTCTTAATTTGAAACTGCAGTAGACGAAAGGGCAAATTATAACACTTGATTATAGAGCAAGTTAAAAAAAAAACAACAAAAAGAAAATTAGTCTGTTTTTTATTCATGATTGAAGGTAGCGCCAATTGTACCCAACGCACAATAATTATATTTTGTATCATGTAGATAAATTGTTATAGAAATGGTAAAAATAAATTATCGAAGCTTTAGCTTTAATGTTCACCTTAAATTAATTTTAAAAATATCAAAGTCTTGTACGAAACCTAAATTTTTGAGCAGAGACGAATGCTTACGTATTCTAAATGAAATGGCAGCTGTTTATATTCCTTAGAATTTATAATAATCATGAAAATGTACATCTGAGATTTGTTGTTTCTAAAAAAAAATAAAATGGTTGCTACTTTTTATTTAAAATTTCAAAAAGTGAGACTTTGCTAATTAATTTACTATTTCTCGCATCTTTTCATAAGCAAATAACTTCAAGTCATGGAAAGGATTCATAGCTTTTTTAGCTGGCATATAATTTCCAATTGCAATATTTTTGCGTTACCCTACTAAAATTATTATAAGAAGAGCTTGTGATAGACCTTCCTTTTTGTATGTCATTCAATTCAGAATCCCTAACTAAATTCAATGGTACATTCGTTAATTCATCTGATATCACAATTTTAGAGTTATTTTGTTAAAATTGATACTCCGGCGTTTGTACACTAAACAAGAACCATTTTGTTTAATATTGGATAATTCTTATGCCCAGTATCCATTTAAAGTTTTATTCTGAAGAAAATCAGCATAGAAGAAAGTTCACTAAAAATTAGTTCGGAATTATTGAATACGATATTTAGTAAGTGTTTTAAGTTTGAAACCATTCTCGTGCTGCAATTTTTCGCATTGTTTTGCATTGTTTCGATTTTTGTATTAAATCATAAAAAGTAGTGTGGTCTTATTATGCCAAAGTTTATCTCAAATTACTAGAATGTTTCAACGGGCTTTACACTAAACCATTTTTGTTTTTTTTATTTATTTTATTTTATTTTTTTAATTTTAATGCAAAAATCGGCAGCATAAATTGCTTTTTATTTAGTCTTCCATTCTTTTGCACTTAATATTTGAAAACGTTTATTAAATTTGCTATTAAATGAATGAAATAAGCCAGACATATATAAAGTTAAAATATATAACAAAAAACAAAAAAAAAAAAAAAAAAAAAAAGAAGAGAAGAGAAGAGAAAGCACACCAAAACAATAATTGAGATTAAGAGTATTTGGATTTAATTGACCATAAGCTAATAAAACAATTTAACAAATCTGAATATAAGCGAGAATAGAATTTCACGGATACACAAATACATACAAACATAACATAATCATCAACTTTGATAATAACAATTTATTGTGTTGAGTTCAATTACGTTTTGCTTTGTAAATTGCAAGTTTTACATGAATTGGGTAAACTAATTTTAAATATACACAATATGATTTTAATTATATGAGAATTGATTGTAGAAAAAACAATAATCGACAATAATAACAACAATAATAGCAATTGGGGTAATGTATTAAAGATGGTACTTGAATGAAAATTGTTATGGATGTAAAATCAATTAGACTTTGGCGCCATTTTAAAACTCTTAAAAATTCACGAAAATTAACAGTCATTTAACTTTCTTAACTTTGCAATGGCAATTTTGGAATGTAAGCTTCTTGGATATTGGAAAAATATATCTTAAGGTAAATTTCATTTATTTCAGTCATTGATAACTTACCTTTGGCAATCTTAAGTATTTAAAGATCGTTAGATAGATGGTAGATCCATTATTTTGTGATAAATAAAAATTTAGCTGTATAAGAAATGTCAGATATAAAATCGTTAGATGCGTAAACTTCTCATACAGAAGAATGCATTATTTTTGGGAGAAGCCAACGTAATGAGAGAGAGAGGGACAAAACAAAAAAAGCAACAACAACAACAAAATAAAAAAAACACAAAAATATACAAAAAAAATATACCAAAAAAAAAAATATCAATAAGTTTTTATATGCGGCCAATAATGGTACAAAATATGAACGTCCATGGGCCGATTAAGCAAATGAAAGCTAAATACGAGCGTGATCTGGCAACTATTGGCGTAGCACAACATACTCGATATAATTTAACGAGTTAATAGACGAGTCCAACAAATGAAAATAGTCATTGAATAAGTAACACAATACACGGAAAGGTTTTTAATCTTGCAGGGATATGAAATAAAATGAAATGTCCTGTAGCAATATCGGCGAGGAAATATCGCTTTGTATCAATTTTACCATAAAAATAACGGATAACATTTTACGTCGCTTAGACGGAGTGGGCATATTGACTAGCTTTGGTAGGTTGATTAACATCCCATTCTAAACCATGCAGCGCAAACGTAAGGAAGTTTTTTTGTACGGCTTCAATGTGGTCAATATAACAGTTATAAGCCGGAATCCACATAACAACAGAGTACTCGAGTATTGGTCTTACAAGGGACGTGAACAAAGCCATCGAAACATATGGGTCTTTGAATTGATAACATAAAATCGATTGACATAAATAGTATAAATCGTTCATATGAAAACTTAAAACTATTATATTTTACTAAAAGTATTGCATTGACCTAATTACAATATGTTACATAAAGTTCCATGATTGTTGCATGTTATGGAAAAGAGATGGGTAACATGGCAAATTATTTAAACGAACTTGTTTCCATTTCTGCAATAGTTTTTGGTAACATTTTCATATTAAAATTAAAAATGTTGTCAAATTTTAATAATATTTTAATAATATTTTAGAATAAGCAATTGCCTTTATTTATATAGAATAGAATCCAGTAGCAAATATATCAAATATTATTAGAGTATAATTTTATTTTTAATTTTATATAAAATTTAAAAGAAGCAAAAATGGTTGTGCCAGTTTTACCTTATTACAAAGGCAACTGTAACGAACGTCCCGGGTTTTCTGTATTATTGCTTGATATCGTCACTAATAATACTCGCCTGTTTGTGCTAAAAAGTTATAGAGGTAAGAAAATGTAGAGATTTCGGGGCTTTTTTAAGAAAGCAGCGACGAGATAAGCACACGAACGAGCACGAGAAACTGTAAATAACGAATCCAATAGCAACGACAACAACCTTAAAATTCAAAATCTTAATCCAACACTACGAGCTATATCGCATACTTTGTCTACGTTTATCATCGTCATGGTGATGTAGAGCAAACGCTGTCAACGGCTGAGCATACTCTGGCATAGACAAGATTCATGAAAAATTTCAGTTTTTTTTTTTTTTGTAAAAAGTTCAATTTTACGAGTAATTACTATTCATTAAATGCTGCAATTTAATGACTTTTAGAATAACTTGACATTAAAGTTAGTGGTTTGCAGAGTCGTATTTGTCAAAAATTGCTGAAGTGAAAATTTGAATGCCATCTTTCTACATTTTTTGTGTAATGAAAGCGATTTGTGTTTCCCTTGGGAAGGAAACAAATTACCATTATCATTATCATTATCATTATCATCATCATTATCATTATTATTATCATCATTATTATTATATGTAATAAATTTTATAAGATTTCTAAGATTTTTTTATGATTTCTTTTGAATTTTCTTTTTCTATTCTTCTTGTCTAACCGTTGCCATCTCAGTGTCAACTAAAAGATTATATTTCATTTCACATATACAAAAATATAACAAACTGAATGAAAAAGCAGAAAGCTTGGTAAGGAAATTATATTTGAGTGCCCGTTTTTCAGGTTGGCCCATCATTTTGGCTGTGCTTTATATGTGAAGGATAAAAGTGATTTCTATAAATAACTTCAGATTAATAAGTAAAATAGTGAAATTTTTTAATTTACAATTATGTATCATTTTTTTCTCTTTTTAAATAGATGATGTTAAATGGAATTTTTATCAGATTGGAGAGTTTTATATTTGCCATAACTTAAGAAACTGATGTGTACTAAATTTTAGCAGAGAGCGCTCTTTGCTCTTAAAACGAATTGGCCCATTTTCAAAATAAAGCTGCATAAAATAATCCTAAAAATTTCTGTTAGTTTTGAAAGACAGCAAATGGAAAGATATGGCTAAATTGAATCGATATGTGTGACTTATCTGAAATATAAGAGGTAGATAATCTGACATGTCTTGGCTGTAGCAAACATTTTGACAAGTCCAGTCTACTTCTAAACTTTGCTTGGTGAGTATAAAAATAAAATAGGACTAGACTAATGTAAGAACAATACGAACAATAAAAATGAGCCAATACGTAAGAACCACAAAAATATTTGGTTCTTTGGTTAGCATTTATGTCATTGTTGCAATTTTCCTTCTTCATACATTTCATCATTGGTTAGTTCGGTTTTTTTTCCGTTCTGTTCTATTCTGCTCACAGTTCAGTTCAATTCAATTCAATTCAGTTCAGTTCAATTCAGTTCAGTTCAGCTCAGTTCATTTTGGTTTGGTTTGGTTTGCTTGGTTTAAATCAGTTTTGTCTACTTTCATTTATTTCATCTTGCCGTTGTTGACTTTTTCTCCATACTCGTTTTATTAAAAAATGTTTGGTATAGGAAGGCTTCATTTATAGTGCTACATTTTTAATTGATTTAGTAATGTCTAAGTACCTGTCATTCTATTTATTTCTGTCGCCATCTCGCAATATCGCAATCTGACATTTTTCCGTTTGCAAAAATTAAACTTTTAAATTTTATATTTAATTTTACACGTATGCAAAACTTTTTTTACGCACATTGGCTAATAGTGAAAATAAAAGACAAATGCCCGCGGCATTTGGTCTATAGAAAAAAAGGGTCTGATATTTGTTTTACCATTAAACGGTACAGAAATGGAAGTTTGAAAGTTTTACAAAATATAAAAAGTTGAAAATTTTGAAGAATTTCTGAATATGTAAAAATGTAAATTATTATAAATTTGGCAGTTTTCAGATGATCTTGACCATTTTGACAACTGAGAATTATTTTTTCAATTTTTTTTTTCAATTCACAATTTCACAAAGAAATTTTCTTTTTCTAAAAGCGAATATCAAAATAGGGCGTTTTCCAAATTGTTTCTATGTCACTTTTTATTTCTTAATTTTATTTTAGTTTTGGTTTTTTCTTGCTTTGTTAAGTTTTGTGTTTGCTAATCTTTTTTTTTTTTTGTTTTTTGTTTTTTGTTTTTTGATTTTTTAGAATAGTTGAAAGTTCTCAAATTGCACAATAGCAAACCATGCTGACAAGTCAGTGACCGATTATGTTTATATTTGTGCATGTGTGTATAGACAACAATAAAAATTACAATTACAATTACAATAACAACAATAACAATAACAAAAAAAAACAATAACAATAACAATAACAATAAAACATTTTATAATAAAAGTAAGAATAAGATTTTTGTTAGTTCTTGTTCTCGTTTTATTTGCGTTTGCGTTTGCGTTTGCGTTTGCGTCTTCTTTTCAATTAGCAACTAAATTTTAGATAAATGAAGATAAAAATTAAAAATTAAAATATACGAAAACACAGCTATGAAAAAAAAATTAACTAAAAGTTAACGCATCAAAACGCATATCATGGTTAGAATTTTATATTATGCCGTTGCCATTACAAATTAATGTTTTTGATCTTCATTCGTTCAAAAGTTTCAAAGTTTCTATTAATGAAAGCATTTGAAACACTCTACATAAAATATTATAAATTTTTTGTTAAATGCATATTTATTTATACATATTTATATATAAATATAAATGTATGTATGTGTTTGTGAGTCCATGTAAATAAAATTATATTTATTTGCTAAGAAATCTCACAAACACAATAATTTTTGATATGACATTTAAATATAAAAAGTACTTGAATGGAGATTAATATTAAAAGTATATCAAGGGACATGCCCATAAATAAACAACTTAAAGTAACTCATAACGTGATGTTGAAGTAAAAATTCTATTATCGATGGATCAAGAGTTCTTTTTTTAGATTAAAGTGGGTATAAAAAAGTGGGTATAAAAAATTTAGCCGCTAAGCCGCTCAGCCGCTCAGCCGCTTTAGATTTTTCCTTTACAACTATAAAGTCGTTTAATAAAAATTATTTCGTTGCAAAGTTTAGTGTGTGCCTTCATTTTCATGTTACATCTTTGCTCGTGGCAGCTGTTACATGAACGAGTAAAAAATAAATATAACAGAAAGAGAATTTATTTTTGTTTTTTTTTCTTTTTCTTTCTTGGTGACTTTTTTTGAATATTCTGTATGTGTAAAAGATCTTAACAAATGAACAATGACGTTTTATATACTAAATATTTTTAGAATCGCCGTCGCATTTTCCGCCGCTTTCATTACCATCATTATTATCATCTCCAACGTCAACGCTATCGTCATCTTCATCGTTGTTACGATCATCACTGCAAGAAGCATTAACGTCAATACAAAATAATAATAATAATAATAAAAGTACAGAGGAAGAAATAAAAAAAAATCACCAGCATTCTATGAAGATTTTTGTCTGCTCCTCAAAAACCACAATATTAACGTATACATTTTCCATTATGACATTCTCTATTTCATGCCTTCTCCTTTTCTTTCATTTCTTTCATATGTTGAATATTTAACGTCTCATAAATAGTTTTCATAGATTATTGTTTTGTAGATTGTATTGTTATTATTGTAAGACGACAAATTCAATGAAGTGTTCATACTTTATACCTATTTTTTTTATCCTTATGCATGGCCACACATATACATATACACATACACATATATATGCACATTCATACATACGTTATAAGTTATTTGCTATTTCTTTAGCAAGAATTCAATTATGTTGTAACCATAAAGATCAACAAACTAATGTAAGTTAAAAGCAATAACAACAACAACAACAACAACAACAAGAACAACAATAATAAAAACAACAATAATAATAATAAAAGAACTTTTTCAATATATTGCATCAGTTTTAGTACAAGCGTTATGGATCGACAGACAGACAGACAGACAGACAGACAGACAGAGAGACAGAAAGGCAGACAGACAGACAAAACGATAGAGAAATGGATGCAAATGGCAAAAGCAATCAAATTTACTTTACTTTATAGTAAAATGGAGTAAATTATTTGTATTGTTTACACTTCATTTACTTTTGTGATTATTTTTTTTTCAATATATTTTAAAAATGGTTGCGAATCGCTTTTGAAACGCTTTAAATATTTATTCTTCAAATTCTTGAAGAATTGAAAAGTTGTTCAAAAAAAAAAAAATGTTAAAAGTTATACTGTGATTTGGCCATTGTCAATATCCAATTCCAATGCAGGTCAACATTTAGAAGGCAGCTTTGAATCCCCTTAAGCCTGCTTTTTCAAATTTTCAATAATAATCGCCATTTATTTTTATAAGGCTTGATATGTAAACTTAAATTTTAACTTGTTGAAAATAAATACATTTTGATTGTGTACAATATTTTTTAGTAGAAATCGTTTAGAATGCCGAAAAATTTTTTAACAAAAATATAAAAAGATTTTTAAGATATTCTTTTTATAAGAATTTTTACAGATATGAAATTTTTCCATGTCGTGATTTTTACAATTAGATTTTTTCAAAATGTCAGCAAAATTGATGCGTGCTAGTCCATACCTATAATTCAACATGCACTTTTTTATAGCCATCTCTCGAAAGCTCGAAAGAAAGCGTCAGAGACCCTAAAAAGTTTCTATTCTTGACCAGCTGCAAATTCTGAATTAGTTTAGACATATAAGTGATGAAGATTTTTCTGATAGCAAAAGCAGAGATATCGAGTTCAAATTTGACACATACATATGAAGTTTATGAAGTTATTGATTAAGTTTGAAAATGAATAAAATCCGCAACATCCCTGTTTCTTAAGAAAAAAATTATAAGTTATCACCCACAAAGCAGTTGGAAAGCTAAAATGTTGTAAAAATGTTTTATGGTCACTGCTCTACAATGTATACAAAAAAATCATGCTAATTGGCCACGCCATTGAATAATACAACACTAATTATATGACTATGAAAAATGCCATAGTGAAAATGCTACATAAAATTGGGGGACAATAGAAATAGAAATAATGTTGCAAAATTTTATTCTATTGATTAAATTTTAAACAGTGTTTTAAGGTATATTATTTTTCTCACCTAATACCTACATTTATTTTCAACTTTCCGTTTAACAGAAACTTCCCCATTAACATAAATTTTTCAAAAAACTGAGAGCCCGGTATCGAAACATACGTGAGCAAACTTACACACAAAATTTTTGGTATTGTAGATTTAAACCTTCATGGAATTAAAAAAAAAAAAGGTGTATCAAAAAATTGGAGGGCATTACTTTGAAATAAAAGAAAAGGAATGTCCAATTTATAGGCCGTATTTTTATTAGAACCAAAGAAAAGATAAAAATAAGAGAATCATATTGGCGTTACAAGTTATAAACATTTTGATAGAGTTAAGAATTTTTTATGCGATTCGACCTATTTGCATGCGGGGCAACAAAATTTCCCAAATTTCGAATCCAAAATTTTGCATGACTTTCCAAATTTTCATTAATAATCCAATAAAATTCTCTATATAAAAAATCTTTTAATAGAACTCACTTTTACTCACTTTTTAATAGAACAATTTTTGGTTTTCTATAAGATCCCATAAATTTTTTCGGCATTTTCAAGTGGTATGACAATTTTAATCGACAAAATTTGTGATTCAATGTTGTCAAAAAAGACGTAACTAATACAAAATGAAATGAACTTTTTTCAAATTTAGAATTCATGTATGTTTAAAACTAGAGGTCAGCATTCTTTGCAATTAGAGTATGGTTTTATAGGTCACCCATTTATAGAGGCTTGGAATTCTTCAATAGTGTTCAATCGTTCGAAAGATCATTTTAGTTTATGCGTAATTGTCGGTGATGGTGAACATTTTTACAATTAACGTCCATGCGAATTTCGAATAAAAATGAAATTAGAAAAGCTTAGAATGGCATAATCTAGATAAAAGTATATATCAAAATTACTGATGTAACACTATCTAATAATTTTTGTCAAATCATCATTCAATAAAAAATAATAATAATAATAAATAATTTTTATAAAGGCTATCTAGAGGTTGGCAGTATATTCTTTTTGTCATTATGCTTGTAAAATCCAAACAGGCAGCATTGGATACTGTACAAAGTATATATATAAGTTACCGATTAATTTCTGAATTGATTTAGTCATATCTGTCTGTCCGTCCATGTATTGTTAGCATTATATCAGTTGCAAAAAAAAGAGATACGAAGTTCAAATTTAGTAGCAACATCGAAAGTTCATGCAGGCGCGTTGATGTTAAAAATAGGCATAATCGGTGAAAGGGCACGCCCACAGTGCAATGTAAACTGAGAGCCTAAGTTTTTTCAAGTAAAATCTTGTGGTTTTTTACTAATTATTTGCAAACAGCAAAAGATAAAAAGTTAAAATTATACAATATCAAATTTTTACTTTTTAATGTTTACGTTTTCTATTTATTGCTGATAAAGTGAAATAAGCACTGAAACGTCATATCATGGTACATGGGTGGTGGATATACAAAATGCAATTTGGCACCAGTTAAAAATTATTTTTTACTTTGTGTTACATTATCATTTTCATTTGTATTGAGCTTCGTGTTTATGATTTGTGTGTAAACAAAACAAAAAAGCAACGATAATAACAATATTTAAGATTTCTAAAGAGTTTCCAAAAAGCACGAAAGAACCAAGGGAAATAACAGAAGCAACAATATTTATTGAATTATTAGATACATGTACACCCATTTAGATTTTTACTTGCGCATTTATTTTCAAGGTGTTAATAACGATGGATGTTTACATTCAATTTGGTGTGTGTTTAGACATATTTTTAAATAATAACACATGTAGTTATGTATCCATGTAAACTATATGCATGTGTTTGTGTACATGCGCTTGTACTTCTCTAATTTTGCTTTAAAATGGTGTTTTTCTTCTGAGACTTATCAAAATGTTTATATACATATTTCTGTCAACTTTTTGATAATGCAACATGTTTACACAATGAAAAAATGTTGCTAGTAATTAAGAACTTCTATATTATAATCATTGTGATTGTCTTATCAAAGAAACAAGAATTTTTCGGTAATTTTGCCTCATTTGTAATCATGTGTTGTGTATGAAGTTCTTCTGTAAGTTTATATATCTGGTATTGCGAATGAAATATCTATTATTTTATATTCAGGCTTTCATATTTTGTAATGTTTTACAGCATTTTGTTTAACAACCATCATTAGAAACATTAAAACAATCAACAGCGTATATTTATAAAGTAATAATGGAGCCATGGGTTATAGTTTAGTTAAAAATTTTAAATGAAATTTTTCTACTTATTAACTTTTATTATTTTATTCTTGTCACTTATCAATTTTGCTTTGTTACTTTTCTTTGGCATTTATGCTTTTGATGCTTATTATTTAGCAAATAATAATAATTATATAAATATCTGATATATTTTCTTTTTGGTGTTTTTTGTTTGTGTTTGTCTTATTTTAATTTTTTTTATATTTTGCTAAAGTTAATTACACGAAGTAGACCCCAGCAATTTTGTAACATCCGGCCGAAAAGTAAAATTTTATTTATATTCAATTTTATTTTTCACATGCGTTGCTTTTACTTCTGCTTTATTTACTCTTTTCCTGTCGTTTATTGTGCTTGTTTGCCAAGCCAATATGAAGCTTCAAATACCAATGAAATGGATTGGAACAACACCAACAATAGCAACAATAGCAGTAGCAACAACATTTAGCCGTCACTTATATTTTTTATTATCGTTTACATTTTATGGCGTTCTGCTGTTCATCTTCTTCTTCTTATTCTTCTTCTTTTTCATCTTCTTCTTCTTCTATTTGTTATTGCTATTATTAAAAAGCATATTTATACTGTACATGAATTGTGGTCCAGAATTTCTTGTAAATATTTGTAACAGCCAACGCCAGCAGGCCTTCAGATAGATCTATTTTTCATTATAAAGGTCAATTCAAACCCATTTTCAAGATTCTTTTGTTGAAAATATACAGATGTTTTTTTATTATAAAAAATAATCTTATAAAAAATGATTTGGGCCGGACGATTGATATAAGAAAAAACTTTACTTTGAATATTTTTGCATAAAGCCTGCTTAGGATTATTATTTGAGGCAGTAAATAAGTGTCACTAATTTGTTTTAGATCGTTCCAAGTTTTTGGTATACTTTTCCATTTAAAAAAAAAAAATTTGAAAAATTTCAATTTTTTATGCTACATGAT
This sequence comes from Melophagus ovinus, assembly GCA_023089585.1. Lineage (NCBI taxonomy): Eukaryota > Metazoa > Arthropoda > Insecta > Diptera > Hippoboscidae > Melophagus > Melophagus ovinus. Next base: position 4,939,225 of record JAKKIB010000253.1, read on the forward strand.
TTGTAATTCATAATCATAATTTTTGAAATAATTTTTTATTAAATTAATGTCCTTTAAGTTGTTTGCGATTCGTATTCGATCTACTTTTTATATTTTTATTTATTTTTATGTTTAGTTTAGTTGAGTGGTACTTAAGTCAATTCAGCTGTAAATTTAGTTTTAGTCTTAATTTTTAGTTCGGTTTAGTTTTTCTTAGTCTTAGTTAGTACTTAAAATTTTGGCTTCTTCTTTTTGATTATTGTTGCTGATGATTTTCTATGTTGCTTAAAGCACACTTTTGTGCTTTTGACTTGTCTCCTGTTGTTACTCTGTTTATCTTCATTTTGTATTTGTATTTTGATGTGTGCAATTTTCTCTTCGTCTATCATCTTTATGTGGAAATTAGTAAAAAGAACTCGTTTTTAAAATAGATCTGTAACATGGACAGGTGCTGCTACCATTTAAATTATTTTTATATTATTATTATTATTATTATTATTATTATTATTATTATTATTATTGTTGTTGTTGTTGTTGTTGTTGTTGTTGTACCTTTAAATAATAACAATAACAATAATAATAATAATAAAAATAATAATAATAATAATAATAATGATCAATGCTAATAATAATAATGATGATGGTGGCAATGCTGCTGCTGCTGCTGCTGCTGCTGCTGATGCTGCTGATGCTTTTAAGAGGCCCAGTGCTGTTTTGCTAATTCTGATGATACACACATAATCAAAAATTCTTTTTTATTTTAGTTTTTTCCAGTTTCTTTAGTTTTTGAAATTTTTTTTTTTTTTTAGTTTCCTATCAATTTCCTTTTTATAGCAGTTAATATTAAAGTTTTTGTTATTGTTGCTATTATTTTATCAAGTTATAATAAATATTTTGTGGTCTATTCTATAATGCTAAATATTGTTATGAATAAACGTACTTATGGACAACTGAAATACATTGCAACTATTTAGCAAGTCAACCATCCAAATGCCTAGATAAATGGACTAATATACAAATAAGCAAACGAATTGTTCAACTATCCAGCTCAATCTAACTTTAGCTAGCTAAACATAGTTAGCTAGCTAAACATCCATTCAGCACAAGAAAAAAAGAAAAAAAAAAAAAAACTAGGAAAATTTTTTAGACTAATCTTGTGGTGTTGCTGCCACTGTGTGTTGCCGTTGTTCCTTTTATACTTTACTTTTTGTATGGAATATTAAATACATTTATTTTTTATGTTTTATTTATTTATTTTTTTTTCTTTTCCTTTTCCTTTTCTTTTTTTTTTTTGTGTATGCCCAATAGCCAATTTATACCGTGGTAGTGGTACGGTGGTGGCGGTAAATTGATGATGGTGATGGTGACGGTGATGATGGTGGTATTTTATATACATTTTATATATAAATCTACATAAATATGAATATAAATATACATATTGGTAAAAGAGTAGATAAATAGAGATGTGGTTTGATGATGATATGCAATCATGTTGAAATTGCTGTTGCCCATTGCCATCATCTTCAATGTCAGTTTTATTTGAATTTCTTTTCTTCTTCTTCTTCTTCTTCTTCTTCTCTTTCTTTCTTTCTTTTTTCTTTTTATTTCATCTTGAACAATTTTTATTATAATTTTTTGGTTTATATTATCAAAAACTACTTGCAATAAATGGTATATTAACTTTATGCAAATAAATGTAACCATCAGCAGTGTAAACGCCATTGTAATATGATAATTTTCTCATTTTTCATTCATTTCATCGATTGAAGAAATTGTTTTGCTTTTTAAAAAGAATTTTTAATTACTAACATTGGATTAATTAAAATTTTGCTAGGACAATCACAAAAACTTGGAATCAGATGGGGAAATTCTTTTAAGTGGAATAGATTAGATAAAAATTGTAAGCCACAATAAAATGTGCACACTTTTTGATGCATTTTTTGAAGCGTAAATCAGTCTTAAAATAGAATAGAAATCTATCGGATGAAATAGTATTTGTAGGGTTTATAAAATGTAGCATAAACCTTAATATAATTTTTATGGCTTGGCTTGTTCATTTTGAAGACGGAAAGCCATGCCTTCCCGGGTTATTATACTGCCTTTGTAGTGAGCATTAAGAGCCTGCCAATATTTTAATATAATTTTTATTTCCCGCTTTGTTAATTTTGATATGGGAATATCTGGCAAATGTGCTTTTCTTGTACCGTTTTTTTTTAAAGGTATAAAGTACACAAAATAATTTAGTAAATTTAGTAAATGAATGAGCTGGTACACTAAAATTGTTTTACGTATTTTACATGATCATATAAATTATGGTGAAACGGGTGGAGGGGGGGGGGCGGTGGGGGCGGGTTATATTTTCCAAGATAATTTCAAAAGTTTAAGAAATTTTCAATATATCAGTAAATGATCTAAATGTTTATTGATTTGACTTGTTTAGCAACTTTAAAAATGTAAAATTAAACAATCAAAATTTTTTTTAAAATCTACAAATATTTATATAAAAATTGAAAATTGCATTTTTTTAATAAATTACATAATTTATTATGATTATAACATAAATAAATCAATCAAAATATTCTAATTAAAAGAACAAGTTTTTTCAATATTTTTTTTGCATGAGTTTTATTTCTTTAAACTAACTGAAGTCTAAATTATTTCCGGCCTGCTAATTTAAACTTTTGTCATTTCTTTAAAAGCTAACTAAAGTTATTTTTTTTTTTTAATATAAAATTTTAATGTGAAATTTTTCAAAAACTAAATTCAATGAGCCAACATCAATTAGTAGCGTTGTATTTTCAATTTATAAAAGTCCGGTGATATAACTTTGTGAAGGAATGATTTTAATCAGAATATGTACAATTATGGTTTTAATATAAAGCCAAAATGGCTTATTTGTTATTGGAAAAGAGGGCATAAATCTAATTTCTTTTTTTTCACCATAAGTTTTGGGCATTTTTTTTTAGGAAAAATATAAAATAGAACGTTAAATAGAGATGTTAACTTAAGAATGTTCATAAAGAGACTTAAGAAGTTAAAACTTCCTTACGCATAGTCCAATTGGTAGGCGTAAGAGTCTTCGACTCAATTTTTGTCATTTATTTTTATTACGGTCATCGAATGGAGCATTTTTCTCTGTGATGGTATAGACTTGCGGTAATGAGTGTATTTTTCATTTCAGTGAATGAATTTTCATATTTTCGAAGATGAAGTGAACTAGAAATTTTTTTTCCAAGTAATGGTTAAAAACTAAGAATAAATATATATATATGTAAGGAAAGTACAATACATTTATAAATGTGTGTATACATACTTTTATATCCACCACCCAGAAGTTGGGAGTATACTCAATTTGCCATTATATTTGTAAAGCTTAGAAAAAAGGCTTTGAAAATCCTAAATAGTGTAATGTGAGTAGTACGTGATGAGCATTTAAAATTCTGAATCAATTTGGATATGTCTGGCCATCTGTCCGTCTCTCCGTCTCTCCGTCTCTCCCTCTGTCCATCTGTCCGCCTGTGTGTTGGTCTATTGTAAGCATTCCCTGGATCGTAAAAGTTGAGTTATTTTTTATTTTATTTTAAATTTGCCAGAATTATTAAAATTTTTTTTAAAGCAGTTTATAAGTGAAATTGTGCAAAATCGTTCAAAGTACACGCCCATAGTTCAAATTTAATTTTTTTCGTATTACATGCAAACTGTAAAATATAGAAAGCTGATATTTTGTGTAAGTAAAGAGAGCAAAAATCCTAACAAATTTTTTATTTTTGAATGTTTACATTTTCCAAAGGACAACTAAAAAAATTGAAAAAACTGAAAACGACTCTGAGTCGTTTATAATATGATTTATAATTTGTGGATATTCAAGATTTGACTTTATTCAAATATAATTTTTTTAATGGTTTTCTTTTACCAATAACCATCATTTTGGTTATTTGCTGTTATTTTTATTGTTTTTATTATTATTGTACTTACTACTAATGGCATTTTTGTGGATAGTTTTTAGCAGCATAATACGATACATTATACATTTTTAATGCATTTAAAGGTGTAGACGTGTATGTATTTATTATGTCTAAGTATTAGAAATTTCTGATTTCAAATTATAGGCCGCTGCTGTAGCTTGTTTTATAGATGATTTAAATTTATCTATCTATCTATTCATCTATCTGTCTATCTGTCTGTCTGTCTGTGTATGGCTGATGGTTACGTGTGGTAGGTTTATTTTTATTTTTTCTATTTCTTATTTCTTATTTTTTATTTTATTATTTTATTTTTGGTTTTGTTTTTGTTTTTATTTTTGCTTTTGTTTTGTTTTTCGTTTGATTGCATTTTAGTGTATTTTAGTGTATTTAGTGTATTTTGTGGCCAACAGTTTAACCGTAGACTATAAAATGAATTTCTTGTTGCTTTGTTTTCTTTTTTTTTTTCTCTCTCTCTCTCTTCACTCTTAAATGATAATATCCTTCTTAAAGATTATATTGGTTTGGTGTGGCCAATAGAGGAAATTTGAAACTCCAATACATTTTGCGTTATAAGCTGAAACTAAAACTAAAACTAAAACTAAACAAAAAAAAAAAAATAAGCAAAAGAAAAAAAAATAGTTGCCTCCATGAAATTAACATGATAATGAATGATAATAATGCTGCTGCCATGGCTAATAATAATAATGACGATAAACATGATGATGATGATGTACAAATTATAAAGGTGATTTAAAATGAGGCAAAACTTACAGCTTCTGCTTTAGCTTCTGCTGTAAGTTGATATAGAAAAAAAAAATTATTATTGGTAGCTTTTTTTTGTTTTGTTTTTTTTTTTTTTTTGGTTGTACTTTTTTGGTTTGATTTTCATCGTATTATGGTTGAGTGATTTACCAATATTTTACAGATTAGAGAGTAATTGGTAAATTTTTTTTTTTTTATAAATTATTATTTTTGTTGTTTTTCTTCTTCTTCTTCTTCTTCTTCTTCTTGTTGTTGTTGTTGTTGTTGTTTTTCTACTTATTGCTGTTATACTACTTGTTGTTTGTTTTTTTTTTTGGTTTCGTCTGTTTTGTTTTTTCTAAAGCAAATGTTATTTATTTGTTTATTTATTGATTAGCAAAGAAACGCGTTTTATGAATCATGAAAAAAAAGAATTTTATGTACGTGTGTAAGTGTGCAATAAAAATGAATTGTGGTTGTAAAATTAGTATCGAAAAATATTTTTATAATTTATGACATCGATGTCCAATAAAAGATATAAAATAAAATCTATCAATTTGTTATTAGAAATAATCTCAGTACTTTCCTTTTTTTTTTATTATTTCTTTTTTTTTTTGAGAAGGAATAGAAAAATTAAAAAGAATCGACGAGTTATTAAAACTGTTACGCATTCGTTAAAACTTTGTTAGAATTTTCTTGAAACTTTCTTCATTGTTAAAAGATTTTCCCCCAAGAACCCTTCTTTTAATGGGATAAGTAACGATGATGTTTGTAATTTTACTTCTTACGTTTTAAATTTTTACCATTTTAATAAGCCTTTTCCTAAAAAATTAATTATATTAAGAATTTCTCTCTTGTAAATTACTCTTTCTGCTTTTAGAAATTATCGTTAATGGCCAAATTCAAGTTCTTGAGAGTGCCAACTAAAAGATTATTGAGTCAAAGCATTGATACTTCCAGCGGTATATTAATATTTTATTCACATTTAATCTAAAAGTAAGTTTTATGCTTTGTGGTTTAAGCATATCAAAATTAAGAAAATGGCCTATTTTAAATGAACATTTTAAAACAGAAAGTAAATAAAAATCTGATGTTGGAAAAGCATTAATCATAAAAAAATTTAAAGGCTTCAAAATAATGCTTCGGAAAATTTTATATTCACCACAATAGAGCCGGATATTTTAAAGACTGTCAATATATCTGTTTGAATTTAAAAAGATCGTATGTGAAAAGTACGATCTGATTCGATTAACTGTGTGGGGATTACAAATAATAAGAAGCACCAGCTCCAGTTTATATGCCGTGATACTGATTAAGCATATGAGTTCTAGGAGACCAAGCCACTGATTCAAGTTGGTGCCAAGGTATTGCCAGGGTTAATGCTCATTAGTTTTCGCTCTTATCCAATCGCCCAATCACATTTGTCACATGGTGACCGATATAGCTGGTAAACCTTAAGCCCTAAAACTGAACCAGAGTTTTTAGGAATGCCCCATTTTTTAGCAAATGGCCTTTAAATTAGCATCTAATGGTGATTTCATCAAAATATTGTTCCATACAATTAAGCTTTCAACACAAATATGCCGAACATTTCTATTTATATAAAGCAATTATTTATTCTAATTAAATACTTTCAAGTAATTAAAGTATATTTTTAGGTGAAAAATAAAATGATATCTTGCTAAAAATTCTACAATATAATTAATATTATTTTCAAAATTTTTATATTAAATTATTATTATATACAATTTCATATATGAATTATTTAATTTATAAAAATTTTTTAATTAATTATTAGACAATTTATAAAGATTTTTCTAGCAAAACTTTCAATGGGCATATTAAATAAATGAATCCAATTATGATGGATTATGAAAATTAATAACTATATTTATATAATTTTATATGTTTTATAAATATTATTACAAGATAATTAATGAAAATTATATTAAAATAGTGATGAAAAATGAAAAATAGAAAGAGTAAGAGAAAGATAGAGAGAAAGTTTAACAAAAAAAAAAAAAAAAAAAAAAAAAAAAATTGGTATATTATTATGATTAAATGAAAAATTATATAAGATACATTAAAAGTCTTTAATATTACAGGAAATTGTATAAACTTTAATGAAACATTGTAATTAAAAAAAAGAAGTAGAAACCAGTAGCCGTAATAAAAGTCAATTATTTATATATAATAAATAAATAAATGAGCAAAAATGAGCCATATATTAATAATAATAATAATAATAATAATAATATTATTATTATTATTATTATTATTATTATTATTATTATTATTACATAACAAGAAAGGCAAATGGATAATCATAGCATTTTATAAATGTAACATCAAATACAGTAAAACCTCAATTAATAAAATTTGATCTAATAATAACACGATTGATTATAATTTAATTTGCCATCATAAATATCAATTTTAATTTGGTGATTTTTTACTCTTTTCTTTTACTTTTACTTTTACTTTTACTTTTATTTTTACTTTAATAAAATTTGCAGCCCTTTATATTTCCAGATATTTTGCTGAAATCTATTTCAAAGTAATTTTAGTTTTAATTAGTTTTAATTAATTAATTTAATTAGAGTTGCGATACCCGAACTTTAATTATGTTTAAATGAAAGTCTGGTTAATGGTTAAATGCAATTTTTAGCATAAATTCTTTAAAAATATTTCTAGAAATGAATATGCTAAAAATTGATCTCTTTTGAAAAATTTTCAAAATCGCACATAAATTATGCCAGATATATATTTTAATGGCGTTTTAAGAATGCCAACTGTAAATATTAATGAAATAATCATGTTTAGTGTTTAGTGTATGTAAAAAATGTAAAATAAATTTTTTCTTATGAGATTTGACTAAGAACAAATTGCTTATTAAGCTAAGGATTTATAAGAAATTGTGATTGTCTGTCTATTGACCATATGACGTGCTGAGATCTCTATTATGACCACCATTCTCATTATTGTTATTATTATCATTATTATTATTGTTATTATTATTATTACAACAATTATATAACTTTATATAACTTAGATAATGTTGATGAATTGGGTTTGAAAAGTTTTAAAGTCATACATGAGATGGTACGTTTTTATTTATTATACGATATACATAATATATTTTTTAATATGTTTCAAATCATAGAGATTTTATTTTACTTCACTCAATTCTCTATTAAAAAAAATATATGTTGAACTTGTTGACTTAGATGTGTACAATTGGGAGGTGACTTTCAAGTAATACGTTAATTGCTGTGTTATGTTGAAATTATTGCGCACTTGCTGTTACCCATAAAATAAAAAATTGATTTATGTTTCTTTTTGGGCTTTTCACGTGCTTGCATGGTATAATAAATTTATGTACAGATTTGTAACATAAAGAAGAAAATCTATTAAAGCTACTTTTTCCAATCACTTCTTATCGATCGCCTTAGAATTATTTTGTCGATTTAGTATAAGATGGCTGTCCTTTATTAAGAGCGAAATGGTTAAATGAAATTAAAAAGGCGCCTGGACATGGTTATAAACACTATTAGACAATTTTTCTACTTAAAGGAAAATGCCTTTTCAGGAAAAAAATTTTACAATTTTGAAATGTTTTTGATTTAAAGCAATTTTTAATAATGTTATGTATAAAAATGAAATGTATCAAATTGAATCCAAAGGAAAACATCTTTTAATCCTCCTCCAAATTTTTCAAATGATTTATAAAATACCAAATTTTGACATTGTCAAAACCCGTCTGCCTATTTGCTTTGCTATTTGTTTGGGTTTGCCATTTTTCGCTTGTTTACGTTTATTAACGGCCCTTCAATTTGACTCAAGGCCTTGTAGCATTCCTTCAATTCTAAGACTGATGGATTTTATGTTCACTTCACGTTTAATTACAATTAAAAATATGCTTGTAAGTCTTGTGCTAAGTGGTATTCTTGGTCATTACAAAAATAACAATCATACAATCATATCAAGAATAAGAATAAGAACTCAAACAAAAATTTACAAGCTAAAAAAGGTATATACCTTTTTTTTTCCTGCACTTTTAAAAATTTTTTTTTGTTTTTTTTGCATTATGATATTTCATGATATCTCCCATAACAATTTTGTAATAATAGGCCCTTTTTCATACATAAAATTTTTTCATTCGCAATTCTGTTTCCTGTTTTTCTTTTATGGCTTAAACATCGCTTTCTTTTTATTTATTACATTTTATAATTAGTTTACTAATTTATGAAAAGGGTTATTTAAGCAGTTGGTGGAAATAGAAATTGATTCTTATTACAAATGCACCATCATTTTATTCACTTATATTTCAAATATTCTCTATTATCTTAACAAAATTTGTACAATGGTATTGACAAGTACAAGAAAAATTATTAATTAAATAAGTAAACAAATGTAAATTAAACTTTTATGAATTATTCATGAAATTTGATGTGCATTATAAAATTGTAATAATTTTTATATAAAATATAATAGAAAATTGTTAAAATAACAAATGAAAGAATGGATGGTTAAAATTAATTAAAAAATAAAATTTATAGAGTTGCCATATATTTATATTGTTCAAATAATTTGTAAATATAGAAAATTTTCAATTATTCCAATGGGCAGTGGCTGATGTTGGTGAAGTGTAATTTTTATGCCACGAAAGCACTTTCAAGAAAGTGATTTGAATTTTATACGTTTATTCAATGTGGGGAAATCGAAAAAAATTCACTTTTAATTATTCTGAATTGATTTTTATTATAAATGAGCAAAATATTAATGATTTCTAAATAAAAGAGATGTGCTCCAAAAAAAGAAATAGTTCCTACATGAAGCAAATTTTGCAGAAAGATTTTAAATGATAAGAGATTACTCTTCTTTAGATTTTTGTTAATTTTATTCAGTCGCTTGTTCCAGAAAAAACTTAAGCATTTTATGGGCAATAATCTTGAAAATAATTGAATCTCTAAAGTTTCTAATAAAGTTCGATCGTGGATGATTTCATGTAATGTCATTCTATAATTTACAAGCCATTCGTGGAGGTTTATTTAATACCCTACATCACACTAACACTGCTTAACGTGATTTAAGTCAAATAAGAAAACTGCAAGCTAATAAAATTGGAAAAATTGTAATATTTCAATTATTTAAAGAGCTCGTTCTATATCAAATTTGCTACACATATATTTTATATCGAAACTCTAGGTACTATCAATTTTGGTTAATATATATAAAAAATTGTAGCCTTTATCCATATAAAAACTTTTTTCGAAAAAGCATCATACGTCAAGTGGTTGTAAATATAAACTTATCTGGACTTAATTTGATGCAAATGATTTTTATGTTAAAATATAATTAGATGCCAATTTGCCTTAAAATATAATTAAAATTGTGATTTCTTTCCATGTAAGCAATTTTTTTAAGAAGAGCTTTATAAGAAGATGCTTCGATTTTAGCCATTCTCTGGGCCAATACACCAAATATATATCAAAATTTCACTTAATTATCTCAAAAATTGCGACCTATACCTTGATAATAAATTTACATAGACATAGATCAGACGGACGGAAAGACATACGGCAGGTAGGCTTAAATCGTATCAGGTAGTAATTCTGAGTCGATTAGCATTATAAAAGATGGGTCTACCTTATATTTTTTTGAATGTTACAAATATCTGTACAAACTTTAAATATTCCATACCACAAATGTAGGGTATAAAAATATGAATCGAATATTTTACGATCATTTTGTTGTCATTATCTAAGTTATTCTGTTGATTTTATTATTTAAGTTAATCAATTCAATTGAAATTTATGCAAAACGAATTTAAGACAGAATGTACCGCTTATGACACAATACGATTTCCAATGGACTAAGCAAACCTGAACAAAAATCTGAAACATAAATCTCTATGTAACAATCATTGTTAGAAGGAATTAAAAATATATAAAAAATATATAAAAATCTTTATGCAAATCGTTCTGAAATATATCAATGTGAAATTCATTATGTGAAAATGTGAAAATTGAAAAATGGCAAAATACTAAATAAAACACTTTAGTAATTGCCACAATTAGCATATAAAAAATTTTTCATTCCTGTCTTTATGGATAATGCATTAATTCTTTAAAAAATTATAATAAAAATTTTATTGTATTGCATATACATTAATACATATATGTACTGTACAATATTTAGAATGTAATGAAGTGAATAAAATTTCTAAATGGCAAAATAAATAAACATTTACATATGTTGCAAGCGCTCTAAACGAAATGATGTTTAGGGTGCTCATAAATTATTATTTTGCATGAGATTCATTTATCATTAAAGCTAAGCACATAAATGTATTTATACATGCATATATATGAATTTATATATACAAATGTATATAAGTAATGTATATTGTGTATATTGTGTGTATGCTGGACATAATAATAATAATGCTAAAAGGCATTAGATGTGACCTGCATTTAATTTTATTGCTATTATCACATTAGAATATTGCGGTTACGTTATTTATATTGTATAAAATAACATTCATATATAAATATGTATATATGTAAACATTTATATATATATATATATATATATATATATATATATATATATATAAATGTGTATGTATGATGCATATTGTAAATGTGGCACACAAGATTTATAAAAAAATAAATTCATTTACGCAATGCCAATCAAAGAAAATCAATTTCAATGTGAATGTCAAGGTCGTCGTTTTATGTGTTTTATTTTATAAAACATTATGTATATTTAGCATATACATATATACGTATATACATATAAACATTGATATTTAATTAAACTAAATGTTAAATGACTTTTAGTTATTTATGTTTAGAAAGTGTAAAAAATCATAATTCCATTTAATTTATTTACAAAAGTTTCTTATAGAAATTATATTTTATATGAAACGTAAACATAATGTAAATGTATTTGAAAATGTATATATTTAAATTTTTTTATTAATAATTTTGCAATTAGTTGAAAATATTAAATCACATTTAAAATTTATTGATTAAATAGTAAAATGAATAATTTCTTAATTATAAAAATATTATGCTCATTTTATGGCAACTTGATAAATATGAAATTTGTACTTTTGTTTAAGCAAATTTTTTATTGAAATTTATTATAATTTATTCTTTTAAATTTCTTGAATTTCATGAGATTTTTTTAGGTTGGAATTCCAGTAATAAATAATAATAGAAATAATAATAAAAATAATTTTATAAAAATGTATATAGAAGAAGATAAGACAATCATATTTTAAAAATGAAAGTGTGCAAAATTTTCCAATTAGTTACATTGCGCTACGGTAATTAAGTTTAAATGTTATGATATTACTATATAAAATGGGCAACGGGTGGTAAAACGCATTCATTCATGGATCGTTTGCTTCACTTAATAAAGACATGAATTTAAACGTGCTTCATAAAAAAAATTAAGTTAAAAAAAAAAGAAAAAATGAGAAAAACAATTAAGACATAAGAGACAGAAAATAAATTATCTAAATTTATGTACAAACAATGTTTGCAATGCATTACCAAACAAGAACAATTAGAAGAAATTAATAATAATTCTAGTACGAAAATATAAGGTGATGGCCTTAGGCGAACAGTTTTTTTTTTTTTTTATTTTTTTGGTCAACGCTTTCACTAAGAAATTTTAGATCAAACCAAATTAAAGATTTAATTGGGAACCACGAGATCACCAGTTTTGATATGCCCATGGGGGTGATATTGAAGTTGGCTTTGTGGGTGTTGTGATGCCCATATTGAGAGGGATGCTCGTTCAAACTTTTTTATAGACTTCTCATGCAGGATGCCATTTTCCTAATAAAATGAGTAGCTGGGTCAGGTCTGTTGAGCTAACCAAACTAGGCCGAGTTTATGGCAAGCCTTCGCAAGATGTCAAACGGGTTTTAAATTGAAAGGTCCTGTGTCGCTACCATGTACGACTGTACGGGTGACTAGTAACGCTAGTTACTAGTCACCCGTAGGTTGTAGAGTTTTGTATCATGCAATTAAGCCAAGTTAAGGCAAAAGTGCATGTGAAACTCAAATTGAATGTTAGTGCCCACTTTGGAGTGGGCACTTGTTTACTTCTTTATTTATTTTTTATAATTTTATTTAAAAAAAAAATAAAATTAAATTGATGTTAAAAAAAAGTAAAAACAAAAAAGAAAAACAAATAAAAAATCAGAAAAAAATATAAATCTTTATGGGCCAGCTAAGTTCGTGAAAGATCATGAAGTGTACACATATTTTCCCGAACATGATCACAGAAATTAAATCACATTTCACATTTCACATTTCACATTTCATTCTTTGATTATACTTAAATTTCATAAAAACAATTTGTCGAAATCTAAGTAAATACCAATAAAAAAGGGGTAAAAAAATAAATCAACTAAGATTACGACATAATTTTTAGTATCTCTATTAATAGAAGCGTCTTAGTGAAATTGTTTATTTTGTTATGGGAATTTTGATATTGCAAGTGCATCACGTTTTAGAAAATCTATGGAAACTGTTGAAGGAAAGTAGCTTCAAATTTAATGTATCACAATTTGTGAGAACACTGGGAGAAGAAATTTATCAAATTTGATCGTACTTAAGTTATTAGTTGCATGATGCATTCTACGAAAGTATCTTCCTTATTTTTATATAAAATTAAATGACTTGACCATAAGATCCAATGTTTCTTAGGCCAGGCCTTCATATTAATGCATTCTACCAATAAATTTATAATAATTATATTTTAATTTTATTCTAACTATTTGGCTAATTTTTTTTTTAATTTTGTAATATTTTCAACTTTTAAATAAAACATCAAAATTTATATGGTTTTGAGAAGAAGCAAATTGCACGTTTTATTATTCAATTATTGTTGTTATTGGCGTTAAGTAAAATAAATTCTTTTATTTTTGAATTTATTTTATACTTAAATTATTTTTACTTTTCCTTATTTTATTTTATTTAAATGTTATAAGTTAAATGAAAAAAAAAATAAGGCAAATTATGCGTGCGTGTTCATTAAATTGCGTTTTATTTATGCTTACGCATTATTTTAAAGTATGAGAGTTTGGTTGTTTTGTGTTGTGTTACTGTTATTGTTACTGTTAGCTATTGGCTGTTATTTACTTGTTATTCTTATTTCTATCGATAATTTATCAAATAAAGAGGGAGAAGTAGTAACCACACAAAAGAAACATTAAATGAACCCTTAACCTTACTCACAAACCAATTGCATAACTTTCTTTATGTTGTACATTATTTTATGGTTATGTGTAAAAAGTACGTATGTGTATATGCCTTTTCTCTGCCTTTTTGCTTTATACATTTAAGCATTTCATTTGCAGTTACTTCCATTTAAATTTCATGTAAGATGATCCATTCGAAATCTTTAACAAAATTTTATATTCGTTCAATTTTATTCATTTTATTCTTAAAAAAAAAATGGCTTTTAATAATAAAATTCTATCATTTAAATATAAAACTAAGCTTTAATGTAAATTTTTATTTAAAAAAATGTAATGTACCTTTAAAGTTTGTTGCGCTTGAAATTTTATTATTTTTCTTTTTGCTTTTTTCTTTTTTTTGCAGGAAATAGCAGTGTAGAGGGCGCTACTTTCTTAGGTTTGATCTAATTGTATATATACATTTTTTTGTCCTTTTTTCTCTTTATTTTTCTTTGGTTTTTTTTTACAAATGCATACATTTGCTGCACCAACACCCTACACGCGCTATTTATACATTTATATTTAATACAGCAACATGAATGTATGAATGTATGAATGTGTGAATGTGTTTAAGTGTATTTATGAATATCGATTGAATTAAATTGTATACTTTTTGGGCGTTGTAAAAGACCCATCTAAGGTTATCATTGTCGCCATTGTCATGTTGCATAATGCATAATGAAATGAAATTTTTAAATATTTATCTATTTTATATATGAAGGTAAAATTTTTATGCTTTGTTTTTTTTTTTTTTTTGTAAAGTAAATTTAAGTATTTACTTTTTCATATATTTATGTAAGAGGTTTTTAATAACACATGAGAGATGTTTTAGAATTAGAAGGCATAAATAAATCTCTATAAAATATAAAGTTTTTAGATTAATATTAAATTCTAAATTAGTTAAGTCATTGCTATTTAGCCATTTAGCGCATCATATTTATAACATAGTTGCATTTGATTTATTCAAAATGCAACTCTGAAAATGTTCATAATCAATCAGTATAAAATAATCAGTGAAAATTTATGATAAAATTTGCTTAATTTGTTACATAAATGATGTGCAATTTATATTTGGCTTATTTAAAAATTTTTCAATGCATTAATCACAAATTTAGTTGTTTATTGAAATTTTCTGCTTCTGTAACTAGAAAATTGCTTAATAAGTTCTATTGAAAGTTTCTATTTTTGGAATTTAAGATGATCTTGATGAAAACTCAACTAAAAATTTATAATAACTTCATTGTAATTCCTTCATAAAATGCTAAAAATATTGACAAATAGATTTGAATAGACATTAAATGTGTTCTGGTCTGTTTAGAATAAAGAGACTCTTTTTATAAAAATTTCTTAGAAGCAGAGTTTCAAATTAACTCAAATCTATTTCCTATAAAATTCTATTAGCCATATATTTTAGAGGTATTCAAAATTGATCATATAGCGAAACAATTTACACTTCTATTCTTTTTTTTTTTTCCTTTAACACTTTTTTTTTTTAATTTTTGCCATGAACGTTAGTTTAATGAACTGTGTTTGAATTGTTATTGCAAAAGGGCCTTTTAAATGCTTTTCCAATAAATAAAGAATTTTACGCATAATGCGTAATGTGTGGCATTACGGTTTAACACACCTAAACCGCACATTTTCAATTTAACATGGAAAAATCTCTATTCTTTTATATTTTCCTTTCTTTTTTTCTTTCTCTTTACTGCTCTTCTCGTAACTTCTTTCTTCTACTTTTTATTATAAATTGTTTTCCTTTCAAAAAAAAAAAAAAAAAAAAAAAAAAAGAAAATGCAAAAAGGAAACTTTAAAAGAAATGAGAGCAAGAACGAGAAGAAGAACAAGAATTGAGAACAAATTTGCAATGTATTTGTGTACTGCTTTCATTTTAAATTTTATTTTTTTTTGATTTATTTTATTTATCTATTTTCGTACTTTTTTATTTCATACGAAATATGAGAGTTCGTCATATGATTGGTTACGGTTTTGAAGCAAGTTTATAACGATGTTTGGAAAAAGAATAAAATTCAATGATTTTTATCAGCCTACTTGATAGAAATGAATCAATGAGTTTTCTAAAAACAGCCAGAGGCTCCTTTTTGATACTTCTATTAGAATAATTTCAACCTTTTTTTTATATGCAATATTTCTATTTCTTACTTTAAAGATTTAATTGAAATTCGATATTTTGACCTTGAGACATGGAAACTTCTTTGATTTTCAGGTATTAATCTGAAGTTATTTGATTATATCTATTAAAAGTGAGTTCAAGTTACACTTAAAGTTTTATTTTATAAACTTACACAGATTATCACTTGAAAGCCTATTCAAAAAAAAAAAAAAAAAAAATGAGCCAATGAACAAACGGTTTTGGGGTTCGGTTTCCCAATAGAAACGGTACTGTAACCTTTAATATCAATATTCAAGATAAATAGAGAGATACAATGAGATTAAAAGTCAGATTCTCTAAGACCATAAATTTTAATATTTCATACTTTTTAAAGGACAATTAAATTTTGTGAACTCTTGCTCTGTTGAATCAAATTTATTTTTAATTTTTTGATGTGGTTTTTAATTTTCTAAATTTTTAATGCTTAATAAATTATTATGAAATTTTAGAAAGGCCATAAACCTGGAAAAATCATATTAAAAAATTTATGCTAATCTTTATATGATCTTACTTTTTGATGAACTTTTGTAAATTCAATTTCTTCAAAATTAAATTTATAAAAATTTAATTTGACATAAATTGCCTTAAATTTATAGAAATTTAATATAATTTATTATATAATTTTATTTATTCATTTGCATATGAAATTCCAAAAATTTCTGCTACATCCATCGTTTTGTATCTTTTAATATGAAATGTATACTAAAATTAATGCTAGTGGAAGGAGGTATAATGCGTATAATGCGTATAATGCGTATAATGCGTAAAAACATTGAGGTCTCTTTTAAATAAGAAAAAAAAGAGAAGACTGTATGAAAGGCGAAGGAAGAAAGTATAAAAAAAAATTGAAGGGGCTAAATAACAAGATAATACAAATTATAACAATAATAATAATTAGAGAAGAAATAAAAAAAAAATAAAAAAAACTTGAAGAAAATGCGTACTTCTTCAAAATAACAAATGTCTTAACATTTCCGGATCCGTTACACTAAAACAATGCCATTCAAAAATGGTGCTGGTGGTAACGTACTTTCCCTTTTTCTATTTAGTTTTCTCTAAAACTTTTTCTACTTCTTCTAATTCTTCCACTTATTCTTCTTCTTCTTCTTTTTATTATTATTATTATTTTTCTGTTCCTTCTGCTTCTAGATTTCAATTGTGTTGATTGTGTTATACTGCCGGAACCGGAAATCAACGCCATTTAAATGTTTGACTATCAGTTTATTGAACAAAAGTGCGTAAAATTTGCGCCATAAATTTATTTAGCGTTTTAACAAAACAAAAAAAAAATATTATTTTAAATAATAATAATAATGAAATAAACAAAAAAGAAAAGAAAAAATTAGAAAAAACAAGAAAATTAAGATTAATTTCAATAGTTTTATTTTATTTTATTTTTCTTTTTTCTATTTGTGCAAAATATATTGAGACGGACATATAAATGCCTTATAAATTTTAAAAAACTACCCACATGCAAAATCATAAGCATACGCATTTTCTATAAAAGGAAATCTAATTTTTTTCCATTACCCACTTTTTTCCTCTGCCCATTTCTATTACTTTGCTTTGCTTTCCTTTACTTTCCATAAGGAAATTTTTTTTCTCCTTTTTCTTTTTTTTTATATGGGGTGTGAATGTGTGAGTAAGAGATTTCCGTGATTATAAATTTTCTAGTTTAAAGTTTTGGTTTTGTTTGGCACGTTTTGTTTTTTGTTTTTTTTCTTTTTTGTTTTTTTTTTGCTCTGACTTGATTTTCATGAGTTATTTCCATTTTGTTTTAATTTTGTTGAACATAACCAACGGAAATAGGTAATTAAGATAAAATGAATTCCATTAATGTGTATATTTTGATGTGTGTATGTGTGGGCCGATTTGGCAAAAGAACATTTGTAGAAAATTATATAACAAAATTTATTACAACTTTTAGATTTTTTATTGAAATTTTTTAAAGCCTCAATATAAACTTTAATGAATAAATGAAAAGCAGTAAAAAAAAAAGAATGTTCAGCTACAAATTCAAAAAGTTACAGTTGGAGTTTGAGAAATAGCTTCAGAGTGATTAAAGGTGTGAGATAGCTGGCTAAGAGAATAATTAAGCTAGGGCTTCAAAATTACAAAAAAAAAAAAAAAAAAAAAAAAAGAAAAAACTGGAAAAGAAGGAAATTATTATTTGAATTGAGGGCTTGAGGTTTATGCATCTCATCATAAAAGTAAAAATTGTTGGTGTTTTTTTTTTTTTTAAATTTCACAAATATTATTATTTGCATTATGTGCAAATAATATTTTGTAATTTCAATCCAGGACATTTAACTGAAATTTTTATACGTAGAAAGGCTGTAAAACGCTTAGAAAAATTCTAACGAATTAAAAGTTTGGCTGATGGTCGAAGGCTGGTGACCGGCAGCTAGAGAAGGAATAGCAATTTGTTAGTCTCATTTTTATACGGTCTAATAAACAAACAAATACCAATACCAATATAAGTGGATGCAATAAACAGTAAGCTAAAGATAGAGATGGTGGCTGATGGTGGCTGATGGTGGCTATGAAAAATGATGCCTTTGCGGGCACAAACTGCAAGTCAAATATCAAAATTGCATAAAATAGAACAAAAATAAAATCCAATGAGCTGAAAGATTAAAGAATAAAAAAAAAGTACAAAACAGAATGATTTTGGTTTGATTACTCGATTCGATTATCATTGTTGTCTATCAACTTTATTTTATGCATTTGCTTATCATGTTTTATATTTTGTTTTCCTTTTTCATGTATCAATTCAGTTGTTCTATTATTTTTTATTAATCTATTAAATAGATTTGCAAAAGGTCAATCACTTTTACTGTTCAATAAATTCAAGTTACATTAAAAAATATGGAATTTTGTTTTTTTGTGATTGCTTTATAAACATTTGAAAATATCTCTAGATCCATCTTTCTCATGTACTTTAAAATTTCCAGTATATCTAAATGCAGGGATTAAGTATGAAAAAATATTAAAATTATGCAGCGATTTTTTTAATAAGAAAATTTTGAAAAAAAAAAAACGGAAAAATTTCCATACATGAACAACATGAGTCCATTAAATTTTCTTTTAAAGAATTTTTATGCATAAATTTTAAACTATAATTTTGGACGCATTTAATAATTAAGAGACGCTTTACTTGTTCAATTGAAGACCTTTAATTCTCCTTAATTTATAATCATTTATTATGCAACTTTATCTAGGACTAAAGTTTCCCAAATGGTTGGCGCATTAAAACGCGTACAATGCTTAAAAGTGAAGGCGAATGTCAGTTAAAGGCAAAAAAAAAAATATTGCCCTTAGATTTTTGATAGTCTGATGTAAGAGAATATTTCCAAATCATTTAAGGGTTTACAACTTAATTTTCTTGCTCTTTGCAATCGATGGATATTTTAAAAATTCAATCTTATGACAAATGATTTTTATAAAACTCAAGAAGAGTTTGACAATTGATAAATTGATTTTTTTTCTATTTTAATTCTGAATAAAATATGTTAAAAATTATTTACATTTTCTAATACATTTGGTACATTGTGGTACTTTGCATAAATGGAATTCGTTTCAAATCAATTTAATTTCTACAATTTTTTTTTTTTTTTGCAATTATTCTTTCCATTTGATTATTTCGTGAATGCGACACTGCAATGCAAATTTGCATTGTAAAATGATAAGAGTAATGATGATAGCGATAATGATGATAATAATGATGTTGCTAATAAAATTGTTACTGCTGTCATTTAATGATTGCGTTTAAGTTGGAATATGGGCATGCATGAATCAGTATATGTATGTATGTGTGTGTGTGTGTGTGTGTCATATGATCATAAAAAGAATTCCCATATGTTAAGAATAAATGTCTGTCCTTGTACGTATATTCTAGAATAATAAATGAAACAAAAAGCAACTAAAAAAAAATAAAATGAAATGGTTTCGACAAAATGAAATAGAACAAGTGGAAAAAAGAATATTACGGCAGATTAAGGTCGACAATTGAATGCCCTATACCTCATTATATAGAACATTTAAAAGGTGAGAGATTCATTTAAACATCAAGATTCCATTGAATTAATTTATAAGGCAAAATTTTATTTATGGAGTAATTTTTGCCTAAAATTGTAATTATTATTGAAAAGTGAAAGGTTTTACTTTTCAGAATTGGAAATGTTTTTGGAGTAGTCTTGCAGTCAACATGTCAGCTCCAAAAATAAATATTTTCTCTTATAAAAAATCATTTAAAGTGACCACTTAATTTATAATTTAAATCGTAGAATTAATTGTCAGAGGCAGCCTAAAACAGAACAATTTTTTTTTTTTTTTTTGCCTTTCAAATGCAACCAATTTTGGTCTGCTTTGGGCTTATTTTGCTTCTGTTTAAATATCGATAATGCTTTGGCAAAATATTTCTTTTAATGCAAATTTCAATTTTGGTTACAAAAAGTGATGCCAGAAAAAAAGAAGGCGTACATGAATGAAAGATTTTCTTGCGATCGATGTAGAAAGCGAATTTTTTTCCTGGGCCAGCATTCTCATACTAAAAGACGTGTTGGCGATTATTTCAAAGTTATTTTCCATTAGATCAACCCAATTTGATGCTTGTGACTGTTCGAATATTGATCCATTATTTATTTAGTCACTGCCAAATCTGAAATTTTCTAATTCTGTACGTCTCTTGAGCTAAAACAAGTTTTGCATTGTAAAGTTCAATGAAATGTGTACATGGACAGACATAAATTGGCATAACCAAATGGGCAATCTTAAATTGGTTTTTTTTTTTTTTGTGAATGAAGCTAATTTGAGCGAAATTTGAAAAATGTGTCCATCTGCCGTTTACGTTTTTACACTCAAATTTATGTAGAGATATTAAAATGGAACCAAAACAAAAAAATCAAAGAGTAAAATTCTTAATAGCCCATCAGGCACACATACACATACACATACATACGTGTATAAAATATCCGGTAGAGTGTAACCAAAATCTCATCGTGCGTAAGTTTTTAGCTTTTTTTGTTTATGTTTCGATTCAACTCCAACCAACTTTAAGTTGCTTGAATTTTTTTTTAATTTTCTCTTTACTGGTTGACTGACAATTTTTGTTGTTGTTTGCTATTTTCTTCTTCTTTTTTTTATTGGTTTTATTTTTATTTTCTTTTGTTATATTATACGTATTGTTTCTGCTACGTACTGATTTTGTTTTATTTCATGTGTTTGCTGCTTTTTTCCTGCCTTTTTGAACTGAACGCATTTTTGTTGAATTTCATTTGATTTTTTTCTTTTTATTTTGAATTTTTATTATTATTATTTAAAGTGCACTCACATGCATTTTAAGTTGGTTTTATTGTATTTTTTTTTTGTTTTTTTTTTTTTTTTTTTTTGTAAAATGCTTACTCTGAATTACACAAAAATATCCCATCTGTTTATCAATTCAAGTCTGTAATAAAAAAAATTTTTTATAGGATTCAGCTTCTTTTTTTTTCAATTCTATATCAACTCTTTCATTTCTTTACCTCTCTCTTTTCCTCTTTTTCATTTTCCCATTTCATATTTTTATCTATAAATTTGAAATGCTTTTAGTAAGTTCATGTTACATGTAGATGGATGGCAGTATTCGGGAATCAGCATCAACAGTAGCATCAGTTTTAGTTATTTTAGATAAATATTATTGAGATATTCATATTTATATTGCTGTTGAGTTTGATTTTTCATTTAGAAAAAGCAGCAAAATTTTTGCCATAAAATGGCAAAATTTGCCATTTTATTTGCCTTCTTCTAAACTATTTGAAAAATGTATTTCATTTAAATTAATCTTGTAATTCAATCATTTCATGTTTTTCATATAAAAAAAAAAAAATGACAAAAGACAAAAAGTCTGCTCTCAAATTTTTATTAAGGCCCTGAAATAATAAAAATTTTAACTTTCTTAAAAGATAATAATTTTGAATAGATTTTTATTGATTGTTGATCGTACAATTGACGCTCTTCTCTCTTTATCTCAAATGACTGATAATCAATTCATGCTTAATTTTGAATTTAATTTCTAATAAATGGGCAAGAAATACTTTTTCATTTTATTTAAATTTTCTTAAATTAAATTTATTTTAATTTTCTTAAATTTTCTTTATTTCTTTTCTTAAGGCACATGAAGGCACAGAAATGTTAGCGATTAATTTATGTGGAAAATAAAATAATCCTTTGAAGATTTAATGATAATCATATGAATCTTTGCATTAGGCTGAAAATGTTTTGAGTCACGCAAACACTGGCCTACGGTGCGCAAGTACGCACATAATTTTTTTACGCTTCCAAATACACGTCACTTTTCCATTTAAAATAATGGAAAACAAAATCAGCAAAAAAAAAAAAAAAGGGAAAGGTGGAAAGAAAAACTCTTAATAGAAGTTCCTTTCTAAGAGCTTTTGAAATTTTTTTTTTTTGAAAAAATTTTCATTCATTTTTTTTTTTTTGCTATTATTATTATTATTATTATTATTGTGTTCTTAGCAGTAGATAAGAAAAATATGTTCATTAGTTATTTTTTAAAATATTAAAATCATAATTTATCCTTTCAATTATTTTTTAATTAGAAAGACTTGGCCATAATTATTCATAATCAATTATTTTTTATATACCATTAATAAAATTATTTTGAAATTGTTTGAAATTGTTGTAACAATTTTAAACAATTTTTGAGTGTAACAGTTAAATGAGTTAGAAAGTTTTTATTTAAAATTTTTGCAAATACCAGGAAACTTTTATGAAAAGAATTGAAATATATTTATGAAAATAATTACATCTCGATTTAAATAATTGTAATAATTAATTTTATATTTATTCAATTTTTAGATTTTTCAATGAATTCTTGTTATAAAACTTTTTTTAAATACATTTTTAGATGATTTTCTTAGTCAAGACCTTTTACATTTAACAATTTAATAAAGATCAATTCAATGTTAACTAAATGGAGTATTCCTTGCACACATTAAATTTTCTTGTCCAGATATGGCGCATTATACAAAATTTAATTTAAAATTTCTACACTTAGTTCATTTAAGGGCTCACTTTCTAAATCAATGGGCTTATTCTGTGAAATTATCTAAAGAAAACTTTTAATGCTTTGAAATGATAATTGATAATTGGAAATAGCAAGTTTCATCACAAAAATGTTTGACTCATATTTATTGTTGAACTGAACGATAAATATTTACCTTATAAGTCTGATATAAATTCCCGCCATGCGAACTACAATTCTCGATTAATAGAAAATTGCTTTACTAATTATCATTTAATAAAACAATTTCAAGCAAGTGATAACATTTTTATTTTCTTTTTTTTTTTTTAACAAATTTATTATCCTTATTGTTTTAATGAAATTTTTAAAATCCTAAAACATTTTGCAGACACTTCTCAATCCCTTCTCAATCCCTTATATGGTTAATGCTTATCTTTATGACCATGCTTTATTTAATTATTTAGAATAAAACATTAACTAATTTCGGTTCATCTTGTTACAAGAAATTAATAATTAAAAATTGTGCATCTAGATTCTAGTAAAATCAAATTAAGAAACTTTACTAAGTATGCTAGGCCGTTTGTTACACTAAGTTATAAGTTATAAGTTATAAGTTATAAGTTTCAGTGGTAGAATTCATTGTAAAAACGGTTTAATGAAGGAGCTTATGTTTAGAATTTAATAATCGCAAATTTGTCATAGAATTTTGCCTTTAACATAAGAATTTGAAATAATTATATTTAAAATTGAAGCTACATCTACAATTTTCTTAAACTCGTCTTCCTTGAAATATTTAAGGCCTTTATTTAGCTTTTACATGAAGCAAAGTGATACCATAATTTCTCTTTAAACAAAATTGCACATTTCTCATTTGTCATTTTATCTGTCTATCAGTAAATATTTTTCATATTGCTAATTGTTACAAGAAACATTATATATCACGCAACAAATAACAACAATCATATTTACAATATTGTGCAACAATGAAAAATCATGTCACAATGAATATGTCTTTTTAAATTGGCCGCCCAACAAACATAATTATCATGAAAATCATATGAAAATCAACAGCAACATAATCATCATCATTATCGTTGGATGACTGTGCAAACGGTTGCAACAATCACACTATTCAATTGAAATGCAATGAAAAATTAAACGATTTGATAAAAAATTTACTGTTTGACTGCTAAATTGCTGGCAAATTGAAATTATTGGTATTTAGCTAAAAAAAAAAAAAAAAATGAAGACTGAATAATAAAGAATTTCAAAATCCTGATATGCTGCCTAATTTTATCAGTGATTCTAAATGAATTGGAAATTTTTTTAAAAAGAGTTTTATATTGTTATATCTTTTGATTTTATTTTAAAAATTTTGATCAATTAATTTTTTTTTTATGGAAATTCTTAATTTTATGATCTAGTCCAAGGGGACGTTATCGTTACACAAAGGAAATTTTTTAACCATTAATTTTTAGTATTCGTTATGACATCGCGTAAGGGGAAATGTCTTAGTAAAATTAGAAAACAGTTAAAAGATGAATGGACATTTGGTCGTTTGGGAAATATTTACAAATTATTTGTTATAATTTCATCTAAATTTTTTAAAATATTTTCAAATGAAATGTACAATAATGTCAATAATTTTCTACGTGGCAATGAATTTCAAAGTAAATAAAACGCTAGAGATGGGAGAAGAAATCGTTAAGAGAAGGCAAAAAGCAAATAAGCAAAAAAGCAAAAAAAAAAAAAAGTAAAGAAGAAATTGTCATAAATAAATTTTACTGAAAGGATTACGAGACATAGCAATACATTAACAATATTATTGGTGAATGCTTATTCTTATTCTTATGTGTATGTATATTTGTGTATCTACATATATAAATATATTTAAAACATATTTACATGAAATTCATTAATATAGGCAATTGTCACATTTTTTTCGTAGCTCAATAAAATGTCGTAAATGATCAACTTGTTGGCATCAACACAACACAACTCAACGCAACTCAACGCAACTCAACGCAACTCAACGAAATTCAACACAACTCAGTGGAACACAACACAATACAACTTTGTGCAACACGATACGACACATTGTAATTTATTATCTATAGGAGTGTGTACAGAGTAGCATATAAATTTATATTATAACGATAAGTTAATGTTTTCCGATCATTGATCTTTACTAACTAAAATGCGTTTCGTTCGTTCGTTTTTTTTGAAACTTTTTCGTTTTTTTTTCGTTGTTTTCTCTTTTTGTTTTTCTTTTTTTTTTTTTTTTTTAGTTTTTGTTAAACTTATAATTATTGGCAATATTATTATTGTTGTTGCTGTTGTTACCTTTTGGTCATCTACTTTTTTATCTGTGATAATTTCTATAGATTTGTTAGACTTTTTTACTGTTTCATCTGTTCTTTCTTCTTCTCTACTCTTTCATTTTCATTCACAACTTATGCTTAAATATATGTGTGATTACGTGTGAGTATGAGTATGAGTGTGAGTGTGAGTGTGAGTGTGAATATGAGTGTGAGTGTACGTTTGGGTATTTGTATGGATAATTACAAATGATTTTCTTGATAAAATCTTGGTAGACTCACGAAAAAAAAAGAAAACAACAACAACAACAACAACAACAACAAAAACAAGCAAATAAAAAGAAATAAAATCAAGAAATTGTTAAAAACATTGTGTTGATATTGCTGCTGTTGATGTTGCAGCTTTTGCTGTTGCTCGCGTTGTTTTTATAACTATTAAAAATCATTTGGCTTTTGCTATTTGAAATGTTATTTTTTTTTTATTAGCTTGATTATTAATGTTTATATGTTTGTACTAGATCATCGTAGATTGGTAATAAATGGTATAAATGCCATTAAACTCTTCACTCATCATTTTCTAATGTTTTCTATTGACTGATGGACATTTTTGTAAGTTTGGTTTGGTTTTGTTTTTTCTTTTGTTTTTAATTTTTTTCGCTATACTTTATTTGTCTTGTTTATGTGGCCAATGTTTTGTAGTCTAAATGGCAATTGGAATTGGAAAAATCAAGTGCAAAACAACAATAATTATAACAATAACAAAGGTATAAAGGAAAATAAGTAAAAAAGTTGGAGAAAAATGATTTTCGCCAACTTTTAAATATCCCACCTTATTGGACTGGATGTTAATAAAAAGTCAATCAAATGAGAACCAAATAAAATATTTGACTTTTTGAGAGATTTAGAAAGACGATTGCATGATAAAAGACTCTTCAGACCGATAGGTTTGAAGAAAATATGTTGCACTGAATAATTGAGGATCAGATTTTTCGTAAACATTTAACTCTTCTCCTTTTTTTTTTTATTAAAAATAATTTGGGGAGTTGTCTTTAAACGAACCCATTTTACCCACCTTACCATTATCTTTGAACAAAATGACATTTATTTCTTATCTATTTCCTTCAAACTGTTTCTAAAATTTGAAGAGTTTTTAGCGAAAAAAAAAAATTCCAAAATACGAGCGATCATAAGTTGAACGAACGCTCGAGAAAGCTTAAATCGTTTTAAAAAGTGATGCTTATTAAATAGGTATAATAAAATATTGGCTCCATCTAAGAACCTTTCACAAAAGGTGTAGGCAATAAAAACAGTAACAATAACAATAAAGGCAGCAGCACATTCTTAGACATTGCCGATTTTTCACACAAATTTCATTAATGTCGCCATGAATGAGTGCTAAAGCAACAATGATAATTATAAGAACAATAGCTTAAAAAAAAATAAAGAAAAAAGGGCAGTAGAAGGAACAAAAGCAATGTGCATTGTTGCATTGTTCGATTATGTTGCGTTACGTTAGTTTTGTTTGTTACGTTTTTGGTCTTTTCTTGTAAAATGCGGCCTAAACAGAGTTTAACCAACCAATTGCATTTTAATACGATATAAATTGGTATAAATGCAGATACACACACACACACACACACACACACACGCACGCACACATTTTCTCAAAGTTATAATCATAAATGTACTTATCTGTTAGAAGCCTAACCCCTCGGAAGCGTCAAAGAGCCTATGATGCATATAAATTTTGAAACGATTTACACATGTCCTTGCGTCTGTCCATATGTCCATCTGTCCATCTGTCCATCTGTCCGTCTGTGTGTTGTAGTAAGGATATACATACTCGAATCGATCCAGAGAGTGGTTGTTAGTCCAAGGGTACACTAAAAGTTCTAGTCTATTGCAAAATTTGTCCACGTATGTCTAAATGTCACAGAGAGTGTAAGGTAGAAAAATTTACTTCCCTAGTTTTCCTAGTTTATAATTGTTTCCATAATCTTTTACGTCCAACATTTAATGCAACATTTAAAAGGAAATACCAGAGGGCCTTATAAAGACGATTGCGAAATTTTTATGATTTTTCCATTTGTCGCTTTGCATAAAAGTACAAAGTCTAAGGTGAATGTGAATCTTTAAATCATAGTTATCATCAGTATCAGTGCCATAATAAAAGTACAATTTGACATAAATTACTGGATTCTAAAATGGAGCTAAATTAGTTAATCAAAACGGTCATAACGTGATTCAAATTAAATGCATTAATCTACCACTTTTTCGTAGCAGAGATCATCGCAAAGCATCATATGAAAAAACTGAATTCTTGGAAAAATTGTCCAATTTTATTAGATAATTATGGTAAAAAAAAAACAGCGAATTTTTATTGATTTTCTCGTTTTACAGATTTTCTTATATTTGCTGTATATTTCTAAAAATCATAACAATAATAACTTATTTATAGATTTTCAAGTACGTAGAAAATCGTTAAAAATACATAAAATGGATTCTGATCATTTGAAATTATTGGCTTTTAAATTCTTTTGGATTTCATTTTTTTTTTTCATGAATATAACGTTGCATTTTAAATATGGATAGTACAATAAAAAATTTATTGAGAGAAAACAAATCGGAGAAAGGTTTCCTAAATGAGATGACGTTTCCTAAATTAGATGTAGTTGATAAATTTATTTCAAATCTCATTTTTCAATTTTTCATAGAAATATGTTTAAAAGAGTTTGAGGCCTGTACAAATCATAAACCGAAATTTTAGAAATTATTAATATTTCTAAAGCCCGTTAACCATGAAATAGTTATGTTAGAGGGGCTTACAAAATTTTGATGGCACCGTGTGTGTTATTTGAAAAGATTAAATAGTAAAATGATAATCATCTAACTTATGTATGTATGGGCTAACGATCATATTATGGTGTAGTTGTGTATGCAAAACTAAAGTGTTACATTTTATAAAAAATATCTTTGGTTCGTTCACAACAATTGGCTGGCTACATGTTTAGTTGGCTGGTTGGCTGGTTGGCTGGTTGGCTGGTTGGCTGGTTGATTTGATAGTTACACATGCGCTTTACAATAAACTGTAATCTAAAACTTATATGCTTAATGCTTATGTAGCGAGACTATCAAATTTTATTGCTGAAATAATGTTGACCAACAGTCTTCATTCATTGCTCATTTCATATCAACTAAGCAACCAACTAACTAACTAACTAAACAACAAATAACAAACTAACCTCTCCAAACAAATCATCCCACTAGCCTCTCGTATCCTAACCATTTATATATTCATTCATGATGATAATCACTGAGACAAAGCGGATGCTTAAGCATAAAGTAAAGCCAAAGTAAAGTCAAAGTAAAGCCAAAGTAAGACATATATTTGTAAAATCGAAATGAAGGAAATATAAAAAAAAGAATAAATAAAAATGAAAATCAATTCAAACCACTATGTGTTGGTGCATTAGCTGCTGTTATTGCTGCTACTGTTACAGCTGCCATTGCATAGTAAATATAATGGATCTGCTAACAATTGCTACCACTATTGCTACTGTTTTAACCATGTTTACATATATTAGAACATAAAATGCTAAATGTATGTATGCATGTGTGTATGTGTGTATGTGTGTATGTGTGTATGTGTGTATGTTTGGTATAGAGTTATAAAAGAGATAAATGGAAATTGAATCAGTAGCGTGTTTGGCGTGCGCTACCATGTATCATCTCACCTTTTGGTGACCTTGCGTTTTTCCTTTGATTATTCTATGTGGTTTGCAGTTAATGCCTAAACATTTTAATTTGTTGTTGTTGATCAACAATTGCCTCTTATTATTATTATCATTATTATTATTATTATTGTTCTTGTTAAAGGTTCTCTGCTTTTTTGTTTTTTTGTTGTTACTTATTACTTATTCTTTAATATCCGTTTCGGATTGCCAAATACCATAATTACTTCAATAAATGTATAACTTTTCCAATATTTTCTATAACACATCGAACATAGTGACCATAAATTAATGTGAGAGAGTGAGAGAGTGAGAGAGAGGGATGGAGAATAAGTAAAATGGATTATTGAATAACGCCATACAAGGTGATTCATTTAAGCATACCATTCAGTTTTAAAAAATTTTTGCAAAAAGCCCAACAAAAAAGAAAAAAAACTTTTAAAAGCAGTGCAACGATTTGATTTAAATTTATGTTTAAAAAAAAAAAACTCCATATGTATGAATGGACATCAGTTAGGCATATTTTGAAATTTTCATCATCCAAACATATTTATGGTGATGTAGTAGCATATAAAAATTTCTAGAGAAAAATACAGATGCTATAAAGTTTAGTTTCGTCATATAATGTAAATAATTTTTTAAATGTTGCCAACAATGTCATTGTAATATAATATTCTTGTTTATAAATACAAATGTTATATAGAATGTATAGATACATAGTTGCGTGCCAAGATTATCATAAATGTTGATAATAAATTAGATTATCACAATAATGCTGCTCAACATTAAACTTAAATTTTTTATGTTTCTTTGTATTTATTATGTACATGTATATAATTATATAAATGTATGTATGAATGTATTTGCATATATCTGTAGATATATGTATGGCTCATGGCTCATGGCTCATGGCTCATGGTAACATGTTCATTCAAGTTTATAATCTAAAAGTTTCATTTTATACTAAAACATTACGTAATCAGTTAATCGTGGATGTGCTTGATGTCCGTTCAAATAGTTCTTTTCTTCTCTCTGGTAAGTTGTGTGCTACTGTTGCGTAAAAGTTATTATCATTGCTTCTCTTGTGTGGTAAACAATTCTTTTGTTGTAGAAAAATAGACAACTAAACTTGAAATTTTTCAGAAACATTACAAGTTTATCTGTGCTAGTTGATATTAAAAATGACTCATTATGATTAAATGAAACGCCTTGAGAAAGCCGCAGTTTTTTAAAACAAAATTTTTTAAAGTTTTTGCTCATTATTCACAAACAATAAATAAGAGACAGCTGCAATTTCGTATAATTATTAAGACCACTGATCTACCTTTATGCCTCTAGAAAAACTATGCATAATAACGGCTGCGCTTATTTTTTCCTATTCATCATATTTTCTATTTATTATTTAAACACTGAAACATTCTCAATACTAGAAACAGACAGAGTCACGCTTGCAACATTTGGCCTAAGTTTAATATAATTTTCTTACTTAATTTTTATAAACAATGTTGCTGATGTTGATCATTATTTTATTTTATTTAATTTATAATAATTTGAACACTTTGGTGCATTCATCTAATGTAAATTGATACCTTTTGAAAACTTTTTTTATTGAAGTAAAAATCATGTTGATAAACTGGAAGAAACCAGTGGTATATTAAAAGAAAATAAAAAGATGTAGGAAGTACATTTCTTCAAATGGATTATCGATTTTCGATTTTCGTTTAAAGTAATAAACACCATATAAAAAATCTACAATAATTTCTTCATCAAATGTGCTTCATCAATATGCTTTTTAATTTCAGCAATTTCCCATTTTAATTAAGTACAAGTTACTTAAGTTTTTCTTTATACTTAAGTTTCTCATGCATTTTGAAAACTTATTTGGCATATTTTTGGAGTAATTTGAAATAGATCAAGTTTTGAATGTCAATTAAATTATTGTGAATTCTTTTTTTTGTAAATTTTGAGTAATGTAATTCAAAATTCTTATGAAATAATTTTAAAATATATTCTTGGGTTTTATTTTAAGCGATTTGGCTAACTTAAAAAATGCTCAAGGGAGAAAATTTGAAGTGCTAACTTAATTTTGTTTGTAAAAACTTTTATCTTTACGGAATAGTACTTATATCAAATTAAGGTGTCATCTAGCTAAAGATTATACATTTTTTTATAGTTATAGTTATTTTCTTTTAGATATTTCAAATGATTTTATAAATTATAAATGATTTTATAAATTGCTTTTATACTTAAACTTTAGCTATAAAAGAAAGTTAAGTGAATTCAATTTAAATTGTTTAAGATTATTTTCTTAGGTTTAAGTAAAACATTCTTTGCTTTACTTAAACGAAGATTAAAGTAAGTAAAACTTAACTAAAATAAACGTTTTATTAAGAATAGTTTTGTCATTAATTGATGAATTCACAAATCTATTTCTTAAAGAGGAAATATATAGAAACTTTTCGTACGTTAAGTAAGATCTGAAGGTACTTTAGCTATTACACTTTTAAATAATGTCAATATTTGATCCCAAAAAAAAAAAAAAAATAAAAAAACAAGAAGTTTGGTAAATGGGCCATTTATGTACATACATAACACATCAAACACTTACATAGAAATTTGCATGTACGTAAGTTTATAGTTAGTTAAAACGAACTTTAACGAACCCGAACTCCAAGCTCAAACCAAACATGATGATGATGTGCAAATGAAATGAATAAAACATGAATACATACTTCTTATAGCTGTTACTTGTTACTATTATTGTTGTTGTTGTTGCAGCGTGAATGCAGCTGCATCGTACAATTTTCTTTTATTCTTTATGTACATATGTGCCAACATGCATGTACATGCATGTTTACATGCATTACATGTAACTATGACGGCTACTGTGCTGAAGATGGACGGATGGACAGATGGACGGATGGACGGATGGATGGATGAATAAATGAATGGCAGGAATGATGGTTGGATGGATGGTTGGTTGGGAAGTTGTTCAATGACCTTTACTGTCGTATCGCACAACTGTCGCTACTACCACTATTATATAACGGACAGACATTATCAAGCAACATCCGTCCATTCATTTAATAGCCATCACTTCTTCTATATTTTATCATCAACAACTGAAAATGACTTTTTAAATAAATGCCTTAAGAGAGAGAAATATCTCATTTTTTTTTCTTCTTCTTCTTCTTCTTCTTCATCTTCTTTTACATCTTAGGCATCTTTATCTTCTTTATCTTGGGCTTCTTTTGATTTTTTGCGTTTTTCTTCTTCGTTTTGTTGCACTTACCCCTAAAACTATCTTTACAAAAAATAAAGTTTTTCATTTTTTTTATTTATTTGCTCACTGTGCAGTGCAATATGCGAAAATGAAATAACAAATAAACGAAGCTTTGGGGTGAACGAAAAAAACGGCAAAAAAAACTTGTGCGACTAAAAACTCAAACGAAAGAGTTTGAGCTGAAGAAAGAGAGATGCCATATAAAGATAGTGAGAAGGAAAAGATTGAAAGATCAAAATAGATAGAGATAGATAGTTAGAAAGGCATGCAATCTGAGTAACATAGAAATAGCAATAAAATAGAATTTAACAGCAGAAGCCACAAGAATACAAAAGAAAAAATGTAATAAATCGTTTAAGAATAAACTTAAAAAAAAAAACATGAATTAAGAGAAATCAACACAAAAAAATTAAAGAGGAAGGAAAAAAAATTTATAATAATAAGAAATAACAATAAGAATACAGGGATAAAATGAAGGAAGCTTAAGACATATATAAAAACAACAATAACAACAATAATAACCGACATAAATTTAGAGTATAAAATATAAATTGCCCGGCATAGGAAGTTCCGCAATGGAAAGCATAAAAAATCATAGTACACACAACAACACCAACAACAACACAAAACAATCAATAAAATGTAAGAAAACATTTGGTTAAAAAAAAAACCAATGACGATGCATAAAAAGTGCATCAAACAAAACAAAGCAAAACAAAACAAAATAAATCAAAATTAAAATCAAATAAAATGAAATGAACACCAACCAAAATTGAGAGAAATATCTAAGGAATAACAATAACAATAACAATAACAATAACAATAACAATAACAACAGAAAAATATATTATCAATTCCAATCTCTATATGGGCAATATATTTTAATAGATCAAGATGAAATGATAGAGAGACAGAGAGAGGGATATATATATATATATATATATATATATATATATAGAAATAGATTGAACGATTCATAGAGAATCGAGTTTTTGAAGTTGTTGTCTTGCAGTGTAACAAAAAATTGCAGTTGCAGTAGCAGTAGCAGCTGTTTTCACAAACATTCACACATGATGGTATTTTCGTTGCTTTAAAAGCCATGAAAAACAATAGTAGGTTTTGTATCACGTAACGTCACTTCACGTTACGACGCACCATACCAACTGTTTCGAATTTATTAAAAATTGCCTCAATATTTATATTTATATTATTTTTGTTATTGTTGCTCTTGATGATCGCCATCATTCTTCTTCTTTCTACATCTTAGTTTTTCCTTTATGACGTTTTTCAATATTTTCATTGTTCATGGCAAAAGAAATATATAACGAATGTGATGATGAGTAATGATGAGTAAAGAAAACCATAAAAAAAAATATATGAGAAACTTAAATATCGATATTTCGTAAAAGCGAGAATGGCGCGTAAAGATATAAAAATTTCATTCAACTTGAACCATTATTATTCAAACTTGGCTTTTTGTATTAGTTAAAATGAAACAAAAAAAAAAAGAGGAAGAGAAAACAACAAATCACATTTCATCGAATTATTGATTTATTTCTTTTAATTTATTATGTAAATTTAAAAAAAAAAAGGGGGAACGGAAACATGTCGAATATTTTTCGGCAACATTGCTTGAAGATTTTTCGGAAATCTTGTTTGTTATTAAAGTTTTTGATGGAGACTGAAGGACAATCGAAAATGTATTCTATCGAATAAATAATTTATTAGACTTATATTTTCATTTACTAAGCGTTAAGACGCAAAACTTTAGACTTATTTAATAAATAATGAATTGAAACTATTGGTCTTTGATGAGCATTTTCTTAATGATCCGGTTGTTTTTTTTTTTTTGTTGATTCTAATGGACATTAAATGGAATATTTATTTTGAATCTATTACTTATAGAGAATTTTGCCATTTAGAATCATACATTTTCAAATATTTTTTCCTAAATTGTGGTAAAAATATCGTACTCTGACGAGTCATGGTTCGATAAGATAAACTGGTCCATTTTTCTTACAGCAAGATGCGATTTTATATGGGTAATCAAAGTAGAACTTGATTGGTCAAAAAACAACAACAAATAAAGAGTTGAAATTTTAGCAAGACACTTTGGCATATCGAAAAATATATTCAACATTTTATTTTTGTAAAGAGGCTTTTAAAACTTTAAATAACTCGCTCAAGATCTAACATTTCTTTTATAATATTTTTTCGATAATTATCAAAAAATCGAATTAAAAATTAATTAAACATCGCATGTTTTATTACAACTATAAAAAATCTATAAGAGTGAGAACTTGTAAAATCTATAAAAATAAAATTGCAATAATTTCAGGAACTTCAAAAGGAATCGATTTGATGTAACTCTCTCAAAATTGTAAACGCTTTTTATATGAGACATTTTTTATATGACACATTAACTGGGTTGTGATCTTAAAAGTATTCTGATCTTAGGTATAGTATACCAAAATTTCAACCAAATTTGTTCTCGAACCCATCAATTTAATTTCTACATAGAAAATTTCAACAAAATATTTTAAAAGTTATGCATCGTCAACAAATCAAATAATTTTTCTAGGTAAAATTTTTCTTAGAAAATGTTGTCCACAAAATTCTCTATCACAAATGCTCCCTTTTTCGTAATATGGACTTGATCAAATGATGATGATCAAATTGGAACATTTTCATTAGTAAATTTTTCGATGAAAAATTTTCAGTACTTTTTGAAAACAATTATCTTTTACTTATAAAGTTGCAAACTTTTTCATAAAATACATGAACTTTTCAAGTTTTGGTTGGCCAATACGAATAAACATCTCCAGATAATTAAACATTTATGTACATGAATGTGGCAGAAAATGTGAACAAGTGAATAGAAAATAGAAAGGAATTCAAGAAAGGAATTGAACCAAAAAAGGCGTTTTTAATGAAGAATGGAATTTTGAGTAAATCAAAAAACAAAAAAAAAAAAAAAAAAAAAGAAAAGAAAACAAAAAGTGAAAAATGCAGTTTTATAAGAATAATGTTATTGCTATTCTCATAGTTGGCGAGCGTTGTGTTGGTGCAACGACGCAGAAATTTGTAATGAGAAGAATGTTGTGGTCTTATTTTTTCATTGTAATAACAACAATAATAATAAAAAAAAAGTATTATAAAAGTAGCAGCAACAACACAACCGAAAAATGAAACTGGAAAAATAAATTATGTGGATGAAGTCGAATACTCTCCCCCTCTATGCCGAGAGACATGTTTGTACACGTTACTAAGAAATATATTACTATTGCTGTTTTTGTTGTTGTTGTTGTTGTTACTGTTACTGTTGCTATTGCTGTTCTCTCTCTTTTTCTTTTTGTTGTGCTAATTGTTGTTATTATTGTTATTGTTGACGTTGTTGTAACATTAAATTTTCGTTTTTAATTCGGTTGTAATGTTAATGTTCGATGGTTCGATGGTTCCATGGTTCGATGGTTCGTTGGTTTGCTGGTTTGTTGGTTTGCTGGTTTGCTGGTTTGCTGGTTTGCTAGTTTATCGTCTATTTCTTTGACGAGTTTCTCAGATGATCATAATGATGTTATGCGTAATCGCTAATATTTGTCAATTGTGATTGCTCTTGATATTCTTCTTCTTCTTCTTCTTCTTCTTCTTCTTGTTATTATTATTATTATTAAATGTAAATGTAAAAAGAAAAAAAGGAAAAAGAGGCAAAGAAAATTTGTTTGTTGTCGGTAACATCAAATATTTTGAGGCGCTTTACAAATAATTATGATGATAATTATGATTATAATGTTAAATTATTATTATTTTTATTATTATTTATTATTATTATTATTATTATTGTTGTTGTTGCTACTTCTAGAATTGACGCTGCTTTATCATGTTTTGCGTTTTTGTTTCTTCTGTTCTTATCAATTTTTTTATATCTTTACGCATGTTCATTTGCGCATGAACATGATGAGATTTCATAGACATTCGTTTGATGATGAATTTGACAAGTTCAAAATTTTTCCTCATTTTTCCTTTTTCTCATTTTTCCTTATTTATTCTTATACTTTGTGTGTTTTGTGCTTTGTTGTTTTGCCTTTTAATGGCTTATGTTTTTTTTTTATATTTTTTAGCTTCTTTTCTGTTTTTTGAAAAAAATTACATAAAATCAAATAAAGAAGACGGCAAAAAAAAAGTAAAGCAACAACAATAACAGCCGCAATAATGAACCAAAATATCGTCACTTTGATGATCTTTTTTTCTTCCACTGCTTCTTCTTCTTCTTCTTCTTCTTTTTCTAAATTATTGTTGCTTGTTTTTTGCTCTCGTTGCTTTTTTTTCGTTTTGTTGCATTTGTTTTTACTTCCATTATTGCTAATGACAATGACAATCACAACAACTATGACAACAACAATAACAACAACAACAATAATAATAATAAAAACTCTAATACTTATGGCCATGACGATTTCAATGATCATGATCATGATGGTGCTAATTATGATATGCTCATTGTAATTTGTGCACTCTCACTCGCAGCTCATAAATATGCAAAAAGAAATGGAGGAAAAGAAGAAAGAGAACAAAACAAAAGTGTCATAAAATGAATAATTAACAAAACAAAAAAAAATAAAGGAAAATTTTTCTCTTTTAAATACTCTTCTAAATACAAGAATATTACAAGGAAGAACAACAACAACAAGCGTAATAAGTTTGAAAAAAAAATTGTCGACCTTTCTTTAGAGCATTCTTTAATTGAACATTTTCTAATCCAAAAAACCATTCGATTTATTTGCGCATGCGTGAACATTTAAAAAAATATATAGCTGTGACTGTGTATGTCTGTATGTGTGTGTGTGTGTGTGTGTGTGTGTGTGTGTGTGTGTGTAATGGGCATGTTTTTATGTATGTTTGGGCCTTTATATGCGTTGCCTTATAATAATAATTATCATTATCATTATAATTGTCGTTAGTGTTGTTGTTGTTGTTGTAGTTGTTATTATTATTATTATAACTATTGTAATATGGTTGTTTTTGTAATTATTGGTCCCTCGCCAAAATGTACGTATATTCATATATAAATCTATTTATATGCACACACACGCATACGCACACCATCGTCATCATCATCATCATCATCATCATCATCATCATCATTGTAGTTATGATTGTTATTGTTGTTGTTGTTTTATTCATTCATTTACTTAAATTTTTGTTTTTTTTTAATATCAACAATGAATAATAACAACAATAACAATGGCAAATAAATTTATGAATAGACATGACGAAAAAAGTACGAAATGCGAGAAACCTTGAGGACGGTCAGTGACCATAAAATATTGTTTACATGAAAGCAAACAAGAATGAAAGAACAATAACAATAATAATAGCGACAACAGCGATAATAAGAAAAATCAAAAAATGAAGAAAAGAAATAAACCAAAAAAGAAAGAAATTAAATTAAAAAACACGAAAAAAAAATTTTTTTAATAAATAAAATTATGTGCAATTTTTTGTAAATGAGTTGCTCCTCTCCCTCTCTCTCTCTCTATCTATCTCCCTTTCGCACTCTCGCACTCTCTCACTGTCTAAATACCGGCCTAACTGCGCCTATCGGTTACTTTATATTTTATTTTAATATATAAAAATGTGTGATTGTGTGTGTTTGTGTGTGTGTGTGTGTGTGTTTGTGCTTGTGCGAGTGCGAGTGTTTAATTTCATTTCATAATATTATTTTCTTTTTTTGGTTTTTGTAAATTTCATTTTTTGAATCATTAAACAATCAACTGTCTAACAAGAGACGGCCTATCCGACTGGTTAGCTGACTGTTTGGCCGACTGCTTGGTTACCTCCGCTTACAAATTCTCTTGTCTTGTCTTTTCACTCCTTTTCATTTTTTTTTCTCTTTTGCTTTCCTTTAACTTGCGTATTCACATAAGCACACACACACACACACACACACACACACACATTATACATTTTATTTTTCATGTATTTTATTTCAATATAAATGTAAATGTTTGTATATAAATGCGTGCACGAGTGCGTACATAGTTTTTCAGAAATTAAAATATTCAAGTCATAAGATACGAGGGTTAACTACACAAGAAATTTTTTCTCAATAAGGAAGTAAGCAGGAATTTTATTATCGGTCGGAGTTGAGTCTCAAATACTCTACATCACTTTCCCCAATACGATTAAAATCAAATAAGCGGATTACAATGAGAAATACAAGCCTAAGAAATTGAGGAAATTGCAATTTTTAAATTATTTAAAAAGTTCATTGAACGAGAGTGGTATTCAAAAAAATAGAACAATCTGAACTAAATTTTGGTACACATAATTTTTATGTCCAAATAAAAGGCAGTGCCAATTTTCAGTTAAATATATTTAAAACTGTAACTTTTCTCGTAAAAGATTTTATGTGGGAAGTGGTCCTAAAAATGGTCCGATCTAGATCATGTTTGATGCGTATGTCTTTTTTTATGGTTAGGTACAATTAGGCGCCAGTTACCGTTACAAAAAATATTGCAATTTTTGTCCATATAACAATTTTTTTAAGAAGCGTCTTACATAGGGCGCCATCGTACAAATGGTCCAATTTTAACTATTTTTAAGAAGATTCGTCTCTGAGCCAAAGCACACCAATGTGCCAAAGTTTATCAAAATGTCTCTAAAATTGCGATATGTAGCTTGTTAAGAAATTTCCAAGAACATTCATTAGGCGGACAGACAGACAGACGGGATTAAGTGATATCATGAAATTAAGTTTAAGTCGATCGGTATAACAAAAGTTGGATCTATTTCAACTCTTTTTTAATGTTGCAAAACTTATAGTACCCTTTCAAATTTAGATAACGAAAGTGGGGCAATAAAAAAATAAAGAGGTCCAATATTTTTTAAAAATCGCCACTGAAATGTACAAATTTTGTAAAGCCAAAGCAAACAGTTTAATGGTTGAGGTCTATACCAAATGGGCCAATATATAAATTACATTAGTTAAAAAAAAGAAATAACGATTTTTGCAAAATTTTAAAATATTTTATTTGAGATGGGAGATTGAAGTGGCAGAAAATATAGGCGTGTCCAGTCCTAAGTATAAAAAAAGCATTAAAAATATTAACTTGGTAAAAAGTATAAAAAATTCGATATATGGCGTACAATTAATGGGACTTAAAAATGGACAGATGTTTAGTACACATTTTACATTTTAGATCAAATCGATATATTTTGTTTAGTAAAATATATTTCGATTTTAGCAAAACAAATTTAATTTTCAAATATTATTATATGTCTAATATCGCTCAAGACATTTTCGAAAATCTAATGTTATTGATTTCTATATTAAATGTAATCAAAATATTTTAAAATATCGGGCCAAATAGTTTTTATACACTTACTCATGAACTGATATTAAATCAAAGTCAATTGATTTATTCGGTTACACCTGTTCTGAATAAATCGGTTTCATATTCGTAGACAAGATAATTGACCAATTCAACGGCCTTTGTTTTTGCAAGCACTTTTATGATTCTTAATTAATTTGTTTTACAGGATTCAGGAAAGTTTTATAAATTTTCCAAATAGTCATGTCTTATGCAATAAGACCTTCTTTTCACTAAAATATTTTACATAATTCGATTCATTTCCAATATTTCCAATATGAACCAAAATATACCAGCTTACATTGAATTTTTAGAATTTTTAATGATTTAGGTACCTTTAATTAAATTATGATTTTTGTACACTTAAACGGTTGCTTGATACAAATTTTTTCGATGTAATAATAGCACTTTCGATTAGATTGGAGTATCTAAAATTATTTATGCGAGATAATTTTCCCTTATTTGATTTGATATGATTGATAATTCTATAAAAACAACTAGTTGGTCCTTAGAAAATAATAGTGCTCTCAACTAGAACATCAAATATTTCCTCTTTTCATTTTAGCATTTTTGGTTGACCGGGGTTCTAACGCTTCAATTTCCATTTCTTAAAGTGCGTAAAACCTCACTTTATGTGAGACCATGATAAAGTTTCGTAAATTACTTTTGATAATACGTACAATGAATGAAAATGCATTCCCAAGATGTGAGAACTGCAAAAGTCCCTTATAAATTTTGAAATCAACTTAAGAATTTACTTGAAATTTCAAATTCCGGCCACATTTCAAATAATTTTTCCATGAATCGTTTATGCTAAAAGAAGCTTTAGTTATTATTATTATTATTGTTGTTGTTGGTGTTGTTGTTGTTGTTTTTGCTGTTGCTGCTGCCGTACTATTCGGCAACAAAACTCTTTTACATGCAGCATTTTTTTTTGTTGTTTTTACTTTCAATTTTTGTTTTTATTGTTGCCTGTTTTTTGTTAAAAAAAAAAAAAAAAAAAAAAATAGTCAAGAAATAACCATGAAAAGAGAAATAAAAAATTGGATCAAGTTGTTCACGTGCAAATAACAACAGACCCAAAAAAAAATAAAAAACCAAAATAAGAGGCCGCAGAAGAAACAAAAAAAAAATTAAAAAAAAAAAAGGAAACGCCGCAAAATTTATGAACAAACAAATAAACACACACATACATTCAGGCATATGCTCATGTACATTTTTTACAGGCCTCACCAACAATAATTATAACAATAATTTTTGTGAATATTCATGTTATTGTTACAATTGTTGTTGTTAGTTTTATATATATATATATATATATATATATATATTTTTTTTTTCTTCTTCTTCTTCTTCTTACTTGCTTGTATTGGTATTGTTACATTTTAGATAATGAAACGTCATGCACATTTAAAGTTCAAGTACAATGTTGTCTTGTCTGTTTCTATTTCACATGTCCGCAAGTTGCCGCTTGAATTCAACGAGTGAGTCTCATAACGAGCTTACTTTGTTTGCTTGTTTGTTGTTGGAGCC
This sequence comes from Melophagus ovinus, assembly GCA_023089585.1. Classification (NCBI taxonomy): domain Eukaryota; kingdom Metazoa; phylum Arthropoda; class Insecta; order Diptera; family Hippoboscidae; genus Melophagus; species Melophagus ovinus. The sequence continues at coordinate 4,980,601 of JAKKIB010000253.1, forward strand.
CATCGATATATTTTTTAAAATGTACGCATAGAACTTTGCCAATATCTATCTGCTTAATAATAAAAAATGTAATCTACCAATACAACACACACACACACACACACACACACACACACACACTGCCAAACGTTGTTGGCTGATTTTGCGGTTTACGGAATACGTTTGTATTCTATGCCATAAGTTTTGCCAAAAAAAAAAAAAATTCCTGTTTTGTGTTATTCACTTGCTTTGTGGTTGTTGTTGCTTTATAAATATACAAAAAAAAAAAAAAATAAGAAAAAGAAAAAGAAAAAATGGAGAAAAAACTAGCCAAATTTGCAAGAATTCACAAAAAAGCGAACTCGTTTGATGTGAATTTTGTTTTGGTGTGTTTTGGTTTGCCGTCGTTCGATCTACGACAACTAAAATTGTATTGTGCCGTCATTGTCGTTGCTGTTATCGTTATAATCGTTGTGATTGTTGTTAAATGTTGTTCTTGGTATTGTTGTTCTTCTTCTTATTTTTATTGTCGTTGATTTTATAAATAATCGTTATAGATCATTGTTGTTGTTGTTGCTGTTGTTGTTGCTGTTGTTGCAGCTTTTTTTCAGTTTCGGCTTTTATTTTCGTTTGGTGTGTTTACATGAAATAAGCGATAAAGAAAAAAATAAAACAAAATGAAAATGAAAATGAAAATGAAATAGAAGAAATTTCAGTTTCGTATGCAACATTTTGGTTGGCATTTTTATTGCTATTTCCCCTATGAACATAATAATAATTACGATTAAAATGATGACGTTGATAATGATAATGATGTTGTTAATGTTAGTGATGATGATGTTGTTTGTACAGGATGCTTGAAAGGTTTTTTTGTTCTTGTTTTGGATCTCTTGCGCTTTTAAATTTTGCTGCATTTTTCATGCTTGTTTTTCTTTTATATGGTTCTGTTGTTGTTTTTGTTGTTGTTGTTGTTGTTGTTGTTGTTTTTGGTGCTGTAATGTTAAGGCCTATAAATCTACTCCACTGCCATAATTTTTATATGCATTGCATTCGTTTTGGTTGTGTACATTGTTTTGTTGTTGTTGTTGTTGTTGTTGATTGTTGTTGTGATTGTTGTTTGTTGTTGTTGTTGTTGTTGTTGTTGTGATTGTTGTTGTGATTGTTGTTGTTGTTGCAATAATGAATGCTATTTTTACTTTATATTTTGTTTGTTTTGGAACTGTTTTTTTTTTGTTTTGGTTTATTCTTCATCGTTTCGCTTTTTTGGGCTGTTAATGTTGTAAAACGAAAACAAAATTAAACAAAGCAAAATGAAATGAAACGAAATGAGACGAAGTGAAGTAAAATGAAGTAAAGTGAAGAATTAAAAAAAAACAAAAATTCAGCTATAAAGCCTTTTTCAAAGTCATGGCAAACAGATGGCATTGCTGTTGTTGTTGTTGTTGTTGTTATTATTATTATTATTATTATTATTACCCCGAAATGTTTGTTTATTTTGGGGTCTGTTTAATATCTGAATTGTTGCCGTTGCCGTTGCCGTTGCTGTTGCTGTTGCTGTTGCTGTTGCTGTTTTTGTTACTGCGGCTGCTGCAATTTTAATGTTGTTGTTGTTCTATGTATGTACGTATATATGCTTCGTTCATTTATTCATTTAATAATGATTTGCATGGCATTGTGTGTGTGTGTGTGTGTGTGTGTGTGTGTGTGTGTGTTTATGCATGCATATTGCGGGGGGGACTTTTTTTGTTTTAGTTGCTATCGCTCTTTTCAGTTTTAAATTTTACGAGATTTTCGTCTCAATTGCTTTGTTTATGTTATTATAATAGCGCAAAAAACACTCTGTGTAGATGTGTAGATTTGTGGATGTGTGGATGTGTGGATGTGTGGATGTGTATGTGTGTTTTTGTATATGCATGTGCGTTATCTTAAGCATTTACTTGTCGTTTTTTCGTTTATTGCTTGTAATATTTATCTTATGTTTTCTTTTTTTTAAAATTTTTTTTTATTTTCTCTTTTATTGGAGATGCGAATGCGTGTATGTTTGCTTGTGCATTCGTGATATTGAATTTTTACGGATTTCAAGGCCAAACGTTCATTGAACCAAAATGTGAACATCAATTTGATTTTTAGAGTTTTATTTTTTTTTGTGCTTATTCTTTCACTTTGTTTTTTTTTTGTTTATTTGAAATTTTTTACATTAATTCTCTTTTCGTTGTTGTTGTTCTTCTTTTTTTTATTTTCTTTGCATTTTTTCCTTTTTTTGTTCATATTGCAGTTATAAAATAAAATGCAATACAAATTGTAATTCGTTCATTGTTGTTGTTGTTGTTGTTGTTGTTGTTGTTGTTGTTGTTGTTGTTGTTGCTCTCTCTCTTTTTTTATATTATATTCTTAGTTTCTTTTTATTGTTTGTTATTGTTCTTGTTATTGTTTATTTATTTTTGAAATCCATTTTTTTGGTATAAATATAAAATTCGAAATTTATTGGTTTTGCTTTTGCTTTCTGAGTAAATTCGATATTTTTAATTTTTTTTTATAAGGAAAATTTCAAATAGAAAAACAAGGCATTCTTTGTTGTTGTAGTTCAGGAATTAAGAAAAATTATTTTGTATATAATTTCTTTTGTTGTTATTGTACGAATTTTTTTTTTTTGCTTCTTATTTGAGATATGAAATGAAGAAAAAAGTTATAAAACTTTTAATGTACTTTAAATTAATCGGCAACAAAAATGAGTTTTTGTAAAATTAAATTTTTTATTTTTCTACAAAATTTTAATTAGTTTGTCATTTGTAATTAAAAAAAAAAAACAATAAATGCCGCCCAGTAACGTCATAGACTAAAGTTGAAGTTGTTCAAGCCAAAATAAGTTAATTAAAAATTACAAATAAATTTTAAATAATTTTAAAAATTCATTTAATTTTAAAAATTTCAAAAAAAAAACTGTTTTTATATTAAATTGAAATTTAGAAAATTTATATTTATACATTATAATTTTTATATTTTTAATAATTTGTGGAGCATGTCTAAAAAACATTGATCTAGTCACCATGAACTTGTTAAATTAAAAAAAAAACTATATGGAAATTTTTTTCGTTAAATATTTATTTTGATTTAGTTGTCTATTCAATTTCTATTTTATTTATTATTTCAAAAATATGCTTTGGCTACTGATTCTAATCCAATGAACATTAAAGTAAATTTATTGTTGACACTAATTTCGATGAAATTGCTCCATTACGATCAAATGATTGTAAAAGTATCAATTTTAATTAAATATTTTTAATTGAAAGAGGTGTTTTTAAAATGTCACTTTTTTAAAAATACTAAAACTCAGTTTTCTAAATATTAATATACTTAAATTAAGTGAAAAATTTTTCTAATAATAATTTTGCTTCTGCTTATTCAAATTCTAATGAATAAACAGGGATCCAGTTAATGAATTTATTTTACTATTATTTTAAAAATATAAACTTTTTGAAATTGAAAAGTATCTTCCATTTTTTTGTTATTATTTTCCAATTCAACTATTTTGATAATTTATTATTTGTATAAAAAATTAACTAAACTATTATTTACAAAAATATCTAATTTATTTACAGTAATGATCATTTGCATCTCATTAATTAGAATTTCATTGAATTTCTAATTGTCAGCTCAATCTCTTAGTTTAGAAGCAACCAGAATTATCGAGGCGTATTCGCATCTCCGCCAGAGTTCTAAAGTCTACTTTGTTTATGTCGTTATGCAGTGATTGATGTAAATGGTAATAATCATTGTCTGAAAAGTTCTGTGGCCCTATGCCATGGATTAAATTTAACGCAATAACTCACTTTTAATTCGCTTTGTGCCTTAATTAAATTTATCTTTGGCCAATGCATTATTTGAATTATTAAGACCATTTTTAATTATTTATTAATTATTATTTATTAATTATTTATAATTGTCGTCAGTTAGAAATTTAAGTGAATGGGAAATTGTCTAAGCCATTGCTAGCATTACGAAATTTTAACTATTTGTATTTCTAGCGTAGAAAATTTTGGAATACGACGTAAATCCATTCGCTTTAAAATCTTTAAAGAAGAAAACGGGGGAAATTGTTGTTCTTGACTAAATTTAATTTATTTATATAATGTATAACTTTAAAAGTGATTTCTATAAAATGGAAATGTTCATCTACTTCAATTTATGATTTAAAATTTGTTTGAGGAGCATTAAAAAAATGCATTATTTTTACATTCTTAATATTTCAATTTAAATTTATAATTAAATCAAATTAATTAGTTCACTAATTAATTATTAATTACGTAAATTTGATTTAATTAAATTAATTAAATTTATAATTAAATAGAATTAATTGAAATACTTTCCTTAAGAAATAATCCAGCAGTATTATTTAAATTAATATTTATAATATTACTAATTTAAGTAATTAATTTATATAATTTAATTAATGTAAATAATTAAGTACATTATATAATTAAATATTATATAATTAAAAATAAATTAAATTATTAATTATAATTATAAATTTAAAAAAGTTAAAAAAATAATTAAACTGATTTTTAAAAGTAATTAAATTACCAATGGATAATTTCTTTTAAATTATTAATTAAGTGAACTAATGCAATTTATTAATAAAGTAAAATTACATAATTACGTAATAATTAAATAAAATTTTTTATGAATTAACGATTAAAAGTATTAATCTTTATATTCCTTGTGTGAATTCTATTCAAGAGGACTATGCTTTTCTTTTTGAAAGAATAATCTGAATTAAGAAGATATGAATCCTTCTTTTATGTGTGCTATCAGGTAGCGTGAAACCTTCATGGGCCGACTGTTGTCATGCACGATTCACAGACAGAGTTGAAACCGGCTTCACTTCTCCCTACGCCTACGTACTAAAGCATACACTTCTCCGCCGTCCACCCATCTCCTCGCGGGTCTGCCATTATGTATTACTTTGCGGGTATAGGTTAGCACAATTATGCTTGTACCATCCTGTCCTGTAGACTTCTAGTGGGGCAACCAGTTCCGAGGAGCATCATGCATGCCGGCCATCATGGGGCATCCTGAGTCACGAGATTCGACCAAAGATTTAATTTGGAACCATGGGATCAAGCTCATCGTTTTGACATTGAGGTTGGCTTCGTGGTGGCTGTGGTACCCATATTGCAGGCGATGCTCCTTCAAACGTATATATGCTTGTCGTGCAGGGTCCCATTGTGTAAGTTAAATCTTCGCGGCTAGTCTGCATGTAAAGCACATATTGAATATTGCCGACATCTAGTACGTTCGGCCATCCTTAGTTCCTTTAACAGAGACGCCACACTTTTGGTGAATTCATTCCATTTTTTCTCTGATGTTATCACATTATCCGCTACATTTCGCAATGAACATTGTCCAATTCTTTTCACCGCAAAACGTGGCTAGTAGGAAGAGACGTGTTCAGTGCCTTCTTCAACAGTGGTACAATTGGAAATTCATCATGTCCCATTTTAAAAAGATAGCTCCGAAAGCATCACGCTCAATAAGGAACTGTGTGACGTAGAAATTAGCATCCCCGATATTCCTGTTATACCAGCTTAATATATTTGGTATAAACCTATATGTTCATCTTCCTTTACAGAGGCCATCGGTTCTGCCAAAGTACCAGGGAAATGTCTTCCCCTCTTATAAATCAATCGGCATTCCCATTCAACCGCAAGTATATCTATTGATATGGTTCTAGTCAATACACCAGCAGCTTCGTTCGCGATGGTTCTATATCCACTGATGATTCTTAGTGTGACCAAGATATGAATACCTTTAGGAATTACTTAAGGAATACATAAAGAATGTGCCAATAAGTGAAATTGTAGAATGTCCAAAGTGTAGGGTGCAAATATAATAAAAATATGTTCATCATTTGAAAAGGATTATTAAATATGTTAAGGCTATTCACATCCTTTCTAAGTGACGTTTTTTTTAAACAAATATGCTCAATTCAACTTAGTGTGAATTATTTTAGCCCATTTTATATAACATATAAAATGTTATATATCTATCTCTCTCTCTGTGTGTACGTGTGTGTGCGAAAATTAATAAAAAATGAATTACTTTGTGCATTCCTATTTTGAATATATTTATTGTTATTATTATTGTTGTTGATGGCTGCTGCTGTTCTTGTTAGTATAATTTTTGCACATTTTTACCATTTTTTTAGAAATTAACGAAAAGAAAAATAATATAAGTTGAAATCTATTTACATTGTAATTGTGATAAACGTTATGTGCTATGTGTTATGTGTTTGTTGTATTGTTGTTGTAATGCAATGTATTAAATCAAGCAGTAAATATATATAAAAATTTTCTTAAATAAATGTCCCGCTTTCACGCTACTCATTCTCTCATTTGCCATTCAAATAATAAAACAAACACATGAAAACTAAAGAAGAAATCAAAATAAAAAGAAAAGAAAAATGTAAGCGAAAAAATGTTAAAGCTTCATTTTTAAAATAATACAAAAAGGAAAAAACAAAAGCAGCAAAAGCAGCAGCAGCAGCAGCAGCATAAATAATTAATTTTATTTCAGTTAGTTTTCAGTTAGGTGTGTGTTAAATATACACACACATACATACATATACATATATAACTATTTATGCATATGTTTTGTATTTGCTTATTTTGCTTTGAATGCCCAGAAATATCAAGTGAACGTTTTTTGACGCTTCTCTTTGCTTTCTGCCTTCTTGATTTTTATAGCTTTCTTTTTTATTTGTTGTTGTCTTCTTCTTTTTCGCAATAAATTTCGTTTGTTTAGTTAATTTTTTTTTTCTTTTGCTTTCATCAAGCAGTTTCCTTCGTGTGTGTGGATTTTTTTCGTTTCGTTTTTCAATTTCGTTCCTCGTTGCAATTGATTTATTGGTCGTTTGCATTTAACATTAGATTTAAGAAATATGCAAAAAAAAAATTAAAGAAAAAAAAGGTTTTTCGTTTTTCGTTGTTCGTTTTTCGTTTTCTAACTTGCCCTTCGTTTTTGATATTTCATTTTTGTTCATTTTATTTATTTAGATTTTTAGGGCTTTATTGTGAATTTGTTGTAATAGTTGCTGTTGTTTTTTTTGTTTTTACTTACTTTTTTTGCTTTTTTTGTTTGTTTAACAAGGAACAATAAAATAAAAAGTGCAATGAAGAAAATCCAGTTAGTTAGTTAGCTAATAGTTAATTGTTGTTGGTGTTGTTACTCTTTGCTCTTTTTCGACTTTTATTTTGTGTTGAGTGACAATAATAATAATAACTACAACAACAACATTGTTTGGCGAGGATTATTTTAAATACAATACATAAAAAATTTTTATTTTCTAAATTTATTGTTGTTTGCTTTATTATGATGATAATGATGGTATTTTTTGTTTACTATCTATTTCATATTGTCTGGAGCTCAAAATGGCTTAAATGGCTGATGGCTTAGATGGCTTAGATGGCTGATTGTTCTTTGTTGTATAAAACTGTGATGCCGTTGTCGATGATGATTATGATAATGACAATGATTATTTGATGGTGTTAGGTTGGAGGTTTTCTCTATCAACATTTGCTAATTCCAACACCAAAGGCAATAGCAACAGCAAAAGGAACAGAAACAATTCAGTCATGGTTTCTTCCACATATGAGATAATAAAATGCAATACAAATTGAGAAAATTTATGATAATTGCTAACTTAAATAGCGAAGAAAAAGGGAAGAAAATCCACCAAAAAAAAAAAAAAAAAAACAACAAAACAAAAAACAATATAAAGAAAAAAATTGAACAAGAACAAGAAAAATTAACAAAAATGTGACATAAGTTTATCGTTATTGCTGGCAAACATGCTCTCTGCTTGTTTATTACCGGCAACATTTTACAGTTTTCTTTTTATTGGTTTGTTTTATCTGGTTTTTTTCCTTTTTTTTGCTTCTAATTCTTGTATTTTGTTTATTTTTATTTATTTTGCCACTTATTTCGATTTGAATTTTAATTTTATTAACTTTTTCCTGTTTTTTGTTGTTGTTTGTTTGTTTGTTGTTTTAAATGATTTTTTTTTATGCTTTTTCCTGTTTGTTTAGTTATAATTTGTACTTGGCATTAGCAAAAATGTTACTGTTGTCACTTAAATTGTTCGTTAGAGTTTCACACTTGTTATGTGACATTACACACACATACACATACATAAATACGTTGTCTTGGTATAAAAGGAAGTTGGGCAAAATCAATTTCTTGGTGAGTCAGTTCTTAATAGATCATGGAGCCAACAGGAATTATTTTCCCCAAATTTGGATACAATGACTGCTCGGCAATGATGAGGGAAGAAAATATGGAGCATTTTCGTTTCGTAACCGAAATATTTGGACAAAGGGCAGATTCATATATTGCGGAGCTTATAACACAAACTGAGAACAACTGCACAGAAACTACTAAGCCAGAAGGATTGATCAAACTGGGAGTCTTGAAAGAAGGATGAAGAATGCATAGCTATGCTAACCAGTTCCACGAAGTAATACCTAACGGCAGTTTCGGGAGTACAGTGATGCCCGCTTAGTAAGGTGAGCTTTAGTAGATAAACGTACACGGATCACAGGACCCAACCTATCACTGCGAAACGTTCATGCCAACAGACAGTTATTGGTATCTATGAAAGTTTTGCCTTTCATAGTACTTTATTCCAACATTTTTCATTATTTAACTCAACATTTGGTTCGTGTTCTGATTTTCGTTCTGATTCATTTGTTTCAGGATTACTTTATATTATTTTATTTTCTTTTCTTTTTTTTTTTTTGCTGCTTATTAGCTGAAAGTGTGAATGGCTGGATTTTTTCTATTTTCTATTTATTTTTTTTTTGCCTTTGCAATGTACAACTTTGTATTGTGTTGTTGTATTTGGTGAAAAGAGGCAGAGAACGAGAGACGCAGAAATAAGTAGATTTAATTTAAAATAGAAACACAAAGAAACACTAAGAAAAAAGTACGAATGAATCAACTTTTAAATATCTTGTGTCAAGGATTTTCAAATTTTGTTCTATTGTGACCCTTTTGTGTGATGCAATAGAAGAAGAACAGGCTCTCAGGCTTTGATTATAAAATGTGTTAAATATTATCATTTAAATTAAAACATTAAAGTTCTATGTGTTCTCTGCTCTTCAGTGATAAGTGTCACACCTAGAGGCTGGCGTCTACCACTTGAATAGGCGCTGCCCTGAAACAATTATGCAAAAATGAATTAAAATTGAAGGAATTTAAAATAATTGAAATGGTCGTTATATAAAACCGTATTCCAAGAAGCTCTACGATTTGATAAAAATTTTACCCAAACATTTATTATCTTGAAAATTATTATTTAATTCAAAGATACCTCAAATAATAATAAAATGTTCATAAAATATTTAAAACAAATTACTCATGCAATTCTTATAAATTTCAGTAGATTCTTATCTTGGATTTTTTGCATCTGCCCAATTTCATTATAATATTTCGAAAATTTTGAATTGTACTTTGATAAAAAAGGAAGGAGGGAAGAGGGAAAATGTTCCTTCAATTAGATAAGAAAATAGCATTGAATAGATCGGTACATTTATTTTAAAGTTTTCCAGTGCTGTTATATCTGAAATTGTAAAAGATTTTGAAAAATCTAAATTACATTTGGCAGCATCTGCGAATAGTGAGCATGCATGTTAATACTTTAATAAGTTCCAATTATGTTGATATAGAGGTTGGTAGTATACTCATTTCGTTATTGTGTTTGCAACGCCTTAAAAGAAGCTTCGAAGACCCCATAAATTAGATATTTTCTTGAACAGCCTTAAAGTCTGTCCGTCTGTCTGTTTGTGGTAAATATTTTTCTGGTCGCAGTTAACGAGATATCGACTACAAATTGTACATAGGTCAAAGGACACTCCCACAATGCAATCTAAAGTGCAAACAACTTTGTTTTTAAGTAAAATTTTGAAAGTTTTACGGTCACAAAGCTGAAATTTTACAATGTTTACAAACAAATTATACAAACAATTATACAAACGCCTACCTGAAACTTATACTTATACTTATTTCAAAGTATCTGTCTCTAAAATACCAAATAATATCTGGGTGGTGGGTGTCCAGTAATTTGATTTTAGCTAAATATAATTTTCTTCATGCAAATTATTATTATTCTATCTAAAATAAATTCATTTTGCATTGTTTGAGGTTTGAAATGGAAAATTATGAAATTTTTCATTTTGAAATTTTTTTTCTTTCATAAATTTTTTTATGTAACAACGTATTAAAACTAATAACGCTTTTGTTGCCGGAGCCTATTGCAAATGCTATTTGTGCATGGGAATGAGGGGAAGTTAGATAGAGAGATTTTTCTTATATTATCATTTTCTATTGTGCAATAATTTTAATAATAATTTTGATGAAAGAGAAAATTAGCAACACGAACAACAACAACAACAACAACAATAACAGTAAACTAAAAATTCTATTTAGTAAAATATAAAGTAATCTGTCTGGAAGAGCAAACAAATATAATGCGAATAATAATTAAACGATTATTGCAACTAATCATCACATAAACAGAAGAATTAAATTGTGCGCCTAATTCATTGAGATCGACTGTAAGATAAACTATGAAATCAATCAGAATAAGAAGTTAATTAAACTTAAAAGATATTTATAGTCGTAAGAAGCTACAACTTGAAATTCATGTTGTCCAAATTATGTATTATATAATTTATATGTCAGATGGCAAACTTCCTTTAGATAGATTTTGATTTAATAAAATGCCAAATATTATTATACAAGTCACCAAGAATTTCTAGTACTGGAAAAATTTTACTTAAAGATCATACTTGAAGATTTTTATTTAAAAAATATTTTAAGGAATGTCAGTTACTGATATTTATGTATTGGATTTAAAGAAAAAATTAAGTACTAGGTAATTAAATTAAGTAATTAATTCATTAAATTAAGTACTTACTAATTAAGTACTTAAATATTAAAATTAAATACTTAGACGCAAAAATTACAACAAACATCACAACACATGTATTGGATTTAAAGAAAAAATTATGTACTTAAGTACATGATACTTAAATATTAAAATTAAATACTTAGGCGAAAACATTACAACACGCACCAGAACACATGTATTAGATTTATTGAAAATATTAAGTACTTAAGTACATGATACTTAAATATAAAATTAAATACTTAGGCTCAAAAATTACAACACAATGTACTATTGATAATTCTAACTATCAAATTATTGAGTATTAAAGAATTAATAATATTAAGTGGAGATAAGTATTTATAAAAATTAGTTTCATCTAATGCATTGTAATTGAGGTATGTATAAATAGTAATTTATTGAAAATTTTCAAAATTTACATTTAGCATAGATTTAGATGAAATTTAGATTGTTGTATTCTATTTACATACAATTCTCATTTTCTAAATAATTTTCTAAGTAAAATAAATTGATAATGAAGGAAATATTTAGGCATAAATCAATAAATCTTTGCCGATGTTTTTATCTACGATACGAAATCAAATATTTTGATTATTTTATAAAAGTACAATTGACGTTTATGCTTGCTCTTGTTATTGCATTGACAGTTGTAGAGGAATATGCTCATCTTAAGCAAAATCTGTTGTGCAAAATGTGAATGCTTTATTAACTTATGCAAGTTAGCAACTTTATACGTAGAAACTTATCTAACTGAATTTAAGAATACTTCGTTAATACATACCAAGATAAGTGGGTTGATTGTTGGCGAATTCTAGGATAAAGTTTGCGACCATATTTTACCTTTTCTTCAAATTATGCTTAATGTTAAATTTAGCATGAAAATATTATTAAAAGGATTAATTTACAATTGATCAAGTTTCATTGATGTGGAATATAAAAATATCTTTCACTTTCCACTTATAATAATCCATTCTATTTTTATTATCGAATTATATATTTTAAAGTAAATTTAGAATTTACTAACCAAAATGACTTTTTCCAAACTATTTACCTGTAACTCTAAACTTTACTTTACTTTCTCATTTCATATTACTCGTTATAAATTTTTTTTTTTGCAAAGCATGTAATCGATTGATATCTATTTCCCATATGTGAAAAGGAAATCTCGAAATTATACTCAACAAATAAGAATTAGTTTGTTGTTGTTGTTAATATTATTTTTTTTTACTAGGCCTGTTTTCATTTTCTTACACTTTATTACTTTGTTTCACTTATGTCTCAAATTACTTAATTTAATAATTAAAACATTGGTAATCGGTAGCTGCTTCCATTAACCCTTACGTTGTACTGCGTCCATTGTCCATGAATCATATCATTAATGGTCATGTTAAACTACATAAAGCTCTACTTTTCAACTTTAAAGACTCTTAGTCAGTTTGAATAATTACTAATTACTTAACAATGTACTTGGCATTACTAAATAACTACTACTTAGTCACATAGAATTATAATTGTTAATTACTTAATAATTAGTTTTAATTAATAATTAATTTTATTAATTAATTACTCATAAATTTTAATATAATAACTACTTATTTCTAATTATGAATTATTTACAATTAAGGTAATCACTAATCATTTATAATTAGTATTTAATTGTAATTACTAATTACATTTAATTTTTTTGGCATTATTTGTTATTAATTATGTATAAATGCTAATACTACTTGCACTTATTAATTATCTGTTATTAATTATGTATTTGCAAGTACTTATAATTACTTATAATTACTTTTCCCTACAAAATGATTACTTTGAATTTTTAATTAGCAAATATTTGGGAATTGACGATCCATTTACAATTACATATGAGCTTCAGCCACAAAATAATAAAATTACAATAAAATATATTCTTTGTAAACTTTATTTAAATTATTATTAATTACTCAGCATTATTGATTACAACTTAATCAAGTGAAACTTTAATTGAATTAAGTTTCTTTAACTTGAGTATTTGATGATTGTTTCATCACACTTTACTTTTTATAATAAGTGCCTATAGAATCTTCTAATGAATTGACTGCCTATGACTTAATTTTTTATTACACATTTTTTTTCCATTGATTTTACATACTGGTTTGTACGTCAAGAATGAAAATGAAATGATAGTGTGCTTATAACTCTGGAAAAAGTTAACATATGTGAACGCTGGTGCAATGAGTTTTATCAATTAAGTATTAATTTTCGATCAAGCTGGGTTTCAAATCCCTTTGTAAAAAGCATCGGTGGTGGCCCATTCTTAAATATTTTGTAACCCTGTTTCTTAAAAAAACATAAATCAATTGGAATTAAATTTGCAACATTTAAATAATATGTTAAAAAAAATTGCTTTGATTTTTCGTCGAAATTATAAATAATTGCAATATATAGATTTTTCTTAAATGTGGCGGCATCTCAAAAATTTTTAATATTTTTAAGATTTTTCTATTTTTTATATTTAATTCAGGTCACTCTTGAGCTAACGAGCTAATGAGCCGGCTCTATTAAAATATCTTCGAAAGTGTGCTTACAACAAGTCCACAGACTGACAGACTGACAGATATCTGAAAACGATTTTAAGACGATAATAATAATAAAATAAATTTCACTTTAATTATCGAGCATAAAACATTAACGTACTTTAAAGTAAATCTTCGTAAATATAATTCATCATAAAATATTCATCTTCAGTACTTAAGAATCAAAAAGTTATTGTAAACATTTATTTAATGTGATTTGTCAACTGTACTAAACTATAATCACAATATCATCCATAATATGATCCGTCTTATTTGAAATACTACGCTTAATGTTAATGAAAATTTGATTGGACAGAGAGAAAAAGAAGAGACTCAAGCTGTAATAAGAATACTAAAAGCTAGCTTAAGCTATTGAAATGAGAAATTTTGTGAAAATAGTTTATGAAATATTTACAGTACATTGCAAATGGTAATAATGAAGTATAGTGATATATAAATTTATGCACATCCATAGAAAAAAATTCAAAGGAAACCATGAAACGAATAATGACGAAAATATAAATTGCAAATGTCGTCTCAAAGGGCAGCAACATATATACGTAGGGTGCTAGTAAGTAAGTGAGAGAGTGAATGAGACAGTTAGAAATTTAGATATATACATTAAATATATAAGGAAATACATACACAAATACATATCACATATATTTACATTCGGTCCGCTTATACTTTTTATTGAAATTACATTTTGAGTTCTAGAAACAAACAAAAAAATAAAACAATATATATATACATGTGTATATAGATGTATGTATACATGTATATGTACATGTATATGTTTATATGCTTATAAATCAACCATCAGTCAATAATATGGGACTCTTTTTGTCTATGGCTCTCTCGATATATTTGGCGTCTGCTTCTCTACATTTCACCCGCACTTTGACTAACAAAAAAATCTACTTAAAATTCAACAAAAAAAAAAAAAGAGGAGCAAAAACAGCCCAAAACATAAATTACAATACAGCAAACAGAATAACAAAAATAATAAAACTTTCCATTCGTGTTTTCTAGAATAAAAAATAGAAAAGTGATTAAATATTTTACAAATCTTTTTACAAGGCTTACTAAATTTGACTAATTGAATTGATTTGAATTGAAATTAGAAAATTAGCGAAAATTTTAATAAAACAATTCTGTCAATCGATTTACGGCATATTGCATATCTAATTTATAATAAGAATGTTGAATATAATCAACAATCTAAATCATCGAATTTTACTTGGTCTCGTTTTGAATGGAGTATCTTAACAATTTTAGTGCGTATTTTGAATTTCTTTTCAAAATTTATTGTTACAACAAACAAGTGTATGCAATTTAGAAGCCTTTGTTCCTAAAAGCTCCTCGCCTTAAATTGTATACAATGCTAATTATGGAAAACCAGCATATGCCGATGAATGAGAATATCAGAAGAGATGGGGAGATAAATTACAAAAAAAAAAAGAAAAGAAAAGACAACTCAATTTTGAAAAATTTTGAGTACTCCCTAGCCAGGTCTTACAGTAAACTTCATGGCAATGGACTAGTTTCTACCAGTGATTACACATTGAGAATTTAACGATAAATATTCAATAGTTTTTTTTTTTATAACTTACATAACTTTAGATTCCATATTGGGTATTACTTTTGGCAGTTTCCTTTAATTTTTTTTGTGAATATTTCAGTACGGGAGTAAAAAAAAAACAGCTCTTTGTTTCTGGCGAACTTAAGCTTGTTATCTTCTATTGATAATCTTTAATATACATCGACAAGTGGTTAAGCAGACTAATCGAGAAATATTATTAGATTGATTTAGAATTTATTGTCAATCAAGAATATTTATATTTTAAACGGTCTGCGAAATTGTGTACAAAACGATTGTAATCTAAAACTTTGTGTAAGGAATTAAAAATTTGCAACTTATACGAGAAAGACAGTGGAAGCGAATCAAAATATAAATAATTGGTTCGGTTGTTTTGTATGTGCATAGTCCAGTGTACAAAGCATTGTTATTTAATTGGGGAGTAAAAATTTAATGTCTGTAAAGAGTACTAAACTAATCAGCATGTTTGCTCTTTACTCTTCTCCATATAATTTTTCTTATTACTCGTATTCTTCGGCTACTTCAATATCTCTTTTTCTCTTACTCCTCGGTTTATTCTACTTTTTTTTCATATTAATGCATAGAAGAGAGTAAAGCTTTGTGCTTAAGTATTTTTCACAATTCTTCATATACTTGTATTTTGCGTTCATGTTTGTATGTGTATGTCATGTAAATATATAAGATTGTTTATGACATTTTATTTTGAGTGTTCGTTGTTATAAAGCGAAAAACGAAACCAAAAAAATGAAAAAAAAACCACGTACGTAAGCAAGTAAGCAAGCAGGCAAGCAGTAAGCAAGTAAACAGGAAGACAGGCAGCAAGCAGCAAGCAGCAAGCAGCAAGCAGTAAGCAGTAGGCATGCACAAAGTACAAGGTCATTGAACTTGGCCTAACATAATTTCGGTTATCGTAGGTTATGACTAAAGCACAAAATATAAACACACAACAAACCCAACAAATGAGTTTGACTGTAAAAAAAAGCCTGCACAAAGAATTTTGTCAATAAAAATTTTTTTGTATACATAAACATAAACATAAACATAAATATAAACATACACATACATATATATTTATATATATATATATATATATTTGTATATATGCAAAGATATTAAATGATTATGGTAAAATGTCTCTCTAACGCTTGGGCGATTAATTTAATGAATGTTTATAGATACATATAATCGTAATGTTATTGATGGTGAAGGCAGAAGAGAAGCGATACAAAAAAATACAAAAAATAATAATAATAAACGAAAATTATAATGACAATAACAACAAGAACCAAAAAAGAAAAAGGAAATAAATAAGAATATTATATTTGGTTGAGTTTAAATTTTTGATACTCACCATCCAGACCCCATGATATTTAGGCCTCCTACAGTTTTTCAGTAGTACAGAAAACAGAAAAAAAAATGAAAATTTGTTTAAAAAAACTAAGGTGTTCTCAGTTTAGATTGCCCTGTGGGCTTGTCCTTCAACCGATTATACCCATTTTTAATACCACAAATACAACAACACATGAAAGGACAGTTATTTCTAAATCGATTTAGAAAATGATGCTAAACAAAAATATAAATACTTTGTAAGAATTTTGAAGTTTTCTTTTGACTGTTACCTAAATGTAATGACAAAATGAATATAGCTCAATTTTTGGATGGTTGGTATAACAAAAAAAGCAAAAAGAAAAAAAAACTTTATGGTATTTTAGTAACATAAAAATTGTTAGCCTCTAGCGGCCATGTTTACCCACAAAATGAATAATTTACATATTTAATGTGAAATGATTAGTTGAAAAATGGAAAAAAAAAAGGAAAATCCAGTGAAATCCAATGAAAACAAAAACAAAATTTGTCATATAGTTGAGTGTGTACGCATTCAAGAGTATAAAACAGTAATAACCATCATAATCAAAATATTCTTAAATGGAAAATAAAAAGGAACAAATAACAATGCGGTTATTTCTTTCGAATTTAAACCAAAAGTCTAAAATTTAAATAATTTATTTTGAAAAATTAAGAATTTTTTAATTTCATTTTAATAGACGACTCAATAAAATTTGAATTTCATTTAAAATGTATAGAAATATAGCACAGAAAAAAGTATAAAATTTTTTTTTTTTAGATGTAAATGAAGGAAATAAAAAAATCAAATTTTAATGGAGGCCCATGAAAATATGGCCCATCATTTCTTAGACGACAAGTGTAATCAAATGTTAGAGGCTTTTCTAGAAAAATTCTTTTTTTTTTTTTTTTTAAAGCAAATTTATCACAACGGATTTGTACAGTTATTCAAAAAGAAGCATTTTATGAAATTCATTTAACTCATAAAAATTATTTTCATTGTGGTATCGAGCATTTTATGATTTGTAATTCCATTGATTCCATTGTACTTTTGTTGATGATTTAAAGGCACTGTAAAAATTTGCAAGCAAAAACTTAAAAATAATTTTACAATGAAATTATTGTTAATGATTTAAAAAAAAAAAATAATGTAGCAACTTTTGCCTCTTCAAATGGGAACACATCTGATATTTTTTAATATAATTTTTTAATGAAATTCTCAAGCTTAATTTCTATAGAAATTTAGCTTGAGAACTACAAAAGTTTAAATTGAAATCAATGAAGTTTAAATTAAAATGAATATCGATAGCGTTTGCTAATTAAAAAAATTTAATTCATGGTTTTGTGATTAATTTTACAAATCGTAATTTTCAAGAAATTGTATTTTATTTTATTTTACTTTATTTTATTATTTAGTAAGTGGACAGAAACAATTTTTATATTAAAAGTAGAAAAGGAATTTGTTAACGCACTTTCAAAATAGCGTCTTAATTTGGATAAAAAAAAATCGATTTGCAACTTATTAAAACCTGGACAATTTTGTTTATATTTTAGAAAAACTTGGATCGATATGCAACGTGTCCAAACTTGGGGAAATTTTGGTGCAGATTGAAACATGAATCATGAAGCATGAAAATTTATTTCTTGGACTGATGTGCAACGTGTCCAAACTTATGAAAATTTTGGTGCAAATTGAAGCACTTTTTTTTAAACTTAATTCATATAAGAGAATTTTGAAATTCTTCAAAAATTAGCTCTTTACATTTGTGCGATTTCTTTTAAAGTTAAGGCATGGGACATTTAATATGCGACCTCTAACAACTTTTATTA
Source organism: Melophagus ovinus (assembly GCA_023089585.1). NCBI lineage: Eukaryota > Metazoa > Arthropoda > Insecta > Diptera > Hippoboscidae > Melophagus > Melophagus ovinus. The sequence goes on from JAKKIB010000253.1 coordinate 4,998,875, forward strand.
GAAATTCTTTGCCTTCCAAATTCATAGAAAAATTTTTTATTAAACAAGAAAGTAAAAACAATTTTTTATTTATATTTCTGAAAATTGGAGTTAAAATTTTTATTTAATTTTTTTTTAAATTATAATTTTCTATTTGTAAAATTGCTCTCTACAATTTTGACTTTTAAATTCCCCTCAAATTCCTAAGAATATCAAATAAGTTCCTTAATTTTTGTACCACTGAACTTTTTGAAGCAATTTTTTTTTTGCCTTTTACTTGGAATCACTTTCTGTTTTTTTTTTTTTTTTTTTTGAGTTAAGACATTGACCTCATTTTTCGTCCTTCTGTTTTTTGCTTTGCTTTTCAACATTATAAACTAAGGCAGTAGTGATTTTCAAATTTATTATCATGTGATTGTTTCAATTTTTTTCTGCTGTTACTTTTGCTTTCAAATAAATTTAAATATCACAAAACTCTACAACATAGAAATGATTGTGTTATAAATGACAAAAAAAAAAAAAGCGTAAAAATAAAATGAAAATGAAAATGAAAATGAGAATGAAATGATCACGTACACGCGAGATGGTTGCATCAAAGATCATGCCACATGCTACATGCCACATGCTACATGCCGCTACACAAACACACTCCAACATTTATCCATATACATGCCCATAGACTTTTACTTATTGTTTAATAAAAGTTTCACAATTTTAATACAAAAACGTGGCCATTTCATGGCATTCAACATTTTATATCTCGCATAAAATGTAAAAATGTAGAAATACCTTGAAAATGTTCATGTGTCTGCTTCTCGTGTTTGCTTGTTTGTTTGTGCTTGTTTAATGTTGAATTTATTGTGCCATATGGTTATACAAAGTTGGAAGGCATATGTGGCAGTAATAGCTGTAACAAGCCAATCATCTCACCACTCCCTCCCACCACCACACCAACCAACATTAATGTATATTATATTACGCCTTCTTTCTTCTCATTTATCCATCTTGCCATATATCTCTTACTTTTTTTTTTATAAAGGCCCATGGATGCAGGCAGCCAAATAGATGCACACTCACACGAATAGACAAATAGACAGATGTATAAATAAATGAACAGGTAAGTTAGCCAAAAACGATCAGCTAGTTGGCCAGTTGGCCAGTTGGCCAGTTGGCCAGTTGGCGAGTTAGCCTTTTACTTAGTTATTTAGATGGTTGGCTGGTTGATTCGCTGACTGGTTGGCCGGCTGGTTGATTGGTTGGTTAGTTAATTGAGTTTATTTAATATCCTCTTTATCTTCATTTGCTTAATAGAACTATTTGTACGTCTATCAGTCTGTCCGTTTATCTATATCTCTATTAGATTGCCTGTCTGACTATCTGTCTGTCCATTCGTCCTCATGTTTTATATTTTATTTCAGCTCTGCTTGTTCTGTTGAATTTTCCGTTTTTCTTCTTACTGACTGATGCTTTTGCCGATGTTATTTTCTATTATTGCCAACAAAAATAATAGTAACAACAACAATAATAGCAGCAACAGTTAGCAGTTAGGTGTAGTCATGTTGCAGTTACAAAAGATGCATATGGTTTTTTTCTGTTAATTTTTATAGATATATATTTGTAGATTTTTTCTTCTTATTCTTCTTCTTCTTCTTCTTCTTTTGAAGCAAGTGAAGTGAATGTTTGCATTAGGCGCACCGGTTACATGTGGATTTTCTTGTTTATTTCTATTTAATTTAATGGTTGTGCAAATGCCATTGCCATTGTCATTTTTATTCTTCTTCTTATTGTTCTTTATGCTGTTCCTATTGTTATTGTTGTTGTTTGTTGTTGTTGTTGCTATTGTGCCGGTGTCTATTACTTATATTTTATTTTTAGTAGGTAAAGGAAATAAAAAAAATATATAAAAGATATTTTCACTGGCTGCTGACGTTAAGCCATTTGTGTTATTGCTGTTGTTGTTGTTGCTGTTGTTATATTGTCTATGATATTATTAGCATTAATGTTGCTATTATTGTTATTGCTAATGTTAGCTCTTTACTTTTGCCTTTTAACAACAACAAGAGTAGCTACAAAGCAAAACAGCACCAGCAACTGTTGCAGCAGCCGATCTAATAGTAACAATTGTTAACAATAATAAAGGAAGCAATATATATATATATTTTTTTATATGCATAAAGAAAAAAAAAAGTGCTAAAATACAAAATAATAAAAAAAAAGTAAAGTCAGTGGGTCAACGGGATATGTGTCACCATTGGCATGAAAATGTAATTCATTCATTCATACTTTAAGAAAATTTCCTGTAATGCCCAACATGTATCACCTTAAATTTATCAATTATAATAAGTATTATCTTTAAATATATAAAACTTGTTATATTTATTTGTCCATGTAAATTTATATAAAGTTAAGAAATTTTGCTCATAAATTACGCTTAGACAGGAAACATTTACAAATGTACGTACATGCTTATCTTAAGGCCATTAATATCTCTACCGATTCTTGATGTATAAATTACAAACAAACATTCATATTTACATATATATATATATATATATATATATATATAAATATATATGTAAATATTTATATATTTATGTTAATTAATAAATTTCATAAAGGAAGAAAATAAATCAAAATTTTTGTAAAGCAGTTAACGTCAATTATTTCAATTAAATGTATTTCCCATTATTTCACCTAAACTTTTGTTAGAAACATTCAAATTAAATGTTTTTTAAATGTGTTTAGTGAAAGATTTTTAAAAAAATATGCAAATAATATAATTCGCAAGATCGATTCTTAAATAGACAACTTTATTCTGATTAATGCTCCTTCAAATGGAAAGTAAATTTTTTTAAAGGGAAAAAAATGAAAACTAATAAATTTTGAACGATTTGAATAAATTCGTTGTAGTTGAGATGGTTTAAAAAATATGCCAATCTATACCAAACTTTTCTGACAACCTTCTATGATCTGTTTAATAAATACTCTCAATCGATTTTCATTAAAAATATTTAAAATTGCATATTTTTTCTTATACATCAAACTTTCTTAAAAATGTTGCGTTAAACTTAAAAATACCCGATTTGTACCACTTTTAGAAACTTAACTTCGAGACAAAATTCACTCTAACCCAAGAAAGATTTTCTTCGAAAAATATGCAAAATTTTAAATGTTTTCCATATGAGTACTTATTTTAAAATTAAAGCGTTTTTCGAAGTGTGATTCAATTTTATCAAATTAATTCAAACATTGAACTTAAATTGAAAAATATAAAGTTTTGATACATTACAAATCATCCAAAGTTACATTCAGTGTAATCTATTTTAGGGTACAGTTGAGTTAGTGTTTTACATGCATACCTGCCTGGAAGGCTCAAATGCATGGTATAAACATACTTATGATCGCTGGCGTTGGTAGACACGTCACATCAGGTGCATGCCACCGTCCCGACTAGCTTCCAATTTAAAGCCACTATTGCACCTCATATAGTTAGCTTAATCCTTGGTGTAAGGATTCAGGGCCTTCTTAAAACCCCTAGGCTTAGATTAGATTAGCCCGATAAGCCCACCCAGCTAGCCATTTTATTCGGGAAATGGCACCCTGCTTGACAAAATTATAATAGTGGTATAAACATAATAGGTCGAGCTACGCCCGCGACATGGGCACCACAGCCCCCACGAAGCCAACTCCAACATCACCACATGGGCAAATATGAAACTGGTGACGCTTAGACAGCCAAAATATTTAAAAAAAAATAACAGAAATGGCCTTTAACTTCCAAAAAAAATTTTTTTTATCCAAATAGTACTTTCTTTATCAAGAAATGTCTAACTATTTTCAGCGAATCATTTCCTTGATTTTTATGCAAATTCATGTTCTAAGAAGATTTCAACATAATTTCACAATAGGCGCTTTAAAATTATGGCGCCACAAGGACATCTCTTACTCAAATGCTCAACTAGACTTCTAGATTTTTTTTTCTTCTAGATTTTGCAACTTTTGAAAATGTTTGTATTTAGTTTAGACTGGAAGACAATTGTGATCACAGATCTGATCAAAGACCTGGAGCTAGGACTAGAACTAAAACTTTGGGCACTTCAGGCAACGTCCTACAAATGACTTTTTATCAATAACACCACGGATATTATTTATTTTAGATTAATGTCAATATTAAAAATTTTAGCAAATTGTTCAATTTTTCATCCCTTATTTGGCCCACAATAAGACTACCAAAATAATAATAAAAAATAAGGGCAAAAAAAAAAAAGAAAACGATGGAAAACATAAAATCAAAACATTTAATTTTATAAAATGAAATAAAATAAAGTTAAAAATTATTTTTTATGTCATTCAACTTTGTGTCTACTTAAAATCCACATTATATGTCACTTGAACACGTCATCCACAAACGTTTCACGTATATTCCACCTCTTCACTTCCCATCACCAAAACAAAAACAAAAAGAAAACCAAATTAAAAATACATAAAAATTCAAGCAAATAAGTTGATTAAATTCAGTTAAAGGGAAATTTTTAGGAAGCAACATTTGGATGCTGAACAGATGGTATCAAAATTTTTAATTAAATTTAAGTTTAACAAAATTGAAAGAATTGAAAATTCAATTTTCATGTTACATGATTTTAAGTAGGCGTGGCTCATTCTTACATACACATTTTACAGCTACATTTTTGGATATTTGACATTATTTGAAAACTAAAGATTTATTGATTGATCTACTTCAGATTGTATTGTGGGCGTGTCACTTAAAAAATTTAAGCCACTTTCATAAACAACAAGCTAGAATAATTAAGAATTAATACAAGAATGAATACAATCATCTAGACTTTTTGAGATATTTTCCTTGTTATTTTTTGAGTGCTTCATGAGTTTTACAAATCTCTTAACAAATTGAACATAACTTTTAAATGTCTGGGATAGTAAGTATAGACTTAGGAAAATATATCACTGACTCTCTCTCTCTCTCTCTCTCTCTCTGTGTGTGTGTAATAATAACAACAATAGCAACAAGAAATCATCAATTGATAAGAGGTGAAGCTAAAAAATTAAAAAAAAGTAAAATAAAATATTAACAACACAGAAAAAATATTCAGCAGCAAAGAATACGGCACATATACATATGAAAATACACACAAATATATAAATGGGCGTATGTAAATGTATGTATGTGGGTGAATCATATCCACAGGTACTTTAGGCAACAAAAAAAAAAAAAAAAAAGAACGGCAGACATAAAGCCAAGAAAAAAAAAAAAGGAAGAGAATTGACAAAAATTTTTAGTGAAATGTACGAGAAAAATACCAGAAAAGAAAAGGCAAATAAAAAAAGATTGCAAGGGAGACAAAAAATCAGACAGGTAAAGGAAAATGTTTGTAAAACTTTACTATACAAATAGACAGACAGACAGACAGACAGACAGATACATACGTATATATAAATATATAACTAAATGTCGACAATTTTCATGTGTAACATAGAAAACAAATACAAAGTAAAAGTTATCACGTTCAAACAGCAAAAAAAAAATGTAACCCCAACAGACTTACAAAAACAGAAACAAAAAAAAAACATAACAAAAAAACAACAACAGAAAAAAAGATGATAAAAAAGATAAAAAAAAAAAGAATGAGAAAATAAAAAAAGAGAAACACGCACAACTTGATAAAATTTAGATGTTTATATGCATTTGTTTATGTAGATAAATATTTGTCCATGCAAGTTTGTATGCAAGCAACATTTTTGTGTTTTGACTTGATGAACAAGTGAAAAAAAAGAGATACAACACGTGAGAGAGTAAAATAGAAATTGAAATTGCGGCAGAATTTTAACGATGGCGACGGAGACGCAAACGAAGAGAGCTGGCAGTGATAGAGTTGTGGTGTTTTGATGGAAATGGCACTTTTATGGCATAGAAGTAAAGTAAAAATGTGAAATAAAACTTCAAAAAAATAAAAAATAAAAAATAAAAAAACCATCGCAGTAACAATAGCAACAACTGTATATAAGATTATTCAATAATAATAACTACTACAAACGCATAAAACACATCACGTACAAATTTGTAAATGTTTTTGCCATACACAAAGACATTTGAGAATGAGCATGAAAATGAAAAACGCTTACGATTCAATAACTTTTGGAACGTGATATTTTTTTTTTTTATATTTCTACATGTCTGTCTATACATTTAAGGGTACGTGTGCGTGCGTACTCATATATGTATTTACGTATGTATGTATATGTATGTATGTATGTATGTATGTATGTATGTATGTATGTATGTATAGTATGTATGTATGTGTGTGTGTGTGTGTGTGTGTGTGTGTGTGTGTGTGTGTGTGTGTGTGTGTGTGTGTGTGTGTGTGTGTGTGTGTGTGTGTGTGTGTGTGTATTAATAAGTTTATGCGAGTATGCGTCAAATAAGTCTCCAATCGGGTTAATGTCCTCCAAAACATTTTGTAACACGAAGTTAAACTTGAATAGAACGCAAAACTAAACAAACAAAAAAAAAAAAATTAAGAAAATAAAAACACCGAGAGAAAATAGACAAAGAAAAGAAAAAACAAAAAAAAAACGTTACAAATTTGGCTTCATAGAATTATGGATGAAGAGAAGGACTGAATGAGTGGGTGCTTGTATTCTATTAGGCATAAGAACAACAATAACAATAGCTATAGAAATAGCAGCAGTAACAACAATAACAACAATAACAACAAATAAAATAAACAGCAGCAATAGCAAGCATAATTATTTTATAAAAAAATATTAAAAGAAAAGTAGTAAGAAAATCTCTTACTACTTTACACTGGAATGTGTCCAATATGCTTCTTACGATAATCATGATGATAATGATAATAATAATAATATATGATGACGATGAAACTTTATTATTAACACATCAATTTAGTGAGTGTTTAGTTGAGATAAAAGCAGCACAAAAAAAAAAAACGGGAACAAAAGAGAGTAAGAAAACGCAAAAAAAAGTTATACACAAAATTTCACAAAACATAATTATGATCATAATCAAATGATGATAATAATCATGATGATGGTAATAAATTGATGAGTAAATGTTGAACGTTTTATAGGGTGACCAACAACATTACACAGAGAGCAAGAGATAAGAGAAAAATGATGAGAGAGAAAAAGAATGAAATATAGTGAGAGAAATTAGAAGTAGAACCGATTGAGAAAATAATAAAAAGTAAAAGGAAACTTTTCTTATTCTTATATTTATTTTTCTTCTTATTTTTTTTTTGTGTAGTTGTCTTTTCTTTTATTTTCGTTCAAAACGATACTTTTGACAATGAAGTCACATCATATAAATACAATAACAAATATCATAACACTTCTCAACATAAACGTTTGACGCTTCCGCAATAACAATTACTACCTCTGCAACGTCTGCAACGTCTGCAACGTCTACAACGAAACATTTACCAAATTGTACATTAAATATTTATTATTTATTAAATAAACAAGCATAACAATTTATGCACTGGCCAATAGATTTTAGAAAAAGAAATTTCCATAAGTGTAAAATAAAATTTTAGATTTATGTAAAACTTCAAATTTTTTACATATTCATTTGACACTTTTTAAATTTATTACATGCTAAATATTTTATATAGATATTTTTCAATAAATATCCCGAAAAATTTGAAATGAATTTATACTTTACTTTATATCGTTCAACTCATTAGAATTGTATTCTGATTTATATGTATGTAAGTCCGTCCGCCCAAGGTTACACTTAATAATTATGAATGTTGTCATTTTGAGGCATTGTATATAAATTAAGCTGAAATCAGTTGATATTGTGAATGATTCAATGAAATTTTTAACAATTTTAAAAATTTTTTAACGAAATATGTAAAAGATATATTTTGTGATATATAAAATTAAGTGTGTGCGATTCTGACTAGATACATCCATTTTCTTTTCATATAAATCTAACTTATTACGCTTATTTAAGTCACTAATTTTTAGACATTTTCAGAAATTTTCATATTTAAAGCTTGAGCTACATAGACGTAGCTCAAGCTGAAAGTGGACACGTTTGAAAGGCGTTATTTCTAAATTATTTGTACAACCATTTGCTATCTAAGGCCATAATTTTGAATAAGCAGTTACGTAGAAAAGTTTAGCGTTATTTGGGTTAAGTTGCTCCAAAAAACTTAGTCCATTTTTTGATCTAGGTTTTCATTTGTTCTAAAGAAATTGAAATTTTTAAATTATTTTGAAAAAGACTTGACGCAAGCGGCTCCAATACCATACATATTTTTTTAAAAAACTTCTGGCACGTATAAGTATCATAATTTTTTAAAAATTTGTTACATGATTTGTACGGCACTAGAGGTAATGTAGAATCCTTTAGAACTACATGGATTCACTTTGAAAATTAATATCCTTAAAATGGACTTTTTATAAAAGATTTATCATTTTTTTTTTAATACAAACATTCCTTGTTTTTTTTTTTTATATTGAAAATCTGACTCGGCTGGCCGCCATAATCTTATCTGATTTTTCTTTTATAGTTCTGCTCTTTTTGCCCCACCACTATTTTATGTTTTTCATCTCTTTCAAAGTATGAATTCCCTTTTCACAAAAAAAAAAAAAAAACAAACAAAAACAAAAACAAAAATAATCCATTGCAGCGCTAATTTGAATAATTATAATAAGAAATTTATGAAAATTTTCCACGAAAACTTTAGAATAATTCCATGTAGTCCAAAAATTTACTACAACTTTATTTGTACACGTTTTACTTTCATGCATTTTCTTTCTACATTAAATTGGATTTATTGGGGATTTATAATGAAAATTTGCTAACTTTAGACAAATGCACTGGTCTCTTCAAATAATACAAGAAATTATCATCTTTCGAAATTGCATATTTTTTTTGTGTTCAAATTAATGCGAGAAACTTTTTAAAGAGAATTTGAATTAATTATTTGAGAAATAAACCATTTCGAATCCAATAATTTTTATTCTTTTTTGTTAACATTTTGATTTGGATATTTTAAGAGTTATGTGAAGGGCATTCATTGGCTGAAGCAGATCGCCAACATTTTCATATTTACCTTCTTACATATTTGTATATTTTATTTATTGTTATATCATTATTGCAATTAAATTGTAAACTTTAAATGAATTATCATGAAAGATAAAAATTTATCAACAATAAAAGATAACAGAAATTTCAAAGCATACAAAAGAGTATAAACAGCATTTATATACTTAATTGATAAAAATTTTATGTTAAGAATTAAGGCCGGTTAACTATCATATAACAATACAATACAATTCAAATTCAAACTCAAACTCAAACTCAAACACACACACACACACACACACACACACACACACAGAGAGAGAGAGACATATAAATTTAAAAATGAAACATTTAAAATGTAAATAAAGAAAAATTGGAAGAAAAAAAAAAAAATTGAGAGAGAAATGGGAAAAATGCAAAGGCATACAAAAAAGTGTGCGTTATTATGATACGAGATTGTCATATCAGCTTTTTGCTTGCTTTGAAATGCTTTGACTTACTGAATACCATCATTGTTGTGGTAGACTATGGTCTGTATATATTTAACACACTTGACTCTGCTAGAACGCGAAATAACAAACTTCGTTTACGTTCTAGGGCAAACAAATTAAATGAATTTGTGCAGTGTTGCATTTATAACGTTCTGTCAATTAAATTTATATTGTTTTTTCTAATACAATTTAAATGGCAACTCATTTAATGGCTATCAATACAAAATCTCTATAAGATCATGTCTAAATAACTATATGAAATATGTCGATACTTTTATATTAGAAAATTACACTTTATATAGAAAACGTGTTATAGTAGCACCGTGCTTTAACAGAGTTGAATACAATAAGTTCATTATAACATAAGCGATGTATGTGTCAGTAAGCAGGCAAGAGAAAAGCCAAAATGATTACAATGATATGGGAATACTTTTTAAGTAATAATAACAAACCCAATGCCCTACAAAAGTTATTAATCAAATTTTATCATAAAAAATTTTCTCTTACCTTTAAAAAGGTCTTGAAGATAAGAATTTTACATGGAATCCCCTTTGAGGCTGCATAAACTTGACTTGGCAACATACTTTTCAATTAATTTATCCGTTCATTCATCTTTCTGCTCTTAATTTAATGTATTTTCAAGATTCTTTTATGGAATTTGACGTAGTGTATTGCGTGATAGTAATGCTCATGAAAATTGGCAACAGTGCATTTCATGTAAAGGACTATTTATATGAATTTTTAGATCTAATTGATTTTGATATACTTGATTGTAAAACAATCAATACATAAATTAGACCAGATTGATCCTTTTTTAAAAATTATTATTTTTAAAAATTACAACCTTTTAAAATTTTTAAATTTGTATTAATACTAAGCGAATTAATTTTAACTCTAACTGATTTCATATTCAAAATTTGAAAATTGCATTTTGAAAGAAGGGAAGCAACTTATTTCTGTACATACAAAAATCATAAAATAATCGACTTTAGCTAGATTTATATTCTTTGCATTACTTGACAAATCCATTAAGTTTATTTATAAGCGAGAATTATTTGTTCTCAAAAAAATAGTCTATAAAAAATCGGATGGAATATTTTCAAGATCACTTAAGTTGATTCAAATTTTTGGGAGTTTTATAATTTAAAAAAATGGGACAATTTAACAAAAAAAAAAAAAAACAATTTATACCTTCAAATCTAAGCTCTTCAGTTAAAGAAAAAAAAAATTCAAATTTGTTTGTAAAAATTTCGTTCGTATTAGATTTTAGATGTCTCTTAAACGTCCGTTTAACATTAAAAAAAAAAACTTATTCTTTTTTTAAAAGAATTTACAAAATTTTGCTTTAAGTAAATTTCCAATATTTTGCTGTTTCAAATTGTATAATTATTTTCAAATTTTTAACTTAATTTTTGCAGAAATTTTAATTTTCGCCTAAATTTATTTTTTCTTTTTTCAAAACAAAAAAAAACTAACTTAAAAATTTAATGAACCGAATGTAGAGTATTAATTAATTAAAAAAAAAAAAGAAATAAAAAAATAAGAAGAAAAGAATTCCATTTGGAGTGCATTCAACTTGAAAGTTTTAGAAAAAATATTTTTTTAATCATTAAACGCAATTTTTTCTTTTTTAGTGAACAGTGAAAAAAAGCAACAAGAGAAAACAAAAATTATCATGTCGCATATCAATACACAAACACATACACATACATATACAAGCACATACACAAAATTAGTACAATGAAGCACGAATGTTTGTATGCGTAACTAAAGTAACGGGCAAATAAACTTTACATTTTAAATGAATCGTAAATAATTTTATATTTTCAGATCATACATTGACACATACATGCATACACACGCACACATATACGCAACATAAACAACATGCACAACATACAAAGGCACAAATATAGAGATATTTAGTTTTTCAATTTAATTGATTTTTTTTTCTGCTTCTTTCTTTTGCTTTCGATCTTATTCTTTTTCTTCTTTTTATTGTTCTTGTTGTTGTTGTTATTATTATTATTATTATTATTATTATTATTATTATTATTATTATTATTATTATTATTATTGTTGTTGTTGTTGTTGTTGTTGTTGCATTTGCTCTTATTTTACACACAATACGCACAATTCACGTTGCAACATTTTCTTGTTCTTATTATACTTTTGATTATTACTTGACGTTGTTTTTGTTGTTGTTGTTGTTGTTTTCATTGTTTTCTATTTATTTATTTATTTATTTATTTATTTGTTCATATTTTTGATAACGAACAGTTACTTGTTTTTATTGTTTTTATTCCATAAGTTTTTGTTGTTGTAATTTTGTTTTTTTTTTTTAATAAGCTTCAATATTTTATTTTTCATTACTATTTTTTTATATTTTTATTATTTTTATTATTATAAATGGCAACAAATACACGGACATACATTTCGTTTATCACCATCAGCACCAGCCTTAATTCTCCGTTTTACAAAATTTTTGCCTTTTTCTTGTTGCTTTACTCGTTTTTGTTTTTTTTTTCTTTTTCTTTTTCTTAAAGTAACTATTATTGTTACTGCTTCTTCTTCATCATCTGCTTCTTCATTTTCTTGTTCTGGTTTTGCTTCTTCTCTCTTCTTGCTTCCGCTACTTTACGAGCTACGTTATATAAAGGTTTTTTTTTAATTCATTTCTTTTTCATTTCTCATTTTTTTCTTTTCTTACAAACTACTTCGTATAAATTAGTGTAAAGAGCACTTTGAGCGACAGATATAAAATTGAGAAAATTTGTTGCTTAACTAAGGAAAAAAAATGAACTGCTGCTTTTTCTTAAAAAAAAAAAAAAAAAAAAAAAAAAAAAAAAAAAACGAAAAAGCTTAGAAATTTCCCGAAGTTTTACTTCATAAATTTACTTCATTCTTCTGTTTTTACCTGCCTCTGATTAACATTTTTTCTTTAGGTTTTTTTATTGGCTTATTTTAAAATTCTACCAAAATAATTTTTGCTCATGGAAATGAAATGAAATCTAAATAAAATTTAATTTTATTTATTGTTTTTTTTTTTTTTGGTTGCTTTGGTTGTTGGTGCTACCTTATTTCATATTGTTGCTGTTAGTTCTATTTGAAAAAAGGTTTATACTGAAAAGTTTATTTATTGTATTTCATCATTTCATTGAAATCATTTTTGATATGAAATTTTCATTGTTCTTCCCATTAATTATAAAACAAAACAAAGAGCAAACAAAATACAGAAGTGCCCAAACAATTTCAAAAATAAAAAAAGAATGTATAAAAAAGCACAAAAAAAATATGAAGAAGTTGTAGGTAAAAAATAACTGTACTTTTAATTTGATTAATAAATCAATTCAATGTAATTTTGCTATACAATAAATTCTCAATATTTATAATCTCTCTTACACATTTTTTTTGTATACATACAAAAAAAAAATAAGAATAACAACAATAACAATAACAATAAGAATAAGAATAAAAAATTTTACATTTTCTTTTTGTTTTTTGTGTACATTTATAAAAATCGAGGTAAATAAACTTAAAGTGCCTTCAACTTTTCATTTCATTTTGTATTTGTTTGTTTTTATTTATTTTTTCTTCTTTCATTGTGTTTTTGTTATATTTTCTTTATTTACTTGTTTGTATTTCTTTCTTTTTTTTTGTTTAAATGAATTTTTTTCTTCTTTCCTTGCATTTACAAAATCGCACAATCGTTTATATTGAGATGACGAAATTTATTTATTAATGTGTATGCCTCTGTGTGTGTGTGTGTGTGTGTGTGTGTGTACGCTTATAGAGTGAAAACAATCAAAACGAAAAATATTTAATAATAAACATTACAAAAAAAATAATAATAATAATCAACAGCAACAACAATAACAACAATAACAACAGCGATGGCAAAAGAAAAAAGTATCGATGCCCAAAAAAAGCGGGGAAAGTGGAAAAATGTAAGAAGAAATATATTAAAATAAATAAATGAGACCAAAGTCCTCCACACACACACACACACACACACACACACACACACACACACACACACACACACACACACACACACACACACACACACACACACACACACACACAACACACTACAAACACCAACAACATTAAAATATGAATTGAGCAAAAAATTATAAAAAAAAAAAATAAAAAAAAAAAAAAAAAAAAAATAAAAAAAAAAAAAAAAAAAATAAAAAATAAATACAAAAATTGAATAAATAAAAATACACAAAGATGTATCAAGAATGGAAAGATGGATGAGATAACGAAAACAAGATGGATGATGGACGAACAAGAAACATCATCATCATCATCATCATCATCATCATCAAATGTAAGTGAAATAAAATGGCTCACGCTTGTTAAAAGTTATTTGTCAAAATAAGACTAATAATAAGCACAAATTATCAAAATAGAAATGGATATGAAAAAAGAACAAGAAAAATAAAGATGAACAATAATAAAATTGATAAATTTTATAAAATGCCAATTTCGATAAATAGAAGAAACGAAATGTTCTAAGCGTTTTTCATTGACGACTCTGAAGCTTCATCATCGCTTCATCATCGCTTCATCATCGCTACATCATCGCTTGTTCTAACTCTCAGTTGTATTATTTAGATTCATGATAATCAGTAGATGCGTTTTAGGAAAATTAATAAATCGAAATATAGGAAAATTTTAAAACAAATTTTAAAATTTCATTTTGTGGATCCACATTTAACAAAATACTATTCGAATTTCGTCGAAGTAGCAATCAAAATTATTATTTGTCTTATTAGTTCGAAATAAGCCAACATTTAGAGATTGGCCCTTTAAATTTGATTCGATCTTGAATCAAAACATTTAACTACATAACAAATTATATGAAAATATTTCAGATAATTTGGTCATACATTCGGAAAATAAATATATTTGTCCATTTAATATAAAGACGGGTAGAAAAAAGGAAAACGACCTAGAAGAGTTTCAAAAATATATTCTCGAAAAATTCAGTATTTATTAAACGAATAAATGAAGAAGTTACTTTAAACTTTTGATGGGCACAGGAACAAACGCCTAAACGTCTTGAAGTCGATTCAGAAAACGACTCCAAAATATTTCTTAGATTGCTGACATGAAAACATTTCTAGTTAATTTTTTATGTAGGGTATAAAAACGTTGAAAATACCTACACATTCTCAGACAATAAACATTTTCACAAATACATACATTTTCTATATGAGAGCAAGCAAATAAGGCAAACAAAAATCCAAGACTATCCCAATAAATAAAAATTTGTGAAATCTCTCTTCGCATTTCATTGTCCGCCAAGCGATGACATTGTAAAGCCAATGTCTTTATATTAACGTGTGAACGTGTGAACGTGTGAACGTGTGAACGTGTGAACGTGTGCATGCATGCGTTATCATGTATGTGTGGCATTTTTCTTTATTTCATTCTTTAATTTTATTTTGCGTTTTATTTTTACGGTGCTACTTTTGATTTCACATTTCCTTTTTCTTGATTTATTATTTTCATTTATTATTTTTATTAATATTATTATTAATATTGTTGTTGTTGTAGTTCTTGTTATTCTTATTGTTTTTTGTTTTTTGTTTTTTATTGTTTAAATTCAATCCATATGGTAAATGTTATTCGGCAAATTTTATTTTATTTTATGCATAATTTTCCTTTGTACGTATAATTTTTTTTTTTATAATGAAAGGCCTTGATTATTCACAAACGAAAGAGATTTTCAATTAAATTTTCATTTCTAAATTGTTTACATTTATGTATGTAGCGTATGAGGGAATGAATGATAATGGAAAAATTCTGATAATGGAGAAGATACTAACAATATCAAAGGGATACAAAGGATAAAAAAGAAAATGAAATAATCATATATATTTACCGTTTTTTTTTTTTTTGATATATATTTCCCTTACAAATGCAAAAATTTCAAAATAAAGAAATAAATAATCCTCCATTTTTACATTGATTCAAAATTTGATTGGATCATGTTCCATGGGAAGGTCTTTACTTTTACGGTTTAAGAGTTCAATTTATTCATTGTGTGGACAGTTAATTTAAATGTCATTTCTAATATCGCCATCTAAATCTGAAAACTCTATTAAACCAGAATTATCAGGGGCTAAATTTCTTAAGAAATGTTACTCTACTAAGCATAATCGCTGCCATCACAAATTTAATTTCATTTGCCAGGTAAAAAATGTTTACTTTTTATAGGGATGGTACAATTCGGTCGTAATTATTTTCAGTGAGATAAGTAAAATAAAATTAATTGATGGACGCTAAGTTTTGAAGAAACATTCTCTTAATTACAGGTACTTGAATTATTCTGAATTATTCATTATGCCAAGCAATTATTTAAATCTTTAAACTTAAGTCCTGCTTAATATCTTAATAAAAATATTAAGCATTTTAAGAACCTAGAGGTATCGAGAATAATTTACAAGGAAATTATGAGAAAAATAAAGGTTATGTAAAATTGCTACCAAAAAAAATTATATAATTTAATTAATAAGTTTTTTTTAGGAATCTTGAAAATGTTTATGTTAAAAGCACTTTTTGGATTTATTAGAAATTATGTTAACTCTTACTGAATTAGTCCATATTTTATGAATGCCTTAATAAGTTAGATTAAGTAACTTTAAACAAAAATATGACGATGCTTTTGAAAGAATTTCTGTTACATATTTTGTTTAAAGAAAAAATCTAAAAATATCTAAAAAAATTTTTTAAAATCTAAAAATCTAATAATTTGATAATAATTTATTGCAAAGCTTATTATAACGATAGTACAATTTTTTAGATTACTTTTTAAAAGAGTGTGCGTTCTTAAAAGTTAAAGAAAACATTTTACATCCAGCTGGAGCCAAATGTCAAATATTCTTCAAATGTCATGTAACATTTAGCGGCTCAGAGGTTGATTTTTTCCAAATTTTAGTTAACACAATATTTATTATGTAATACCAACATTTCAGTTCATGGTAATTTCTGGTGAGTGATCCATTTAAATCGTATAAACCTAAATAATTGTACCCGATTTTATTTTCCAATTTCATTGGAAGCATTGAAAGCAAGGACTTTAACGAATATGGTTAATTTTCATTAGCAAATTTTGTGCTTATAAATATGCTAAACTGCTGCCAAATTTAAACGTGATAACTAAAAATTTGCAATCAAATATTTGGCATAGAGAAAGCCAAAATATATGACATTTAATGGGTCACATTAAAACGTCTTTATTGTAATCAGTTATACATTCTTTCATTATTATTAAGCAGATTTCATTTTTGATGTTTTTTAAGATCATCCTTCACTCCTGCGTAGTATTTCAAGGCATAGCTTTTTCAATGGCTCATCGACCAGACCGAATTCTTTATTAGCTAAATCACCGTTTACCTTCTTCTATAGCAACAGTAGAGCTCAGTGATAGAAAATTTGAAAGTTGCTGCTCTAGATGATGAATAATAAATGGAATGAGAAATTAATAAACATCCATCGTTTAAATCGGACGTTCATTGATAGTAAACAATGCAAAAGTAAGTACACATAATTACGCTTCCAAACAAGCTTTCATATATAAATATTCTAATAAGCAAACCATATGCAATTATTAAAAATAGTAATTTGTGGAAAGAAAATATGCAAAAAATAACAAGGAAATTAAAAAAAAAAAAAGGAAATGATAGTCAGGAAAGATTTGTACGCAATAGAAATGAAAAATAGATTTACTTATCATGCATTTGCTCATGTTTGCATTAAACGGTATAATAAAAAGAATATGAGGAAGAAGAAGAAGAAAGGGAAAGAAAGGAAAGGAAGAAGAAAGATGGTATTATATATTTATGTAGATTGTAAAACAATTAGATCTGACAAAATAAAAGAAACGCACGCAAAGCAGAAAAAAATACTTTTTTTTTATTATTTCGCATAGAAGCTGCAATAATTTATTTATGTGAGTGCGTACTTATTTACAAAAAAAAAATAAGAGATGTATGCACATTTCAATTCATTTCATTTTTATATATATGTTTTTTTTTTTCTAAGTCATTTCGTTTGTTTCATTTTGCTTTGTTCTGTTTAGTGTTTTGTTTTGTATAAATGAAACAATTTTGCCGATAGCGCAAAAATTTCCAGTAACAATATGCATGAAAATTTCAAAAAAAAAAAAACAAAAAAAAAAATATAACAAAAGAAAGAGCGAACAAAGAAAGAAAAAGTTGCGCCATGAAGTATGAGAATGAGAGAAGCTTTGAGCTTTGAGCTCTGTGCTCTGAGCTCTGTATTAAATGTGTGACGTATTAAACTTTCATAACGCACTTTAATGCATTCCAATTATTTTGAGATATTTGTGATATTACTCACTGACACATACACATGCATTTATCTATCTCTAACGTTTATTGTAATATCACACTTATGATTTATTTATTTTCATATAAGTTTTTCTCTTTTTATTTTACAGTACTTTTAAAGTACTATAATTTTACAATATTAATCGGTTAAGGAATTTTTGTAATCAATAAAAACTTTTTCCTTCATTTTTATATTTTTAAATCTGCTTGCATTGTAAGTACGTGCAAAGCAGATATTTTTGGGAAATTTTTGATTGATTTTGCTTTGGAAATGTAAGCGATTGCTACATTTTTTATAATAATTTTTATTCAAAAGCCATTCATTGAAGAATTGTGAACTTTGATATAAAAAATGAAAATTACGTTCTTTCAATTATTGATTTTTTCTTATGTTGAGTCTTTTTGTACTAAAAAAATAAAAAAAGTATGCATTTCTTATAATCAAGAGCATGGCCATTGTTTTATACAGCCTTATAATTTCATTGAAATTTTCCGCAAATACTTTTATATAGATATCAAAATTTCTAAAAAAAATTAGGCCATTTCCTTATTAAATCATATAAGATTTCAAGGCTCATAATCTTTTTTAAGGGCTTTAAATTTTTTCCATCCTAACTATAGGGAAAATTTCATCTTCCAGAAATAAACTATTTAAAAAAAAAATATCTAAAATATCATGCAATTAGGATTTTGTATTAAACGCTTAAAAATATCTTTTTAAATGATCTAACATAGCGCATCCTTTCAAAAATTTATAGTTTCATATGGGTTGTTTAAAAATCACCAACAACCAACTGTAACATTTTTATTTATTTAACTTCAAGATTCTTAGAAGTAACAAATAAGTTTCGTTAATTGAGTTTTTATGGTAAAAGAAATATTTTATGGATAATCTGGGCAAAATAATATTTGTAAAATTCATTTCTAAATTTGAGGGGGCCTTTGAAAATGTCTAACGTTAATCCTTTAAATATTTTTATATTGTAAGTAATAATTTTCCTATAAAAAATATAAATAAGAGTTCAATGACGTTGTCATCCATCACCAGACACAATGAACTAGCTCTTTTAAATTGAAATTAATTTTTGATTTAAATTCAATTAAAAACAAAAATAAGTGTTTGATGTTTATAAAACAAAGGATTTTCGTAATATTTAATAAAAAATTTTAAAAAGGACTTTCAAATACTTGCATTAGCTTGCCATTTGGTACTTTAGAAAATTTTCTTGCTTACGTGCCAGAAATATTAAGATCTATGCCAGCTCTGCAATGAATAGAGACCGACCATACCAATTGATCAAATATTATGGCATAGAACTATGGTTATTGATTTAATAAGTGCTAAATCAATAACCAGAATTTAGAATCCATTGAAAAAATGTGCTTCAGCCTATTTAATAATAAATAGATGTATTTTAAGGCAATGGAAATATTTCGCTTGAGATGGCTTGAGATCTGCTTGAACAATTTAACGATTGATATTATTTGATTAAAAGAGGAATACGGACCCAAACAATCAGCCTGAACTTAAGACTTATGCGATTGTTAAAATTATTAAATTTATAATCGATTAGAAGCCAGCAAAGAGGTTAAAGAAGTAAATGACTAGAAAAACATTTTGAAAAATTATTTTATGTTTGCCAACGGTCTTGAGAGATCTACGGAAATATGCAAATTTTCCTCAATACTTTTAAGATACATAAAATTTCTCAATTGACCAATTAGATTTTCCTACATTCTTATTCAAATTCTTATTCTATCTCTAATTTCGACACAATTTACAAAAAATTTAATACTTCTTCTTCTTCATTTTAAATCAACAACATGTGATGATAAATATTTTTAACGTTAATTATTTTTAAAGTTTATTGTTTTAAATTATTTGACCTACTTGAAAATTAGCAAATAGCGATTTTTCTAATTTTTAAATGAAACTTTAATAAAATGTTGTTCTTACTGTTGTTGTTGTTGTTGTTGTTGTTGTTTCCCCTATAAATATTCTCCAGTTTCATAATTGTGAGAATTTTTTTTTTTCAAATTATGCCTGAATAAGTTAAAACGAAAAAGAGTAAAAATGCATCCGTTAAATGCAACTATTAAAAAAAAAACATTGCTATTTAGGCCGACTAACATTCATGTACACATACACCCATACAAGTAAACAACACACACACTTTATATTTTTTATACATATTTATAAAAAAAAGCTGCATACAAAACTACAAAACTCAGAGTTAGAGTAAATGGAAAATTTATAACTTTATAACGTTGAAAGTTGTTTCCTAATAATCAATTGTAACAAGAACAACACTAACAACAAATACTAATAAGAACAACAAGAATAATAACAGCAACAAAATACAACATTAACAAGAATAATAAAAGAAAAGGAACAACACAAAAAATAATAATTCAGTTGTATGTATAAAACACATACACACACACACACATACACACATACATACATACATACATACATACATTCACACATATACATTCACACACATACATATATTATTTCCTATAATCAAAATGAAATGACCGGTTAACGTGCCCAGTTTGTTTGGTTACATTTCATTTCAATTTGATTTTATTATTTTTCTCCGTTTTCATCAAATTCATTGCTTTCTCCGGCTGCCTTTAGACTGTTGCTCTTTATGACTTTTAATTATAATTGACACAACTTTCTTAGTACATTAGATAAAAATGTTTGAATGGTTATGGCTGGTGTGCATTTAATGTGCCATCAAAACGATAAAAACAAAAAAAAAGAAAACGGAAGTAATACTTTTGAGTTTATCGTGAGATTAAATGTACCTGTTGCCATGTTTCATTAAATTAAAATAAACAAACAAACAAACAAACACAAAAAAATAAAAAACTTTAAAGCATGACAGACATGGTGAGAGATAAAGAGTGATAAAGAGAGAGATAAAGAGAGAGAGAGAGATAGAAATAGAAAAATGTTATAAAAGATAATTTATTTAAAGGTGTTTGGTCATGTGTTGCGTTATCTGCCCATGGATGGATAATTTGAATAAAGTTGTCTTTATAGCGTTCCAGTTGCAATAGATAACTTTTTCATTGTTATTGTTGTTGCTCTGCAATGATTCTTTACTTTTGCTATTATCATATTTTTTTTGTTGTTCAACGTTTTGTCATGCCTATAAATACAAACCGGAAACTATAATCATAACAGAAAATAAAAAAAAAGCAACAGCTACAACAAACAAAATTAAAAAAATAATAAAAATTATTTAAAAAGATTGTTAAAGAACAGTTAAACATTCTAATTCTAATTAATGCTTCCAAAAAGGATTTCAATAATAAAACGGAAGTTATAACACTTCCATAGCAATGTTATCTTAACTCTCATATTTCCGCTCTTTCTAACACGGAAGAGCTTTTTTTTTTTATACATATAAAAATTTCTCCATATAAGAAAATGATGTAAGTAACGGTATATTTCTTTTTCTTCTTCTCTTGTTTTAATAACTATAAATTACATTTTTTTGAAATGGTTGCCTTTTAATGATTTAATTGTGGCCAAAGCAACAAACTTCCGAAAGGCATTTTTTTTTTATTATAAAAAAAAAAAAAAAAACAAAAAAACAAAAAAAAATTCAAGGAAATGCTCTAATTAAAAATTATAAATAATAATTAATTAAAAAGTTGAATTTCACTGTTCTGCGAAAAACAAAAAACAAAAAACAAAAAAAAAAAACACAAACAAAAAAGTAAAGAAGAAAATTTCGACCAAGGCTTAACTTTTTAGTGCCAGATAAGATAATTTTTATTAATATAATTTTTTATTTAATCATG
This sequence comes from Melophagus ovinus, assembly GCA_023089585.1. Lineage (NCBI taxonomy): Eukaryota > Metazoa > Arthropoda > Insecta > Diptera > Hippoboscidae > Melophagus > Melophagus ovinus. The sequence continues at coordinate 5,020,606 of JAKKIB010000253.1, forward strand.
AGAGAAATTTGCTTATTTGAGCCATTTTGAATATGGAGCATTTTTAAATAAATTTTTTTCTATATTTATAATTCAGAGAGAAAATGAAACAGTTCAAATAAATCAGCTTAATTTGAGCCCATTTTGTATGGAGCATTTTTAAATAAATTTTCTTATTTCTAAAGCAATTTTGAAAAAACTTTAAACATTAAAAAATAAATTCCTACAAATAATTCTTCTTCTTTTTTTTTAATTAAAAAAAAATTATCAACTTTGAATAAACCTAAAAAAGCCAATTGCCGACGGCTTTGATAATTAATTCTTTTCTCACTTTCAATTCAGTTGTTGATTGACGATTGATATTTGAAGTTTTTTATGAAAGATATTTCAAAAAATAAGCCTACTTGAACTAAACTTCTCTTATATAAAAAAATTTCTCTGACAATTTTTATAAAATTTCTGGCAAATTCATCATCATTTTACTTCAACTTGTTTCAACTTCAAATTACAAGAAGCGATGTTACATGGACTTGTATCCAAATTCCTGTGTTGGTTGGGCCTAAACTTTCTGAACTCTCATCTTTAATGGGCCACTAACAAACAGAAGGGCCGGCCTATAAATGTATGATCCATTAAAAAAAATCTAAAACGATCCACAAAGTTTGTTTAAATCTACGGACATTACAAGCGATACGAATTCAAATTCTTTAAAAATGCTGCCTAAATTCGGTCCGAACTTTTCGACTTTTTTTTAAGACTTTTTTTTTTAATTTGAATCGTCATCAACAGCATTCTATTTGACAGGCGATGAATATTCTTTTATAACAATTCAGCAATTATTTTGTGCTTTTATCATTTGTAGCATAAATCAAAATGATTTAAGACAAAAGCAAACAAACATGACAAAAAAAAAAACAGAAAAGAAAACAAATAAAGAAAAGGAAAATTGTAAAATTAAAAAATGAATGGAAATGGAATTTTTTTTTTAAATGGCTAAATGGCAAAATAAAACAAATAAAAAAAAATTATATTTGTCTGGAGGCAAATCTTGGATACCCACTAGCCAGGCACCATCATATTATGACTCAGAACTTGATACAATTTTTTAGAAATAAATTGAATGCGTAAACATTAAAAAAAATTAAAATTTAATATTTTATATTTTCGCGTAGGCCAACTCGATTTGTATGATTTTTGGACAGACATTGTAGACAAATAGCTTCTCTACCTGGGCAACATTTCAACTTGCTATTTTTGCAGTGTCCAATTGATAATCAAAAAAGTTACAAAATTTTATATGAAAAAGCGAGGTACATTGCCACAGTAGGCGTGTCCTTTTACTGATTTTTGGATCATTTTCAATACCAATTTGCATGTAAAAATTTCCAATAATTCCACCAAACTTGCGCTCAATGTCTCAACCTTTATGAGATGCACAAACGGACAGACAGTTAGGCCATGTCTAAATCGATTTAGAATTTGTTGCTGATCAAGAAAATGCCAAAGTAAGGACAAGATGAATATACCATGAATCTATGGATGGTGAATAAATTTTCGTTTAGTTGGTAACGACTAACTCTTAAATACCCTACACAAGAATAATCAAAATGAAAATGTAACAAAAAAAAAAAACAAAAACTAAATAAAATAGAATTAAAAAAAAGAAAAATTCAGTTTCTTCGGCAGTACAGCAAATCAAGTGATTGCAACTAAAATTGTTTTTAATAAAAATAAAATTTCATTAGGGCAAAATTTTTTGCAAAACAAAAATTTTTTCTTTAAGAGGTTTCAATTATTTTCAATTTTCATGCAAAATTCACCTTTTTATAAAATAACATCAAAATATTTTAAAAATCGATATCGATGTAATATTTGAAAAAAAAAAAAATTAAGGCAAATGATCAAACTATTTTAAATTTTTAAATATCGAATCTATTTCATAACAAATGCTAAAGCATAATAAAAATTTTAAAAAAATCTTCTTCTAAAATGTGATTGCCAGAGAAATTGGACCAAATTCTTCTCTATTCTCCATTCATCTTCACTCCACTTTTAATACATCACAATTTAATTTTATAACATTTGATTACAAATTTTTATTCTTATTGTTGAATCTTGTATGAAATATGTAAAAAAAAAAAATGAAAAAAAAATGGAAAAAAAATTGTAACAAAAAAAAATAAATAAATGAAATAAATTTGAATGATACATGCAATGCGATATCATTGATATCGATTATTTTCAATTAGTCTTGTACGATAACAAAAAAAAAAAAGAAAAAAAAAAAAAAAAAAAAAGAAAACAAGTAAATGAATAATAACAAAAAGAGAAAAAGAAGCAGAAAAACAGAAAAGCAAGAATTGAAAATTGTTGGCCTTGAAACTGCATTTAAATAAATAGCACAGATATTGAAAATGTAAAAACAAAAACAAATAAAAAAAAATAAATCATGAAAAGAACAACAACAATAATGCTATTTTTATTGTTGTTATTTATATGCATATTTTTTTTTTTAAATTTTATTTTGTATCTTTATCTTATTGTTGTTGTTAAATTTCAGTTGTAACTTTGTTTAGTTTGTTTGAAGTATGAAGAACCCGCAAACCAATGAAACCAGTTTTAAGTGCCAAAACTAACAAAAATTATAAAAGAAAAAAGCAAAAAAATTGGCAAAAAAAAACCAAAAAAAAAAAAAATTAATAAATAAAAAACAAAACCAAATAACCAAGAAAACCATTTTACCTTGAACATAACCAACAAAGTCTCGCTTCTATGGCTTATGAATTTTTTTTTTTTTTTTTTGTTATATTTCTACTGCTCTAGGCCAACATTACAAAAAAAAAAATGAGAAACAAATACAAAAATTATAAGAGTAACGGTACATTTTCTATTGAATGACTTTTTATAGAAAATATTTACATAAAATTTATAAATTTATTTTGTAGGAAAATACAAAAAAAAAATTTAAAAAAATAAATAAAAAAAATTCAAAAAAATTTTGCTAACAAATTCAGAGCTGCATTTTAAAGGAATTTAAGGGGAATTTAAGGGGAAATGCTACATTAAAAATTTTTTTAAGGTAACATAAAAGGTAAAAAGTAAAAGGTAAGAGTTGAAATTTTCTGAAATTCAAGGTTAAAGGAAATGAAGGAATTTTGTTTTAGGCCAAAATGTAAATTTTAAAAAACAAACAATAAAAACAAGAAGGAAGATCAAGGCATTTTGTAAAATTATTGGAACGAAAACAGCATCGTTATTAGATGAAGATCACATAGATTGTAGAGTATTGGAATAAGTGTTGAAAAAAACGTTTGATAATTTTCACAATTTATTGAAACGTTTTACGTTAAGTTTACGTTTTTTTTTTTAATTTTTTTTATTTTTTTGAAGAATCTTATAAATAGAATAAAAGAAGCAAATGATGAAATCTTATCAAGAAAATCCTATTTCCCATAAATTCTGGTTATAAAATTAGAATCATTAAATAGAAAACTAACGTATTAAAAATTTTTTAATTAACCATAATTTAGATAAAATTAAAAGGCGCAAGTTCAAATTTCTACAAATGAAATTTAATTTCTGGCCAAAAAAAAAAATTTTTTTTTAATTATAAAAATTCTAAAAATTCTAATTACTAAAATGAATTGAATTTGGCATTTTTTTATATCACGTTTTTGAGATTTTTTTGGAAATTTTTTAAATTAGCCAATTACCAATTTTCATTTAACCATCAATCAAATGCCAATTAAGTCGTATAATTTTTTTTTTTTTGGTTTAGCAATAATTACAACAATAACCTTTATAAAATTTTCAAATAAATTTTTATCCTCAAGTATCAAATTAAATGAAATTAAAGTAGAAATTTAAACGTTAATAGAAAAGTAAATTCATTAAATTATTTTAAATGAAAATTCATGATTCGTTTATAAAAAATGAGGCGAAAAATGAAAAGGAAATATAACGACGAATGGACGGACAGTTTGAATGAATTTAGATGAAATATGACAAATTGATATGAAAAAGAGAAAACAAACAAAGTAAACCAAAAAAAAAAAAAAAGAAAAAGAAAAAAGCGATATGAATTGTTAAAATGTTTAAGGTTTTTCAAAAATATTTACAATTATAAATATAAAGAAGAATGATTGAAATTGAACCTTGTTCTCAATTTGCGCTTGACTTGAATTACACAGAAACAGCAACATTTTTAAATAAATAAATAAAATTTTAATAAAACGCCAAGAAAAAAGTAAAAAAAATTTATGAATAAAAATTGTTGAATGGAGAAGTAGATGAAGAGGGTAAAAGCAATAGAATGGAGAGTGAGATAGTGAGATAGTGAGTGAGTTAGTGTGACAGTGACAAAATTATAAAGGAAGGCCAAATAATATTTGAAATTCGAATCGGAAATCAAGCAAAACATAAATTACAATTTATTTTTATAATTTATTAAAAAAAAATTTTTTTTTTAAATTTATTAAACTTGAAGCATCAAATATCGCCATTGAGAATATCGTTAACTGATAACTGAATGCCTTCTCACTCTCACAATTTCCATAATCTCTAACAGAATTGTTCCAAATGAATGAAATTACAATTCACTTGAATGAATTCAAGTGAAAGATGAGTTCTACTTAGCAGACTAAACAAATTCTTCAAATTCAATTTCTTCTTCTTCTTCTTTAGGAAATTCCTAAAATTACTATTATTACTAGTTACTTATGCTTTACATTGTTTGTTAAATGTCTTACTAAAATTAATAATTTTTTTAATTTGTAAAACTTTACGTTTCATGTTCTGAAAATTAAAGAGAAGAAAAACAAAAAAAAAAAAGGGCTCTGCAGTCGGTTGGAGTCGTTTCTTAAATCTTCTGCAGCACTTTATTTAAAGTGATTAAAAAGTCACAAAACAAGTTTTTTTCAATTGGCAAAATTCAAAAATAATATAATTTTTATATAATATAATAAGTTCGCTTTAGGAGAAGGGGTTCAAAAAATGGACTGATCTAAATCAAAAATTTTCTACGAATTAGTTTTTTATGTCCAAATACAAGAAGGTGATAGACAATTTTCTTTAAAAATTGAAACTTTTAATCACATAATGACTTTTTTCGAAAAATGTGTTATAAAGGGCGTGGTCGAAAAAATTATACGTTTTGAATCATCAGATGGGTAGATGGATAAACAGCCTTAAATTAAATTAGAAAGTGATTAGGAAGCTTATCGTGGTGTAATAAAAAAAGAGTTTAGATGAACTCCTTTTGGGTGTTACAAACATTTGCACAAACTTATAATACCCCACACTCAATTTTTTTTTTTTTTGAATTTTTTTTTTATATATGACTGCTCTGCATCTACTTTGCCATAGTCATTCTGCTTACTTATATATTTTTTCTCTACTTTCTTTCTTTTTTTTTCAACTTTCTCCCTCTCTCTCTCTCTCCCTCTCTCTCGCACTCTCTCTGTCCGCTGCACTCGTAAAGCAATTTTTATGTTTCAGTTTTGGGATTTTATAACGCTTCAGTTTGTGACAGTTTTGTATGGTCAAGCCGGATAATTTTCCATAGGAAATTTTTAAATATGCACTCAGCCAGCCAACAATGAAATAACCAAAAATAAGAAAACTGAAAAAAGTATTTTGTTTAGGGTTGCCTTATGTGCAAATCATAACGATATTAACAACAACATTAACAAGAAACACAATAAAATAATAAAAATGCATAAACTTCTCGACTTCATGGTTTAATGTCAAGTGTAAAACTGCAATTAATATCAAGATGGTGGGGTAAAAATAATAATAATAATATCAACAAAATAAGCCGCACACACACACACACACACACACACACACACATACACATTCATGTGCATTCAATAGCAATAAAAACAACAACAACAACAGCTGCAATATTAACAATTTTTTAAGAAGACTTTAAAGTAGAAATTCACCATTCGTCACTTTTTACCAGCATAATTTCTTTTTTTTTTTTTTATTTTGTTTTTCAATTATCATGAAAGTATCATTATCATGCAAAAAATTCACCACAAACGAAATGCAATGAAATACAATGAAATAAAATGAGATGCGTATAAAAAATATTTGTAAAAATTTTGTGCATGCATGCATGAAAATGTGTGCGTGTGTGTGTGTGTGTAGTTATGTATATGCATGTGCATAGTGAGAGTCTAAAAAGAGTATTTTTTAAGTATTATTAATTTCTTAATGTTTACTTCTGCTTCTGCTTGTGATTTTACTTCTGCTTCCATTTCTGCTCTGCTTCTTTCTACATAACTGCTTTTGCTACGTTGCAGTTTGTCACAGCTCCGCTATACTAACTGTTTTTGCAATATACATGCCTATAACTTTTCTGTTAAGAACATTATTTTATTTACTGTTAAATACGCTAAAATCATATGAGCGATTACTCTTCTGCTGCTGGCAGTGCTGCTACCTCAATTGTTACTGCGTCTTTTACTGCTACTGTTGTTCTTAGTGTTCTTTCATTCTGTCATTTATGTGCATTGGTTTCACACACACAAACACACACATACATACAAACACACGCACATGCGATTGCATGCTTATTCATTGAATTTTTTTTGCTTGCGTTTGTGTCAACAAAAGTTTCTTTGTTCTCCCTCAGCGTCAAAATTGCATTTCTCAAGATGCACTCGCACAAAAATACTAAAGAAAAAATAAAAAAAGAAAAAACGAAAATGAAAATAAGAAATAAAAACATAAACAAGACAATAAAGACAAAAGCAGGCAAAACTAAATAAAACAAAAAAAAAAAGCGAAGCGAAGCCAAGCAAAAAAAAAAAAAAAACAAAAGAAAAATAATTTATATGAAAATGCATTTCTCAGTTCTCTCTTCATATTTCACTCTTACAGTAGTTCGTTTTGCTGTTTGTTGTTTATTGTTGTTATTATTGCTGTTATTGTTATTTAGCTATTTCTATTGTTGCTAATGTTGTTGTTTTTATTATTTTTAATATTTCTACGTTAAATTTTCAATTCGTTTGTTACACCCTTTTTTTTGCTTATATTTTATTTTTTTTTGTACTTTTTGTCTTTTTCGTTGTTTTGTTTATTTGTCTTTTATATTAATAAGTTGTAAGTGTGCGTGCTTGTGTGCGTGTGTTTGTGTATGTAGTGGACGCAGTAGTAGGTTTCGTTTGCCTGCTTATTTAGATTTTAATTTTGTATTTTTTTTTTAGTTTTGCTATTATAATTATTATTAACATTCTTATTGTTGTTGCAGTTGTTGTTATTTTAATGCATTCATTGTTTGCTCAATAATCTTGTTGTTCTATGTTTTTTAACCAAAAAATAAAACTCAAAAAATAAAACCCAAAAAAAAGGCAGAGTATAACTTTTTTAACATGCATAATTCAGTACCAGTAACAGTAACAGTAACAGTAACAGTAACAATAACAACAGCTACATACGTACATATTTATATTCAAAAAAAAATATACAACCGTAAAAAAGAGAAGCAGCTTTTAAACGAAAAATTGCATTCAACATAAACGCACCAAAAAAAAAAAAGAAAAAAAACAGGAATTTTTTAAAATTTATATGTTTTTGTTTTTATTTTTGCTGCTTTTTATTTGGTTTTGCATTCCCTTTTTTTTATGTGGTAATCATTTACATGCAATATATTTCATTTTCACGTTGACAAATATGTTGTTGACTGTGGTTGTTGGTTGTTGGTTGTTGTTGTTGGTTGTTGAGCTTGCTTTCTTACTTTCTCACTTGCTTATTCACTTTATTGTTTATTTTTGTGTTTGTCTTTTTCTAATTCAGTATGCGTGTTTTTATATAATTTTTATATAATTTAGAAGAAAAAAACAAAAAAAACAAAAAAAACAAAAAAAACAGAAAAAAAAGAGAGCGACAAAATATTACGTTATGGCATAATAAATTAATTATCTATTTGGTTGCCAGAAACTATAAAAATATTTATGTAATTATGCTTATAATGAGACTGAAGCAAAACAAACTTTAATGAAGATATTTGGATCAAAAGTGATGGGAAGTGAAATGGCCTGATATCGTGTAAAGTTTGGTAAAGTAAAGTGCAGTAAAGTGAAATCATATGAAATGAAATGAATTTAAATGATGCCAATTTTCAGTTAATGGTTAATTTTCAGTTTTTAATGGCTTCTTCTTCTTCTTAAAGGTTCTTTATATTCTTCATGTTGTTGATATACTTTAAGAAATTTAAAGCTTTCCCCAAGCAAGTTTCTTACCTCATTTAAATTGAACTGAATAAATTAGTAAAATACGGCTTTGAATTCAATGACCTTTTTTCACTTATCATGCAGCAACTGACCTTTTCGTTGATATTTGTACAAAGACGTAGAATTATTTTTATCATCTGATTCTAACATTTACTTTTCAAAACTATTTTTCTTCTACAAAACGAGATCACAGATTTATATGCAATTAAAAGCGAAGAAAGTTTATATCAAATATTTCGTTAAGGTTTTTTTCGATATCAAGCAAAGTACTTTTTCTTGCCCTTTATATCTCGTTAAGTCTTGAAGATTTGAGAACGAAGTTTCGTTACCAAAACCAATACATTTTTTCTTTTCCTTAGAAATGGTTCCGATAATATATGCCCGAAAGTATATTCGAACGATTCACTACTCTCACGATTTTACTTAAATAAGAGAACTATTCTATGTTGCTTATTGCTGCTTGACTTTTTCGTTTAAGTTCGTTTCAGTTCGTTAAATTCGTTTGAGTTCGTTTGAGTTAACGGTTCACAAAGAAATTTAGCGCAGCTTAGCGAAGTAATAGAATTTGAAGAATTTTCTTAGAAGTAAAGCTTTCATATAAATTCGTTGTTTCAAGCAAACGAAAATTTCACTTTTAAAATATTTCTTTTTTTTTTCTTTTGGAGGGAATTTTCTATTAGTTTGCAACAGAACGTTGTCGTAGTTGTTGTTTTTATTCTCTTGCATTTTCTTCACTTTTCCATTCTTTTTTTTTTTTTTTTGCTGATAACTTGAACGAAATGCTTTTTTTTCGCTACAATTTCAAACGCAATTTCCAAAGTACGATGCATTTTGTGTTTTCGTTTGTTTTTTTTTTTTCTTTTTTCGTTGGTTCTAAGGGATGAACTTTTCTCACTATTGTCTTTGTTTTTGTTATTTCTTTAGTATTTATTTGTTACAAATTTTTGATTATTTTGTTGAGAAATACGTTTTATGTTTTTTTTTCATTTGAAGTCCTTATCCCCACAAACATTTTAGTTTAACATTTTGTGAAAAAGGAAATTTACTTAGAGACGCCATAAGAATCTGGTTTTATTTTTTGAAATGTGATAACATATTTTCCATATGAAATTTATTCTCATTTTATTTGTTTAGTGATTTCTTTTTTTTTTTTTTGTATTTTGCTTTTAGGTTTCTTTTTTTCGTTTGAACGTTTGTTTGTTTGCTGTTGTGAAAAGGGTAAGTGTGAAGTAAGTTCTTAAAATTGTTTATTATATTTAATCATAAACATAAGCATAAAAATAATAAAAATAAAAAAACAACAACAATAACGTCAACAATGGAAACGTATATTATGATATGATATCATAAATTATAAGAAATTGAACTGAAATATGAAAATGTAGATGTAAACTGTTTGTCAACTCGTTCAGTCAACGATCAAAGGCAAAATTTTTTAAAAAAAAAAAGCAATCAAATGAGTGAATTCATTTCAAATGTTGCTAAGGCTTTTATTCATCGCATTTTTGTTGTTATTTGATAAATTTGTATCTGAGACCAAAAAAAAAAAAAATTACCGATATCAAAGAGATTTTTTCTAACAGAATACATCCCTTGAAAATGAACATAACGATTTTCGAGAGATATTTGACATGCATAATTTTATCATTCTGAATCGAATGACATGCCTTCTTTATGCTTTCCTATTTATCTCATTCCATTTTCATAAGAATTATTCAAATTACGATTAAATTTAATTTTTGAAGAATCTCTTCGATTAAAGTGAACCGAAACATCCATTTAAACATTGATTTGGAACATGGAATTAAAAATTTACGGGCACGCTTAATCCAAGAAGCTTCCAATCTTCATTTTTTTTTTTTTTTGACTAAACCCCGAAAACTGCTAAAGAGTGCAATTAATAAGTGCTCACAATTTCAATTTTCAATTTTAGTTATTATTTGGAATTTTTCGTATCTATAAATAGTGCACTCACACATGTGTAGATCAGGTTGTTCAATAAGTTGAATGGCACAGACATGAAAAAAAAAATCCAGAACGTTTTGTAATTTTCAAGAATCGATCAAAAACAAACAGAGAAATGTAAGTTCCACGCAAATTACACCACCAAACACAATTTTGATTTTTATGCAAATTTTTATGAAATATTTATTTTTAATTTAATTTATTGCTTTATATTTTGTTTTCATTTGCCAGTACTTTTTAGTTTTAGTTGCAATTCATAAGTACGTTCATTAAAACTATGCGTATGTGTGGGTGTCACTAAAATGTAAATATACAATTTTCCATTTTTGACTTGTGTTGTTGTTGTGTTTCTGTTTTCTTTTTTCTTTTTTTTTTTGTTTTATATTTTTTGTTTTGCTTTTATTATGGCACTTTGAATTAATTTTTTTGTCATTGCAAATTAAAACAAAAAAAAAACTGCTGTAGGAATAACAATAACAATAATAATAAAGAGAGAGAGAGAGAGAGATAATAAAAATATTAAAGAAAAATTCTATAAGATTGAGAACTTATTTAGAATACTCTACCGCTTTCTCTTTCTCTCTTTCTCTCTCTCTCTCTTTCTCTCTTTCTCTCTTCCTCTGTTTAATGATTTTATTATAAGTAAGGGGGCGCGGCTGATGGGTCACTATTTTGGAAGTACATTTTCTATGCAACTCTATTTCGTTTCAATTGAAATGTGGACAGATCGCTTGAGCAACCAAGTCCAATTTGACCAAACTTCTTACGTCTAAATTGTGTAAAATTTCAAATCGCTCAATATTGAAATTTCCTCTTTCAATAAAATGATTTTCAGACATTGAAACATAGTTCAAACTACACTCCTGATCCAGAAGTTGTTTGGCAAGCAGCAAGTTTTGTTATTTTCTTTTTTTTTTGGAGGAACACGGTTTTCTGAAATGAAATGACTGATGGCTGCTGGTTGGAGCAAAAATTTTCCGCTATTATTCATAAATTTTTATAAATGAATTATAGAGCCGTTACGAAAATCAAAAAAAAGTTGACCATTTTAAGTCTAACTGGAACAAAAACAAATTTGAAAAAGTATTTTAAAGAAGAAATAATTTACAAAATTTAGTTAAAGAAACGTTTTGTTTTTTTTTTTTCTTTTTTTTGGGAATTTACAAAAAATAGTCTTTATAATTATTAAAATTATTTTCTAGTCGTGCTTCATGAAAAACGAAAAGAAGAGGAAAAAAATGGGTATAAAAAAAAATTAAAATTCCATTTCAGTTTTTAAATTTTTTAAGTACAAATTTCTGTTATTTATTGTTGTTATTGTCACTGCCATAGTTACTGCTGCCATATAAGAATATTGTGGTAGGTTTATTTGTTGCTTTTAAAACCTTTTTCACAAAAAGCAAAACAAAAAAAAATAAAAATAAAAATAAAAAGCAAAAGCATAAAAATTGTAAAATAAAAATTGAATAATCAAAAAATTTCATATCAACGTAAATGATTTGTGTGTCATTGCATTTAAAGGGTGGGTGCTTTCGTTTCGTTTAAGGCTAAATTTTCGTTTCAATTTATTTTTCTACTTATTTTTGTTTTAATTTTATTTTTCGTTGTTTTATTGTTTTGCTATTTTGTTTTTGTTTTGTTCTTGCTGTTCTTGTTTTATTTAAATTCACTTATTTGGATTGTTGTTGTTGTTGTTTTTTTGTTGTTTTTTGTTGTTTTTGTTGTTATGCTTGCAAGCGTCACTTTTTTATTGTATTGTTGTAGTTTCCTTTTTTCTTGTTGGTTTTAAATTTTTTTTTCCTTTTGGTGTTTTCTTTGCCTTTTTCTGTTTTTTTTTTTTTTTTTGATTTTTTTGTAAACTTAAAATTCTAACAAATTCGTCTAGTTAAATTTGAGACGTCAAAGAATAACAACAACAGCAAAAACAATCCAATAAACAACAACAATAATTATCATAATAATAAAATCTCGTATGCATTTGACTCGAAAAAAATGTATATATATATATATATATATATATATATATATATGTGTGTGTGTGTGTGTGTATAATATCGAATAAATTGCAAACAGAAAAAAAATAAACAAAAAACAAAACGAAAAAGTAAAAAGAAAACACAAGCCGAAAAAGCTAAGAACAAAATAAAATAATAATAATAATAAATAAGAATAATAACAACAACACAAATAGCAAAAGTAATAACAATAACAATAATAAAAATAATAAGAACATAAACAACAAGACAAAAGCCCAACAAACGAAAAAAGTGCATGTGCAACGAGCGAACGAGCTCAGTTTGCTATTAAGTTGCATTCGTGCACGTTGAGCTTACTTACATTACGTTGTCTTACGTTACGTTACATTACGTTACATTACATTACATTGCGTTCGATTCGGTTCTATTCTGGATTTTTGTTTTTGTTTTTTTTTTGTTTTTGTCTTCTGCTCGTTTATTTATTTTTGTAATATTCTTTCCTATCTCTTAGGCTGAAATTTTGTATAACTGAAAAAAAAAACAGTCGCCCATAAATTTAATATTTTACTTTGGCTTCTCTTGTTTACGTCTGTTTTCTTTTTGTTCTTGGCTTTTGTAGCTTACGACAATTTTTTGCTTGTTTTCTATTTTTCTTTACTGTTATTATTTTTTTTTTTTTTTACAAAACTTACATCGCGTCTAATTATTTGTGTAATTTTATTAATTTTGCAAAGAAAAAAAATTGATGAAAAACTTTACCAAAAAAAAAAAAAAAAAAAACCCATTAGAAAAATATTTCAAGAAAAAATGATCTACGTACAAAAATTTCGTGTGATGGCGTTTTGTTTTTTCTTTAAGTTTTTGTTATTATTTTTTTATTTGAAAGTGCATCCGTGTAGTGTCGGTAGTTTTTATTAAGCGTCTTAAATATGTACCGTTATTTGAATGTATATAAAACATGTGATAATAATGAAACAAATACAAACTAAAAAATATTTCATAAAACTAAATAAACTTAACTAAAAATGTAAAGCGAATCAATTGAGAAAGAACGTAAGGAACGCAACGTCGTCTACTCTTTTAAAAAAAGCAAAAAAAAAGACAAAGCTAAACACTACAAAAAACAAAAAAAAACATTCAAATGAAGAATGAAAAACTTCTCTTTGTTCTCTTGAATTAATTTTATAATGCATTTTTACTATGTGTGTGTGTACGCGAGTATAGTCCTGTATGTGCGCGTATATGTATGGTCACATGTTTATAAGTTGTGTGTTAAATAATGTGCCGGTAACATTAATTTTTATTACAAACAATATATTTATGAGTGAGATTTGTTTTTTCTTCGCCGTTTGCCTTTGTCCTTGGTCTTTGTTTATCTTTTTTTTTTATTTTATAATTTGTTTTCAATGTTCAATAATTCTTCTTTTAAGTTCAATAATTAAAGGGAAAGTTACAATTCCGATACTCCAGTCAATTGGTTGAAAATAAATAAGGTATCGTATGAAATAGAAAAGAGTTACTTTTCATTTATACAGAGATTATTAGGTAAAGAGTAAGAAATAGTAATATTAAGAGAGTAATGCTTTTATAATTATAAACTCGGCTTTAGTTAAAATTTGCATTTTAATTTTTCTATTAATTTTTTAATTTCTCTTTTATTACCACCTATATAAATAAAAGCATAAATGCAGCACAAAAAAGTGAAGTAAGAAAAACGTTTAAGCGTTAAAAAGTGTTTATAGTAAGTGTGAAAAAAGAGAGCCAAAACCAAAAGAGAGAAAATGTGTTTGAGTGAAATAAATTGAATTCAATTATTACTCTTAAAATTTTTTGCCCTTGAGCAAAATGAATGATTTAGTGAGTTTAAGAGATGAAACTTTTATAAATAATTCTAGCCTTAAACAAAATACATATATATATTTATAAATATATATATATTTTGCAATATCACTTAATGTAATAGTCTACAAAATTTCTTACGCATAGAATTTGTCAATGAATGTAAATTTAAAAGTTTCCGTGTAAAGTAAGTAAATTGTAACAGTTTTACACTTCTTAATTTTATTTATTATAAAGTGAGGTATGTTTTTCTTCTAAATGTCAAAATTTTTATAATCATATATATAATTTAGTATAAACTGCCATAAATTTCAATTTTATTTTCAAAAAAAAAAAAAAAAAAATAAAAAATTAAAAGCTAGAACTTAACTAGTTTAATGAAAATGTTAATAAGTCGATTAAAACAATTACTAAGAAAAAAAACCTCCTCTTTTAGGTTGGTAACTGTTAACAACCATGAATTACTTTTTATACCCTACACCACTTGTGGTACAGCGTTTTATAAGTTTGTGAAGATGTTTGAAGCGCCAAAAATTAATTGACATAGACTCACTTTTTATCTTACCGATAGACTCAGAATCACTTGTTGATTCAATTTAAATCTGTCTGTCCATCTGTCCGTTTATGTGTAAGCTACAGGTCGCAATTTTTGAGATATTTTAATGAAATGTGAAACATGGATGCGCTTTGGCCTAAGAATTAGCTCTATGGAAAATATTTAAAACGGGCGTTTACTACGGCCACCCCCCTTATAAATTATTTCTTAGAAATTGTTAAATAGAAAAGAGTCCCAATTTCTTAAATAATTTACCGTAAGTTAACGTCTAAATGAACTTTAAAATATGTGTAAATTTTGGTCCAGATCGGCCCATTTTTAAGATCACTTCGTTTTTTTTTTTTAAATCCGTATATAAATAAAAATTTCAATTTTCAATATATTTGAATGCAACTTAAAATAGCTCTGTCTGACATAGAAAATAAGGGCATTAAATTTGGTTCAAATGGGTCCATTCTTTCAACCTCTTCTCATTTAAGGATCTTAAATGAGAATGACCGCCTTCGTGCAATAGAATTTTTATCTCTATAAACAACCATCGAACTATGGAGCTTTGTGCCTCTTAACTTTTTGTGGGGACTCTTCTTCTTAATAACATAAACATTCGTTCAACATTACGTTCAATATTTATAAATTTGTAAATGTATTTGTTAGCACATGTAATGATGATGATGACGTTAAAGATGACAACAGAGTTGCTCATAACAATGAATTAACAATTAACGATGGCAATGACTGACTGTTGCAATAATAATGACGTTAAATAGTATTTTTCAGTGTTGGTGTTGGTGTGGCCGTACATTTTTAATACACATATGCACATTTACGCACATACACATGCATACACATGCATATTCATAAAAATAAAATGAAAGGAGTTTAATCAATAAAAGTTGATTTCCTGAGATACACTTTTACTTTTAGTTATATTTTGTAAGAAGCGAGAAGTGAAAAATCACTTGTTTTTTTTTTTTCTTAAATTTGTGCTACGTTAATAATTACGCTTAATGTTTGATTCAATGTAATGGCTTTTTCAATTTCAATTAATTTACATTAAAAGTAAAATAAAATGATATTTTATTTTGAAATAGTTTAAAAATTTTCAAGATGCCCTTTTGTCTTTTTGAAAAAACTCAAAAATTTTCCTTTCATATTTTTTTTTTTTGATGAACTGGAAATTTTACAATTCATAAGTGAAAAATATTTATACATTTTTGTAGAATTATTTCTTAAAATGTTACATAGAGTTGGTTCCATTTAATGTAGTTGATGTTCTTTACATTTGCCCATATTTTATGTATGATGTATATGAAGGAATTTAATTTGTTTAGATGTTGTTATTGTGCTGTTGTTGTTGTTCCTGCTGAATTGAGTATTGTGGTTTATTCTCTCCAATAGATTTTCTACTGATTTTATTGTGAGCGTCATATTCATATACAATGTGCCTTATACTCATAGTCGCTGTCATACTATTTATACTAAATACACACATACACACACACACACATATACATATATATATATATATATATATATATATATATATATATTATGTTATATATGTATATATGTACATTGATAGTTATTGTGCTGTTGCGTTATCATTCGCATTTTTACATTACTTCATTTACAGTTTTTTTTTTGTTCATTATTATTATTATTATTCTTATACTTTAGATACAAAGTTTTTTGTTTTTTCTTCTTGCAATATGTTGCAAAGAAAATCGACAACACATACTTTACAGTTATACGATTTATATGTTCATCGGGTTTCTTAGTTATTGCACAGCGTCATGCGGCCGATTAACAGTATTTTCTTTCTGTTCATACTATTTCTTATTGCTATTCCCTTTTTAATTATTATTATTATTATTATTATTATTATTATTATTATTATTATTATTATTATTATTATTATTATTATTATTATTATTGTTGTTGTTGTTGTTGTTTTTTCGCTTCCTTTTTCTTTGAATTAACATTTTTACTTTATTTGTACGATTTAATTTTTTTTTTTCCATTTCTTTTTACTTTGTTAGTGTTATTGTTATTGTTATTGTTATTGGCTTTCTATTTGACTTTGTTGTGTTTATGTGCGAAGCCTTTTAGTTAAAGATTATTATAATAATATAGTACAATTGTAGTGTTCAGTTGTTTAAGTGTTACCGGTCAAAATAAGCATTAAATCGTAAACATACAAATAAATACGAAAATATATAAAATAATGAAAAATGCTTCAAAAAATTTCGTAAATAAAATTTGTTTAAGAAAACTATGTAAAAACATGTAAATGTAAATAACACGTAAAGAAAAGTAATATGTAAAGGAAAAAAAAATTATAATTTAAAATGATGACGTTTCAATAATGAACCCAGAAAGAAGTTGAATATAACAATAACAAAAATAACAAAAACTGTGTGTGTCGTGTGTGAGTTGCATTCTACACGAAAAGAAGAAACACGGCCAATACATTTTAACATTATTTTTTAAATAAATTTTAATTAAATTAAATTTTTATTTATAAAAATTACAGAGAAAATTAAAGGGAAAATTATTTAGTTATTGAGCCACAATAAAATTCTATTAAAAGTCAATGCAACGTGCTAGTGCAAGCGTAAGTTCATATGCATACACTTATTCTAGGTACGTATGTATGTTATATATATATATATATATATATGTGTGTGTGTGTGTGTATGTGTGTGTGTTGTATATGTATAATGTTTATAGAAAATCACTCAATCAATTGCTCCTCTCTGTTTGTTCTTTTTGTAATGACAAACTACTGAAAAAAAATTAAAATTGACGTTTTCCTCGTTCGTTTTCTTCCATTCTCTTATTTCATTCATATTTAAAGTTTTATTGAAGAAATTATTTATGAGCATAAATGAATAATTTGTTATTATTGTTGCGCCCCTTGTTGCCATACATTTTCTAAGGAAAATATTTGTTTATTTTTCATTTCATATGATTACTTTATGTAAAACTGATGTCAAGCATCAAATTATTATTAAAGAAATGAAGTAAATAAAATGACTTAAATTATTTAAATTTATAATTATTATAATGTAAATTTTTAGATGCCGTAATAATTGCAACAAAATACAAAAATAATTTCTAGAAAATATTGCACAAATAATTTTGATATAAGTGTAAAAATTCTGTATTTAAAATTTGCTCATATTTATGAAAATTTTTTTTTTTTTTTGAAAATTTTTTAAAGCGTTGGCAAAATGCAGATAAGGATTAATCCATGTCTGATTTTCCCGTCTAACTGGCCCATTTAATTTGTAGATTTTTAGTTTATACAAATCATCAAAATAGAAGTGTCCAAATATTGCAATATGTTTTTTTTTTTTTTTTAGCAATTAGTTTCAAAATTCCAATAAAGGTGGATACCTACTTTACTGGAATTATCAAAACAGAATTTCAAACATTTTAAGCCTTACGTTCTTTTGGGAAAAATTTTTGTTAGAAATTTTGGCCATTTGTTATTACAGAAGTCAATTATTTTTGTAGGCCTATTCCTAGTTAAGGACAACCATAAACCTAAATTGCTAAAATTTCTTAAAATACTTTAGAGAAATGATAAGATGAACTCACAAATTAAGTGATAAAATTATACCAGAAAAATTTTATAAAGTTCAATATATTTTTCTAAGTGATAATTTTAACAAAATGGTCAACATTTCAATGGTGAGTATTTAAAGTTACTTTTAAGTACAAATACTGAAGTTAAAGTTTATGCTGGCTTTTCTAAGATAAATTTTGAGTAATTGAAAAGAAATTTAAGTATTATTTAAAAGTGCTAACTATTTATTATTGTAATTACAAAAAAGATTAAAATTATTAAAGATTAAAAGATTTTAGGCAAAGTTTCCTGTAAAATAGTTAAATATTATTGTTTTGAAATAACTTGAAATAACTTGTCGGCAATAACTTGTTTTCCTTACAACCGGTTTTTAGATTTCTATGATTAATATTATTTTTTTTTTATTGTTGATAAAAATTCTTGATAAAATCACTTTGTTATTGCTTGCCTTAAATTTTTCTTCAATATCATAAATATTACAATTAAAAAGACTTTCAATTTAAACATGATTAATTTGGTTATAATTTCATTGAGCGTAAAGAATGCTGAATCTATGGCATTATGGTGTTTTCCAATTTCAATTTCAATTTCAATTTGCAGTTTGCAATTTGCAATTTGCAATTTCAACTTCAATTTTATTAAAATTTCGATGTTAAGTGCTAACTAACGAAACAAAATAAAATAAAAAAAAATCTAAAAAGTAGGAAAGAATGAAAAACTAGATGATGGTCAAGGTCATGAACCTGTTTCCTTAACTCGTTTCATATTAATATGATTGAGAATTCGGCTTCATTGTGTTTATGTGATTTGTTGCATACACCTGATGCACATGATAAGTTTTTGTTTCTTTTCAATAACCTTGAAATGTTAAGCAATTTGAGTGTCGGGGGGGGGGGGGGGGGGGGGCAAAAATGAAATTAATCTATGTAAGCGTATAAGCGAATGAGAAGCAAATATGTTGGCCATATATTTGGCTTTGATTGGTTGATCTTGCTTTTGGTTGGTTCGCTCGTTAGGCCGGCTACGCTTAACTTGGTAGCCTTTATGGCATTTTGTTTTACACTTTTTCTTTTTTTTTTTTTTTTTTTTTTTATTAATTTCATTAGTAAAAAAATGTATGTACATTATCTAGGTTATATTGATATGAATTTATATACAAATGAAAACATTTCTAAAAATTTATTCTCTTATCCAGAAATCTTTCATTTCAATATTGCAGATGTATGAGCAATATATTAAAAATATATAAAATATTACATCACATAAGTAAAATGTCTGAAAAGTTGATTGAAGCCAGTTTTTTTTTTCCTCGTATTTGTTGTGGAGGCCTATTAAAGTTTTGAGGGTAATATAAGTGATAACTTCAAGAAAGTGGCAATATGGTTCAATTGCTAATGGTTTTTATCTAAAAATACCCACATAGTTCTAAAAGTTCTAAAAGACCTTAGTAGTATAAGCCTCCAGAAGAGAATTGGTCGTTGATAAATTTTGACAAGCATTTTGTTTCAGCTGCACTGTAACCAGATCCATGTTTCATTCATGTGTCTAACTTGGACAACTTCAAAGACCTCTTTGAATTTGTTAAAGTTTTATTCTTTCTTGGTTCGTTTGGAATATTTGAAGTATAGAAACATATATCCTCGCATAATATCGTGAGTTCACTGTCTTTGTGATAGTTACGTGACAATTTTTCCAACTATCATAAAAAATTTTGTCTATAATTTCCAAGTCCATTACCGATTTCGAATATTTTAAGAAGTTCGCCATCACTTTGTTAGAATATTTTTATACCGAGACTTGGGTGCAGATTAAACGTTTATATTGGAAATTTAAAAGACGGCCACACATTAATTAAGTCAAAGCCTTCTTAATTTATATGTTATTTTTTTAAATTTAGTGTGCGTGTATATTAAATTAAAATAATAGAACAACACCAATAGCAATTATATCAAATGGCGAACGTGCAAAAACTTATTAAATTAACTTCGGTTGCATGCAATCAATGCAACCGAACCAACAACAACAATCTACTGCAATCATTACAAGTGCTACTTTTATTAACTGATCATCAAAATCTTTGAAAACATTAATTGATTTCCTCCTAACACTCATCCTCACTCATCCATGCATGAAAGATTGAACAAAAATAAAAATGCAGAAACAGAGAAATAATCAAATGGAGAAAAATATATAAATGAAAGGGATTTTCGAAATTTTAATTTTGAATTAATTTTAGTCACATCTTAGGATAAGCCTTGATTGGATTCATAAAAGCCATAATAATGGACAATTGTAGGCATTTTTTTCCATTTCATACAGACTTTTATTTTGAATTTTTTATTTAGTGTTCAATGAAAGATCAATTTCATCAATTAATGTCTCTTTATTAATTTTTAATCTTTTATTTTACATTTAATTTGATCTTAATGAAAATTTAATGATTTTTAAAAAAGTTCTGTAAGCACTTCAATAAAATTCATGAAATAACTTTTATTGTACTTGCGGCCGCGTAAATCACGTCTCTTTAGCATTTGCTCATCTCTGCTAATTTTTTTTTTTTTTTTTTTTTGTGCTGTTGGACAAACAGGGCATATAAGTGTTAGGATCTTAGATTCATATCAAATTTTTTGCTTGCCATCATCTTAAAAGATTTTGCAATTTTTTATTTACATTTTTTCCCTTTTTTTACATTTTAATATAAAATATTTATGTAGAACTTTTCTTGTGCCCTTTTTTTTCTATATCATAGATAATCTATTATTGGCCAGTCTGTCTTCATTCTGCTTCTTTTCATAATAATTTTTTGCTTTGTGTATGGACATGGACACAGCTGTGCCTAAAAATGCTTTTTCTTGCATTTGTATTTCTTCTTCATGATTCTTCATTTAGTTGATTTTCTTTTTCGTTTTTTATTTTGTATAAAATTTTTTTTCTGACGATTTCCTTTCTTTTACTTGTTCGAGATATATGCCTGTAACAATTGTTTACTCGATTTACTTGGTTGTTATTGTTATTGTTATTGTTATTGTTATTGTTATTGTTATTGTTGTTATTGTTGTTATTGTTGTTATTATTATTATTAATGCTGTTAACAAAAATTTCAAATGTTCAAGATCTTCAATGTTGTCAACAAATTTTTTATACTTTTTATTATTCAAGACATGCCACGCTTCTATTTTTACTATTTTTGTTGTTGCTTTATCTCTCATTTTAAATATTCATATTTAATTTTTAAGAATTTATTTAAACAACAATAATAATAACAATAATTAAAAGTAAATTAACTAAATGAAATGTTTCGCTATCTGTCGCCATGACTGTCATTGATTTTCTAATGTTTGTTTGCTCTTGTTTTTTTTTTTTTTTTTTTCATTTTAATTCCTTATTGTAAATTTGTCACAGTTGTAAAACAATGATTTTTCATTATTTGAATTCCAAATCAAGGAAATCATGTAAAAATATAAAAAATCTACATATGTAAATATTTATGAATTTTTATTGCATTTTAATGAAAATTTCTTTTGCGCATTATAAATCATTTCGCTTGTCTTATAAAAATAAAAACTAAAGAAATATTTTTTGCGTATCTTGTCAACTGACAAGTTTGACAGAAAATCTATTTTTGACAGATCTCATTTTTTTGTTATTTCAATTAATTACAATTTATAATAATTTAAAATTTGGCAATTTTTGTTTTTCTTGACACTTAAATGTTCAATTCCATCGAAATTGGACATTTTTCCTTTCTTTAAAGATTTCTAGTATAAAATTTTGTGAAATGTTTTGCAACATGAAAAAGTGGATTCTTCATAAGCATAAAATTTTGAATTGATTTCGCAAAAGAACTTCATCTTAAATATTGAGAAATCGTGCCATAAATTTGGAGGAAACATTGAATACCGTTTCCGTTAGATTGGTATAGAAAATGCTACCTTTCAAATAAATTAAAAGACATGACCACATTGTACTGTTACCAGTAAAAAAAATGGTCGATTTTCCATAACAAAAAATCACACTTTTTTTTCTTCGAAATCATAAAGAGCAATAAAATCTTACGTGCCTGTTTTTCAAGCGATTAATCGACAAAAATTTATTTAAATAAGCCACGCCTTTTTATCAGTCTTTCAGGTTTTTCTTCCTTTTTTCCAAAAAGTTGAAAATGCGATGTTGTTGCCTGATTCTTTCAAAATCATAAATGTTAGTCACACTTACCTAAATTTGAAATTTATCAAATGTTAACTTTTATATTTTTACAATTTTTACTTACCACTGATCATTTACATACGACAATCGATAAAATATAAAATTAGATTATCTGGACATGGCTCTTTGTTAGAGATGATCCCATTTTCTGAATTGGAGGCCTCTAAAATTTGGACTTACCCTATTGTAAGTTTTTGTATTTATTGGTTCTTGCCTTGTTACATTAACTAGAGAGAGCTTCAATGATCGTTAACATGTTTAAAACTGTACATTAATAAATAGTTTAGCGAAAATCTAGGAATAAAAATAATTAAAAATCCCCATTATATTTAGAAACTTTAATTTTACAATGAATGAAATGGATGGATTTGTTTTTTAAGAGTAGTTACATTTCCTGGAGCACTTCTAAAGTACAAGCATTAAAATAAAGTTTCTTTATTTGTTGTATAATTAAAATATTGTTGCTATTGTCAGAGAGATTTATGTTTTATATTAATAATATTTTTCATATATGTGAAGGAAATTAAAAAAGGGAAACAATAAAATCGAAAAATGTAAAACGCGAGAAACTGAACAATTTATGATTTGAATAAAGTCACAATGATGTCATCATAAAAATATCATAATAATCATTCATCTATTTCATACATACATACAAACATACATATGTACATACATTACGTCTCAAATAATTTCATAATTTGTTCATGTGTGTTCTATTTGAAAAGTTGAAAAAGAAAGAAAAAAACTTATAAAATGCTGTTCTTTTTTTTCCCATTTCTTACTCTTTTGTTTTTTGTTGTGTTTTTTGATACTTATTGTATTAATTTCTCTTCTCTCGCTCAACAATAAATTAGATGAGAAATTTTTATTAAAAAATTCTGACTGAAAAATTGTTAGTGTGGTTAGGGATGCTCCTGATGGTGATAAGTAAAAGTGAGAGTAAGCTTAAGAGAAGCCGACAGAGGGCCGACTATTTAAAGTAAGGCTTCAGCATATGTCGCTACTACTTTAGTGTTATTGTAATTGCTTGTTGTTGCTCATATCAAATGAATTTAATAATTTTTTTTGTCTAATTAATTTTTAGTGATTGTTTGTTGCATCGCCATTCTATTCCTTTTCTAGTTTGGTATTGATAAACAAAAACTCACAAGTGTTTGATTTAACTAGAAATATTCTCTTTCTTTTGCTTGATTCTTTTCCATTTACCATAATCATTTCTCTTCAATGTAAATTTGTATTAGAATCGATTATTTATGGGGCGTATTTGCTCTCCAAGAATCAACATATTTTATTTGATTTTTTGTCTTATCGTATTTTAACCGAATGACAGTAAGATGATACAATTAATAATGCAGTGTAAATTCAATTATATTCGCAAAAGTAAGAAAACACATTACTTTCACATTTACATGAATACAAAGCCATTGGAAAAATTGTAGCTTGTCAAAGTTAATTGCTAAATATTGTACATCATTTTTTCAAAGTGAGTCTGATTACTAAATCAAGAAAATGAATCTGAAAATGAAAATTAACATAAAATTGGAATGAAACTAAGAAAAAAAATTTAGCTAAGTTTAAATCTGAGTTGATCAGTTTAATCAGTTTAAATACAAAATTATTCATTTTTCAGTAGAGCAATTTATGTGACAAGTGATTACAAAACTTTTCCAATACTTCACATTAAAATGATTTATAAACTTTACTTCAACTAATTTTTATGTGATGTTGAAATTTCCATTGAATTAACGTATCGTATCAAGAAAGTGCTCTCTGTGCTACGTACTTCCAACAAAAACTGAATGGGGCTTATAAAATATTAAAAAAAAAATATATCAATAAATAAATAAACATTTGTTATAATTTTTTTTCATCCTTTTTTTTTATGAACTGAAGGTTTGAGGTAAATAAATATTGCAAACATTTCCAAAAGAACTTGGCAAATTAGCCTTTTTAGAGTTACAGAAATAGTTTTATAGGAAAATTGCACTTAGTTCAAAATGGTTTGAAAGAAGAAATGTCTTATTAAAAAAAATCAATTGCAGCGACTTTTTTAATGCTTTTTTATTTTATATAATGGATAATAAGGAAGTTTCATTTAAAAAATGGTCAACCCATTTTATCTATATACAAATTAATTTTTGACCACAAATGTCATAATTATGGAATTTTACATATTTTTATAAAGCTAACGTAAAAGATAACGCATCAAAAACCTAGCACACCGTTTGGGCGACAATAAAACTAAATACTAACAAACGGCAGGATGAAAGGATACAAAAGAAAATTGCAAAAAAATTATATGAAATAAAATAAAATAAAGAAAAACATTGTGAGAATAGAGTGTGTATTCTTATAAGGAGAGCAAAGTCATAGGGAAAGTTAATTCTAAATTTTTTATGTAGATGTTTTTATAAATGTGTAAAGCATGTAATGATGAGGCAACTGAGAGAAATATATAAAATATTTCAAAAGTATATACAAACATACAAAATTTCTGCTTTCCCCATTACCCACAAAAAAAAAAAAAAATAAAAGAAGAAGAAGACGCAAATATGCATGAAACCTTAAAAACTATTTTAAGGCTTTGATGGCAAACTAATGTTCCACTAGAATCAGCATCAAACTCATTCTTCCTTTTTATTACATGCTCTTTCACATTCTTCTTACACTCTCATCATCATCATCATCATCATCATCATCATCATCATCATCATCATTATAATCATCATCATTATTATCATCATTCTTTTATAATGAGAGTGCATGTGTAACACAAGAGGCCGATTGTAAGGAAATTGCTTCCATTTTGCTTTTTTTATTCATTTATGCATTATGCTGTTTTTCACTTTAACTTTTATGTTATATATAAATTCAAGGATATATAGAAAAAAAAAAAGAAAAACGAAAAATGGAAAAGGAGAAAATGTTGAGAAAAATCTAATAAAAAAAACAAATGAAACAAATAACGTCAATTCTCACACTTGCGCATTTGGGTTTCTATGTACAAGAAAGTTGGAAAAAATAAAGGAAAAAAGAGAAAAAGAAAAAAATTAAAAAAAAACAAAAACTATATGAAAATGCTTATAAGCAACAGGCGGTTGCTTATTACTCACACAAATATATACATAAATAATACATAATATAATTTTTATATATATAAAAATTTCTCTTGTATGTCATACATTTACACAAAATTCATTTGTCTGTCTATCTGTCTTTCTATCATTTTGTTTGTACAATATAAAATCAAATAAAGTTAACTAAAGATAATTTTTAATTTTTTGTTGGCATTTTTTCTTTTTCTTTTTCTTTTTCTTCTTGTAAATTGTAACTTTTCTACATGAAACATTATAAAACTTTAAGAGATTTAAATAAAAAAAAAAAAAGAAAAAGAAATATGTACGAATTTTTAAATATTATTTTAACAAACATGCATCCTTTAAATGACGTTCAAACGTTCCGCTTGTCGTTATAAAAAATCGTTTGCGTTATCAGGAAAAGTTTATCATACATTTCAAGATTATGCTGAAAAAAGAAAAACCATTAACATTTGTTCTCTGCAACACAATAATTTTCTACTTTAAAGTGGTTGAACTATAAATTTACAGTTTTGAAATAGTAAAATCGAATTGTTTCAAAAATGTTATTGTAATATGAAATTTTATTTAGTTAATTTTAAGTACTTGTTTTTCAATTGTGTATAATGCATTTTAAAACTAATTCATTTAGATAGTTATGCTTAATTAAATTAATTAATTAAATACTTCTTTTAGTTTTTTAGAATGCATTTTACAGTTAATTAATTAAGAGTATTATACTTAATTAAATGAATTAATTAAATTCTTCTTTTAATTTTCTAGAATGCATTTTAGAGTTAATTAATTTAAAAAATTATATTTAATTAAATTAATTAATTAAATGGTTTTTAATTGTCTATAATGCATTTTACAGTTAATTAATTTAGAGAATTATGCTTAATTAAATTAATTAAACTCTTTTTCAATTTTCCATTAGTCCATTTTACAGCTAATTAATTTAGAATTAATTAATTAATTAAATACTTCTTTTAGTTTTTTAGAATGCATTTTACAGTTAATTAATTAAGAGTATTATACTTAATTAAATGAATTAATTAAATTCTTCTTTTAATTTTCTAGAATGCATTTTAGAGTTAATTAATTTAAAAAATTATATTTAATTAAATTAATTAATTAAATGGTTTTTAATTGTCTATAATGCATTTTACACTTAATTAATTTAGAGAATTATGCTTAATTAAATTAATTAAACTCTTTTTCAATTTTCCATTAGTCCATTTTACAGCTAATTAATTTAGAATTAATTAATTAATTAAATACTTCTTTTAGTTTTTTAGAATGCATTTTACAGTTAATTAATTAAGAGTATTATACTTAATTAAATGAATTAATTAAATTCTTCTTTTAATTTTCTAGAATGCATTTTAGAGTTAATTAATTTAAAAAATTATATTTAATTAAATTAATTAATTAAATGGTTTTTAATTGTCTATAATGCATTTTACAGTTAATTAATTTAGAGAATTATGCTTAATTAAATTAATTAAACTCTTTTTCAATTTTCCATTAGTCCATTTTACAGCTAATTAATTTAGAATTAATTAATTAATTAAATACTTCTTTTAGTTTTTTAGAATGCATTTTACAGTTAATTAATTAAGAGTATTATACTTAATTAAATGAATTAATTAAATTCTTCTTTTAATTTTCTAGAATGCATTTTAGAGTTAATTAATTTAAAAAATTATATTTAATTAAATTAATTAATTAAATGGTTTTTAATTGTCTATAATGCATTTTACACTTAATTAATTTAGAGAATTATGCTTAATTAAATTAATTAAACTCTTTTTCAATTTTCCATTAGTCCATTTTACAGCTAATTAATTTAGAATTAATTAATTAATTAAATACTTCTTTTAGTTTTTTAGAATGCATTTTACAGTTAATTAATTAAGAGTATTATACTTAATTAAATGAATTAATTAAATTCTTCTTTTAATTTTCTAGAATGCATTTTAGAGTTAATTAATTTAAAAAATTATATTTAATTAAATTAATTAATTAAATGGTTTTTAATTGTCTATAATGCATTTTACAGTTAATTAATTTAGAGAATTATGCTTAATTAAATTAATTAAACTCTTTTTCAATTTTCCATTAGTCCATTTTACAGCTAATTAATTTAGAATTAATTAATTAATTAAATACTTCTTTTAGTTTTTTAGAATGCATTTTACAGTTAATTAATTAAGAGTATTATACTTAATTAAATCATTTAATGACTTTTTAATATCAAAATTTACTTTGAATAAAACTACAAAGCCTCCAAGATTTTTACCATAATGGTAAAAATTTGAATCGCTTAGTTAAGATATTTCATAGCATTTCAAAAGAAGACAATTCGAAACAATTATGAAGCAACAATCTATGTTTGGAATTTTAATAAATTTTTTGAATTATCTTCTTCTTAATTATTTGGAAAATATTATCCGATACAAGATAAATATGATACCTTTTTTTGTGGTTTCATTTCATTTTATTTTGATTTATTTATTTTTGTTTTTGAAATACTTTAAGCATAATTTTAAGATATTCAAGATTTTTGAATAATATAAAAAACTGAAATGCAAAACAGAAGGAGTTGTTAGATTTATAAATTACATGAATTAACTTCAATTTTACAATCAAATTAAATGAAATAATTTCAATGTAAAATGCTGTATACACATTTTTAACTTTACGTTGATTTTTTTTGTATTGGTATATGAAAATCATATACATTGCGCAATGAGTGAATGAATAAATGTTTGAATGAATGAAATTTATGCAACAGGTGCCATATTTTCATGTAGCTTACCTCACTTCCACTTACTTCATTTTGTTATTATTATTGCGGCTGCTGTTATTGTTGTTGTTGTTGTTGTTGTTGTTGTTACATATCTGATATATTGGTTGATTGAATAATGCAAGCATTATACATCCTGCCCTACACAAGTTCATATTGTATTTTATTAAATTACTATTCTTTTTTTTTTTTTTTGCTTTGTAAATTCAATTTAAAAAAGTGTAAAAATTATGGCCAGCAATGGCGAAGCATAAAACTACTCTACATCTTTAGGTGCAATATTAATGACGAAGTCTAAAAGATATAAACCACTGATATATGAAAAAATTTTTGCAAATTATTTCTGGGACAATGTCAGATCAGAATAATGGGCGGATGTAATCGAAATGTCAGTATTTGAAATTTGAAATAAATATTTTGTATAATAAACACTTTTTCCAAAATAAGTCATTTTCTGCCGGAGAGTAAATTAGTGACATAATAATTCGAACTGGCCATATTCGGTAGCATTTATCTTTGTCCCAAAAAGAGCCCTCTGTACAATTTATAAGAATAAAACATATTTAATCAAATAGACAGATCAAAACAACTCAGATAATCTTGCTGAATGATGAAGCTTATAAAAAATCTTTAATTTTAAGCTTTAAAAAATTCATGATAAATTTATATTTTTTATAATAGAACTTCTAGAGCGGATCTAACGAACCATTTAGAGATAGTGAAGTTTAGAGCAAGGCAATTTATCTTAAAAAAAAGAGTTCTTCGTTCGTTGTCTTCTTTAAAGATATTTTCATGTTTACCTTACCCTGTTTTTTTCTTAGTCTTTCTCTATGAAATTATACAGACTCTTCATGACTTAGCTGACTAGCAATTTAAAGTGCTCATGCATACAATTTAGTTGTGGACGGTTTTACTGAAACTATCTGACTTTTGCTTTTCTATTCTATAACTTAAGTTTTCTCTGATCTTCATAAGTTTCTTTTTTTCTTCATATTTAATACAAGCAAAATGGACAATACATTCAATTTTGCTATTTGGTAGACAGATAGACTGTGATTCAAATAAATAAAATATAATAAAAACAAACTTGCCTTCTACTACGATGATGCTGAAGCTAAAGCTAAATCTGATGCTGATGCTGATGCTGATGCTGATGCTGATGCTGATGCTGAAGTTGATGCTGTTGAGTTTGCTGTAGCTTCTTCTTCTTTTTTTTTCTTCTTGCTATTATATTTCTATATGTCTGCCTGTTTGTGTGTCTGTCTGTCTGCCTGTCTGCCTGTCTGTCTGTTTATCTAAGTGCTGGCAGGTAAGTCTATGTTGCTTTTGTTGGCTGATTTGTTTGATTATATATTGTAGATTTTGTATTGTCTGCCATTTATAACCACTAAATTGCATGGTGTTACCTTAACTTGCTTCTGTTACTGTTATTGTTATTGCATGTACTTTTGAACTTACTGCAATTGATGATGATATTATTGATATGAGATGGCAAGATGATAAAGCAAATATTACAATAATAATAATAATAATAATAATAGCAAATGAAAACAACAACAACAACAATAATAAATAATAATAATAATAAAAATAATAATAATAATAAAAATAAAAGCAACAACAATTGTTATGCATTCTTACGTTTCATAATCTTTTTATTATTCTTCTTTTCTGCTGCTTCTTATTTTGCCATAACAATTAAGGAAAAACTTAAAAACTTATTTGAATTACAATTTGAATTTGTGGAATAGTAAAATATTTCATTATCAACACCCCAAAAAAACACCAAAACAACAAGAATAGCAAAATAATCATTTTGATTGTCAAAATTAAGGTCAAATACTTTTATAACGTACACTGCTTTATAAGTTTGTGTGTACGTATGTAACATTCCGAAAAAGTTGATATAGATCTAATATTTTCTATAACTGATACACTCAGCATTACTTCTTGATGTGATATAAGCTCGCTTGTACGTCTGTCTGTACGTTTGTCTGAACGTCCGTCTATTCTTTGTTTATGTAAATTTGTTATCAATTTTATAAAAATTTGCTTGAAATTTGGTGTATGGGCGTGGTTTAGCTGAAAATAGCTCGAGAATAATTTTGATTAAGATTGGATTATTATTACGACCACGCCCCATACAATGATTTATTTTGCAAAGAGTTTTTATGTAAAAAAATTAATAATTCTGGTTATTTCTTTGTAAAAATGTAGTGTAGGGTATTTAATAGTCGATCGCAACTATAACGATTAACTATAACGTTCTTTTAAGCATAAAATTATTATTGAAATTTTTTTTTTCATATTAATTTAAAAAAATGATTGCGCATACAAGTGAAGGTAAAAAGACCCAGTTTTTCCTTTGTTGTTGTTTGTTTTTTTGTATAAAATATAAAAAAAAATTGCAATTAATCACGGAAAGAAAAAAAATAATTTAAAGCACAAGGATTTTGTTCAAAATTTAATAAAATTAAAACAATAAATAAAATTCTGGTGTTTTGTTCTTTTCAACAAGAACAACAATAGCAGTTTAAACAACAACTACAACAACTACAACAACACATGTTAAAAGGGAAACAAAATAATGTAAAAGAATTCGCTCATTTTTTTTTTTAATAATAAACATTGATGATTTGAATTTGCAGCAAAGACAAAGGCAAAAAGCGGTCGAACTGCATATGAAGATAGTGGCCAGAAAAGAGGTAAAGACGCAATAAATGAAGCAATGATTCTTATCTTTATAAGTGTTGATGAATTTGCCCTGATTTTATAACGTATTCACAAAATGAAGCATAAAAAAAATAATTAAAGCACAGAAAAGTAAAACCAAAAGTTGAAACCAAATAAGAGAATTAAATTTAGCTTGTACCAAATTTTGGATACCCACCAAACAAACATTGTAAAATTACATGCTTAATATTTATGCAAAAGTTTAACTTTCTATCTGTTTCAGTTCAGTTTAAAATTTTTGCTTAAAAATTCAAAAGTGCATTCAGTTTTTATTGCGCTAAGTGTCCTTTGACCGAGTTCATCCATTTTTAATACCACTTAATGCATAGAAATTTTCAAGGTTTCTGCCAAATTTGAGCATAATCATGGACGTAATCTGTCCATCTATCCATTGTGGACAAATGAACAGATGGACAGATGGACAGACATGTCTACTTCGATTGAGAATTTGATGCTGCTCCATGAATATAAACACTTTGAATAGGACGTTCAAAGTGTTTATATTCATATAAATTACGCGTTACAAACATCATGATAATGTGAGTATACCACTAAACTCTGAGTGATGAATATGAAAGAGCATAAGCAAAATAAGTGACAATAATTTGGATGACGTAAAATTTTTCAAATGAAAAATTTTTATATAAAATTCAAAATAGCAACAACCAAAAGGAACCAAACAAAATCGACTTCATCTGTATTCATAAGGATTGATATTCATCAGGCTGAAACTTACTATATGAAAATGAAAATACAGGCCTGTCTGTCCATCCATCTACCCTTAAATTTTTTAATTATATTTATAGTTTTAAAAAAAATTAATAATTTGAAAATTTTTCACTATTCTAAAGTTTTGTTACGTATGCCTTAGTTTTGAGTAGATCTAAAAAGTTATTAAATTTGAATTTAAATTTTCTTCCAATGCAAATCAATGCAAAATAAATTTTCCGCATATAAAGTTCTTGGATAATGTTTGAATCAGATATTTTCATTGATCGATATTAATAATTTTCATTATCTAATCTTTACGATAATTTTTCTGATTCCGTTTATTTTGGTAGAGCTTTAATTATGAAAAGCAAAGTTATGTAATTAGGCCGCAATTTAATCACAACGCTCTTCCATTGATATGTAAATAAAATTTTATCGGATGAATTTTTTTGTATGTTGACCTTTCATGTTAAACAGCAATTTATTTTAATTTTTAACTCTCATTAGGTTTATATAAAATTTCTTTATATAATAAGAAGAAGATATTAATCCATATAAAATTTATAAATAAATAAAAGTGTAAGGCAACAATAACAACAAACGGAATATTTATAAGAAATTAATGTTGCTTCAGTTGTTCTTTCTTTCTTTTTTATATCCAGCACCCAGAGATTGGGTGGTATATTCACTTTAACATTATATTTGTAACCCTTAGAAGGAAGTGATGGAGACCCTTCCTTCCTTATATATATATATATATATTTTTGATTAGCAACAAATTCTGAATTGATATAGACAAGTCGATTTGTCAGTCCGTTTGTGTGTCTGCCTGTTGTAAACATTCACTTGGTTGTAAAATTTTAGATATCAAATTAATGGAAGTTTTTGCACGCAGGTTTGGTTTCTAAATAAGCAAAATCGGTGGAAGGACACGCCCACACAGTACAACATAAACTAAGAACATGTCTGAGAAATTTTTTCAAGCAAACTTTAATAGTTTTTTGCCCATCATCTAAAAATTGCGAAAGATAGTTAGCTGAAATTTTGCCCAAACAAGAAGGCTATTGGTCTACAATGTCTGTCCAATAATAATAATAAAAATTGGTTGTGGCTATGCGAAATTATTCAATACCAAACTTTCATATGTTTATGTTTACGTTTTCAATTAACACCTAAAAAATTGAATCATAATTCTGAAACGTAGTATCAGGATGTTTTGGTGGTGGCTATGTAAGACTTGGACTCAGTCAAATATAATTTTCTTAGTGGTTTTTGTTTGGTTTTGTCTATCAGTAAAACGATAAGCTCAAGGTTAGTGAAATATTCATGAAAAATATAAATAAAAGCAAGAAGAGAAAACAAAACGAAGAAACAAACAAGCAACAACAAGAGCAAAAAAAAAAAAAGTTAAATAAAAATACTAGAAAGAATTGTAAAGAACACAAAACAATAAAGTATCATGGCATACACTTTAATTAATACACACACACAGGTACACGCACATACACACACAAGTAAAAATTAACAAAAAAAAAAAAAAAAAAAAAAGAAGGAAATTATTTAAACAATTGTTTTCAATTTGTATATCAAAAATTTATTTACCACCTTTTTAATGTTTTCAGCTTTCTTCAATTTCACACAACCCCAAAATTCATTAAAAACCTAACAAAAACACACACACACACACACACACACACAAACAAATGCGCTAGTAACGAGCGTAAAAGAGAGATGAATAAATACAGAAAATAGAGAAATAAAAAACTATCACTTTTGTTCTGAAATTTCAATTGTTACTTATACGCTACCATGGACGTTGTTTGCTTAATAATTAAAGGAATTTATATATTCCGCCAGGTACAACATTAAGAAAAAGGATAAAAATAAGAGTAAGAAGAAATTTAAGTTAACAAAAAGTAAATAAAACTAAAGTTTTTATTTTTTTGTTTATTTTTTTTTTTTTTATATATATTTTCGTGTAATATAAAATTTTGCACAAATGTATGTAAATATTTTTTTATAGAATATCGTAGATTAATCTAGATTAATCTAAATGTAATTAAGTTATATATTATATATCATATTTTCATATAACATTTAACATTTAAATAAATAAATGACTTTTAAAGTCATTTAAACTAAACTCAATTTAAGTCTCATTCAATTTGCAGTCAAAAAAAGAAAAATTGTATACAAATTCGACATTTATTTACTCTACATTATAAAAGTCAAACTGAAAATTAATATTATAAATTATGTATAATTTTATAAAAATTTGAATGTATAAAAAAAAATTTAAGTTTTTAAAGACGCCTAAAAGGCTTGGTATAGCAAATGGTCGTTAAAGAAATTTAGTTCTCAAAATTAATGGAAATTTTATGAAAATGAAATTTTTTATAAAACTATTAAAAGAACTGAAATTTATTTGTTGAATTGATAAACTAAAAATTTTAACTCAATTTTTCTAAATTGCTAAATTATTTTAGTTTCATTGCTACACTGCCAGCCACATCGCTTTAAACTTACTTGCACAAATTTTAAACTTAATAAATTTTATGCTGTAAATGTAGTAAGTTAATTAAAGCTTTAAAAACCTTTAAATTAATGTATATGAAATTAATAATAATGTCAACTAAAATAAAATATGTTTGAAATAATTTTTATTATATTTCTTTTTTTTTTTTTTTGTTTTTGTTTTTTTGTTTTTTGTTCAAGGTAGTACTGATATTGAATGTGGTTGATGGTGATAGGGCATTTAAATTCTTGTCCCTCGTCATGCCATTCATTACATGAATAATGAATAATAATTTCTTAAATTAACTAGAAAAGTGCAAAATAATATAAAAATTTATTGTAGAATTTAATGGAAGAAAAATATGAAATGAAAATATTCAGATCACTTGAGATAAATTTCCATTTGTATTATATTTATTTTTAACTGACAAGCAAAAATTCTAATCTCTCAAAGCAATTTATTATACGCTTATTATTATTATTAATTATTATTATTTTTAATTTTATATGAGAGGCAAAGGGTTGGGACTTGAGAAAACAAAGTATAGTGGTCAACCAACTAACACAATTCAATTCAATTCAATTCAATTCAATTTTGTAACAGAAAAAAAGAAAGAAAAAAAGTGGCAAAGACAAAGCGTAAACAAAAAAGCAATGAAAAAAAAAAGCGAAATAGAAAAATTCATGAAATATGAAAATTATCAAAGATTTCTAAATCAAAAATCCAATAAATTATTGAATGATTCAGTTAAATCGCCATATAAATATACATGAATATAATGGAAGATAAATCCTGACGAATTAATTGATAGCTAACATATAAAATTATCTTAAATATTGTCTTGGTTCATTAATGGCATGAATTTAGAATTCTCAATGTATTTTTCCACCTCTAACTGTTTCTTATGTAGATTCTTTCATTTTTTCCTTTTTTTTTTTTTTTTTTTTGTCTAAAGCATTATAAAATTTTTATCACGTCTTTTGTAAAATTGACAGCAATAAATCTTAAATTCATTCATGCATTTTATTAATTACTTTAGAAATTGTTAAAGTTGTCAAAATTGTCTCAAATCAAGTTCTTAAAAATTGTATACATTTGAAAGGAATATTTAAGGAGACTCTAAAAGTAGTTGCCTTAACTTTATATATAAAAATATTTTTCAATAAAATGTATTTAAAAGAAGATTTGCAAATTCCGTTAATTTTTAAAATGGGCTTGGCTTAGGCTCGTCGTTAATAGGGATCTTTTTTTATAACTCATGGCAAATAAATTTTGGTGTTTGAGAAAAAGGAAAATACAATAAAATTTTGAAAGGATACAAATAAATTATTTAATTTTCCATGTCATAATTAATTTTACTTAATTAATTATAAATAGGGGCGTGGCATGTCAGTTTATGGCCTTGTAAAAACTAAGATATGTAGAGTTAAAAGTTAAACAATTAATCTAACAACTTAAAAGATTATATATTTAATATCCCCCCCCCTCTCTCTCTCTCTCTCTCTCTCTCTCTAGCTGTATATAAACAGGATTTTTTTTTTTACTTCTACAATGTAAATCAATGTAATATAATAAGAATTGATTAGGGCCTTAGCAAGACAATAGGGAAAAGCATAAAAAATTAATGTTCTGGCAGCCTTCAGGGTCAAATAAATATAAAACAAGAAGAAGAATAAATGTTATTGTAATAAGAGATATTTCCTCTACAGCATCGAAACGATATTGTTCTCTTGCAGTTTAGAGGTGTTAGCATAAGTGCAAATATAACACCGGAAACATTTCACCATTTGCATTGTTCGATTAAGTTCTTCTTTTTTTTTTTTTTGTTTTATTTTGTTTTTGGTCAAATGGCTGATTTGTTCGTTGAATTGAATTGAGTTAAATTTAAGTTTATAAATGCATAAGACAGAAAAAGGTACAAATCGGTTGCCTCTCGCCGTCTTTTAAATATCCTACATCATCCTTATCTTATTCCAATTGCGAAATCAATAAAGTACACTACAAATGAAAAAAAGTAAAAAGAAAAATTGTAATTATTCATAGATTTGAAAAGTTCGTTATATGGAAGAACAAGCAAAGGCCTATCAACTAATTACTGGGCACAGACTTTTATTAAGAAAATGTTTAAATTTTTTAATTTTTTGCTTTACAACCATTTTTCTCTAAGTAGAGCATTTTATGGAGAATGAACCCAAAATTTGCTAAATGGCTTTTATTTCAATTTCATTAATATATTTTATAAATATTGGTCCAAGTACATTGAGAAAATTTTCGCATGGCCAAGCATGAGTTTCAAAACTCCAAAAAAAAATTGGAAATAATAAAAAATAAATAAAAATAATTGGGCTCAATTCCAGCCTTTACGAGTGTTACATAAATCTACACAAATTTATAAGATCTTAAACCATAAAGTGAAAGATGCAGGTTACTAGAAGTATTGTGTTTGGAAGAGCCTTATAATTTTGTCTATGATTATTTAAAGTGTTGTTGTTAAAATTATTTAGCCCTAAGATGATGGCGGTTTAGTTTGGTGTTTTTGTATAAAATGAAATTTCAAATAGAATCATTATAATTTTTTTCTATACTTTTATTTATTTTTTTTTTTTTTTACTCTTTTTTAATCTGTAAGATATATTTTGGTAGACAATCAAACTGAAAGCTTTTTATCCGTCTACATCGTTACAGCCAACATCTTATCAAATGTTAAAATATATTTAAAGAAAAATAAGATGGAGAAGACAAAACGAGAATTATGAAGACTTTAAAAAAAAAATAAATAAAAAAAGAACAAGTAAGAAAATTATATTTGTTTAAGGCAAAATCTTGGATACCCACCACCCAGACACCAGACACCAGACACCATGATATTGCGCCTCAATATTTGATGCAGTTTTTTAAGAGTAAATTGAAAACGTAAACATAAAAAAATGAAAATTTTTTATTGTACAATTTCACATGGGCGTATCCGATTTACTTTTTATTTGGACAGACATAGTAGACCAATAATTTTCCTATTTATGCAAAATTTCAGTGTCCTACTTTTGCAATTTCTAAATGATGGCCAAAGAATTACCAAATTTTGAGAAAATTTAAGTGTTCTCAGTTTATGTTGCACTGTGGGCGTGTCCTTTAACCGATTTTGCGTGCAAAAATTTCCAATAATTCTAACAAATTTGAGCTTAATATCTCAAATATTACGACCAGGAGTATGTTTATAACAGACAGCTACATAGACGGACCGACAGACAGGCATGGCTAAATCGATTCTTTCTAAACGTTACAAACATAATGACAAAGTGAATATACCTCCAATCTCTAGGTGATGGGCATAAAAAATATTGTATAACAACATCATCATCATCATCATCATCATCAGCATTATCATCATTATCATTATCATTATAAAAATTGAGACTTATTACAAATGTGGTTTCTTTTATTTGTAATATTTTTTTTTGTGTTTTTTTTTTAGTTGATAATCATCATCATCATTGTTGTTGTTGATCATCATCATTATTATTATTCCTTATCATTATTATTAATATTATCTATTGTTGCTGTTATTGTTATTGTTATTGTTGCTGCTATTATTATTTTGCTTTCATATCTTACATTATCATTAGCCAGCGGCTAATTCAAGTGACGACATGCGTTGATGAGAGAAAACTGGAAGCTGTTCGACCACTTTTCTTAACAAAATTTTATTTCTTTCTTCCTTCCCTTTTTTATTTTTTATTTTTTTTTATTTTTTTTTATTTTTTTTGGTGTGCTTTTACTTTTGATATATTTCAAGAAAATATCGTTTTTTGTTTTTGTATCATTTTTCAGTTTTGCCTTTTTTTATTTTCCTAGTTTTTTTTTTATATATATAAAAAATTTTTTTATTTTCTTTGCTTTTCCTTTTTTTTTTTTGTTTTTTTTTTTGGTTAAATAAAAGTTTGTATGGTTTTTCAATGAAGTAACAATGACTTTTAAGGCATTTTTTTGTCTATTTTATGTATATATGTGTGTGTGTGTGTTTGTGTTTACCTATGTGTGCCAGAGAGATGCAGAAATGCAACGAGTAAGAAGATGGTTTAGATTGAAAATGCCGGCAAAAATTGCTATGTATGACTTTTAGCCGAAAGCTTTAAAAGATTGCATTGAATTTGGTTTTTTCTTGTTATTATTATTATTTTATTATTATTATTATTATTATTATTATTATTATTATTATTGTTGTTGTTGTTGTTGTTACAATGTTATTACTTGGCCATTGAAATAATGCTTAAACATTTTTGTTTCATTTCATGTTTTTTGCATAAGTTTAAGTATTTCATTCGATTCATTCGTGGCCATTCCATTCTAGTTGCTTCTATTTATTTCTCTATTCTTCTATTCCATACCATTCCATTTCTTATGTTATGGTGGTGTTGCATTTGATGAAGGAGGCGTGCCTAGTTGCAATAATGATTGTATGTATAAAGTTAAATGAAATGAAGTGATTGTGGTCGCATAAAAATTTTTTATTTTTTCTTTAACTATTTTTTGTGAGATAGATCCGTCAACTAAATGACTTCTTTCCAACCTACCAAACTATCCATTCATTCAGCCACTGTATATGTTGGTCGGCTAAATTTTCTAATAGAATAACTGACTAAACTGACTGACTGACTGACTGAACTGACTGATTGTCCGAGTCGCCAACTTGTCAGTATGATTGGGCATTAACACTGACATTGATTATGATGGACGGCAATTTGATGTTGCTTGTCTTTTGTTGTAGCTACTGCAACAAATATTAACAATTTCATCCCAAAAAAGAAAAACATACAAAATAAAATAGAAAAAATAAAGATAAGATAATAATAAAATCTAATGGACAGAGAGAGGGAGAGAAAGAGAGAGAGAGAGAGAGAGAGAGAAAGAACGATAGAATGTGACTTATAAAATGAAAGAGAAAATGAAACAGAAAAAATTTCTTATAAATTTATGTATATTTTTGCGGCTTTTTTTTTATACCCTACAACATATTTCGTTCGCAATATAACAAATTCGTCAAAATATTTAGAAAACTTGGTACAACTTCAAGTGGCCGTTTTTATAAAAGGTGACTTAGCATTATTTGCACAATGAATTTACATATGAGTATCTATTACATGTCTGTCCATGTAAATTTATTATTAAATTACATGCGGTTTCTTATCAAGTAAAAATTGCCTCAAAGGTGAGATCTCTCATATAGCACCTTTTTTTTTTTGTAAATTAACACTATTCCAATTATCGATGACTTTTAAGAAATGATATCTGTACAGACTCCAATAAGTTCTAAACAAATTTAAGAATAATATTTTTAGATGCCTTAAATCGATTCATTTTTAAAAATCTCTACCACATAACAGACTTTTCAATTTATTTGAGAATTAAAATTTTATACCATTCCATAATAATTTTCTTAACTTTTCACTTAAATTAATTAATTTTGGTGTAGGGTATAGGGCGTATGGTGTAGTGTAATTAAAATGAGGCCTCACATTTTTCCAAATATGGTTTGCATATGGCTGTAAATGTAGCATCTGTTGTTTCGGCTTCCTGCCGATTGATTCTTATTTTTTTTTTCTTTTTGTTTTTCGTTTTGTCGTTATTTTTATTATTATTATAATTTTTGTTGTTGGTGGTGTTGTTCATATTAAAAAAAAAAAGTAAGAAATTTTAAATTATATGAATCTATCAAAGACTGAGTGAGTTTTTATTTGTTTGCTTTTCATTTCATTTTAGTTTATTCTGTTTTGTATATATAAATGTGTGTGTGTGTGTGTGTGTGTGTGTGTGTGTGTATGTGTTAATTTTAGGTTTTTGATTAGCAACGAAATTGCAAGTTTGATGAGCGTAATAGTTATTGAGGAAGTAAGCAGGAGCAATCAGACAAGCAAGCGAGCAAATAAACCAGTCAAACAGTCAACCAGTCAACCAACTTCTATTAAAGCGAAATTTTCAATCTAAAATTTGTATTTCATTTATTTATTTTTATTTTTGTATATATATATATTTTTTTTTTATAGTTGTGACTATTTCTCCTTTCTATTAATATTTTGTTGGGCAGCATTCGTATTTTTGCAAAGATGGTTTCCTTCCTGCTTGTTAATCTTTTTCTCCAACATCTTTCATCCATCCATCTATCCAACCATCCATCCATTTGACCATCCATGTAAACGTCCATACAAAAAATTTTATACTTAATAAGCACTAACTTTACTTTTAATGATTTCAATGTAAAGATAATAAACTTTTTTGGTTTCTATTAAAATTGAAACTACAAACAAAATCAATTATAAATAAAAAGGAGTAAATATGAAAGCAAGAAGGTGTGTCTTAAATAGACATTAAAAAAAAAAATTGCAATTAAAGTTAAAGAAAATTCCGGCATGATATTTTTAAAATTAAGATGAAATTTTTAAATTTTCCAACAAAATTTATACGCCTTAAAAGATTATTGGCCATTATTGGACAATAAAACGATCTTCATGTAAGAAATTTTTTTATTATTACAAAATGATACAACATTGCAATGACTTATTAATTTGAGAGTGAGAACTTCTCTACCACCAAATGCCCGTTCATTTAGTTTGCCCATGAACTTAAACATCAGCGTCAACTGTTTTAAGGAAACTTCCAATGGAGCTTTTATCGCTAAAGTAAATAAATGTTAGCGTTTGATAAAAAATTAATTCGTCTAAAATATGCATGACTTGTGGCATCACCTTTTCATTGTTCAAATTGAGTCACAATCAAAGTGAAATATAAGTTGCTCACTCAATTCCTCAATTTTAATAATCGTTTTGTTTAAATTGATCATAAAAATTTTGTAAGACAAATGATCGTTGTTGTTCCTTTTTGCTGCACAATAAGCCAAAGAAAAAGATTGAACAGAAGAAAAATAAAACAAAAAAAAAAAATAAAATAAAGAAGAAAATATTCCAAAAAAAAAAAAAAATAAATAAAATAAAACAAAAATCAAAACGAAACAAGATAAGCCAAAAAGTAGAAAATAAAACGAAAAACTCATAAACATAAATAAATTTTTGCAAATATCAAGGCCAAATGTCATTATTGTTGTTGTTATTTTTATTAATAATTTTTTTACATGATTACTTTACATTTTTATTTTTTATTGCCATCTCTCTGTGTTGTTTTCATTGTAAGTCATTATTAAAATAAAAAATAAATAGAAACATAAGCACAAAAGAACAATTTTGCAAAAAAAAAAAAAACAAAGAAAAAGCTGTATTAAAAAAAAACAAAAATAATTACAATAACAATAATAATTATAAAAAATAAAAAATAATAAAAATAATAGCAATAATTAAAACAAATTCTATATATTGCATAAAATATATGAAATTAGAAAATAAATTAATTTCTGTGTGTGTGTGTGTGTGGTTTTTTTTTTTTTTTTTGGTATGCGACCAGGTATCAACAGCTGGCTGTTGGCCTACACGATTCGTAGACAAAGTTGGACTCGGCTTCAATCCTGCTTATGCCTATGTACTAAAACAGACAGCTCTCCGTTGTTTGCCCAAGTCCCCGCGGGACTATCATTAGGCATTACTTCGTGAAGATGGCTTAGCTCAGTTATGCTTGTACCATCCTGCCCTGTCGACTTCTATGGTGTCCGCTTATTCTTAATTCCTTTATCAGGGACGCCACACTTTGGAAGATTTCACTTCGGTCGCCACATCTCTTGCATAGATTTGAGTGATCGATCGTACCCTTGCATGTTCTGGGCATTTATAACAGTTTGTGAGCGACCTACGTGTTCTTATTCGGCAAACCACCCAACCTATGCAAAGTTCGGCCAGTTTTCTGGTAAGGTATACGGGAGGTTTAATGGTAGCGGTTCGCATGTTACCCTTTGTTCTTTTCAATGGCACCACCTCCCAAGGGTAGCTTCCATTTATAACGGATTGACTGTTTAAGACCCGAAGTATGTCTTCCTTTGTAGTTGCTTCGTTTATATCTCTTAATTCTAGGAGCGCCGTGTCTTTCTTTTTACCGCTGCTTGGTGTCCCAAAGACTTACATGTAACTTCCTTTATTTCGCCTGCCTTGTCTCCACTACTAGCTCGCTATAGCAGTAGGTTGTGTTTGTGCTTATGTGTTGAGGTTTTTTGAGTTTGTGCAAATTCATGTGGTAACAATTTTACAAAACCCATTATATAAATCGAATATAATTTATTGGTACAAAGACATGAAACTAGATAAATAACTAAATCTATTCAAAAAACAAAAAAAAAAATAAAAATAAAAATAAAAACAATAACAATAACAATATAAACATTTTTAAAAAGTGTACAAACAATTAATAAATATTATTATTTAGATGGATATTTAGAAAAGAAATTCTCAGTTCTGGCATTCTACTTCAGTTGAAATATTCACCAATTGCTATGATCAATTCATAAAATTCTAGAAAAAATTTTAATCATAAATTGTCAATGTAAGTGAACGGTTTTAAATTCAATGACCTTTTGAAAGGTTATTTAAATTAAATCGTACCAGATTAAGCCAAGATGAAGGATTTTTTCCCATTTCAAATGTTGCTCTATCATGAAATTTACTCCATTTCAATTTCTATAGTCAAATAAAAGTTTGCTATATTTAGATGGACTTAGCCCAAAACGTTATAATTTGAATTTTTATAAAAAACTTTCAAAATAATTCTTCGTTATAAAGATTCAATTCAATTTTATGGAAGACAAAACACTCCTTGATTAATTTTATAATAATTATAATTAATGCAAATTTTTGGAT
Organism: Melophagus ovinus; assembly: GCA_023089585.1. Lineage (NCBI taxonomy): Eukaryota > Metazoa > Arthropoda > Insecta > Diptera > Hippoboscidae > Melophagus > Melophagus ovinus. Next base: position 5,063,593 of record JAKKIB010000253.1, read on the forward strand.
TTAAGCTGCCAATTTTCTAAAACTTTCAATACAAATAATTTCAAGTAAATACACAACTGAATCACGTTAATCATCCAAGCAAATTCCAGATGATAATATAACTTGCATCCATAATTAATTTGACCCTTTGAATGCTGTACAATTTTTCTTATATATAAATAGTTTTGACGATTTTTAGTCATGCGAAACAATACTTTAAGGATACTTTACGCCTTTAAAATCTGCTACAGGACATTTATGAAAGTTAACCATAACATTTATAGAAAATAATAACAAAAAAAAAACAATGTAAATTTTTGCCAGACAATTTATGAAGATTCTTTAATGATATGTTTAACTTATTTCACTGCAAACTCTATAAATGTGTCATTCTCAAGTTTATCGCACTTTTAGTAAGTCATTTGAAATATCAAAGAAAGCTGCCTTCTTGACATTTTACTTAGAGTTGAGCTATTTCTCGAATAAAGATTACAAAGTATTCTAAATTAAATTTCTTAAAACTTTAAAGCTTTCTTTCGATTTTTTTTTTTTTTTTTTTTTTTTGGGAATTAGACTTACAAATAAACATTTGATTTTTGATTTTCATTGAATATGAACCGCCATGATCATTCTTAAGAAAAGCTGCCATTTCTAAAATCATTTAAAATCACTTGTACTTTAAATAATTTAATATGAATAACGTTATTGGTGATTTATGTACTTTGATATTATAAATAATTTTATAAATCATATAAATCATTTCTATTGAAACATTTTTTGAGATATTTAATGACATTGCTCAATTGAAGGAGGTTGTTCAGGGCGTTTATGTATTTGTTTTACTTTATTTATAATAAATTTATATGTTTGACATGAATTTTCCGTAAAAATTCTGTTGCTCTTTAATTATCATTTTCATTTTTTCTTCTGTGGCACAATTTTGTTGTTTACTTTGAATTTAGTTTTTTCTTGCTTTTTATTGCCCTTTTTTTTTTTAATTTTTTTGTGTAGGCGTCCCACTCTCATAAGAAACGAGCTATTTAAAGCTAATGTTTGCCTTTTTATAAATATAATAAACAATTGCAATAGTAACAACAATAACAATAATAATTGTAACAACATGAACAATCGGCATATCTAGTTGTAGCAATCATTCATGGCCTGAGAGTGCAATCGTTTTGACAAAATGTACGTAGCACTCCAAAAAAATAAAAAAAAGAAGCGCACTTGAGATCTTGAGATTTTAAAAAGTATGAATCATTTTAAGAGCAAGTAAATTGTAAATCGTTCTGACCATCTTTTACAGAAACTTACTTAATCAGAGAAATTAGGAAAAACGGTAAAAAAATTTGAAAGGCACATTAAAAGTTTCCTCATACAGAGTGATATTAAAATTTTGGCCAAATCGGTTAAAGCACATGCCCACATTACAAATTAAATTGATAAATGTCTAATTTTTTAGGCAAAAATCTGCTTGTTTCTTATTTTGAATCATTTGGCATATTTTACAAAAGACAGACACAATTGAAATTTTTTACAGTTCGTTCCATTTAAAATTAATATGAATTTTTAATTACGTACTATGTTTTTTCTGAACTATTTAAATGTCTGGCCTATTGGCAAGTACTTTTGTTGGATATTCCACCAAATATAATTTACTTATTTGTTTTCTTCTTTTTATTACTTCAAGCCGCTAATTCTGCTGCTACCGTTGTTTTTGTTGTTTTTATTCTTATTGTTGTTGTAGGGGTAATGACAGTGGTTGTAATGGTTAATAATATTTGTTTGTCTTTTGTTGTTATTGTTACAAAAAAAGAAAAACGAAAAAAATCGCAAAAAAAAAACAAGATTTGATTTTTTCCAAATCGTACAAAATTCAAATTTATTGTAAATTTCAAGTACAACCAGTTCAATTGCGTTTCAAACCTTGAAATCTTGTTTTTATTATTTTTATTATTATTATTATTATTATTATTATTATTATTGTTGTTGTTGTTGTTGCTGCTGCTGCTGCTCTTGTTGTTGTTGTTATTGTTGTTTTTATTATTATTATTAGTAAAAAAATATTATTATTGTGGCGGTTGCTTTTTCACAATTTATCCGTTGTTATTGTTATTGTTATTGTTCTATTACTGCCAGTTACACAATTCGAATACTCTATTCCAAATAATAGCCACACAAAGCCCATGAGATTTCTAAAGTTCTTTGCTTCTCTCACAAATTTTTCAAAGCCTTTATGCCAAACTTTATCCAAAATTATAAAGAAAAAAACGGCCTCCGTCACTGATTAAAGGAAGTTTTTTTTTTTTAGGATTGTGCAAATAAATGTTACTGCCCTCGGCCTCATTACACTAGATTAAAATCTGATTAATGTAATGTAATGTAATGTAAAGGAATCTAGTAGTTTGTTGTGATGCCTTTTTTTTATAACTAATTAAAAAATCATTAATTAAACACCTAGACCGATTATTAATGATAATGATAATGATAGAAAATGATCTATATTGTAAAACTTTAAGTATCAGGTTTTCTATTGATTGTTTTTTTAAATTTTCCATTTCTATTAGGTTGTTCAGATAGTTAATTCGTTTCTTACAAATTACTAAGGAAATGTATGCTACTTTATGATCAATATCATAATGAATCTTTAAGTGAGCTTGTGATAAATTTTTGCTTGTGCAAGTTGCTTTTGCTGCCCCATTTAAATATGCCAAACAAAATTCTACATGTTTGCCTTTTTCTGATTTTTCTGAAAGCCCTAAAAATCTTAAGTACTTAAGTACTTGCATCAAATATCTTGTACTTCATTTGAGAAAATTGGAAATGCCAATTTTATTATTTGAAATCTACATTTCATTAATTCTAAAAGTTCAATTTAACTATAAACTCACTGTTTACTTTAAGTAAATCCCTTTAAATTTGATTTAAAAAAATTTGAAAGAATTTTTCGCGCGACTTAATATAAAAATTTATGTATAATCTGAATTGCATCTAATTTCTCGGCAAATTTTGCTTTTTTTCCTCTTCTTTTATTCGTTTCTTTAAGTACTTGAATATTAAATGATGGATATATTTAGTTTATTCAGGTGCTTGCAACATACCACAAATTTTTTTTTGAAAAATGTGCAACCAAGTACAGAACTCGTTTCTTAGTAATGACAATACTAATAAAATTTATACCTTAATTATTAATTTAAAATACTAATTGTTGTTGTTAAAGTAGGTGTAACTATTGAAGCTCTTATGGCTTGGCAAATTTTCTTCTTTGCTTCCGTTTCGTTAAATCTCTCATCGAAATGATTTTAATTTTAATAATTTTTTGTTAGAAGGCTTTTTGGGGAAGGGATTTTCTTTCATAAAAATTATAAAGCTGTTTCTCTTTGAATTCTAAATGAATTCGTAAGACAGAAAAATGATAAAAATTATAGACGTTAATTTTTTGCTTTCTAAGCATGCCTTGAAAAAATCGTGCATATATTTTTGATACAGAAAGAAAAAGAAAGAAAACGAAAAGTATAAATAAATTGATTTAAAGGATTTTTTCATGCATAAATCGCCTTTTTCTAAATAGTTTTACATATAAATTAATAAAAACTGAAATATTTCGAATTTTTTTCGTGAATGAATAAATTATTGAAATTGTAATTAAGAAAGCAGAAATTCAATTATAACGAATGACTGTTGTCCAATGCAATCATAAGCCCAACCTATTTTTGTAATTTTTTTTTGTTTTTATTTTGTTTGCTTAATTATTATACAAAATTTTTTATAATTTGTTTATTTACTCTTCGAGTTTTTGAATTTCATTTTTTTTTTCTATGATTTTTAACGAGTTTCATCTAGAATGAGAATGTGTGAGTGAACGAGATGAGTAATCGTATAAAATTTACAAAATATAATGCTTTGGTACTTCAATCGTGCTCTTTCTTCGTCTTTTTCTTCTTCTTCTTCTTCTTCTTATTCTTATTTCTGCTGCTTCGTATTACGATTTAATTTTGTTCTTTTTTGCTTTGCTTTTTGTAATTTGTAAGAAAAAACTTTTTTCAAATATTTTTTGTTGTTGTTGTTGTTTTTTATTATACAAAACTGCATACGGAAATTGCCAATTATTTCATTAAAAGCAGCATTTTGCGCATATTAATCACATACGTATGTGCATACAGAGACACACACACACACACACACACACACACATATATATATATATATATATATATATATATATATATATATATATATATATATATATATATATATATCTATTATTCTTATTATTATTATTATTATTGTTGTTTTTTGTTTTATTGTTATGTATCAAGTTAAGATTATAGATAGACTTTCTAATATGATTCGAATGGATAATTTTAAACTTGGAAGAGAATTTTTGTTTCTATCTTTACATTTTAATTTTATACAATTTAACATATTTGCATTGCATATGATAGAATGAGGAAGAGAGAGAGAGAGAGAGAGAGCGAGATGTAAATAGAGATATTATTGAATATAATAGCGTTAATTTGTAAGAATCAATAACCTTGAAATTTATATTGAATTTTACTAAAATGTTTTGTGATTTTCTCTGAAACGAAACAAAAAACGTAAATTTATTCGATTAACTAATTACAATAACAAGAACAACAGCAATAATAAAAAATAAGAAATTCGTATCGAAAATTTGCTTTTAAACTTTAAGTCAGTAAAACAAAAACTTTGGTAACTTTTGTGATATTAAAAATTTAGGACGCAGAGAATTAATTAATTTCTCAGTTAACTAAATTTTCCTACATGAATAGATTTTCTAAATATCATTAAAGAATTTCAAATCATTCATAAATTTTAAATTAGAACTTGGGACAAAACGAATAAAACCTTTGTATCAGATCAAATTCCATAGCATTTCGTTCAGTATGATTCAAAATTTAAAAAATCAAGAAGTAAAACAAATAAATTATATTTGACTGAGGCAAAATCTTGGACATCACCACCCAGACATGGTACAAACAAATAATTTGAAGTTCTATAAATTCAGGTAGGCATGGTCCATTTCCACAAGTTTTTTTATAAATTTTGTAGAATTAAGAATTTAGCTTTCTATCTGTTTCAGGTTTTAAGGTATGTGTGAAAAGCTGCAAATTTAAATTTAAAGGCACAGAAGTATACTCAGTTTACGGGCTCCTTAATCGATTTGACCCATTTTTAATTCTAACCTACGTACATAAACTTTTAATGTGCCTGTCAAATTTGAGTTCATTATCTCTATTTTTGTGACCAGGAGAATGTTTACCGCATACGGACAAACGGACAGACGGACCGACGGACAGACATATCTAAATCGATTCAGAATTTGGTGCTGATAGAACCCTACTTTGTAGGGTTCCTAGTGTTTCCATCTAGATGTTACAAAAATAATGATAAAGTGCATATACCCCCAACATCAAGGTGGTGAGTATAAAAATCTAAACTTTTTTAAAAAGTTTCATTGGAGGTAAAGATTCTCCGAAAAATGTAATTTCCAATTAAAATTTTCATTTCCAGTGCTAATTTTGACTCAAAAATTATCCAGTATAGAGAATGTTTAAAAAAATTTGCCTTAACTACATGGAGAGTTCTTAATTTCAATAGAGTTAGCTATCGGTTTACAAAATGTGATAATCATATTCTAAGAAAATATATACGAAAATAGACGTAAGACAAATAAATCGATGTAGATGCAGATGAAAAATCGTGAATCAAATGTAAAATCATTAAATTGACTTGGACAATACTTCTTAGCATAATTCTAAAAGAAAAAGTCGATCTATCTTAAGATCAATTAAATGTTAAAAGACCTTCGTCTCGGGTCTCGCAAATTCTGCCGACTGCAGAGCGTAGAAAAAAATTCGAAGAGGCCACAAGTAAAGAATTTTCAAAGCATTCTTTTTAAAAGTTTTGTGCAGTTAATCATAAAAAGATCAATCGAATGATTTGAAGAAAAAAATAATTTGTCAAAGTTTAGTTCAAAAATTCCGATAGAAATTCGTGAGATTATTTGACAATCAAGAATTATTTTAATTTTGAATTAAAATTTCTCATAAAAATACATAAAATTAAGTTATTAATTTATTTGTTGCTTTTGTTGCTATTGCTATTGTTATTGCTCTTATTGTTGTTGTTGCTGTTGCTGTTGCTGAAAATAAAAAAACAAAACCAAAAGATAAGGAATATTTTTTGTATATTTAAATGCTATTAAAAGTCATTATCCGAAAAATTATTTAATTTATTAGAAAATCTTTTATATAGCAAACAAAAAATCAAAAAACAAAAACCAAAAAAAGAAAAAAATATATCAAAAAAAAAAAAAAAAGAATAAACGAAAAAACCTGAAAAAAAAAGTAAACGAAAAAGCAAAAATAAAAAACCTAGAACTCGCTACGCTCTCATAAACATTGCAAACAAAAATATAAAGTTCGAGGTTGAATGCAACACACAAAATAAAAATTAAAAGTACGCACAGAATGCACAAGCAAAAAGAAAAAAAAAAAGAACGAAGAAAAAATGTAAAAATGAACATTATTATGAACAAACATTATTTTATGAAAACAACAAAAGAAAAAAGTTGAAAATTTACCAAACAAACAGAATAAAAATTTTTATAATAATTATAAAACACAAAATGTTTTGTACAAAAAGACACAACAACAACAACAAACAACAACAACAACAAAGAAGAAAACAAATAGGCAAAAACCAAGAACAAACTGAGAGCAGCAACAACAGCAGCAGTAGCAGTAGCAGCAGCAGCAGCAGCAGCAGCAGCACTGTAAATACTGAAATGTCAATGGCAATGCTCACAAACATACAAACACACACACACACACACACACACACATTATATATATATGAATTATGCAAAATAATTTTATATATGTATAAATAACAAAAGCAAACCGAAACAGAAACACAAACACAAACACAAACACAAAAAATTAAATAATTATTTGACAATGCACAAAAATCAATTGAAAACAAACGGCAGAAAATAGTGAAGCGCAAATGTAACTTTGAAATTAATCAAATAATATAAATTTTGCATAAAAAAAGTAACATATATACAAAAAATAAATAAATAAATAAATAAATATATATATATATTTATTTATAACATTTGAATAAATTTGAATAAATAAAGATCTGATTACATAAAATATATTTAAAAATCGACAATGCAATTTTATTGCATCTAACAGATAAATTTATCTGTGGAAAGAAGGAATTTTTTTATTAATATAAATCTTCAATTAATTCTAGAAAGTTAAATATTTAAAAAGTCAAGTATTTGATAAGATACAAAAATTTCCTATAAGACTTTTTGAAAATTTTAATGCTTTAATTTGTTAAATAATGAAATTGTTCTCATGTTTACTGCCTCATACAAAATTTAATAAATTACTGAGATGTCTATAAATTAGAAGTTCTTTAACTTAAAAAAACTTTTGATTAGAGGAAGAAACTTCTTTCAATGTCAAACTTTCCCTTTTTCTTTCGGAAAACAAGGACTTTTAAGCTAAAGCGTAGAGTAATTTCTGATTTATTTTCTGATTAATTTTCTGTTGTAATAGAAACCTTCTTTATTTCTTCAATATAATTTTATGAAATTCATAAATTGATTTTATAAATTTATATGTGTATTTTGTTGGTAAATTTTGTTTGGGCAATAAAAATTGCCCAATTTTGATTTTTCAATGGATTTTGTCCTTTTAAATTATATTTAATAAATTAAAAAAGTCGAAATAGTTTCTATGTACTTAAAGTAATTCCATTATGTTAAATAGTGGACATGGCTTCACAATTTCAGTTTTATTATATTTAGATATTAGAAAAGAAAAAGCACTATTCAATTAAAACTTAATTTCCATTTTTTATTTCAATTTTTCTTATGTTGCTTATTCTAAAATCCCTTCTGACTTTTAAACTTTTCCATAAAATTTTTAGTTTCACTTATCGAATAACAACAAGAAAATTATATTTGGCTGGAGCCAAATCTTGGATACCCGATACCAATCACCAATACAACATGATATTGCGATTCAGAACTTGATTCAGTTTTTTAGGTCTAATTTGAAAACGTAAACAAAAAAAAATGAAAATTTGATATTGTACAATTTCGCATAGGTGTATCCGATTTGTATGATTGTTGGACAGATATAGTAGACCAATGTCCTAATTTTTGCAGTTTCTAAATGATGCGCAAAGAACTACAAAATTTTGAAATAATTTAAGTGTTCTCAGTTTATGTTGCACTGTGGGCGTGCCCTTTAACCGATTTTGCTTATTTTCAATTTCAACCTGCATGCAAGAATTTCCAATAATTCTGACAAATTTGAGCTGGATATCTCAAACTTTACGACCAATAGAATATTTACAACAGACAGACACACAGACGGACCGACTTGCCTAAATCGATTCAGAATTTGATGCTTATCAAGAATAAGGTTTATAAGGTCTTCGACATTTCCTTCTAGGCGTTACCAACATAATAACAAATTGAACATACCCTGAACCTCTGGGTGATGGGTATAATAATAAAGTACGTTCGTACAATAAAAACATTATTAAGAATGCAAAATTAGATCGATTAAGTTCCAGTATTAAATAGCGACAGCAACAGAATTTAATTGATTAGACCAGTGGTCGACAAACTTTACAAAATTTCATTTCATTCATAATTTTTATTTATCTATATGCCTTATCTCACTCTCTCGCATACCGATTATCTATAAGTACATAGTTACGGCGCATCTGTGGTCGCCTGCCGTGTACGACGAACACCCATCTGAATGAAAACCAGTTGCCAGACCAGTGTTTTGTTGTCGTCATAGCCAAAGCAGCTGGTGCAGACGTCAAGTTGTCTTGCTTGGAAAGCGAATTAAAACCTACTTAGAAATATCTGTCAACAAAGTCATTTAAAAGTTTTCGTTGGACTGACAACAGCACTCAAGGCGTGTCACCATAGAAAAGTGCCGAGAGAAAAGAATACAAATCTCTGAGTGATAAAATTTATGCCTAAGTCTCGTTAATTAATTTAAGACGATTTTTAAATAAATAATATTTGAGTATGTATCTAGCGAATCGGAGTTTGCTGACCATTTTTTTTTTTTTTTTTTTTTTTTTGGAATATTAAAGAAAATGCTAAGTCATTTTGTGAACAAATTACATTGAGAGAATGCTTTACAAAATAAATTGATTAAGTGAAAATTTGTATGTGTGGAATTTTTTATCCAAAAATATTATTGTAATGTTTCTTTATTAATCGTTAGTATTTTGATAGCCACATCAATAAAAATATGATTAATCATTTTATAATAAGTGAATTATTGCACTTATTGAAATTTCATATGATCTCATGATCATTAACAAATGAGCAATTAGTTAAAAAAATACCAAAAACAAACGTACTACATATAAAATAAAAATATCGTAGAGTTTTTGTAGCGCTACTTTGTAGCTTAGAAAAAAAATGATATAGAACATGCAATGACATTTATTCGCGCATAGAAAGTAAAAAAAAAAAAAAACAAAAAAACAACAAAAAAAAACTAACGGCGCCGCAAATTTGCAAAACAAATCAATTGTTGAAATATAAAAAAAAAATTTCAAAACGTTCTGATTAATAATTGATAAACATTTCTTCTATTATGATATACATATAAATGCAACAAGCGCTGAGCTACAATAAAAGCGAGATAATAATTTATTTGATGTTGCCAACAACTATGAATTATTTGTTGTTATTATAAAAGAAATAGATGAGACAAAAAGTGTTGCATAAGTTGTTTACATATTTGATAAATGATGATGATGGTTAAAAGTGTTTTTTGCAGAAACTAACTAACAATGAAATGAAATGAAATGAAAAACGTTTTTAACTTTATTTTACTTGAATTTTAACTTTAAATTTATTGTTAATTTTAACATTTAAAGTGTTCACTTCTATAAACATCATAAATCATTCATCATAAGCTGTAGGCACACCGGCCACTATACGCCATACGCCATACGCCATACGCCAATGCAGTCAAGCGCATTTCCATTTTAAAGGCATTACATTTAGAATGAAACATGACGGTAACATCGTTATCGTTGTTATCAATGTTGTGCTTCATGTTCTTGCTATTGTAATTTTTATTATAATTGTTAATGTCTTTAATTACAACAAACAATAGACTTTGGTTATGTATAATTTTTTTTTTCATACTAAATAGGCCATTTGTACAATAACTCTTCTTCTTCTTTCAGCTTTTACCTTCAGCAGTTCCCAGAATTTTTCTATAAATTATTCAAACAATAAATTTAAACAGAAAAACAATATAAAATTTTATAAAAAAAAAATACTTTCGAAAAATTTTTTTTTAAAAGATCTAATTTGTAAAAACCATTGAATGCCGCTAGAGACTTATAGCTTGAAATTTCCATTAATGGCCAATTGAAATGTAAAAACGTAAAGAATCGAAAAATCGAAAGTTTTTATATGGCATTATTTTCCAGGGTTACGTGAAGTCACTTGAGCTTTGTAGCTATTTGAATTAAAGCATTTGATCTTAGAGCATTTGATCGTGCGCAGTAGTTTAAATGAAATGATTTCGTGAATCAATTATTAAATATTCTAATAGCAAGGATTTGTATTAGAAGAAATTTAAAAAATTCACTAATATTTCCTTTCCATTAAAATTTTTAACATTAATTCATAATTTCAATTTTACTTGATTTTTATTGCAAACACATTTTCAAAATTTTAAAATGTACATTTCCAAGTTTGATCCACCAAGGAAATTCACTAATTGTGAAAAATTTTAATAATTTTCGCTCTTAAGATTCAAATCGGGTAGTGCTGCATGCAGAAGAGCAAACGAAAAGCAAATTACTATGTTACCAATTTATTACCAATTCTAAATTGGATCAGACGGTTCTATCTGATGATCTGACAATGATCTAAAGATGATCTGAAAATTATCTGAAGATAATCTAAACATAATTTAAAGATAATCTAAAGATAATCTGTAGATAATCTGAAGATAATCTGTAGATAATCTGATGATAATCTGAAGATAATCTGAGGATAATCTGAAGATACTTTGAAGATTATCTGAGGATAATCTGAAGATGGCCTAAAGATAATCTGTAGATAATCTGAAGATAATCTGAAGATGGCCTAAAGATAATCTGTAGGTAATCTGAAGATAATCTGAAAATAATCTAAAGATAATCTGTAGATAATCTGAAGATAATCTGTAGATAATCTGATGATAATCTGAAGATAATCTGAGGATAATCTGAGAGGATAATCTGAAGGTAATCTGTAGATAATCTGAAGATAATCTGAAGATGGCCTAAAGATAATCTGTAGGTAATCTGAAGATAATCTGAAAATAATCTAAAGATAATCTGTAGATAATCTGATGATAATCTGAAGATAATCTGAGGATAATCTGAGGATAATCTGAAGGTAATCTGTAGATAATCTGAAGATAATCTGAAGATGGCCTAAAGATAATCTGTAGGTAATCTGAAGATAATCTGAAAATAATCTAAAGATAATCTATAGATAATCTGAAAATAACCCGAAGATAATCTGAAGATAATCTGATCTGTATTTAGCATAATTTAGGCAGTCTATTTCACTTGGTAATTTTGTTTATTCATATGTCTGTCCATGCAAGTAACTGTTTGCTTGTCTTCAAGGTAAATCATGAAATTTGAATTTTTTAAAAATAAAATTGTGTTGCATTATTTTTGTTGTTATTATTGAATGGATGTTGAAAGCATTGCATTACTGTTGCTGTTGTTATTGCTATCGTTTGTTATAGTCATTGTTATATGTGACATAATTTTTCTATCTTGAATTGCATTGGCTTGTATTTGGACTTACTTTTGCTGCTGCTGTTGTTGTTGTTGTTGTTGTTGCTGTTGCTATTGCTAATGCTCTTGATTTTGGTCTTGGTCTTGGTTTTGGTTTTGGCTTTGGTTTTAGTCTTGCTCTTGGCTGTTTTTTGGTTTCGCTGATTAAATGACGCTTTTTTATTAATGGCTGCATTAATTATTGTTGTTGTTTCATTGTTATACTGTTATTATATTAGATGTTGTCGTTGATATTTATTATTATTATTATTATTATTATTATTATTATTATTATTGTTGTTGTTGTTGTTGTTGTTGTTATTGCTGTGATTTAATAATAACAATGCAACAAGTGCCTTTGTTAAAATTTTCATCTCAATTTATATTGTTGTTGTTATTGTTGCTCTTGCTCTTGCCTTAGTTTGCCATGTTTTCTTTTGCTTTGTTTTCCCCCCCCTTTTTTTTTGTTTATTTACCTGTTTTGTGTCTTTGTGTTTTTGTGTTGTGTTATTTGTGGCTTATGATTGTGAAAACTAACACTAGCAACTAAACAGAACAACAGAACAGCAACAATAACAAGTGATTTTGTGCATTAATTTAGTCAGTTAGTCGTTTGAGTAGTCAATGGAATACTTAGTATGTTGCTGTTATTGTTGTTGTTGTTGTTGTTGTTATAAACATAAAATAAAAATAACAAGTTAAGCAGTTAAATTTACTCTATTTCAATTGTTGCTGCCAGTGTCTTTCATTGTGATGGCTGGCTGGTGTATTGTATTGTATTGTTGTTATTGTTGTTGTTGTTATTGTTGCTTGCTATTATTGTTGATGCGTTGGTGTTACCTGATATAAACATGCATACATTTAGAGTCTACCTTTCATAGCTGCTTGATTTGCTTGACCATTTTGATATCTTTATATGCCTGCTGCCTGCTGCCTGCTGCCTGTTGCCCGTTGCCTGTTGCCTTCTACATGGTTTTTTGCATCTTGATTTTTTTGCCCATTTATTGCTTAGTTGTTTGGTTGATTATTTGATTATCATTTGATATTCGATCGCTGGAATGCAATTTTATTTCATTCATTTCTTTTGTACGCTCTTTCTGATACACGAAATAACAATGTGAAACAATGTGCCCAAACATATTAGGCACGTGTTCCAATGTATATTTGCTATTACTTTTATTTTCTTATTTATTATTGCTGTTAATTGTTGTTGTTATTATATGTTGTTGCTGCTGCTGCTGCTGCTGATGCTTTTGTTGTTGTTATTATTATTGTTGACTGTTGCTTTTACTCTTAAAGTTGGCTTGATTGTTTGATTTCAATATTTTTATAAAAGATTGTTGATACGTGTACTTGACCCTAATGTTATGATGAGTTATTCAAACAAATACAGGCACACACATACATAGACACACATACATACCACATACATACACATCTATATAAACATATGAACATAAGCATAGAATCAAGTAGAATCCAGTCAACATGATTCTATTTAATTTTTAGTTTTCATTTTTGTTTGTTGTCTAGTTTGCTTTTTTTTTTTTGCTTCTTGATTTTTCTTCTTCGTCATGCTTTTTTTTTTATTTTTGTTTTTTGTTTTTATTTTACATTTTCAATTCAATCAGCCATTTATTTCAAACATACCAATGAGAATGTTAAGTCATTTAACATTTCAAGGTTAAATTTATGGATACAAAATGCAGCAACAAAACCGTAAATCAAGTAGTTTATAAAAAAAAAAAAATTTGAAAAATTCAATTTTGTCATTAATTAATTTGTTGAATGAACATTTTTCTCTTTAAGTTCATTTGTCCAAAGTCAAACATTATTATTATTATTTCATCATGCAGCATTTACATGTAACCTCTAAGCAACAATTGCAATAGCAGCAATTACAAAAACAATAATAGCAACATTAATAGCCATAAGAGCAATAAGAGCAATAAGAGCAATAAGAGCAATAAGAGCAATGTCATAATTGACATTTTAAAGGTGTTAACTTTCAATAAACCATTCATGTTTGATATTTTTTGGTTGCTATTTGTTGTTGCTGTTATTGTAATTTATGAGGGTGTTCATTTAACTGGGAAACTTAGAAACCAATGCGCCCTTGAACTATAAATGTTAAAATATAATTGATTTTAAAAAAAACAAAAAAAAACTACAACAACAAAAGCATTAACATTAAGAAATGAAAATATAAATGGCAACAAAAAAAAAGGAGAAAAAAAGAAAAATGTTTGAAAAACTGCACTGAAATAAGAAAAAAAAAAGGCTAAAAGTTCAAGTTTTGTTCGTTTTGGGCTTTGGGTGTGGTCCAACTCAACATTAATATTCATTTTCTAAATGAACACACCTACATTTTTTTTTAATTATTTTTTTTTTTAATTATTCGATAACTTGATGTAATAGAGAATGAAATGACATGACATAATTTGATATAAAACAGCAAAACAATGCAATTGTTGTTGTTGTTGTTATTTGCTGCTGTTATATAAAAATAAAATGTAAAGCATTTTTCTTCATTAGCTGATTTGTTTTTTTTTTTTTTGATTTAAAAAAAATCTTTATAAAATATTTTGCAAAGATGCTCTTATAATGTGAACAAAAAATTATAGATCTCTCTGTCTCTTTCTCACTCCATTCTTATTACTCACTAATAAACTTACTGTATAAATTTTGTAAAAGCCAAAAATTAGAGTCGTAGAAAGAGCCGGCCTTAATTTTGTCAAAAAAAAAAATTACCAGCACAAAATTATGAAAATCGAAGAATTATAATTTTTGAGTCATTTGAAAAATTCTTTATAACATTTATAGAATTAATGCTTAATAAAAGTTAAAAATTGTTTGGTGAATTTTATGGCAAAAAAAAATTAACAAAAAAAATTTTTTGTATTTTTTTTTTCGTTTTTCGTCATTTGGGAGGTGCTTGCCAAAATTATTACCACTTAACATACCCCAGAAATATTTTTACTATGAACTTTCTATAATCCCTTGGAATAAGGATAAAGTTATGAGTTCTGCGGATACTCTACACTTATAACGTGGCTTATTGGTAGCAGTTTTGTCTACTCGTACGCCTTATATCTATGAAGTTCGTACTAGTTACATGTGGCAAGAATCTGAAGAGTCAAGGCACTGTGTTTTGGGGTTTTGGGCTACCTGCAACAGCTGTGTGGGCGAATACCGAATGATAGTCATTACTTTCTTGCCAAGGATAAATAATTTAGAGTTTAAATGTATGACTTTCTTAATCGGTGAGGCTAAGGAATTGGTCACGGTATACAAGTGGCGTAAAGTTGTCGTTGAAGTTATTAAAGTTTTCAAAAATTCTACTTTTTATTTAGTACCTTCCATCTAGAAATCAATGATGTCGGTCACTTTAAGAGTGAAGACTCTGACATTGATAAGCTTCGGTATTTATGTATAACTAAGCCGATACACTAGTCTTTCGTTTATCCTCCAGTATCTCTGATCATTTTATTAATAAAAATAGGGACACTTTGGCTAAATTTTCAAGATCTAATCATAAAAACTTGTTTCAAATCGAATCAGTCATTAAATCTTAACAAGATTCTTAATACAGACATCACGTCTCGTGTGTATTTACGTGAAAACCTTACCATTCTTATCTAAATATCTAAAAAATATAGAATCTTTAATAAGCATAGAGTTAAAGCGGAGGTGCACCTGGCCATTGATCACTTAAAACCGCCACTGCCAACTGCTCTTAATCCCAGTTGATAGCTTATGTCTTCAACAACTTGTGAATTGATTATGTTCATAATTATGAATTATTTGTGCTATATACGAATGACAAACACGTTGCAATGAAATTTTATGAAATTTTTTTAAGTTACTAATAAACTAAAACTATTAATTATGATCAATTAATCGACTTGTTCTAAATTACGATTTAACATGGATCTAACCATCGGTGAGAGTCAACTTGGGTGTCGTTTATAGTAACAACATAATTTTAATGATTTCATTATCTTGTATGAATACAAATCTTAAATTGAGGTGTATTAGGGCCATCAACCTTGGTGTAGTCGCCATTACTGTAACCTACATATCCGTGCTTTAATGTAATGCCTGCATTATGATAGAACCTCTGTCCGCGTCAGAGGTGTTGCTCTCTATGTTAATAGCAACCTTAAGACAAAATTCACAATATATCTAACCAATACACTGTTAAAGCCTCGATCCGTTGAAATCGATTGCTGCACCAGGAAATTGTTAATGAGAGTACTATATTTACCACACGTGGATATTAACTCCCTTTATCCACTTCTGGAGGACAAATGCATTAAGTTTAGCTGTGCTTGGAGGCTTGCTTGAATTTCTGTTCAATATATTCAAGACTACTATCGTAATAACCATTCGACCATGGGACTACATCTTTAATTGATTTTGCGCTCAAGTCTAGTAATGTTCCTATAATGCTATCCAAACAATTGGTTGTGCCAACAACCTCTCACGGCGCATTTTTGTACTACATTTTGAGCAATGCGCCAAAAATGAAAAACCCATTAACTTGGTTTTTGGTTTCCTTATTGAGTTTAAGGATGAATGCTATATATTGATATTCCTAGGGCCATTGCCGCATATCATGGTCGATTCCCATAATGAGCTATACCCACAAGTGGTGCATTGTATAAAGATGTAGTAATGAAATAGAATTGAATGAATTGGATTGACGCAATGTCCAAAGAATTTGCTATTTCACTTGTCCATCACCATAGAACTCATAGATGATTCTCGCATCAATCTCCATGGTCTAAATCATCATGTAGAGGATTCAAAGCAAACGCACTAGTGATCGCATGTAACGATTTAGAGATCATTGACATTTCTGTATATTCGAATTCATTTTATAAATGATATAAATGCAATAAAATCATGTCGCGTGTATTGTATACGAATTTTATTGATCACACACTACATCTATATATATATTATATATTATATATATATATATATATATATACATATATATATATATATAAGTATGAAGTAATTATAATTGCTCGTCATTCTCTTGTGTATTATAATAATAATAGTCAGTCTACTCTGGCAATGTCAATTAATTTCAATTTGCCTCTCTGAATTCAATTTTACTGTCACAATGATTAATAAAAAAAAAAGGAGAAAAAGTAGCAAGTCGTTGCCCCCGAATACTGAAACCATATAAATACATTCTCTAATAAATATATATATATATGTACAATATACCAAAATAAATATTCTATGTTGCAAATATAAAAAATGGGAGAATAAATGTAATGACATTTTAAACTTAAGAATAACAAAATAAAATAAATAAACACATAACCATAAAAAAGTGTTTACTTACTTTGTACTGTACTTAATACAAATGTATATAAATACATTCTAAACAACAATGCCAGAAATAAATAATAAATCGAATAAAATACGATATTAAATTTCTTTTATATTCGATCAAACATTTATAAAGTATTGACGTGGCAAAGAAATGTATTTTGTTATAAAATAGAGATAAATTTTTCATTTAAATAAGGTTTTAACTACAATATATTTCAAGAATCACATATGTACCAATCAAAATGTCATTGACTTTGCTCTTGCTTATGCTATTGCATAATATGGATATCATGCTGTAGACAATTAAGATCCATTGATTCGTAACAATGAGCTATGAGCTATTATATATCAAAGCTATTCAATATTAACTTGATGGTAAATTTCATTATTCAGAATGATGATTTAAGGCTTAGTTTCTTGGACGTACTTGTTCGTATACCCACTACCCAGAAATTGGGGGGTATACTTACTTTATCATTATGTGTGTAATGTCTAGAAGAAAGTGTTATATATTTTTGATCAGCATTAAATTCTGAATAGATTTAGATGTGTCTGCTTGTCTGTGTGTCTGTCTGTTGTAAACATTTTCTTTAAGCAAAATTTGAGATATCAAGCTCAAATTTGGCAGCATCATTAGAAATTGTAGCAAGCAAATTGATATTGAAAATGGGCTTAATTAATTAAAGAAAAAACTGAGAAAATCTAATTTTTTTTAAAGCTTAATTTAATAGGTTTTTGCTCATCATCTGGAAAGTACAAAAATGGAAAACGGAAATTTTACATATTTAGAGAAGTTATTGGTGTACAAATGTGTATTCAAAAATCATGCAAATCGCGAAATTTACTCCTAAAAAACTGAGTCAGGTTCTGAATGCTAAAATTATGGTGTATTGATTGTCGGTGTGCAAATGTTCAAATGTGCAAATTTTTTTATTTATTTTTAAGTTAAGTTTTGACATTCCTTTTCCTTCACCATGAAAAGTGTTTTGTAAATTCCATCAGATGGTAAATCAATGTCATTTTAAGTACTACACAAAAGTAAGGTATGGAATAATTTCTGAATTGATTTACTGCTTAAGCCTGATGTTACTAAAAAATTGAATTATCGGTGTATTAAATATTTGAAGATCCATTTTTTAACCAAAACTCTAAGCATTAAAATCTTAACTTTTAAAATGTCTATGCAAACAAGTTATTTTTATATCCAGATTTCTGGCAACGCCAGTCCATTTGTAACAAATAAATATAAGTTTAAAAGGCGGCATTTGAGACTATATTTTGTGGAACTCCTCGCTAAAAAATTAAACCTACATTAATTTGAAAATGAGTTAGAAATCACCAAAAAGAGAGCAACTCATACTTAACTTTTTCCCAAGACTTTTTTCTAATAAAAAAAATTCAAGTTAAGGACTTTATTTAGATAACTAAACGTCTATATAAACTTTAAGGCATTAGGTTTGATTGGTTTGGTTCGGAAACTCAATGATAACTAAGGTTTTGAGTGAAGCTCATTCAAATTAATCGACAATTCGCGATAAGCAACTCTGCAGAAGTAATCAATTGTGAATTTATCAATTGGAAGCCTTATAATTTGATTCTAAAATCCGTATATCGCTTATATAAATGATATGTCTTTATATTCAATGATACTTTATACCCATCAAATAAACGAAAAATGTAAATGAAAAGTCAGTTTAAATGAGACTTTTGAAATTTATATCAGCTGTAATTCCTTAATTGAATCATTTAAATCATTTAAAAAGTCCTATCCATTCAAACCTGGCAAATAAATAGAAAATTATATATAAAAATCAGCCATAAAAATACATAGATTATGCATTTCAATACTTCATTATGTCATGCCTTCATATCACCATCACCATTACCATCACAAAGCATCATTTTGATTAAAAGTCCTTTCTGGAAAACATCAAAAAAATTTCTGTATTCGTTTAATTTCATTTGTTTCTGCGTTTTAATATGATAATGATAAAGATAACGTTAATGATAATGATGTTCATAATTATAATGATGATGATGATAATGATGATATTTCCGCTTACAAAAATGTCGTTGCATGCCTAAACTTATTTACGTTGTTTTTCATCCTTCTTTTTGTTCTTTTGAACACATTTATATATAAAATTGGAGACATTTTTCGTTGATTGCATAAATATCTGTATATAAATGTATATATAAAGTTAACATTTCCTTTTAAGGATGACAACAAGTTTCAGAAGCAACACATTTTGAGAAGCACGACAATAACATAAATGAAATAATGGAAAAGAAAAAACAATAAAAGCACAAAAGTTTTTCATTTAAATGTTAAAATTATAAGCAAGCCCTTCCACAATAACAACAAGAATTATCATCAAGTAAACGTACACATGCACACGTACACACGAGTACACGAGTACACATTGAAATGTATGAGAAATGTGGCAACGAGAAAACTAGTACAAAAATGCTTGATGATGAGAGAGAAAAAAAAAGGTAGGCATTAGTTATTGAATGAATAAAAATTATTTACAATGAGAATCGCTTTCTCTCTATTTTCTTCTCTTTAGTGCACCAACCATTTTTAATGGGGCATAAGTTTCATGTCTTAACACGTGTACAAACAACAACAGAAAGTTAATAGTGGAATTTCAATTGAAAATCTCATTCAAAATCTCGTGTATTATCAAAATAGTGTTAAAACTATAATTTGCATTTGCATAAAGGTAAAACCAAAAATATAAATGTACATGACACAGCAAGCAAAGGCATGTGGCCCATATTTTTAATTTTAAGCAGTTCATTGTTTACCTTTGACAAGACAAGTACTTTACATACCAATCATATGTCAATATATATGGAACACTTAGATAAACCATCATTTATTCTACTACCTTTTCAGTTACACATGAGCATACCTCAATATATTCATATATAAATATAAATATGTAAGTTTCAAATCATTGCGTTCATCATTACATCAAATAATTGACACCGATCTTCTTTTAAAGTGAATTCCGTTTTAAAAACTACAAGATTGCCATCGTATCAAAATTAACGTTATAATAAAATGGAATTAATTTTAGAGAATCAAAAATGATTTCACTAAAAGTTTTTAAAATAAATTCAAGAATTATTTTAAAAAAGGGATTCGCTTTATGGAATATCTAAGTGGCCTAGAAGAGCAACTTCTTGAAAAAGTCTGTATGGTTAGAAGTTAAAGGCCCTCGAGTTTTTGAGAATACAGAATTCAAGGGAAGGCTATTTGTACTTTTGATTCTAACTTTATGAAAATGCTACAAAATCAAGTTGAGAGAGTTTTGTACAATAATAATTTGAAAGGGTCTTTTAAAGAATTAACCTACAGCTTACATTTACTTAAAGTCTTTCATTACTCTACCAAAAAAAATATGTCCTTAATTGATGCCATAAAAATTTCCCAATTTTTTATTCCACTTTCAACTTTTCCGTGGGCTTTATCCATAACTTTTCTAAACTGTAAAAATATAGAATATAACTTTGTTTGGCCTAAGCCATATTTTTATATGACTAATTAAAAGGCATGATAAATTTGTCTGAATTACGAAAAGCTACTTCTTATAATTCATATTTAGTAATTTACAGTTATCAGTTGTATTGAATGTAATATTATATAAAGTATGATACAACAAAAGTATGTTGGTAACCCTGTTTTGATTGTATTTACATATTTCTAGTGAGTGAGTGCAGTGAATAAGATTTCAGTGAAATGAGCATTTATAACACAATTGATTTATTTATTGTTTGCTAAGTGTCAGTTACAACAACAATCATCATGTAAAACATCTTTCTTATTCAATATTAAACGTTAGAGATACAGATGAATTAAATAAGACATTTTAATTTCAAAATATCTAGTCAATTTAATTTCCATTGGATGCGATTGACATGAAAAAAAAATTTATTGGATTTCATACCAACAATATAATTCTTCTTGCTCTCAATTCAATTGAAGTATAATCAACATTTTATAATTAAAACTAATATAAAATATTTAATTTTAAAACATTCAATTACGACAGTTCTAAAATTCCAATCAAGAGACGATTTTAAGGGCAATAACACTGAGCACTGAGTGAGTAAATAAAATTATCGCAACCAAAACTCGAAATTTCTTTAAAAAATATTACAAAAAAAATTTATTGTCGCATGTTTATTCATTTCATCCCAACTATTTACATTAACAATTTTTGAAAAATTTTTATAGATATTTTATAAGGGCCTCTTTTCCTTTCAGAAAAATGGGCATTGCACATTTAAATTTATAATAGAAGGAATTTTTGAAATAGCGACAAAGGCTTCAGCCACTTTTTTGGAAAGACTCACATTCAAAAAATATGCTTCGAACAAAAATTTCGAACTTTTAGTAAGCAACTCTTCACCTTAACAGATCTTGTAGTTTCCCAAATGCATTAAATAATGCTTAATCCAATGAATAAGTAAAAGCAGCATTTGATTTCCCACGTATATAAATATAACAAAATATAAAGAAAAACAAAAAACAAGCCGTACTAAAATTTTGCATGTAAATTCCTTTGAAAATTTAAAGGAAATTTTTTAAATTACATCATTAAAATATTCAGAAAATCACAAGTCATGAGTCATACATTTACATCAAAAATATAAAATATAATTAAAAGATTGTGATAGTCGATCAGGGCCGACTATTAGACCGTTTACCATTTACATTACGTTTCCTTATTTACATTTTTTTATTTACTTTGTTATCAAGGAATTTGGAAAGTTCAGTCAAATGTAAACAGTTCCAAAATATAAACAAAACCAAACAGAGTCACAAAAAGTAAGTGTCACTGGTGGCTTATATTTTGATAATGAATAAAATTAAATGGACCTACACTAATCAAGCGAGACCATGTCAAGTTCTTCGAATAATCGAATACATCTCATATCCCAAATGTAGATGTAGGGTACAATAACACATAAAATCAAAACAAACAAAAAAAAAAAAACAAGAAAAATACAATAAAACACAAAATTCATGTACATTTTTCTAATTTCTTAGAATCGCAACTTTAAAATGAAATAAACGAAAAACAATTAAAAACCTCAAGTAAATGTAACTTTAAATGCGCTGCATAATATTTAATTCTTCATTAGCTCAAATTATTATTACTGTTATACTGGAATTGAGTAGTATACAAAAACAATAATAAAACAAACGAAAATAATAACGATAAAACGACAAACGACAAAACGAAAGGAAAAATTTCATTCACTTTGAAATTTTTTATCTGGACTTAATTTCTCTCTTTTAAAATTTTACTCATTCTTTTCTTGATCTCACTTTCTCTTTGTTACTCCACCCCGCTGTGTCTCACACAATCCCTTTCTTTCTTTCTTTCTTTATTCGTTAAAAATATCATTTTACAGTTTCTTTTTTTAATCTAATAAAATGAAATTTATTTAGTAGAATTGAGAGACAAAAATTTAAACGTTTTTATAGATTTCTATGGTAGATATTTTAGCATAAATTAATTTCTGTAATATTAGATAATAAAATATGTGAAAGCGAAAAACAAAAGTGAAATCAAAAATCAATTAAATTTGATAAATGTTGTTCTCGATGTAATATTTGCATATTACAAATTAGTCATTTAAATGAAATTTAATTTTAAAAATCATTTCATCATCTCCTTATTTTGATTGTAACTTCTATTCTTTTCTATTCTATTGCGAATTTTTGTATGCGCCATTTAAAAACATCTACCGAATAAGAATAAGAAATGAAATAGATAAATGACAATAACAATACTGACAATAAACAACAACATTAACATTAACATTAATATTAACTGCATCAATGCAAATATAGTTGCTGGCAACTACTGTGTCAGGCACACTCTTACTTGAATTGAGCAGTTTGACGATCGTACGGGCGTACGGTCAGTCAATGTGTACGTTAATTATTGTTGTACAATAACAACAAATTAAATAACCAACAGCAAAAAATATTTGTAATAATAAATCAAATGAATTTAAATATCTATAAAAAGAAAATGTCACTATAAACAATATACAGGGAAAGGAGAGAGAAAAAGAGAGAAAGAGAGAGATAGTGGAATAGAAAAAGAGATACAATGTGAATAAAAAATTTCCAATGAATTGCTAAATAATTTGCATTTAGAGAAATTTTCTCATATCGAAATTTATATTTAAGAGAAGCCAGTAAAAGGAAACATTAAGACCAACCTACAACGATTATTAAATACCCTCCTTTAGAAATTTAAAATTTTATGAAGAGTGATCATCAAAATAATTCAAACTTCAATCAAAAATTTATCACACTTATTTATCAGACTTAGCTTAAGATGAAACAAAGTTATGGACTCTGGAGATTAATCCCAAAACGGAACCATAAAATGATGAATTTGAATCAATGAATACAATAAAACATGAATTTTGAATGTTCCATATTTTAATATAAACTTAACATGCCATAAGTTATTGCCCAGTGAGAGATAGAGCGCCAGTAGTTTAGTTCGTAATATTCCAAATTAAAGTTTGGCAATGAAAATTTTTTTTTTACCACAACATCTTGTTGAATTTTGTAAGATTCATTAAAACTTTAGATTTGATCTAAAAAATAATGAAAATTAATCACATAGCAATTAATTTAATGAATCATACAATTCATAGAAAATCTTTCCATTTAAAATATTTGCTGCATATTTTATCATGACGATTGAATTTTTTACTTCTTTAGTTTCATCGCATTTGTAATTTTCAAAAAGTTTGAATTTAATTGCTTAAAAATAGAAAAATCCATAACTTTGATATATCAAGTTCGAATTACAACATCAATATTCCATTAAATATTGAAACTTGTTATTGCCTAAATTGACGTATTAACAATTGATTAAATTCGTTACGTCAAAAAATCATTTCCAAATTTATCATCAACTCTACGTACTTCATTCTATTCTATTTCTCGGCATTTCCTTCTACTTAGTTTTGGCTAAGATTTAAATAAATAAATTTCTATTTAGTTTTGGCTAAGATTTAAATTATAAGAAATGGCCACGCCCACTCAAAGTTGCATTATATTGAAAGTATGATTTTTATGAAATGTTATATATTTTGTCGCTCCCTGTTAGATCCATCATTTATAAATTTGTGGCATAAATTTTTAATACTTATAAGTTGGATTTAGAGATCGTATCAATAAGAATTCGGAATCTTTTGTTTCTTGTTCTGATTCTCCTGGATCTAAAAGTGGTAAACCTTAACTGATACACACTGAAATTGACAGCGAGTCAAAACGATCCAAAGACATGCCCACAATACAATCTAAATTGAAAATAATGCTTTCCTTAAAGCAAATTTAGAATATTTTTTTTCTCATTTTGATTCTCCTGGATCTAAAAGTGGTAAACCTTAACTGAAATTGACAGCGAGTCACAGCGGTCCAAAGACATGCCCTAAATTGAAAATAATACTTTCCTTAAAGCAAGAATTCAAGATTTTTCATTTAATGCACGTGAGTAGTGCAAATCCCATAACCGATAGTTATGGTAGTAAGTCCATTTGAATTTTATTTTAATTTGTCTTAAAGTTTCCCTTCTTTTCTTAGAAATTGCTTCAGTAATTTAGTTGGATGATAAGAAAAATTTTTTTAGAAATCTTAATGTAAACTAATTAGTGATTTAATGAGTGACTTACTAAATCTATAAACAATGAATCGATTTCAAATTTCTTCTTAAAAATGATACTGACAATTTATTTCGTACAATGATTTATCGCATACTTCTTCATGCTTTAGAACTTTTTTAAATCTCTTGCATATGAAGGCTCCTTTCTATTAAAATTGAATTGAGCGCCCGCCCTTTTGTTTAGATATACAACGCATTATCACGTGACACATTTCTGCTCATAGCATTTCTATATTTTGATTTTGTAAAAAATTAAATGGATTTTTATTTAAATTTTGTCTTTAACATAATTCTACCTCTACTTCTTACTTCACTCTTTGCAAGCCATTCATCCCAAAATGAAGGTGTCTGATAAGTACAAAAAAAAAAAAAAAAAAAAAAAGAAAAACAAACAGGCCAATAAAATAGAAAATAGAAAAACGTGTGCAAAAAAAAAATTATTATAATTTTCTTTAGTTTTTATTTAGACGATTTAAAGTTACAGCAAAATCCAAGTTTTTTTTTTTATTGGTTTCATGTTTTCTATTTCTATACGATTTACACTTGATTCTCTTGCAATATTTTACTTTAATTTTTTTTTTACTTTTTTAATTATTTATTTTTGTTATTGTTGCTTTATAAACGCTCTAACTGTGCAAAATTTATTTTATATTTGATGAGGCGTTATAAAACAACGAAAAATCGTATTGAGCTATTACTTCTATTTTTTATATCATTTCGTGTTTATTTGTTTGTTAATAAATCACCTTGAAATAAATCTTGTTCAATTATAATGTAACAAATATTATTGAAAATTTATTAGCATTTGAAATAAATAACGCAAGCGCAATGAAAAAATTCATTTAAAATTGTACACTTTTTTTCCCTCTCTCTCTTTTTTTTTTTATATCAATTCTAAATAATTTTTGTTATTGTTTGTTTGCGCATTTATTTTGTTAATGTTGTTTTTATTGGATTTATTTTTAATTGTTTACTTTACAATTCAATTTTCTCAATTTTAAAAATGTTAAAATTTTAATAATAAATAAATTTAAATGTTTAAGTCATTACAATGAAAAATAATGAAAAAAAAAATTCAAAAATATAATGACAAATTTCTTAAAAATGCTTAAATTAAAAATTGAAATAAAATAAACTTTTTTTTTTCTTGCATACATTTTTAGATATCAACTGGGAATGCCGATATTTCATAAATAAAAAATTTGAAAAATTTGAATCGTCGAATTTTTAAATATTTTGTTCTGTTCCTGTACTTTTGCTCTTCTTCATTTTAATTACTTTTATCAAGAAGGATGATTTTTATTTACTTAAATTATAAATTTTGCTAAGTTATAAAAAAAAAAAAAAGCGTAAGAAAATAAAAGCAAGATATGAAAGATTAGAAGAAGAACGAGAAAGTGGTAACAAATATGGCAGAATGTTCGTATACTCGTTGTCTACAAGAACGTCGCCTAATTAAACGTGAATTAATCAAACATTCCAAGGAAATGTTACATTTGGTTGGTAAGTTAATTAATTTAATTAATCACATGAAAATTATAAAGTTATTATGCGTTTTCTTATGGCAACAATAAGAAATTTTACAAAAGAAAAATTTTTAATTAAATTTGAATAATTCAAATTTTTTATGGCTTTGATAGATAAATACAAATTTTATACTTCTGCTTCTATACGATAATTTTTCATTAATCTCTGAAATGCGTTTACTTTCCATGTAAAATTGTCTGTCTGTCTGTCTTCTTATTGCTAATCTACAAATTTTGTAGGAATATTTTTGATTAAAGCCATTTCCATCTAAAACTTTTCTAAATCTCTAAAATTACATTTTAAAAAAATATTAAGAAATTAGATGAGGATAATTTTTGGATATTCAATCAAAATCAATTAAAATTTTATTAAATCATTTATATAACTGAGTAATATTTTTAAAAAATATAAAATGCATTTAATCGAACAAGAATGATTTGCTAAGTAAACGCTTGACTAGAAAACAACTATTTGATTATAAAAAGTAACGAAAATCTCATGTTTTTGTAATATTTCAAAAAAATTTATTATTTAGAAATCCAAAATTACTCCTTAATTTTTTATATGAACGTAATAATTTTGCATTGAACTTTTCAAAAAAAAAAAAAAAAAAAAAAAAAAAGGACCAATTAATATCCAGATGAATTTTTATATTTTTCTAGTTCTGCCATAAACTAACTAAAATTTCCAATTTTTAATATAACTCGCATTTGCATTAAAATCATTTGTTAAGCGAAATATTCAATAAATCACTTAATTTTTATTTTTTTAATACAAATTTAACAATAATTAATTGAATTCTCTATTTAATGGGCATGCAAAATAATAAAACATTAATTCTCTACATGGATTATTGCATACATTTATCATGTATATATTGAGTTGGCAATTAAGTGATTGCATCTTAAAACATCATTTGCAAATTATATTAAAATTCTTTTTGCCATCGAACGCTATAAAATGGTCTTTGATTGATTGATTTGATTTGAAGAATTTTTTTTTCTTTTTTTTTGATAAAAAATCCAAATTACAATTACAGGAAAAAAAGTTATTATTGGTCATTTGGAAAAGGCCAAAATATATGCTAAGATTCATTTATTTGCCAACCCAATATATATTTATATATATGAATATATAACAAAATTCACTTTGAATGATGATGGGTGAAACTGGGCATCAACAACAACAAAAAACTCAAAAGAATTTTTAAATGAAATAGAATTTTAAGTAGAATCAGTTATTTTTAGGTGTTGCCATGCTATCACAGGCTAATATTCTCATACCCGGAAGAAGAATGAGAATGAATGAACTAAGAGATAAATAAATGAAAACTGAAATGAAAGCAAACAAAAAGAATGAAAAACCGATTAATAAAAATGAGTCAAAATGAGTAAATATAGAAAGAGTAGAAAGTGGGAAACTTTGTACAATGAACGATGAAATGGGAAAATCAATTTTTTCGCCCAATATATAAGCAAGCAATATAAAAAAATAAAAATGAATAGAGACCAATGAAAAAGAAAAACGCAAAAAAAAAATAATAATAATAAAATACAAAAAAGAATTTTTTTTCTAAAGCCTGCTCCTCTGCTTTTTTTTTTTTTCTTCTACGCCTTCTTCTTCTACCAAGGCACTTTCTGTTGAAAGTGCCAGCAAAGTATAGACTTAAAGCTTTTGGGTGGCTAACTGTTTCATAGAAAACCAAAAAAAAAAAAAAAAATAACAAAACGAAAAAACCAAAAAAAAAAAAAGGAATCAGAAAACAGAAAACCGGTGAGCTTACACTAATGCAAGCAATTTTTAAGCATGTCTAAAAGAGAAATGGAAAATGTGTAACATAAAATAGGAAGAAAATTGTAAGGAATTGAGATTGAAAAAAAAAAAAGCATACAAAACGAAAACCCGAAAAAAAGGGAGAAAGTTCAAAAAAAAATTTGTTACTTTTTTGCATATTTTTTTTATTTGTTCATTGTAATATTTAGGTGTAGTCTGACTCTAGCACCACAATTTTTTTTTTCATCAAATTCTTCCATTCCTTAATTTAATATAATTTTTTCTTGATGTTTATGTTTGTTGCTTTGGTTTGCAATCTTTTGCAAGAGGACGCAAAGTAAAGGCGATTAAATAAAACTTCCTCTCTGCCTCTCTCTCTCTCTCTTTCTTTCTTTCTTTCTTTCTTTCTCTGTCTCTCTGTCTCTTACGTTACTGTTTTCATTTTTCTTTTTGTTTCTTGCCCTCTTCAACTTCTCTTCTTACATTAACTTTTTCACAGTTCAATAAAATGTTGATTATACGCCCTGGAGTCAGTCTATCTCAACTATCTGATAAATTTATATGTATGAAATAATGACATTTCATTTCTTCCGTTTTATAGATTTTTATTTCATACTAAAGCTCAATTTGTTTATACTGACTAAGATTACGAATTAAAAATGAGAAAAATTTTCAAACTAATCCAATTTAATGCTTAAAATAAGATTCGATTTATTTTAGCAATAAAAAGCAAAACTATTTTAAAAGTTTAAAGTGAAAAGAAAAGTCATAAAATCTTTGTGATACATTTTAATATTATTATTTAGGCGATTTGATTTATATAAATTGTTTATATAACTTGTTGATGAGGTGAAATCATAAATGAAAATATCTTTAATAATTTTTGTTATTCATAAAACTGCCAAATTACATCGTGTTCTATAAATCGGCATAACATCAAATCTGATATTATTTTCTTCAATTTTCTGAACTTCATGGTTGTTATGATGACATTTTGATAGTGTGCATTTTTCTCAAGAGACTTGTTAGATTAAATATCATAATTACTCTTAAATATAGAATGTCAATAACTTATTGGATCTCATACCTTGAAATCTTGATCTTGATGTTTCAAGGCTGAAAAATTTTAAATGACAACATTTTTTTAAAGGCGAACTGTCTCAAATTGTCATATGTTTATGCAAGAAATCTGATCTTTTTAGATGCTTTAGCAGCCAGTAATGCTTAAATAATTTTTTATACTCACCAAGCAAAAGTTGAAGGTATATTCATTTGGTCAATATGTTTGTAACACTTAAAAGAAGCAAGCATCATAGATTATGCAAAATATACCTATTCTATTCTATCTATAACTGAGTATCAACTTCTCAATCGATTTAGGTTTATCTACTTGTCTACTTGTCTGTCGGTCTGTCCGTGTATTGTTAAATGATGCCGTTCCTAAAAACTAAGATTATAAGCATAAATTTGGTAAGAGCATGAGACGTTCTTGCAGACATATTGGTATTGAGAATAGATAAAATCTGTCAAAGGATACGCCCACAGGGTAGTGTAAACTGAGAACACATTTTCACTTTTTTATATTTACGTTTTCCATTTACTATTCAAAAACTGAAAAGGCTCTGAGTTGCACTATCATGAAACTAGGGTAGTGGGTAGTGGGTAGTGGGTAGTGAGTATCCAAAATTTGGCCCCAACCAAACTTTTTTTTTTGGAAGTCTACAACAGCGGAAATAAAGCTAAATAATATTGTTGCAGTTACCGCAAATATCCAGATCATTATTTTAAATAATCTTAAGCAAACAAGACGATTGAACGAACGAACGATTTAAACATCTTCAATAATTATTTATTTATATATGTCTTTAAAAAAATGGCATAAAATTAAGTGAATTAACCATAAGTATCATGGAAACAAAAAATAATAAATTGATAATAAATAACTCAAATAGAAGTCTAAAGGAAAATTATTTAACTA
Source organism: Melophagus ovinus (assembly GCA_023089585.1). Taxonomy (NCBI): domain Eukaryota; kingdom Metazoa; phylum Arthropoda; class Insecta; order Diptera; family Hippoboscidae; genus Melophagus; species Melophagus ovinus. The sequence continues at coordinate 5,093,785 of JAKKIB010000253.1, forward strand.
AATGGACAATGACCTTCAAGACCTTCTAATTTTATCAATGGTACTTTTTTTTAATAAAAACTGTAGGAAAATTATTAAGTTTTTATAGAACTATGGATTTCCTGAAGTTTCAAATAAAGTCAACCATTAAAATGCTTTCGAAATGATGACAAGTGAAGGAAGTGATTAGCTTTTTTGTAAAACAATTAGCTTTGAAATTGTGTACCTTTATGGAAACATCAAATTGATTTTTTAAATTATTTTGTACCATTTTGGAATATCCAGAATCAAGAATCAGAATAAGGAATATTCATTTAATTTTGTTTACAAAATGGAGAGTTCTTATAAGGTTCAAATCAGTAAAATCGGTAAGACCAAATTCTATCTGATTTTATCTGCTTAATTTAACTAAAAACTGACAATAGTAAATCCAAAATTATATAAAAAAATTATGAAATTTAAAATGATAAATAATTGGAATAGAGATTTCGTATATTAAAACTTTATACTTGATTATTCCTTTAAAAGGAAACCACTATTGGATCAAATTGAATGGTAAAAACAAGTAAGAACTTTGCAATGGGTTGGGGCCGACTTTTAAATGCCCTACAAATTCAAATTAAAAACAATAATGAAAAAGCCATAATTTTTAATTTATTTAAAAAGTTCATTACTTGAAAGGAGGTTCCACAAATGTACCCATATGGACCAAATTTGACGCACATATTTTTAATGTGCCGATATATTAAAAATTGTAACTTTTTTTTAAAAAAGATGTTACAGGGTGCGTGGTCATAAATTTTGTTCGATTTTAACTATTTTTAAGAGATTTTATTTCTGGGCAAAAAACTCATGTAGCTCATGCAGCAAATTTCATAAAAATGTATAAGAAATTGCGCCCTGTAGCCTGATAAAAAATTTACGTAGACATATATCAAACGAACAGGCAGGCTTAAATCAAATCCAGAAATTATTCTGAGTCAATCGGTCTAATAAAATATGGGTGGTACAAATATCTGCGTAAAGTTGTAATATCTTGTTGCACCAGAGTTATCCATGAAAAGTCATTTTACATCTTAAAAAAATTAATTTTAAGAAAATTTCTTCAATGAAAAGGTTTTCATGTTTCCCAATTTGAAATTTCGAAACAATTCAGGCCATGCAATTTACTTTTAATACTTTTGAACTGCCATGGATTGATTAGACTTTCGCAGATGTTCCATGAAGCCTGAATATTTTAGTAACACATAAGTAATATATTTTGGCCCACATTTCATTATTTTTAATTAATTTTGTGTCGCATTTATAGGTAAGGGTTTGTTATGGACTTCTAGGGCCGCGTTCTTATTAACATATTTTTTTAGTTTGACCAACTTCTTTCACATTTGCTTCCTTGTTCTATCAATATTTTAACGCTTTTATGGAACAATAGAGAAAATTAACACAAAGCCACAAATTGCAATAACTTTATGGAATTCTTATAAGAAGAAGGTAAAAGGAAGGAAAATATGAAAAGTTTATATGAAAATTGTATTGTGCGCTACGTATTGAATAACCAAATAAATTTTTATACATTTTTATATAAATAATGACGATATGAAAAAAAAAACAACAAGAATAACAATAACAACAGCAACAACAACAACAAGAAGAAGAAGAAAAAGAAGAAGAAGAAGAAGAAGAATATTCTTAACAATATTTTGTTGATTATATATAAGAAGACCAGTTATAAAGCAGCAATAACTAAAAAAGAAAACAAAAAAAAAAAACTTAAAAATAAAAAAAGAAAATACTGTTAGTACTTGAAGCAACATGTTGTTGGGTGGGAGCATTACATTTTTTCTTCCATTTTACTATCTTCTTGTTCATTTCATTGTTTTTTTTTTTTTTTTTGTTTTTGAAAGAGTATATTTAAAGAAATTTATATAACGAAATTTATATAACGAATGTGAGAAATGGAAGACGATAAAAAGAGTACCTCCTTCTATTCCTTCAGGTTTTTTTTTTTTTTGTTCTTCTAAAAGAAGCCAGCCAGTATACGTAGGTTGAGATGGTGTAAAGTCAAATTGAGCACAAATTTCTGTATAAAGAACAAAAAAACTTTTTTTTTTGTATAAATGTGTAAAAATTTTTATGTAGCAAACGCGAAAGGCACTGGCAAAAATAAAAACGAACCTTAATTCTGGGTGAACCGAAACTGAGAATACAACAAAATAAAAGGAAGGGGTATCATGTAAAAGTAGAAGAAAACTAAATAAGAAGAAGAATGTGAAAAACAACAGTAAAATAATAATAAATAATAATAATAATAATAATAATAATAAGAATAATAAGAATAAGAGTAATAATAAAAATAATAAGCGAAGTTAAGGAGAATAAAGAAAAGGACGCAAAATGACAACGAACATAAAAAAGGATGGTGCACATTATTATTACTGTTATAACTAATACTATTACAGTAATTCTATTTACACACATACACAGAGTCAGACAAAAAAAATTAGCACAAAAAAAAGACTTAGCACTCCCAAAACCGAAGCACAAAATATATAAAAAGTACCAAAAACAGGCGGAAGCCTGAATAAGGTTTTTGTAACATATATAAGTGAGCAAAGATATATATAAATATAATTATATATATATAAATATATATATTTTATTCTTTTATATAATAGAAAAATATATAAAGTAATATTTGCATTGGCTGGTAGTTTGGGTTGGGTTTTAGGCATTGCATTAAATTGATTTTGTCTATGTATCTATACACATAAATACACACACACACACACATATATATATATATATATATATATATATATATAGTTTTTGTGGCTCACTCCACTCATACTTATACATTTGTGCTAACGAAGAGTTCTTAGTTAAGTTTTAGTATTGAAAATGTATATTCGTTGCAAATTTTTGTTACTGTTGCCACCATTTTTCTCTCTCTCTCTCCCTCTCTTACACTATTTCTCTTCATATTTCTACAAGTGTGTTTGTCCTATGTAAAATATTTAGGTTATATTTGCAGCTCTATCTAATTTATATTTGAACACTAAACCCAGCCATAAGAATTTATAGAAAGATAGAGAAATATTTATATTATAGTACAAGAAAAAAACAACAAAAACAATTATAGAAATAGCGATAGCAATAACATCAACAATAATCATGTACACTTAAAGTAGCCATGGAAAAAGAGAGATAGAAAAAAAATTGAGCTACGTACGTACGTAACGGTTTATCTATAAATTTTTAGCTTAACGGTAATTGTTATCGGTTAGTTTTTCTTTTCTTTTCTTTCGTAAACTGTATTTTAAATGCAATGAGATAATTTGTTCTTTTTTTTTTTTTTTTTTTTTTTTTTTGTTGAATATGCAAGATTTTTCTTTCTTAAATGTTCAACCGCATTTAAAATTTAAATCTTTGTACAAAATATCGGAAGGTGGTCTACGCTTAAAATCTAAAAGATGATATTTTGTTCAGATCTTGTTGTTCCAGGCGACCATTTACCATTCGTAATAGAATTAAAAAAAAAATAGCTGCCTTTTACTGTCTTTTACTATTTGATGGGACCTCACACGAAGGGCGTTTTATTGATACAAAAAATTATACTAAGTTGTTTGTAATAATAAGAACTCAATCGGACATTCGTAAAAAACTAATTATATGAATTTTATAAACATTTGCTCAATTAATATTTTTTACTTCAATTGGTCCATCAATAATAATACTGGAATATTTATATAATTTGACACTGAAGAAGAAAAGGAAGCTATTTTGGCAGAATGTTTGTAACTTCAGAAAATACGATTAAAATAATCTGCAGTCAAAATCCAATATCGAACATTTGGATTAGAAATACCCAAATGTCCAAATATTTTGGACATGTTTTGGATTCTATTTAAATAAATGATCAGAATGCTTGAATAGAAATTTCCAAACATTTTCACAGTCAAACTCCAACTAAATCTATACAATTTTCATATTAAATATATCACGGATTCAACTAGCAATCGTTGAAAGTACCATCAAGGAATTAAGTGTTAAAAATTTTTCCACAAAAATTTTTGGATAACGCTGCATGTTTGTGGTACTTTAGCCAAATCAAATTTTTCTCTATAAATTTGTTTTTCTAGATTAGGAGATTTAATCTTTTAAGAAGGTTTCATATATCTAAAGATTTAAAGACTTGTTGCTTCAGTTTAAAAAATATACCATCCTTGTCTAACTCCCTTGCTATGCCTTTCTATTTCTATATATATTTATATATATTTAGTATTTCATATAAAATGCAACAAGTTATCCCATTAGCAGCAGCAGCAGCAGCAGCAATAGCAAGAGCAAGAGCAAGACCAAACTAAAAAAAATTCCTTCAGTAACCTACACAATCACAATTTAAGAAAGAGAGAGAGAGTGAAAGAGAGGAGAGAGAGAGAGTGAGCAAGAGTGAAAGAGATAGAAAATGCTCTGTAATGTAAATGAACCGAATAATTTTGTATAACAAAATTTCTATACATTCAAACTAGCACACACACACACACACACACATATATATATATATATATATATCATCACACATACATTTAAAAGGACATGCACACCCAAAAATACAAGGAGAGAAAAAACTAAAAGCAGAATGAAATTGGGTGGAGGAGGTAAAGTGCAGTTAAAAAAAATCTATTTGAACATTTCTACTCAAACTCACACACATACACACAAACACAATTTTCTGTAATATTCTTATTAGAAGAAAATGAGAAATAAGAATGATAAGAAGAAGAAGAATAACTAGAAAACAAAAAAAAAATAGGTAGAGAGATGTAGAGAAAATGTAGTCCATACCAGAAATTTTTCAGGATAATAAATAAAATGTTCTTAATGTTTTGTGATAGGAGATTCTAAATTACAAAATGGTAAGAGGAATTTTTACATACATACAAACGAACAAACATATACAAGAAGAGAATAGGAACAAGAGGAGATATAACGATGAAAACGATTGGCAACGAAAACTTTTATAACGATTATAACGAAATCAAGCAAAAGACGAAAAACTAAAAAACGACAAAAATTCAGAAAGTGTATAAACAAAAAGGAAAATAAAAAGCCGAAAAGCAAAAACAAATGCCAAAACTATAAAAGTGGCAACAACAGCATTAACCAACACAACAATAACAGCAACAATCAGCTCACACCCCAACACTAACAAAAAAAAAATATATTCCAGCAACTTAAGCCACACAACTCACAAACAAGAATTCGTACTTTTTTTTTATTTATAAGTGTTTGTGTATAAGTGAGTGTACGTGTAATTGTGTGTGTGTGTGTGTGTGTTGTGTGTGCCAAGAAGAAAATAACGCCACATAACGGAATAGATTCCTCCAACATGCACACAAACATGCACCCTTTTCAAACATATTGCAGATTTTTTAATTTCTGCTCTGTTTTCTTTTTTGTTACATTCTTCTTCTTCCACTTCTTTAAACTCTTTCACCTTTCTTTCATTATTTATTTTATCCTGCACTTGAATAAATTTGAGTTGGGCGTTTGGTTTGGATGGTTGGATGGTTGGATGGTTGGATGGTAAGGATGTTCATAAGCGGCATAAGAATAAGCATTGGAATGCCATCAGGTTGTGTAGTAGCAATTGCGTTTGTTGTCGCAGAAAAACGTCTCGCAGAAAGTTAACGAGTCAGAGGGAGCATGCACGAAAAATTCAAATGAAAATAAAATCGACTAAATTGCATGCAACAGCTGTTGGATGGGAAATAACAATAACAATAATAATATCTAAACCAACAACAACAACAACAACAACAACAACAACAACAACAACAACAACAACAACAACAACAACAAGAAGAAGAAGAAGAAGAAGAAGAAGAAAGAAGAAGAAGAAGAAGAAGAAGAAGAAGAGGAGAAACAACAACAGTATCCATAAAAATGAAATAAAAATGTGTAATGACAATAAAACTGAATGAAACCCCGCGAGGTACCAAAAAAAAAGTACAAAAAAAAAGAAAACAACAGAAAATAAAAGAAAAATCAAGGAAACTAAGAAAAAATTAGAGGGAAAAGAAAAAGGAATTGGCAGTGAAAGAGCAGACTGTAAAAAATCTTTTTATACTAAAACAAGTTAGATTTTAAGAAAGAAAGCTTCAGTAAAAAAAATGTAATTTAGAGAAGATGAAAATTTCATGATTTTCATGAAAGTTAATGAATTTTACAAAATTTAACTAAACTAAATAAATTGTTTCATCAGACGGACATAAGATATAAAAGAGATAGAGACAGAAATGGAAGTTTCAAGCAATTGAGTTACATTTGAATTCTCCGAATTCTTCGAATTTTACAAATTTTTTTCCTTTTCTTTTTATTTTACTTTTTTTTTGCTGTTTTTGTTGTTTGTGCCTCAAAGGACTAAAACAGTAACATTTTTCATTTTTCTTTCCAATCTGCTCTACATATGCCAGGGTTATCAATACATGCTTATAAATGTATGCGTGTATGTATGCGTGTGTGTGTGTGTGTGTGTGCGTGTGTGTGTGTAAAAACGTAAAAAGCAAACAAAAATAAAATGAAAATGAATAAAAATGGGAACAAAAGACGAACACGAATTCTGAATTCAGCTCAACTCAATTCAACTGAACACAACACACAACTCAGCTACGTTCGTTTCATTTTTGCTCTATTCTATTCAATAAAATTTTTATATTAATAACAACAACAATAACAAGCCAGAGTAACAGCAACCATAACAATATTCAATATTCAACAGTTTTAGTTGTACGAAAGTTAAAAAAGTAAATGCAACGAAAATTGTTGCTGTACACAAGTTCGGTTTCGGTACAAGATACAAGAAAATCAAAACAAAAAGCAACTAAAAAGTTTCGTTAGTTGAACTAAACGAAAATCCACAAGTGGGTGGGTTACTTGTCTTTTTTTTTTTTATTTATTTTTTTTTTTTTTTGTAAAATTTTTTATTGCACACACACCTACATACATGCACTAACACTAACACTACACTAACACTAACAGTAACAGTAACAGTAACAGTAACAGTAACAGTAACATACAAGTAAAGCAAAAATAATAGAAACGTTTTTAGCAGAAACAGCAGCAGTAGCAGCATTTCATTCGATTTAATGATACTTGGAAAAGTTGGATAAAGCACGTGCCTCATAAATTTTTTTTATTTCTATTGTTCTCAATTTTCGCTTCTTATTCATTTCATTTCATTTCATTTCATTTATTTTTCATTTATTCTTATTTTTTCCCTTTTTCATTTTTTCATTTTTTCATTTTTTACTCTTGTTGCTCTTGTTGCTCTTGTTGCTCTTGTTGCTGCCTTAAAATTAACTAATCATTCTCCGCATTTAAAATACACAGAGAAAGAAAATAAAAAAAAAAAAACTGAAGGCGTCATTTTTTGGTTTCAAACAAATTGTAATAGAAAATTTAATTTTATATATTTCTAGCTTTTCTTCCTTCTTCTACTTACCCTACATTTTTTTTTCGGTTTCTTGTTTTTATTGTTTTTGTTGTTTTTTGCTTTTTTTTTTGTTTTTTTTTTTTTGTTTCTCTCTTTGTAAAAGGGGAATGGAGAAACTCTCACTAAAAATATTGTAAAGAATATAACGAGAAACTGACTATAAATAGTTATTGTTGTTGTTGTAATGATGGTGACCTATCTAAAGCGGAAGCATTTCCTAACACTTTTTTTTTATTTTTATTTTACATTTTTATTTATATAAACATGCTCTATCATGCCGCCACTTACGGCCAAGTGAAAATAATGGACAAAAAAGTAATAAAAAAAAAAAAAAAGAAAAACAAGAGAAGAATAAGAAAAACGTTGGAACCGAAAAAAGTAAAGCAATGAAAGCGCTGTAAGAGGAAGTTAACAGTTTAATGTAAATTGTAGTTTTTTTTTTTTTTTGTTACAAATGGCAAAGGAAATTATTTATGTGGTCATGTGTGTCTGTCCATTACATTAATATGCCACCTCTTTTTATTACAATATCTCTCTCTTTTTCTCTCTTTCTCTCTCTCTCTCTCTCTCTCCATTTCTCTCTCTCTCTCTCTTTCTCTTTCTCTTTTTCTATTTTTTTTTATATAAAACGATTTATTTGGTTATGGTAGGAAAGGAAAGTGGAATCGAATCCTTCCACATACAAATTATTTTCATTCTTCTTTTTTTTTTGTTTTTTTTAGTTTTGCTTAACTATTTCTGTTTTTTTTTTTTGCTTTATAATATTTTTTTAGTGCTTAGTGCTTTATCTTGTTTTGTTTCCTTCTTCTTGTTCTCTTGTTACTTTTGGTTCTTTATTTGTACCTTCTTGAAAGCTTCATTAGATGAGTTTTACTATTTGCATTTGTATTTGTATGCGTGAGTGAGTGAAAATTCATGTTAATGTGCATGAGCAAAAATTGTTTTTGTTTTTGTTTTTTGTTTTTTTTTTTTTTTTGTTTATATATTTCGGTTTTTCTATTTCGTGTATTTAGTCAAAATTAGACCCAACCCACTACAACTAAAACTAAGCTAGAACAACAACATTTATTTATGCATTTATTTTCTTTTCTTTTTTTATTTTATTTTATTTCATTTTATTTCATTATTTTTCACATGAAATGCACGAACAACTTTTTTTTTGTTCGCTTCATGTAGAAAAAACAAAAGGCAAAACAAGAAAATTAAAGGAACAATTTCATTTATTAACTCGAAGAGTAAATGGAGAAGCTACAGGTGGCTTTTATTTGCCATTGGCTCAACCTAAATATATGTATGTATGTATGTACAACAACAACAACAACAACAACAACAACAACAATACAATTTAAAATATAAAGAAGATATGAGTAAATATTTTGTGATGAAAAAATTTCAAAAGAAAAAACGAAAAATGAAAATAAATGGTTGCGAAAAAAAAAATGATGCAACAGAAGCGAGAGCTATAAAAAATCATGCGAAAATTATCGCTCTAAATTACGCTAATATTCCATGAAGAATTTATTTGTATCTAAAATTGGAAATACAAATAAATATCTGTAATGTCAATCATTATGAATCAAAAAAAAAAAATTATGAAAACATGTAAAAATTTTCCATGCTAATTTTCAAACAAATTTCAAAAAACAAAATTAGACCTGAAAGTGGTGGCAAAATGATTAAATTACAGCAATGAGATGATGATTGGATGAAGGAATAGCATTTTGAAAAAAAAACAACAACAGCAACAAGAAAAAAGAAAGAAAAAGGAAGAGAATGCCAGAATTTTCTATCTCCCTCTCTTTCTCTTTTTTCGTTTTAGTAAGCGTTCAAAAAAAAAAAAAATGAAAAAAATTTAACAAAAACTATCTGCCACTTCCTCTGTCCACTCACATTTTTTTTATTTAACAAAAAAAAAAAACAGAAAGCTACGTTCGCCTTTGAAGTTAACGAAATGAAAAGCAAACGAAAACCGAATGTAAAAACCAAACAAAAGAAAAAAAAAATTATCACAAAATACAAAGATTTTCTTTTACTTTATTTTCTACTTTTACAATAATTGTTAATACATACATGCAGACACACACACACACACACACACACACATACACAAACGCACACACTATTAACTTTCTCTAAGTATATCTATCTCTTTCAATTAATAGCAATTGGCAATTAATAGTCCTTTAATGCCATCACTTTGTCCTTCCATCGGTTCCATGTTCTCAGGTCCCAGCTCTCAATTCTTTCCGTTCTCAATCCTTTTGTCTTGCATAGTTTTTGTGTGAATTCATTCTCACATTCATTCTATGTTAATGTGAGTGTTAATGTGTATGTTAAGGTGGGTGGGTGGGTGATTATAATTATGGTCAAAGTTCTACATACAAATAAAACAACAAAAATATTCATAGAAAAGTTTATAAATGAAAACTGTTTGGAAAATTGCGTTGTGAAATTGCTCAATGAAATTGTGTAAATGTGTAAGTGTTCTACGTAAGTAAATTGTTGGTGTGTTGCTTATATAAAATGACCATTTCGATTTAGCCTTTTTAATTTTTCTGCTTTTTTATTCTACAAATGATTACATCGACGGCCAATTTTTTTTTTTTTTTTGGTATTTTTCCATTGTTCGAATTTTCTTTTAATTTTTCTTTTCCTTTTTTTTTTCTACATAGAAAAGGACATTATGTCCTTTTCATCATCCTTAAAATAAAAATGCCTTTGAAAATGCGTTTGAATCTTCTATCTTATATGTATGTTTGTAAGACAACGGTCTAAAAGTCATCAGATGAAATAATGATTGAATTGTTTTTTAATTTTTCATAGGCCTTCATCTAAAGAATTGACTTAATAGCCTCCCCTCACTCATGTCTATGAAAAAAACTTTCGTTTATGAAATTTGAGAGCGTGCCAAAATAATGGACCTTGCCAAACGTGTATTATGACCACCTAGGTCGACCACTAAATAGAGATCATTTTAATCTCATTCATTTTTCTTATTCTTATTCTTACCTTCAATGTGGGAGCAACTTCTTGAAAATGCAACTTTTCCATATTTAAAAAAATTTGACCATTTAACACTTGAAATTTATCTAACTTTTTCTAACACTTCACTTTCAAATATCATAATACTTGGAAATCATGGTACATTGGTACATAGGACAGTACAGTTAGTGTTTTACATGCATACCTGCCTGGAAGGGTCAAATGCATGGTATAAACATACTTATGATCGCTAGCGTTGGTAGACACGTCACATCAGGTGCATGCCACCGTCCCGACTAGCTTCCAATTTAAAGCCACTATTGCACCTCATCTAGTTAGCTTAATCCTTGGTGTAAGGATTCAGGGCCTTCTTAAAACCCCTAGGCTTAGATTAAATTAGCCCGATAAGCCCACCCAGCTAGCCATTTTATTCGGGAAATGGCACCCTGCTCGACAAAACTATAATAGTGGTATAAACATAATAGGTCGAGCTACGTCCGCGACATGGGCACCACAGCCCCCACGAAGCCAACTCCAACATCACCACATGGGCAAAATATGAATTTGGTGATCCCGTGGTACCAAATTAAATCTTTGGATCTGATCTCGTGAACTCATGATGCCCCCTGATGGATATGGATCAGAAACCATCTCATGAGCCACTCCCAATTGAGCAGGTGCTTCTCGGGATTGGTCGCCCCCTGGTACATAGGACAGACATATAGCAGTCTTATTGAATGGCATATTTTATATAACGCATCATAAGTGTAGAATTTGAAATTGTTGCTTCAACAAAAACAGCTGTTTTATGGTGTTATTTTTCGTTGGTAACGTTACTGTTGCCTTCGTTGTTGCTGTTGCCAACTATCATTGTTACTATTATTGCTATTATTGTTACTTGTTGTTGCTTTTATTCTCGTTATTGTTACCATCTCGTTATTACAGTTTTGGGGGGAGTTTGTCGAATTTTTTTTTTTTTTTTTTTTTATATATCACATAGAATTTTTATTGTGACGTAAAATGAATTGAGTGTATGAGGGTGAGATGAAGCCCTGAAAGAAATAACTGAGAAAGAATGAACATGAATAGTTTTTTAACATAATTTTTTTTTTTTTTGTTTTTTTTTTGTTTTTTTTGGTTTTTTTTTTGGCATTACTGTTATTCCGTAAGCATGAATGTGTTTGTGAAAGTGAATTATGGATAATGGGGGTAGCTTTTTACACTTGTACATTTCTTTTTATTTAAATGCATACATACATACATACATACATATATAATTGTATTAGTGTAAATGTATATAAAAATCTGCTGCTGCTACGTTGAAGCTACGCTAAAGTGAATCAAGCAAAGTGAGTGAGGGGAGGCTGAATTTGGTTGCCTGGATTGTTTAGTTGGTTGGTTGGTTGGTTGGTTGGTTGGTTGGTTGGTTTGCAGGCTGGTTGGCTCATTTGCTGGTTTGCTGGCTGGTTGGTTAGTTAGCTGGGTGGTTTATAGCTTCTAGATGGCATGACATTGCTAATGGCATTGTGCAACAAGTGAGTTTGGCAATACCAACTATCAAAACGATAATATTCACTATCTACTACTAGTTTTTTTTTTTTTTTTTGCTTTTTATAGAGTTTTTGGTGAAACCAAAAAAAAAAAAGAGAAAAAAAAAGGAAAATAAAAACTAAATAAAAAATACAAACAAAATAAGAAATAGATATAAGCAAGCCGAAAATTCTTGAGTAAATACTTTCGCCGGATGCCGTTTTATCATCGTTTTGTCACGAATAATGTAATAGTATATATAGATTTTCTGAAGCAACAAGTTTGCATAATAATTGTGGCTAAACATTACTAAGCTACGCACTAAAAGCGCACTAACAGCGCACTAACCGCATACAACTAATCAGTCTATCGCCATTCTAGATTGCATGCATTTATAGATAAATAATGCCATTTAATTCAACAAGTCAACAAAAATTAACCATCATCATCAACAGTCTGTGCATTCTATAAAATTTGAAAAGTTTTTAAATTATAACAATATTGACTGATACTTAAAGAGATCAAAAAAAAAAAAAAAAAAAAGAAAAAGGAAGAAAAAGAAGAAAGAAAAAAATGAAAGCAATAGACAAAATTGTTTTCCAGTCAAATGCCTACAGCCGTATGCTTTAAAGCCACCAGCCTGTTGCATGTTTGCATCATCATCATCATCAACAACAACAACAACAACAACAACAACAAAAGAAAAGAAAAGAAAATAAAGGCAAGATAAACTAAACTAAATTGAAAGTTGCGTTGTTAAATGAATTGTTGACAATAAAACTTCTTCTCAACTCAACAACTCGACAACTCAACAACTCATTCGAAGTTTTAAAACTGGCTGAAATGTATCGTTAAATAGTAAACAAATTGTTGCTCTTTCTAAATTAAATCAAATATCATTTAAAGTGATAATTTTTTTTTTGCTTGTGCTGCTACCAAGAAACAAAAGTACATTAAAATAAAATTGTAAAAATAATATTGAAAAATAACGAAAAACTAAAAAAAAATATACTAAAGAAATTTACAAACTTTTGTCAAAATGTATAAACGCTTTAATTAAATTAATTGCTCAGCGAAGAGAAAAACAAAATATTAAATATAAAAAATATAGAAAATATAAAAAATAATTGAATAATTTTAAAGTTTCCTTTTTAAGTGGCAAAAATACAATTTAATTAATTAATTGAAAAACTGTTAGATGAGAGAAATTAAAATTGTAAAATCAATCAATTCATTAAAGAATAATACAAATTTTAGATGAATCAAGAATGACGACTAATTATTGCGGGTAAGTTCTATTTTGTTAAAAAAAATTTTTTTTGGAAGCCATATTTATAAATGAATTATTTGTAAAGTGAGTTTTTTTTTTATGAAATTGTTTTTGAAATTATTAAACATCAATCAAATTTATTGTAATATTTGTATGTTTTATTTTTGAAAAATATTTTAAAAAAATTATTTTATTAAAAATTATTTAATTATGATAAAATGCTAATTATAATTTTAATTATAAAAAAATTATTTAATTATTATTAATTAATTACAAGTTCATATTGTCTTCTTGTAAATAACTTTTTAACAAATTATAAACTAATTTTTTTTAAATTAATTATATAATATTAATTATTTATTTTGCATACAAAATAATTTTATAATAATACAAAGTACATAAAATTAATATTTTAACAGAGAAAAATTAATCAGGCGTGTTAAGTTTTTTTTTGTTTTTTGTTTTAAAGCAATACGATTAACATTAATTTTTTTTTAATTATATAAATTATCAAATTTGCTATTTGAAAAGACCAGTAGCAAAAAATTTCAAATATTATTTTTTATCATATAACAAAATTTTTTTTTTCATAATATACGTTCAATGTTAAAATATTTATTACATTTAATTAATTTACTAATTATGCAGGCTCGTGTAATACGCCTTCAATAAGAAGACCTTTTGTAATCGTCATTTACTGCATTTGATCTAATACGTTTTTCAATGGTCCTATAATTAAAGTATTAACTCAGCATTGCGCACTTATTTTTTCATGATCTACCGTCCACTTGAATAAGAGATTATTGATTGTCATCAGTAATTTTAAATAAAATCAAAAGAATTTTAATATTTCTATATTTTTTATATTACAATATTTTCAGTCTATTTTTAATATTTTCGAATATTTTCTTAATATTCCAGCAATGAAATTTTGATGCTAAATGAAAAATAGTAACGCTGTTCCTTACAAAAAAAAATTATAAATCTTCTTTCAAAAAAAACAAAATCTTATAAAAGAATTTATACTTTTTTTTATTGTACAAATTTTTTTTTAAAAATGTTAATTTAAAAATTTCTGTCAATTATGGTTAGTTGATTTTTTTTTTTGGGGTTCGCTATGAAAATTTTGCAAAATAATCAAGTGTTTTATTTTGATATTTAAGAATTTATTTCATTAGTGTAAAATCTCTGTGAAATATATAGTTATTTGGATGTGCCAAAACAATGAAAAACTTAGCGTGTGTTTTGAAAAATCTTTAAAAGTTTACTTTGCTTCAAATGGCCCCAAAATTACACGAAAAAATGCAATAATTTTGCAAAAGATCTTCGTATTATAAAAATAATTTCAATTTACAAATTTCAAGATATTTTTATATGTGAATTTCCAAAGTCTCTTACTTCTGCTTATTCTGGAATTAAGCAAAGAAATCATTTTTGAAAATAAATAAAACAATTAAATCAAAATTAAAGTTAAATTATAAATCGAATCGAATGTACATAATTATTACTCATACGCCATGATGGCAATTAATTTTCTAAAATGAAGCGCAACAATTGAAAACTTTGCAAAATTTCATAAGTTTCATTTATGAATCATTTTTAAATTTAAATGGAAATGTATTTAGGCAAATTTATGATATAAATTCAATTTGCAATGCACAAGTTAATCGGTAATATAAGTTATCAAAACTCGGATCAATCATGAAATTTGTTTTCTCCAAATATTTTCAAGCATTCTAAACATTTATTGTTAGATATTCGATTGTAATTTTTTTTTCAAAACGGCTTTAGAGTGAGTTATGCAAAAAAGTGTTGACAATTTAACTAAATTTAACGTTTTAGTTAAAAGATGTTTCAAAAAAAAAAAAAAATAAAGACAATTGTGGGAGGCAAATTTTAACTTAAATTGCGTTATTAAACATTTTACATCATGCATTTTAATACTCATTTCATATAAAAATTAAATTGAATTTTTTTATGGATTTTTTTAAAATCAACCAGTCGTTAAAGAAAATACAAAACGCTCTTCCAATTTCAATAATAAATGATGTTTTTATTCTTTTGCCATAATGGACATAGCAAATGCGAAGTTCATGATAGAAACGATATAGATTAAATATTATAGCACGATTTATTATTATTAACTTAGAAATTTCTAAATTTTTTAAAAATTTACAAATTTTGCTTATATAATAAATTATTTGGAAATAAGATATTACATAGAATCATCGTAAAAGTAATGGGAACCTGCATGATATGAAAAATTAATTTTTAGACAAAACGATATATTTATATTAATTCAGAATATGACTTTGAAAAAGGGCAGCATCACAAAGAATAAATTTAAATAGTTAATCTGTAAAATACAAAAATAAATAAAGCTACCACAATAAAAGGTTTTAGGGGGCTTTTACAAACCAATTTTAATGGGTAAAATCTTTAATTTTTAGTTTCTGATCATTGAATCAAAAAAACACTCCTGAATATAGAAACTTTCTAAAAAAAAAAAAAAATGCTAATCTACAGATTGAAGTGAATAGACATTACAACGAAATGAATGAAATATCGTCTAAATAAAATGAAAAAGTTATTAAAACTTTCAAAGTTAAAATTTCATGAATTTTCATGCAACAAGTGCCTTGAGATTTACATGAAATATTCAACAGGTGCCTAGTTCAATAAAGTTATATTGAGAACTCTTACTCTTGTTTTTTTTTTCATTTTATCTCAATATGTTTCTACTTTTAAAGGGCTTATAAAGAAATGAAAAAAAAAAAAAGTTGTCATAAAATTCAAACGTATATTTCGCTGGTCGTGCGTTACATTTTACAGGACGCTTAAGAAATTATAATTCTTAAATACTACAAATGTGAATCACCAAAATGTAGAATCTTGTATAACTGAATGTAAATCCATATATATATAAATAAAATTCAAATACATACATACATATTTATTATATAAAAAAATGATTTATTTTTATTACTTTGAAATATTTTGAGGGTAAAAAATGAGAACGTCATCAAAAACTGTACAAATAACATGAAATCTATGTACATACAATAATTTCTTAAATAAAACTTGATAAGAAACTTGAATAAGAAAAGCAATAATAGCAACAATTGCAAATACAACATGATTGTGATGTAATACTTTTTTTAGTTAGTATAACAGTTAACGTCATGGCATTGCATTGAACAACTAAAAGTCATATGATTGTAAAAACTACAAAAATTTCCTTCTCATTTCCTTCCCATTTAACTACTAGTACTCTCTGATGCTGTACAATCCAAATACAATACAAATGTATAAACCACAATTCTGTTTTATATGGCAACTAACACATAGAAATGAGATAAGGAAATTGGAGAAGAGAAATTGCTTATTTTTTTTTTTTTTTTTTGGTACGCACATTTTTTACACAAAATATACGTTATAATTCAACAGGTAGTTGCTTAAAATGTGTAAAACAAAAAAAAAATATATGAGAGAGATAGAAATGTATTTAAAGAAATTTGGCATTGTGAATGTCAGGGATGGCATAATAATGCTAATGTTATTGTTATTTTTTACCATTTTATTATTTACATTCACATTTATACATAATATTTACAATTCCATGTAAATATTGTTATACGAAAAATATAAATAAAATAAATAAATAAATAAAATAAATAAATATGAAATTAAAGCAGACAAACTTTAAAAAAACACTTGCCATAATATTTTCTTGTAATAACCATAATGGTTAATTAACATTATTTTATTATTAATATAATATTTATGGTTTTCTTCTATTTCTTGTTTACTTCTTCAATTTCTTCAAAATAATTTTTTTTTTCTTTCATGCTTTTCATTTATTTATTTAGTTATTCTATTTATTTTTTGAAAATATCTACCTCAACCATCATTAGAAACGTTAACACAATCCACAAATGTTTTCCTCTTCATTCTAGTCTCTTGTTATTTCTATTGTTGCAATCTGTTTATGTGGCTATTTAAAGTATTATATTTAAATAAAATGAAAATGCAGAAGAATCTTAACTGTCTAACAAATGAAAGAATGAATTCAACACTTTAGATTAAATTACTTTCTTAATGATTTCATAACAAATTCCATGACTTTTTTTTTTCTCACCATTTTTTTTTTGTTTTTTTTTTTTTTGGTATTATATTAACAACAGACAGACAAAGAGTGAGTATGTAAACACATTCCATAGAAAAAAAAAATTCCTTATATAAATTTTGTTACTTAAATTAACACTTAATTTTATTTGCGTTTTGTTTACCATGGGGCTTGTTCATTGAACAAGCCCCACCCAAAAAAATGGAAGAAAAAAAAAAAAAGAAAAAACCATAAACGTAATGAAGAGAGAATGGAAGCTTTATAAAAATGATTTTCTATAAAATCTTCCATTTTAGTTCTCCCCATAAAACACTAGAATTTATTTTTAGAATTTTTAGGTTTTCTTTTCTCTATTACACGTCTACATCATTTCTGAATTCCTATTCAATATATTTTCCCACATTTCTTATGCCAAACGATTTTATAAATTTAGGCATTTTTATACAACAATTTCATCTCTTCTATAACAAAATATAATTTAATTGTATTAAATATTGAACTCGTTTAATCATAAGTTTGGAACGTTAACTGACATTTTTATAGATTTTATAGATTTTCTGGAACAATTTTTTTAAATAGCGTCATATAAACAGAGAGACAGTTAAACTTTCTATCCGATTCATTTATACCTGGATCAATGTGGCCCATTTTGTGGTAGACTTTTTTTTTATGATATACCAGCTAATTATCGTTTACTAAAAACAGTCAACTCTAAAGCAAGAACTGAAAGTTACTTTCCGTATAAAGCCTTGTAATGAAAAAGCATATCAGAAGTTTCCAAATTGAATAAATCGAAATTTGAATGTACTTCCGTCCGTCTTTCTCCAAAGTAATATTAACTTATGTGTCATATTTATATCAAACTGGTCCATTTATTGAAATTTCTTCCACAATTTCCAATTTTTATGCTTTTTCAAAAAAGAAACCATTTCAATATGGCAAACATCAATTTGGCGTTTTATGGAATTTATAAAATTTAATTGTACATCAAGCTTCAAAGAAATAACTAAATTGTAGAATAAGCCATACAAAATTATCCCTTAATCGAACGACAACGAAAACTCCAAAAGTATTTAAAAACGTACGATAAATATTAAAAGCGTCGTCTTTTTTTTCCTTTTCTTTTTTTTTTTTTTTTTGCAATTCATCTTTAAATGCCACGTTTTATGTTATGCTGATTGTGATGATTGTTTTTTTTCTTTATTCATTGAAAGTATTTTTTGTTGGACTCGCTTTTACTCTCGCTTTCTTTTAATCATTCTCTTTCTCGTTATACGTTGGTTTGCCATCTTAAACTTCAACTATAAGGAACTGCCACATGTTGGCCTTGTACATTGACAATAAGTACCAATAGTTATAATAATATAATAATAATAGCATCAATAAAAATAACTACAACAACAATCAGATATAATCACACTAAGCAATGACTTAATAGCGACAGTAACACACAGAATTCACAACAATTACTCAGAGTCACAGTTAGAGTCAATATTGCATACGCATAACAGCATAAAATCCATGCGAACGATTTTATAATAAAAAATAACAAGCAGAAATGTTGCAATCGATCGAAGACGATTTATAAATACTCTACTCTATTTTATTTAATCAAATTGAAATGTCAAAAAAACGTAAACAAAACAAATGTTATTGTTTTTAAAAGATTTGAGAAGTTTATTACATGAAAGCTTATTCTAAAACCGGACCGATTTCCCTTTAAATAAATCGAATAAATGTATTGCGTCCGCAAGTCGTTAAAGCAAATTCAAAATTGTAAATTCTTGTTACATAGGATAATTGTTTTAAAACCTGACTTATTCCTGAATGTAGTTTGACTAAAACCCGTTCACCTACCAATACTCAATACAAATGCGGTCCATACATTCATAACATAGATTAGAAACATCAAAAAAAATTGAAAGAAAAATTTAAATCTATTCAAAAGGTAATTCCGATATGATCAGATTCGTTATAATAAAAGCTTTTCGGTATTGCCTGCATCTACGCAATCAATCATACCATACAAGATGTACAGTACAATTACAGTAATAATAATAACAAAAACGAAGATTGATAATAATAAAAGCAATAGTTGTGCTCGTATTAAACCACAACGACAACAGTTATATTGCGATTAAGAATGAGAATAAGAATAAGAATAAGAATAAGAATGAGAATGAGAATGAGAATGAGAATAAGAATAAGAATGAGAATGAAAATGCGACTGCGAATGGTAATGAAATGATTTGGAACGTTATATCGCAGAGTAGAATAGAATAGAATAGAATAGAATAGAATAGAATAGAACAGAATGGAATTTATTCAACAAATAATATTGTAGACAAATTAGAGTATGCGTCTGTACGTAAATATATGTATATATATAATATCTGTATATATGTATATAAATAAATATCCATGCTTAATATAAATACAATATGAGCAACTTGTTGACTTCCATGACACTTACACGGAAGTTTTGTTCATGTGCTTAGATCAACTCTCTCAAACGTATATAAACATATGTTGATATATATGTGTTGTGTACAATTGTGTATATATTATATGTATAATATGCGACAATTATGTACGTCCGAGGCTGCGAATTGTTGCTACTACTGTTTAATATTCAATAAGGTGTTTATTTTACTTTGCTTGTTATTGTTTCTCTACAGTGCGTAAATATTAAGCTTTTCTTGTTTACCTATTTGTTTTCATAATGTTGTTGTTGCCATTGTTATTGACAAAAACATTTATATATAATATTTATATGTACGTATGTACATTTTAAGAAGCAGAAAATAAATAAATGAAGTGTAAGGAAAGTTTGAGTGGTGCACAACGCTTGTTAAACAGCATAAATACAATTTTTGTTAAAGCATACACACACACACACACACACACACACACACAGATATATATATGTATATATATGTCTATAATATAATAAGTAATAATATTAATGTACGCATATGGAAATATGTATATATATAAAATGTAAATCCCTCACTAAAAAGGGCTTTAGTTGAAGGTGGATTTTTTTCCTCAATAA
Source organism: Melophagus ovinus (assembly GCA_023089585.1). Lineage (NCBI taxonomy): Eukaryota > Metazoa > Arthropoda > Insecta > Diptera > Hippoboscidae > Melophagus > Melophagus ovinus. The sequence continues at coordinate 5,114,222 of JAKKIB010000253.1, forward strand.
TGCTTGAACTTAAATTGATCCAATTATGCCAGTAAGTATTTATTAGACAAAGTTTTATCTTTGTTAAAAAAAATTATCGTTTAAAGTGGTTTTATATAGCATTCTAAATAGCAAATGCAAGGGCCATAAGATTAACAGCTACCTTGACGGTTATTGACCTCTTTAGATGCTTTTCACTCTCCACTACTCATTTAGCTAATTTTGTTGTTTAATAGTGGACCCATGTTTGATTTATTATTTCATAACAATTCAGAAAATTGTATCTAACTCTCTTGAACAGCTCAAACAGTGAACACTTGAACTGTCAACGTGGCATTTGCATCCTATTTACATGAAGCGTATTTACATGAAACTTTACATTATGCATCATTTGATGGTTAATGTTATTCAGTATTCAGAATGGATTTGTCGACTTTTTGGCCATGATTTATTATTTTTCCATACTTCATTTTGTTTTTTTGCTTTTTCTTAAGAAGTTAGCCAATTTACTCGTAAATGTAAATTCTTCCAAGCCATACAAAATGTATTCAAATTCCATAGTTATAAACAAGGAATTTGGATACAAGGAATTTGAATAATGGCTTGATCGAATACTCTTGCTATAATGAAGATTGCACGATATTTGAGTACGGTGTTTCCAGCTAATGTAAATGCGCAGCAGTCAGTTTTTAAATTGGTTTACCTATCGAATGTGACACAAGATCTCCCAGAATGAAAGCTCAATAATAACACTTTAGATTACATTTAGTCTAATCCATTTAAAAGTGCTTATGAATCATAATTAAAGGTTATTGTTAGCATAAATCGGGAAAATGCAAATGTCTAATGTCAGGCCATCGCTTTTTTCACAGATTTCGTTTTATGCAAACCAAATTTGCCCACATCAAATTGATGACTTATTGAGTTATGCGTATTACATATATATTTATATGTAAATACTAATGCATCTAAAAAGCAATAGCAACAATAGTAAGCACATATGGACTTGTACGAATGTTTCATTATTCATACTTGTAGCTTAATTTTCTAATTCATTGTTGTTGTCTAATAATAATAATAATAGTCGCTTTAAATAGTTGCAAAAAAACAAAAAGAAAAAGAAACATAAACGAATGACATAAAGCACCATCACATTAGGTTTTACGTATTAAAGAGAGACATAATTATCTACATATTTATATTTGTGTGTGTGTGTGTGTGTGCGCGTGTATGCATATGTACAATTTATAAAGTAAATAATATTGAGCGAGGTTAGGGAATGAGTTCAAAGTAAGTCAAGTTTAAGTTTGCCAAGCGAGAAAAATTCAAAATACAAAATGAAGCACAAAAAGCAAGAAAAATAATTTATATTAAACGCAAAACACAAAAAAAGGCATATGCAATGGAAATGTTATACAAGTATACAGTTATAGAGATAGAGAGCAGAGAGAGAGCAAGAGACATAAGACGGTATAAATAAGTTTATGCGTAAGTACATAAATAACATGCATATACAAAAGTAAAAAATAACAATAACAATAGCAGCAAGCACAACAATCCATTTAAGTAACATCTTATTTATGGATAAACGTTTTCTTTTCTCTTCCTCTCTTTCAAATCATATCTTATACTCTCTTTTCATAAATTTTAGTCTATGCCTCTCTACATTTCATCCCTTTTTCTCTTAGTCCAACACTCTTTATCAGAATCGTTAACAAAAGAAAAAAAAAGAAAAATGAACCGTAACGGAGACTTTAATTTTAAAATTTCTGCCACATTAACATATAAAATTTTTTTCATACATACAATAAATTACAATTCCTGACCATACGTAACATACAAAAAATTCATCAATTTATTTCGTTTTCACTGTTTTATATCACATTCATAATACATGCGTACTTTGCGATATATAAACTTTTTTTTTAATGGGATCATCTTGTACAGTGTATCGTGTTGTATCGTGTTGTTGTGTGTATGTGTATGTGCATGTACGTATGTGGGCTTTGTCTTGTATTTGTGTACTCTGGACGATACATTCACTAAATAAGTACATTAAAATATACGATTGTGTAATGAATTCTTGTATGCAAACATAACGAAATGTATGTAGAACAGTTTTTTGTTTGCTTGTTTGTTTATTTTGTTTATTTTATTTATTTGATTTGGCGTCATTCGTCGTTACATTTTCGAATTCGTCTTCATGGTTAATAACCTTTTAGTGTACAATTTTATTGTTATCGATGTTGAGTATCGGTTTGTTGTTCTTTCTTCTGTGTTATGGCTGCTGCTGCTATTTCTGCTGCTGCTTTTGCTGCTGCTGCCGCTTGTTATTATTATTATTATTTTTACTGCTATGAATGTTTTACATATATTTCTCTCTTACTTCTCTTATCCCTTCCTTTGATATTTATTTCTATGTAAAGCTTCGTATTTGTATAATAATAAAAATGTAACAGATAAAGTCATTTTTTTCCAATAAATCTGCACTTTTCTTTGTAGGGCTTCAATTGTTTTTCGTTTCTTGATTTTCAAGTTCTTTGCCTTTCTATCTTTCTTGCTATTGTACATTGTACTTATTATTTAACTTTATCAGTATGATGACGAAATTTTTTTTTTGGATCCATGAATGTAATGGAATTTTGCTTGTAAACATAATTATTGAAAATTTTGGTTTCTATTGCATGCACACAGACTACTTATAATTGTTTTTAATTAAGGATCTTAAAATAAATAAAGAAATAAAATACATAAAAAAATAATCTCTGAAAATGTTTAAAATTGCAGATCGCACTTCCTTTTTAAAAAAAAATAAAATAATAAGTATCATGAGAAATTCTAATTAACATTCTTGTAATATCTAAAGTTTTCTGAGTTTCTCTCAAGGCCGATCATTTAAATTTTAAATTATAGACAATAATTATAGGCGAACAAAAATCACGGCTCTACTTGATCGTAACGCTTGGCAATATTTCTTAGATTAAATTAAAAAATTTTGCCATATTGTAAAAAAATTATCTTTTATTAACCGAATTCCACATTGAACGTAATGCCTTATCATAGAAAAATTTTGACGCTGAACTTACAACGCATAAACACTTTTGTTTTTAAAATCGGTTTACATTGCTTCAAAAAAGAGCGCCTTTATATAATTTTTCCGAAAAAAATTTGTACCATTGAAATTTAGTTTTCGCTAAAATACATTGAAATTTATAGAATCCATTACTTGAACATAACAATGAACAATGAATGAATTTCATTGTGTTGTACATTAAAGTTACAAAAAAAATCAGCTATATATAAAACAACAACAATAACAACAACATATGTAACGCATTATACGAACAAATATTATCAAAATGAATAAATGTAAGTGAATAAAATTGTATTTATTTGATACGGAAACTTTCAGCACCCACCATCCAGAAGAGCTATACAATGCTGAACTAACTAAATCATATTCAAAAATATCTCAGCTCTCGACTAAAGACTTAACTTAACTAAACGATAGACAAATTAATTGAATATTTGATATTTTACAATATTTAGTAGGCGTGGTCTATTGTTCTCTTTCAATTTTAGATGAGTTAACTTTTTTCAATCGTTATGGCGTATTCTCAATAACGATCCATACATATATTTTTTAAGGGCAATACCTAAATTTCTGGGACTAGACAGGGACATGTATAGTCCGAGAGAAAGATTTATATCTATTTTCATGTAAGATTCAATGCTGATCTATGAGAAGAATATTTCATCTGAATCACTTTTCCTGAGTGTTACAAATACTTAAATAAACTAATTATAATATCAAATTGTAGATGGTGAATATGAAAAAAAAAATTAAAAATACAAAATTAAGAAATTGTTCAAAGGCAAAAAAAAGTAATTTAATGTTTTTATTTTATTGAGTAAGTGAGAAAAGGCATTAAAATGTACTGCCCTACCCTACACTCATTTTCATTATGGCTACCTACTTGACGCACTTATACATTCACACAGACATTTAATAAAGCTTATTATACATGCATTTTTTTTTATGAGGCTTGTAAATTAATTTTGTGGCTTATGTGATTTTTATACATTTTTGCATTTTAAATTAAAACCAAAAATTTTACGCTTAAGGATAAAAACAATTATTTATAAAATGATATAATTAATTAATTAAAATGACATAATTTTTACAACCGCTTTCGAAAAATTGAAGATGATTATTAGACGACTACGCATTTAAGAACAATGTTTGCCAAAAATTACTCAGAATAAACTAAAAGATTACTCAAATGAATTGAAGGATATTTCTAAGGTACTGTACGAAGCAAAAGCACTTCTCTTGTAAGTTATATAAAATACAACACCCAGAAATGACTTAAACATTTTATGTAAAACAAAATTAAAAAAAATCGGGCACCTTGTCTAAGTGGTGGATATTACATGCATACCTGACGTGATAGCTTAACTGCATGGTACACGTACATACAACTTGAGAGCTAGCTCACGTACTTGGTACTTGGTACTTGGTACTTTCCAATTTAAGGCTCGTATTTCATCTTATATACGAAGCTTAACCTTTAGTACCCATGTTTGGAGCCTTCTCATAAATTTTTTGGCCTAGACCTGATCCTGAATGATTATCGTACGCGATATGGGCACTATAGCTTCCATGAAGCCAACTCCAGTATCACCTCAAAAGGCATATCAAAACTGGTGATGCCGTTTTTCCAAATTAAATCTTTGATCCCATCTAGGGACTTATGACAGCTATTGATGGCCGGCACTACCAATGAACATCTAATGAGCCACCGAGCTAATGCTTCTCGGGTCTAATTGAATTCATAAAATTATCAAGCTTTACATGCTTTCAACATTGAAGTTAATTCTAACATAATCCCGGACGTAGTCGCGAACGCTACGACACAGAATCGGCAAATTCTTACATACCAAATAAAACATATAAGCTAATATATGATGACACTTTTTTTTTTAAACTAGATGTATCTTTAATATGACATCGAAGGATAACTAAAATATTACTAAAAATCTTCTATATAATTTCAGTAATTGGACTTTAAGCCCTCCGCATTAATTTCATGAAACTACAATTTTACTTGAAGTAAGTTTAACTCTTTAAAAATATTGAAATGAATGAAAGAAAAATTGAATGAATGAAAGAAGCGCCTCTTGGCCAAATTCTTAAAATTTATGAACCATAAAAGTGTCCTTGTAAAATAATATTTTGATAAAATAAATTATATTATTATATTTTCTCCATCATTTTTCTATGAATAATTTAATCATACAACGCAATTTTGTAGAAGAAAAACTAAAAAAAAGAAAATATTTTATGAAATTTTTGCTAAACATGATATGAAAACATGGTCTAAAGTGGACAAAATAGTGACCACAAAATACGCGATTTCATTAACAGTTTTAGAACTCAGAATCTATCTACAAAGAAAGCAGAAAATTTATGCCATAGCTTCGAATCAGTAAGAGAAAATAAAATAAAAAAAAAATTAGTCTCACATCGTAAGATTAATTAATGAGAGAACAAAAAAAAATTTATAAAAAAAAAAAAATTAAATATAAAATCATATGAAATGAAATTCATTTCACTTCAGGCATTTTAATCATTTATTTGCTTTTCACATCTTCCAAAGTTCATTTTCTCTCTTACCTGCTTACCATAAAATATTACATTTTATATTGCCTGTCAATCATTATTAAATAAGCAAAGTATTGGCAATTGGCAAATGGCAATTTAAAAAATTTTAAAAGAATCTAATTGGAGCAGAATCGAATAGTTAAATTTCGTGACTCTAAAATGATGCATAACAAAATATTGAAGACATCTACAAGTTATTTACGTTTAATGGGCGTGGCATTAACTATTCAGAATTATGATTAAAGCTCAGTTCAATGAAAGTGAGAGAGAGAGAGAAATGTGAGAGTGCATAAATTTTGGATATAATCGATTTATCTGGAAAGGAAGTAACACGGATGAGAGAATAAATGGGTTTACTAGTTTCATTACACCAGAGAGAGAGAGTCATGCGGTCAATATTAAAATTCTGAATGAATATATTCGAGTCCAAAAATATTAACTCTCCACAAAATATTTTGAATTACGATTGCCCATTTATTAATAATTATGGCGGACAATTCTCTTAAAGCGGAAGTTAGATTAGTGCGTAAAATATCATCAGATCAATGCAGAATGCAGTGAATGTTTTACATGCATACCCACCGTGAAGACTTAACTGCATGGTACACAAACATAGAAAATGTTCGCTAGCTTTGGAAGACAAGTCACACAGGGTGCATGCTACCGTCACGACTAGCTCCCAATTTAAAGCCTGTATCGCACCTTATTTACATGGCTTAATCTTTGTAAAGATTCGGAGCCTTCTAATTACTCCTCGGCTTAGATTAGCTTAGCTCAATAGACCTACCCAGCTAGCCATTTTATTCGGGAAATGGCACTCTGCACGACAAGCATATATATGTTTGAACGAGCGGCGCCTACGATGTGGGCACTCAGCCCCCACGAAGCCAACCTCAATAGCACCACAATGGGCATATTAAAACTGGTGATCCCGTGGTACCAAATTAAATCTTTGTATCCGATCTCGTGAACTCATGATGTACCCTAATGGCCGGCATCACCAAAGACCATCTCATGAGCCACTCCCAATTGAGCAGTTGCTTCTCGAGACTGGTTGCCCCCATCAAGTCAGTGCAGTTATGCAGTTTTGAAGTCATTTGGAAATTTTTTCTAAATTTCATATTAAACAAAGTAAATTATAAACAATGAATGAATCAAAGGGCCGTGGCTATATATTTCATATTCAGCCATAGTTAGAGTGGCGTATGGGAAAATTTCTAGATAATATAAAAATTTATGTGGGCATTGATAATTAAATATTTAGAAAGCCTCATATCAAAACTAATGGATCGATTAAAGTTTTTACATTTAACCGAAATTGATTTGTATTATGTGACAAATAAAGCAAATTTAAAATTATTAACATGCAAAGAAAATTAAATAAAAAAAAATTGTCAATGAGTCAAATAATTTTATCAAAATGGCGTACACCAACAACATAATGAGGATGCCATTTCCTGTTCCCACCATCTAAACAAAACTCTCTTTGTTTGCTTCTTCTTTTTATTTGTTTAACTTCTTTTTGTATTTAGTTAGTTTTTTGTTGATTGATTTGCCTGTATTTCTTTTTATATGCTTGGACTTTTTGTAAGACTTCTTCACTTTACTTCTTAAAATTTTATACAAATTCTGGTTAAAAGCTAAATAAAAACTACCCGAACAACTATTAACATTTTCTTTCTTTAAACATTTCTCCATTTTCTTAATTATTTCATTGTTATTTTTCTTTATTGCTATTGTTGTTGTTGTTGTTGTTGTTGTTGTTGTTGTTGTTGTTGTTGTTTTCTTTGCCTTCTTTTTTTTTTGCTGTAAAATTTTTAAGCATTAAGTTGAAACTGAATGTAAAATAAAGGAAGGCAAAATAAATTACAAAGAAAATAGTTTGGTAGAAGGCTCAGAAAAAAAGAACAACAACAAAAGCCACAATTGCAAAGTTAACTACAACAATCAATAAATATGCGCTTGTATGCAACAATTGCAACATAAAATTGTAAAATGATGAAAATGGTAAAAATCTAAATTGCAACTTTTTATTAAACTTTGTAAAACACAAGCAACAACAACAATGCTTATAATAGCAAATATTAAGCACCATCATCGCTTTTAGAATCATCAGCACTAACACCAACATCAACATCAACATAAACATCAACCGTAACGCCATCGTCACAAGCAACCATCAAAATGTTCAACGAAACATTTTTACAATTAAACTAAATTGAATCGAACCGAACTAAACTTGATCTAATAATAATAAATAAAATAAAAAAGAAAAAGAAAAAAGAGAGGTAAAATATTAAACAGTTAAAAGGGGGCAAAATCAAGCAATAAGCAACAAATGAAAGCAATGCAATGAAATGGAACAAATACGAAATTACGATTTGATTTAGGCCTTGAATTTTAAATATGCATCATATAAATGAGCGTCTCATTTATTTTAGATAAATTTATCGAGATAACTTTTCAATGATTTATTTGAAAAAATTTGTAAAAAGATGTAACAAGAAACTTAAAAAATTTTAAAATGGGAAAATGAAACTTTTACGTTCTACAATTTCATTTCATCTTTATAAAAACATATAACGAATCGAAATTGATTGAAAAGGTCGAAGGCATTGTAAAAATGTATTTTATTCATTGGATTAACTTTGAAAGGCATAGAAACAGACGGATGGACAAACTTACTTCTTTCTTGATATTACAAAAATTTTAATAAAAGTAAGAAGAGTAAAAGTTTTTAATCTTTGATTGTATCTGGTGGGTATTAAAGATTCAACAAAGCCAACAAAAACATAAACATAAACAAATACAATGTGCTGAAATATTTGATTTCCTTAACATTTAGTTTAAATATGAAAAACTTTTAGAAATGTAAGAAAAACAAAAAAAGTTAAAAAAAGGTGTCATCATTATTAATGTTGTTGTTGTTATTGTTATTATTATTATTAAATACAATTGGGATAGAGAATTATTTAAGTAAATCAAACAAAACAAAGAAAAAACAACTAAATAAATAAATAAATAAACAAATAAATGAATATAAAAAAAAAGAGCGTCACTTCTTTTTCATTTCAATTATGGTTAAAGGCCGCCAAAGTCTATAAACCAGTAGCATGACAATTATAATAATAATAATAATAATAATGATAAAAAAAAATAGTAATAACAACAACAATAAGATAGAAAAAACAACGCCATTTTTCTTTTGCCTTATGTTTTTTTTTGTTTTTGGTGTTTTTCTTAATTTCATTTTATAAAATAACTCATAATTTCTTGAGCACAGAGACTCGCGCACATACATGCACATACATGTACGTGAAGATGTAATATCAAAAATGGAAAACAAAAAACAAAAAAACAAAAAAACAAAGAAAGAAAAACAAAATAAAAGAATGGTCGTCCATACGAAATAACGATACGAAACGAACTTGATGTGCTCAAAAATTATTGAAGAAAGAAGAAATTTTACATGTGTACAGAATAGAGAATTAAATTTACATTAATTTATAATAAATTTTATCTAGAAATGATGACTGTATACAAAATGAAAATGTGCACAAAACGAAAAATGAATAGAGCATAATTATATAAAATTATTTAAACCGCCAAAGGACTAGAAATGAAAAGCGTATTACATAAATACAATCATTTGAAATCCAAAAATAAAATTATGCATGTCATGTTGGCATCATCTCAAATTACCATTTGATATATCAATTTCATACATTCAAAAATTGGAAATAAGGCAAATTTAAAGCGCTTCTTACCAAATAAAAACTTCACACGTAATATTTAGCTCAAAATTATATAAATTTTCCATGAAATCGTATATTCTGCATAAAGCTTTAAAAACTCTATAACTCCGCGTAAAATTGTGTGCAGTATGAAATTTTACATAAATTTTTATCTGCTTAAATGTCTAAATTACTGAATGAAATGCAGTTGTCGGCTAAATGTCGGGCCAAATTCAGCAACATTAAATTTGTATTCATTGGTAAATTGATATTAACTCAAATGATTAAATGGATTAAATGACACGCCTACATTGTCCTTTAAATTGAGTATATCATCATTTTAAGGAAATCATCTTAACTTTTTTATTATTTTGCATATCTACAATAAACGTATAAATCAAATAGAATAAATTGATCAAGTTTGTAGGTCAACCATTTAACTTTTCATTCTTTTCAATTTTTTATAATGCCTTGAAGAGACTGAGTGCTAAAAGTATAATATAAAATACGATCTTACAAAATTTGGCCGAATTAGTGAAAAATTAGTTACGCCTATCAAATAAAATCTAACTCATAAGTGATGGGTACTCATAATTTTATGCCAATCAAATATAACTTTCTCACTGGACTTTCTGAACTTTTCTCTGAATTGACATTTCATCAGATATTTCTTAGTTTCATTGATAATTGTATTCCTCTCTATTTCTATTTCTTCATTATTACTATACTCATTATTATTATGTTTTATTAATTAGAAGAGCAACATGTGGCTACGTCTGAGACTAAGTAAAATGCATACACAAAGTCTCTCTCTCAACATGCCCTAAACTTTGTTTTTTTTTTCTTAGTCTTTTTCTTAAAATTCTAGACTAAAAAAAAATTATGCTCAATATACAACTCTTTGGTTTTACTTTCATAAGTATCTCATAGAGAATATCTCTTTAAAAAACATAATTTTTTCACTCAATTTCTCTTAAATTGCTTTACTTAAGGTCTAAGAGGAATAAGAAGCAAAATAATCAGCTTTTTTGTTTTGTCATTCAATTAAACAAGTGATAAAACAACAATTGATTATTTTGGGTCTTGTAAAGAAGAAAACAAAAAAGACAAGAAAATGTTTTCAAATTACAATTAACTATTGTTTAAATATGAATCACTTTCATTACATATATACTGACATTTTCGAGTTTTCATCTCATAAATAATCTCATAAATAAATATTATAATAAATATCTTATCACATAAATTATACAATAGAAAGAAAGAAAATGACGATAGAAAACAGTTTCATTTTTCTCAATTTGCAGAATGAGTAAAATTTCTTTGAACTCTTAAATATACACACTTACACTCTCAAATGTGTTAAGCAACTAGAATTATTCTAGAAAATTTTATATTTTCGCTCTTCATCTACTCACTCTCTTACTAGTTTTATTTGTGTATTTATTACACTCGCCATCACATTTCTTACTTTCTTATACAATGTTCTAGCTTCTTACTCTATGTTTACATGTAGCTTTTTTTTACCTTTATGAAAGTATCAAAAAAAGTAAAGAGGTGGCTTATTGCTTTTGTGTATGCGTGCATATATAACAGCATTATAATGATGGTAGTTTCGCTATGATGTGGTGTTGGGTTGTTAAATAATTGTGAGAACCATTCCATTTACATGTTACATACATTTAGTTGAATTTTACTCTATTCTGTCTGCCATATTCTCTTCTCAATGGCAATTATTATTGTTATTATAATTGTTGGTGTTGCTTTCATTCATTCTTCATTTGGTATTAAATTTTTTAACTATATGCATAAAAAAGAAAAATTTTTTTGCCAAATGGACACAAAACAGCTTTCATTAATGCAGCGGCAGTAGCAGCTACAAAAGCAGCATTTATGTACATAATTCTCTATCCGTTACTCTTTTAAATCGCTTATTTTGTTCTAGCTGAGCTTGAGTTGTTTCGTTATTGCTTCTAACGTCGCCGTGTGGCACCATCGTTGTCGTCGCCGTCATCATGATTATTATTGCTGTAACTACTGCTTTTGCTGCTGCTGACGCTACTGCTATTATTTTTACACCACATTATTATATGCGTGCCCATAAAAAAAAACCATGTTCATAAGTATTTAACTAAAAGCAGCAAAAAACAATGAAAATATGTAAAACAAAAAAAAAATGAGATAAAATTCATTGGGGGGACTCTTTTCTATTATGCAGGTAAATCAACAAGCAAACAAAGTAAGCACAACGAGCTAGAATTTAATGGAAACAAAAAAAAAAAAAACGAAAAATACATTGCAAATAAAGTAACTGATTGAATGAATCGACTTACTGACAAACCAACTGACTTTTACTTGACTAAAGTGCTTTATATGCCGGCTTATTTGCTTAGTTATTTAATAGCTGACTGACTGGCTGGCTAAATGGCTGGCTAAATGGCTGGTTGGTAATTGTAATTGCAATTGTAATTGCAATTGTTGTAATAATGATGACGATAATAATAATGATGTTAAAGGTGGTTGTATTTAATTTAATTTATGAATGTTGTTGTTATTGTTCTTTATTATTACTCTTTACGTTCTTTCACATAAAACAACAAAAAAGGAAAATCAAAAAAGCAAAGAATAAAAATGCTAACAGTTCTCTGTTAAAACTGAACGTAGCTAACAGCGTCTCTTCATCATAATCCTTTGTTATTATTATTATGATTGTTGTTGTTAACATTGTTGTTGTTTTTGTTCTTCCTTTACTTGTTCTTAATATTTTTGCTTTTGTTGTTGTTGTTGTTGTTGTTGTTGTTGTTGTTAACATTGAGATGAACGTTGACATTGTAGTTGCCGTTGCCGTTGTCGTTGTCGTTGTCGTTGTCGTTGTCGTTGTCGTTGCCATTGCCGTTAACGTTAACGTTGACGTCACAATGTCGTCATCATCGTTTTTAATTGTCATTGTGGTGGTTTGTTTTTTATTTCCATATTACAATTTTTTCATATCATTTTTTCTTTTTTTTTTTATTATATTTACTTGGCTTTTCTTAGTTCTGCTCTTTTTTATTTATGGATTTGTTTTTGTCTTTTTTGTTCTGTTCGCTGCTGTTTATTCTTTTAGATGTTTGGTTGTATTGTAGTGTTGTGTGATATAATTTTGCAAATGAGTTCGGCAGTCGCATAAACACAACGCATCCGATATGCAACGGAACGCATTTTCGGACGCGGCCCGAGTCGATCCGAGTATAGTAGTGTCCGATCGCGCGCGTCCATCATCAATTGTAATAAAATTTTTTTTCCATTTCTAATTATACTTAAAAAATAAAAAAAAGAAAATTTTTCATTTCAATTTGTTATTGGAGGTATTTTTTTTCTTCTTCTGAATTTTGATTTGAATTTTTGTATTTTTTGTTTTAGTTTTGTTTTCTTATCAACAATTTACTAAATCCAAAAAAAGAAAAAAAAACCTACTTACAATAATACAATAAGACAAACAATAGCAACAACAATCATAAGAATTTTTGCAACAATTGTCTTCTAAATATTTAATATTAAAAACGTATAAATATTAAAAAAAAAAAAAAGAAAACAACGAGAACACAATAATTTATAAAATATTTGTGAAGAATAAATAGAAAATAAGAATAAAATTAATAAAAATTAAAGTCAATTTAATTAAAATTATTGTAAAAAATATTTAAAAGAAAAAAGCAAAGCTAAGAAGCCGCTTGTAAAATTGTTAACTAACACATAAAAAAATATATAAAAAAATATCAAAAAAAAGAAAAAAATTGAGAAAAATCATTAAGAGATTAACTCTTTTACAAATATCATTTCATTTTGTTTTTATTGATGTTATTGTTATTTTATCCTTTTTACAATTAGAATTTGCAAGAAATTTTGTTCCGTAGAAAGGCGCGCATTTTGTGATTTAATTCAATTTCAAATTCTTAATAAAGTAATTGACATAACGCATAAAAGCTTAAAATGTGTAAGAGTGAAAGATAGACAGAGCGAAAGGGTGATAGAGAGATAGAGATGGAGTGAACCTGAGAAAGTGAAAGATAGATAAAGTAACGAATACGAGTGTTAGAGATAGGCTTGTTAAAAAAATAACAAAGAAAGAGTGACAGAGAGGGAGAGAGTGAGATAGAATAAGTGACAAAGAGTGAGAATGAGAAGGCAAAGAGAATAGAAGTATGCTTAATTCTTTAGTACTTAATGTATCGAATGCATGCATGTTTATGCGTGTACATTTAACTGTGTATTTGTGTGTACGTGTGTGCTATGTTTTCGTTATTTGTGTGTATGGTTTCGTTATTTGTCAAATATAAAGCATTTTTGTTTATTGTGCTTTTCTTTTTTTTTGTGTTCCTATTATTATTATTATTTGCAAACGTTACTTTCTTTCTTTAGTTCATTTTGCTTTTGCTCTCTTTCATTGCACATTTCATTGCAATTTATTTTCTATTTCATTCTATTCTATTTTTTGTTACTCTTTCTTTCTAAGTTTCTATAGTTTTTATTTTTATTTTTTATTATTATTTCATTATTAATTAACTTTCAATCGCTCAATCAATTCAAAAGCACTCAAATCGTTCAATATTTTTCCTTTTCTTTTTTTTCTTTTTTTTTTTTTTGTTTTTTGTGTTTTTTTTTTGATTGCATTTACTCTGGCATTCAATTGCAATGCGCTTGCAATTCAATTCGATTCAATTCAGTTCAGTTCAGTTGTGTTGAGTTCTTATATATTTATTTATTTATTTTTTGGTTGTTTTTTGTTTTTTGCTTTTGTTTTGTTTTCTCTAGCTAATCAGTTAAATAGTCTTTCCGTCATATTTTTCTTACTCTCTTTCTTTTTCTTTTTCTTTTTCTTCTTCTTTTTTTATATTAATTTTTATTTATATAAACTTTTTTTACATTATTTTTATTTTATTTTTATATTATTTTGTTTTTGTTTTTTTTTTCTTTCTTTTCTACATTCCACTAATACACGAATACACATACATAAGAAGAACACATACACACATACATACAAGTACACTGCAATTTAATGTATTGTAATGTAATGCAGTGCAATGCAACAGTCAGTCAGTCAATCAGACCAGTCTGAGACTCACATTACGTGTGTGTGCATTCTGATTCTCCTATAAAAAAAACTTATAAAAATAATAAAAATACATAAATAGAACTCGCGCGTTAAATTATTTTATTGAATTCGTTCGTTTATTAATTTGCACTATTTTAGAACAAACAAAAAAAAAAGCAAATAAAAATTATCACCAAAAAAAAAAAGTAAAATTATCAAAAATCGGAAAAAATTGAAGAGAAACACACATAAAATAATATTAACAAGAATAATAACAATAACAACAACGATAACTTTAACGAAATAACTAGAAAAATAATGAGGAAAAAAATTGAATTCGCATTTAATGCAAGAACAAAGTAAAATGGAAAAATCGATACGCGTTTTAATTAAATTACACTTTTTCTTGGCTTAATTTTTTTTCTATAAATTTTTCGTGCAGTGTAATCGCCTATGTGTAGGTGTGTGTGTGTATGTACATTTTATGGCATTTTTTTTTTTGTTAAATTTTTTTTGTCTTCCAATCGCAAAAAACAACATGAATTTTTTCTATAATTTTTGATCGTTTTCCTTTGCGGTAAATTAATTTAAATTAAATTAAATTAATTTATGTTTCAGGTGCCTTTGAATTAAAATATTGGAATATATTTTAAAAAAAACCACAAGTAAAAAGTATAACAAAGAAGATAGAGAAAGAGAGAGAGAGAGAGAGAGAGAGAGAGAGAGAGAGAAAGAAAGAGAGGAAAAGCAAATAATAAAAATAGCAAAAAATGTATGGAACAAACTTATTTAATTTTAATTTTTTTGTTAAAAAATTTTTTTTTGGGAGTGAAAAGTGAAAATTCAATTTCAAGTAATTCAGATTATTTGGAAACGTCCAAAAATGAAAAGTAAAAATTGGTAAAAAAAGAAATTTTAAAATAACAATTTAAAAAATAACAAAGAAAAAAATCTTTCCAATTTTCTTATACGTTGAAATTTATTTAATTTAATTACAACAGAATAAAATATGAAAAGGAAAAAATATTTAAAAAATTTTTTAAAATATATATTTGTTTATAAATTTTTATAAATTATTACCCTATTTTTTTTAAATGTAACTTAATAAACTTAATAAAATTAAAGTGCTGAACCCTTTTTTTTTTGTTTTAATTAATTAAAGATCACTCTCTTTCTCAATGTCTCTTGCCATTTTTGTGTCTATCTCCTTTTGACATTTGTATATGGCTCTGTGAAGAAAAATCGAAATTAATTAAATTAATTAAGAAACAAAAAAAAATTAATTTTTTTGAGAGTGATTTTAGGAATTTTTTACAAAAAGCCAAATATAATTTGCTCTTTAAATTTTTCAAATAAATTACTTTAACATTAAACAAATATTTGTCAATATAACTTAAAGTGCAATCGATATGAGAAATGAAATGATTTTGAAAATATTGAAAAAAAAAAATAAAAGAAATTATTTGAGTGATTTTTTTTCATTTCTTTATTTAGTTATTTTTATAATTTTCTCTAAATTTTCTAAATTAAAAAAAAAACGAACAAAAATTTTTAAAATAAAATGGAAAACTCAGAAGCGTGCTGAGCTTACAAAGTCAACTTCTCCATAGATGTTTTCCCATTTAACGCAGTGTAAAATATCTATGAAAAAGTGGCAAAAGAAAAATCAAATAAAGTGGCCTCTCAATAGACAACTACTTTTGATAAAAAAGTAGGAAAAAAAGGACTTTCGGTTAGATGAGACTTTTCAATTATAATTAAGTCCAACCTAAAATAATTCTTTGAGTTTGACTAAATCGTTATTGTCTTGGATTTGGACAAAATTTTAAAATTTATATAAAAATTAAAAATTAAACTATTGCTTGTAATTTTGGATAGACTTTAATAAAATTTTTTTTCACAATGAACCATTTTTACCATCCATTCTCCATTCTCCATTCTCCATTCTCCAATCTCCATTCTTCATTCTCCTAAAAGTCTTTATTTATTTTATGAAAGCAAACTCAGTACATGAAAAATACTCAATTTGAAAAAATACTCATTTTGAAAAATTCAATAAAAAATAATCGATTCTCAAACAGAAGCTATTTATAAAAGTTCAATTAGATTCATCTATTTTTGAAACGCTTTCCATAAAACGCGTTGCGTAAATAACGTTTTTCATATTTTAAAGATTTTCATCAAAAAGACTTTTTCGTCCTTTTCTTTTTCAAAATTTTTTTCTTTCATATTTTAATTAGTTTCTTTTTGATTATTTTACTTTTGTTTTCAACTTTTTATCTTTTTATCTTTTTAGGCAAATTTCAATTTTAGGCAAAATTCACTTCAATTCAATTCAGTTCAGTTCAGTTCAGTTCAGTCCAGTAAAGAAAATGACAATAAACAAGCAAAAGGCAAATCGTCTAAAAGAAAAGTTCATGGAATACAAATGGCCTCAATATCATTTCATATTATTTTACAAATCTTTACAACAACAATTATCACAACAATAACAACACACAACTAACAGAAGAATTTTACAGACAAAAACAAAAGTTCTTTGGCTTGAGCTTCAATCCGTTTTCGGTTTCATTATTTAAAAATTAATTTTTTTTTTGGGCTCTCACTTTCATTTAGTACTTTTTTCATTATTTCCTTTATCTCTGTCCATCTCTTTGAACTGTTTTTTTTCCGCACTGTTATTTTTTATTTTAATAGTTTTTTTTATTTATTTTTTGTAATTTGCTTTGTTGTTATTTTAATCAGTAAAAACTGGCTTTACCAATACTAGAAATATTCTGACATAATTTGATTGACCGTTCATTGATTGAGTTTTGACTTTGTAAAGTTTGCCGCCGGCATTTTCGCAATACAAAAAAATAAAAATAAAAAGCAAAAACAAAAGAAGAAAGAGTTTTTTTCGAATTGTTTTATTTTATTTATTTATTTTTAATAATTTCAAATTTTCTGGTGCAAAGAAAAGACAAACAAAATTGACAGATGGAATTTTTGAAACTCTGAGCCTTTTTAATCATTTATTAGGTTGTTTAAAAAGTCAAGATAATCTTGAGAAAGTTTTATTTACGCAATTAATAGATTTGCTGGTGATGGAAAAATTTAATCGATTCTGCATAAATGCAAGTTCTATCTAAAACTATAGAAATTTTTCTCCAGGCAAAACTAGGGACCGTCAATGACAGTGCTCCTTTTGGGCCTTTGTCATTTTACAATAACGAAGGCCAAATAGAGATTTTTTAATTAACAATTAATCGTGTTTTATTAAGACGTATTTTTAGAATTTTTTCAGTTCAAGTTTTTTTTTTCTTAAAACTTTTTTTCTTATCTTTATCAGATGGAATGTGAAAGAAAAACTTGAAAATGTTACCTCGATTTGAGCAATTTCACTTCAAAGAAAATTAGTAAATTTTTTCTTTTTTTTTTTGCAAATTTATATTTCCCGAGCTAATTCCAATGGAAGTAGAAATTTTTTCATTCCATTTTAATTTAGAATGTTGCTTATACGAAGAAGGTTTCTAAACTGCATGAGAAATATTATGAACGGCTTAAATGTACTTTTTGATATAATTAGAAATTCTCGTATTTAAATGATTTTGCAGTTTTATCGAACAAGCTTCTTAAATTAGATTATGCCATCATTTGCATCATCATGATTACACGATTTCAAGTTTACTTTCATAAGGGAAATTTAGTTTTTGTATTCCCTTCAAGGTCTATTATCTTATAGACTTTTACAATTTCATTGAATTGAACTGAAAATTGGGTCGGGCATTACCAATAATTTATTACTTGTGCCTAGTGGAACTATGTGTTATTTTGTCATCGCTTTATTTACCGATTCCGAAATCTAAGTTTAAAGCGCATCAAGATAACTTCTCTCCACTTTGCTTCCAATTAATATTAAATTTCTATTGTTAAGTTTCAATTTCACATATTTTGAATCAATTTATTTATTTTTTTTTTTGATTTTCAATTTTCAAATTAAGTAGTAGTAAAAACGAAAATCAGAAAATACTTCTTTCTATTGTAACGATAATCGCAGTAAAGCGGAAATGGTTTATCTAAGATAAAATTTCGTAAAACGTGCCATTTTAAAAAATTCTTTGATTTTGTTTTTTTTCCTTTTTTTTTTTTTTTTGATAAAATTTTTACAAAAAATTTTTAATGTTTTACGAAACGTGTTAATTATTTTTTTTATTTTAAATAAAACAAAAATAAAACCAGAAAATTATATTTTAAATAATTAATTTGAAATCTCTTTTTCATAAATTTTCCAGTTATTTTTCAATTTTTGTTTTTGTGATGCATATCGCGCATGAAATAAAAATTGTCATCAATTTTTATGTAAAATGTAAAATATAAACGAAATAAGTTTGCCCGCTTAATGATGATTAAAAATTTGTATTTTATATTAAATTGAGATCGATTGAAAGCAAAATATATAAAAAGAAAAAACAATAAATAATTTAATTTGGAAAAATTTAATAATATTTTAACAAGATAAATAAGTGCAATCGTTAATTAAGGAAAATAAAAAAATAAAAATAAAAATAAAAAACCGAAAACATAAATAAATTATTACAAATAAAAAAAATAATCATTTAGCGGAAAAGAAGTTAATAATTTTAATGGCAGAAAATTAATAAGTGTACAAATCGAAAACTAAATTGTTGTAATTAAAAGCTGAAAGAATTTTAAAGGATTTAACAACTGAAATAAAAATTCTAAAAATTCTAATTAGAATGAATTAATTGATTAATTAATTAAAGTGTTATGAATATTTTTGAAATAATTTGTTATCAAAAAAAAAAAAAAAGAAAAATAGAAAAAGAAATTTAATGTAATTTAAAAATTTACTTTCTGATTCTGATCGTTTTACTTTTCAATAAAAGAAAATTCACATAAAAATATTGTGTGTGTGTGTGTGTGTGTGAGTTTATCTGTAAATTAACGGCAAATTTATCTTCTAACCATAAGCAAAAGGATAAATTCGACGAAATAAAGCAAAAAGCAAAAAGCAAAAAAAAACAGCAACAACAATAAAAGAGATTTAATTGAATTTAAATTTAATTTACAACAACAAAGAAGCCCAGACGCACACATACATTGATATAAACACAAACATCACGATATGATAAACAAAAAAAACCAAACGAAACAACAAACCAACACACAACAAACAACAAACAACAAACAACAACAAGCAAGAACAATTTCAAGCAAGATCTGGAGCTAATGGCCGTCAATAAGAATCAAAATGAAAATGAAAACGTATAAAGAATCGCAAAACAAATAAGTAACAACCAAAACAATAAGAAACCTAACAAAAAACAAACAAACAACAATAACAACAACAACAGCAAATAGCAGTACTAAGAACAATTGAAATTTTAGATAAAGGCTTATTAAAGGTGATGCCTGACATGAAGTGAATTGGCCAGAATAGAACAGAACCAAGCAGTATAAAATAAAAGAACAGGGAAAGCGGAAGCGGAAGCGGAAACGGGAGCGGGAGCGCAAGTTTAAGCGGAAGCAACAGCGCTTCCTGATATTTTCTTCATTAACGTATGATTTTCTTTACTTATATTTGCTTATTTTGTATAAATATTTACACACACACACACACACACACACACACACAAACCTATAACGAAATAATGATATTACAAAATTTTATACAGCAATGGCAAATATTTCATTTTAATTCTTCAGCTTGTGCTAACACAAAAAATCACAAAATAAAAATAAATAAATTTTTTAAATCTGCCTGAAACTAAATAAATTTTTTTTTGAGAAAGAAGAATGAATTTGGTTATATAAAATAATTGATGGAACATTGATGATACAACAACAATGAAATTATCATAAAATTTATTGTTGTAAGGAAAGTTTTAATTTGGAAGGAATTTATTACGAAATCTTTTTTATACTAATGGAATTATTATATTTTACACTAACAACAACAACAATAAAAAAAGGAAAAAAAATAATTAACAATTTTATTGATATTTCTCATATGAAAAATAAGTTTGCTAAAATACAAGAAAAATATTCCAAATAAAAAAAAATGAAAAAAAAACACACACATACACTCACATACACACACATACAACAGAAATTATCCATGCAAATAGAAGATTGATCGTTAAAAATATAATAACACTTTATATCATACACATACATATACACACATACACACATTAAAACAATATATGTACATATTGGTATAAGAATCCTCACACACATTGAAAGCCTAAGTCAGTGTGGGGCTTTCACCCACTAAACCCCCTCCCTCAACCGCCGTCGTACGGTGTTCCTCCTGGAATTACCGTCAGAGTCGTAGCTCAAAGCGTCTGTCGTGAGGTCACTGTCCTCAGCCTTAATTTCGTCATCCGCGTCCGCGTACTCGCCCTCTTCCATGTACCATACATCACTGCGCCCTACCATTTTGATAGTTACTCCGTTCACGCTAATTGCCTCACGTTACTTTTAGATTTCTCATTACGGCAAATCTAGAACAGACCTAGCAGCAGTATAAGCATCACCGCTTCTTCGTTATCTGTGCAATATGGACAGAATGGACTGTCGTCATGCCTAATCTTGTGGACATAATATCGAAAGCATCCATGAGCGCTGAACATCTGTATCTCTCCTTGTGCTCTCGCGGCTTACTCTTGAATGTCTTTTATCAGCTCTTAAGTCCAGCATCCGTTGGCAGATTCATTCCATCGCCTTTGCCAAATCTGCGTTACAACCAAAGTTGTAGTGTTCGCTGAACCTCTTCTCTTTATACGTTAATTTTCTGCCCAATTTGAGAGGGGGAAATTTCTGGGTGTACACTGAAAACAAGAACAATAATTTGGTAACATGAAAAAAAAACCAAACAAAAACAAAAATCGCTTACGATTTTATTTTGTGGTAATTATTTATTTTTATATTTGTGTTTGTGTGCATAAATATGCATGTACATACACAGATACACATACATAGATTTATATATATATAGCCTTAACATTTTTTTTTCATTTTATATGCACAAACCAAAGCAAAATTTTTTTTTGTCTACATAAAACATAAATACATAAAAATTATATATTTATATACGCTTGCATATAGAAAAAAAATAATTAAAATGTATTTATATAAAAAAAAGTTGACTTACAATCAATATAATCCAACAAAAACTACAACAATATAAATCAACAACCAAAACAATTGTCAATCCAATTGCAACGATAATTTATTCGTTCGTTATTTACATTTTATGTATATAGAAAATTCAGTACATACAAATACATAAATAAGTACATAAAGCCCGATACAAAATAAAAAGGTCTTTCATAAAATGTACAACAACAATTGTAACAATAGGTAATGTTGAAAAAAATGAAAAGGCAAAACGGCCGGGAAAAATGGGCAAAATGGGAAAAATGGGAAAAATGGGAAAAATGGGAAAAATGGGGAAAATGGGAAATTTCCACCTTACATGATTTGGACATAATAAACTGGCACCAACATCGCAACATGGCAACATGGCAACATTAACAACATGGCAATATTAACAATGATCAGCAATTGCAACAACAACAACAATTATTTTTATTATATAAAAAAAAAAAACCAACAAACAAAGGAAAAACGAATAAAATTTAAACAAACAACGCGCGCCCTTTTTTGGATACGAGTGCGTACATCATAATTAATCAATTGTTGTGATTGTTCTTGTTACAGCTGCTGCTGCTTCTCTCTCACTCTCGCTCTCTCCCTATCAGTATTTGTGTCTCTGTTTCTGTCACTGTCTTTGTCTGGTTGTCTGCCTAAATGAACATGGGGGCAGTTAGTCCCGAGAAGCACTTGCCCAACTGGGAGTGGCTCATGAAATGGTCGTTGGTGTTGCCGGCCATCAGGGGGCGTCATGAGTCAGGAGATCCGACCAAAGATTTTATTTGGTACCACGTAATCGCTAGTTTTAATAAAGCCCTGTGTGGTGAGGTTGAGGCTGGCTACGTGGGGGCTGTGGTCCCCATAACGCGGACGTGGCTCGTTCAAACATACATATGCTTGTCGTGCAGGGTCCCATTTCCCGAATAAAATGGGTAGCTGAGTAGACTTAACTAAGCTAAGGAGTAATATGAAGGCTCCGAATCCAGATACCAAAGGGCTTTATATTGGCAGCTAGTCCTGAGGGTAGCATCCACCATGTGTGTGACGTAACTACCAAAGCTACCGCTCATTTGTGCGTTTGTGTACCAATGCAGTTAAGTCTTCACGGCAGGTGTGCATGTAAAACCCATACTGAACTGTCTGTCTGTCTAAATGGACATTTATAGATGTTGCACAATATAACAACAAAAAATGATGCTACTACGCATAATAGAGCTCATGAATTGCACATACATACATACATACACACATACGGTTTAAGGTTTAAGGTACACGTTCATGTTAACATGAACGTGTTGTAAAATTTTTTGCCTGGAATTCAAATTGAAATTGAAATTGAATTTTCATTTCTTTCATCTTCAGAAACACCACATTTATATATATATACATATATATATTTATATATATGAATGTCTCTCTCTCTCTCTCTCTCTCTGTGTGTGTGTGTGTGTGTGTGTGTGTAATTATATAATAACAATGAACTTTATATAAATTTTAATTGTTGTATAATCAGTTCTATCTATTTGTACAAATAAATATGAAAGAAAGAGACAAAAAAATATATATATATATATATAAACTGAATGGGGGAATAGAGAAAGAGCAAGAGAAAGACAAAAAAAGAGAGTGAAAGAAATAGAATGAGTTCTAGGGAGTTAGAGAGAAAAAATGGTAGAGTTAATCTATAAATAGATGGATGGAGATAAGCTGAATAAAAAACACTAAAAAAAATCTGCATATTTTTATTAATCATAATGAGCATAAAAAAGCACAATTCCAGCAAATAGCTCACAAAAAACAAAAAAAAACCAAACCAATAGCAGGAAAAAAAACAAGCCGCAAAAGCAACACAAAAAAAATTTCAACCTACTTCGTTAAGTGAAATATTACATAACATTCTTATATGTATGTGTATGTGTATGTGTATGTGTATGTGTATGTGTATGTGTATGT
Organism: Melophagus ovinus; assembly: GCA_023089585.1. Taxonomy (NCBI): domain Eukaryota; kingdom Metazoa; phylum Arthropoda; class Insecta; order Diptera; family Hippoboscidae; genus Melophagus; species Melophagus ovinus. Next base: position 5,137,788 of record JAKKIB010000253.1, read on the forward strand.
GTATGTGTATGTGTATGTGTATGTGCACGTGTATGCGTATATATGTAAATATTTGTATATAATGTGCGACATATTCTGGACATATTTATCTGAATCTTTAAGTGTTGAGATTACAATGAAATTTTATGATTCACATACAAATTTAATGGAATGATTATTTTGTAATGCTGGCTGGAACACATAATGAAAATAAAGTAGGAACAATTTTATTATCTCACATATAAAATCTTTCTTATATTTCGTTCATATTGAATGGAATATGGAAGTTATATTTTTCAAAATTTTTCAATATTTTTCAAAATTTTTCAAAATTTTTCAAATATCAAATATTATTTAGAATTTTTTGTATATAAAAATTTAATTCAATTTAATTTAATTGAATTTTTGAATATACAAAATTAATATTGAGAAATTTGATTTAATAAATTCTATATTTTTCACTTTTTACTTTCTCATTTCTATATAAAAAATGAAAAAATGGGAAAAATTTCAGTTGCATTTGTTAGTTTCAATTCTGTAACACTTTTCAAGAAATTTATACATAATAATTTTCCAAATTTCCAATATTCCTTGTGATTGACTGATAATGGAATTTCTCAATTAAATGTTTACGTGGCATTTTCATAAAGCATCTCTCTAAAGTGGCATGTTGCTCTCAATTCTTTTTCATTTGAATTATTCATTACAATTCTTTCATGCATTACAATTTTTCTTACAAATTTCTCTAATTAATTATGGAATTTTACATAACCTATAAAAGTAAGGAAAAAGTAATTGCTTGATTTTCCTTGGATTGAAGCGTGCCCATAAATCTATTGGGTAAGTTTTAAATGCCTTTGCGGAAAATTTTATATCTCAAGTTACTTTAAGATTTGTAATGCAAGGTCTCTTTGGCCTTTTGCCAATTGTGTCTCAGATCATTACATTTAAATTTTTTGGTAAATTTCATTTTCTTTCATTTCGTTCTTCTCTTAGAGAAAAAACATGAATTATTATTAGAATCAAATTTTTTATTAAGAAATTTTTCTTTCATATTAAGCAAATCATTAAACTTAAATGAGATAAACCAATAATAATTTGTAAAACATTTTTAAAACAATTAACAAATAACAACAAAAGAAAAAAATAACAACAAAAAACAATAAAAGAAAAACTTAAATATTGATAAGAGTTTCGTTCCTAGTTCGGTACTGTTTATTTCAATTAACACAAGTGACATAATAAAATGGTCTTAAATAATTGAAAATTAATGAACGCAACTATTGAGTCATTATTTAATGGGAAACGTGCAGAGCGATGGCAGATAGAGTGAGAGAAGCAGAGCGAAAACCGAAGAGAACGATTCAAATTACAAATACGAAATTTGCCTCTCGTCCAATGTTTTTTGTTAAACGATTCAAACAGAATGCTTGTAATTTCAGTAAGCTCTAAAACTAATTTCGTTTAATTATTTCATTCTTGTTTTTTTTTCATTATTATTTTTATTATTATTTTATTGTTTTCACTTTGAGTTCATTGTGATAAGAAATATATAGTTGTTAAATCGTTTCCTTTCTTCTGAGTGGTAGTTGCACAAGCTAAATTGATGCTTATCTCTTTCTCTCTCACTTTATGAAATATCCAATGTTCCAATAACAATAAAATTATAAGGCTTGAAAAAAATCCCTTATTGTATAAGGATTTTAGAAACTCAATCGAAAAACTATTGATCGATTTGCTAGGCAATTTCACCGCAACACATGAAATTAATTAAAAATGTAGGCCTAATTTAGATCTTTATATTCTCTATTCTCTCTATTCTCTATTCTCTATTTACCAGTCGAGAATGCACTCGTAAGTAATAAATTGAAATACTTTCAGTCACATTTTTATTAGACTGAAGCAATACAATTTTTCCAAATAAATTTCAGTTAAGATTTGAGATTTTATATCTCCAATTGATTTTAAATTAACAGCAAATATCGCAAATGAAATAATATTAATAAAGAATTTTGTTTGAGATATTCATAAGAAACGTTGACCGTAATATTTTCTATTGTATTTGCATTTTTATTTGAGTTGTTTCTTATTATTTGTATTATTGTTTGTGTCATGATGTATTTTTCAGCTGTCTCAAAGGAAGAAAAACAATAAATATTTACGCTTTTATGAAAATTTATATATAACTAGAATGCGTTATAGATGTAGATGTATGAGATGTATAATGAAAAGACAAGTTCATTGATTTACCTTGATTTTTTTTATTGTCATTGCAATTTTTATTGATGTACAAGTCATTCATAAATACATCGCCAGTGAGACATTTTAATAAAAAAATTTTTGGTTTTTTTTTTAAATCTCTTAACATTTTATGCGTTTTTTTTTTCTTAATATCTTCTATTAAATAGTGTCATTTGCTGTTGTTGCTGTTATTGCTTTTTTATTATTTACAATTTACCCAAAGTGTTTCCCACACTTAAATATGTGTGTCATAAAAATAGTATAAAATATAGAATAATTTTCATTTATTCTCTCTCTCTCTCTGTGTGTGTGTATAATCTCTAAAATTATAAGTAGACTTTCTCTCTTTTTACATTGTCCCACTCTATTCCAATGTATCCCTCTTTATCTTATTATGACACTTCGCATTTTTCCATTTAACATTCATTGCCATTTAACAATTATATGAAGAGTTTTATTGTTTTCATTTTTCCCATTTTGCTTTTGCTTTTGATTTTGCTCTCGTTTTGTTTCGTCTCGCTTTGTTTCGTTTTTTTTTTTTTGGTTTTTTTCCTTGCTTTCTGTTTTGCCATTTGTTGCTTACTAATGATGACGTTTAGATAATATCGTCATTTTCTATAAACATTTTTATGGCACGAATATACGGATAACATTGCTACACAATGCGTATGTATGTGTATCTATGCATATTTATGTATTTGTATACATTTGTTGTATGTCTAGTATTTCTCTGTTGATCATTAGTCTGAAATGTTAATCGTAGTAGAAATGCAACAATTTATAATTAATTTTCATATGGATGTACATATATTTTCACATTTTTCAGATAAATCTCAATTTGCGTATCGCCACTCTTCTAGTTTATTCTTCGATTTCTCATATCTCATCCTCTCCCATCCTCTCTCATACTGTTATCTACATATCTTTCTCTTTTACACATTTATTATCATCGTATAATGTAACGTCATAAATTTAATAAAAGATGAATTGTTTGAATAAAGAATAATTTATGCCCGAGTTTCTTGAACTTGTGCATATAAGATCATAATTAATTATTAGACATATACATAAATATCGATATGTTAGTAGGCCTTGTAAATAGGCAAATCTTTTATAAGAAATATTAAGTAAATAATAATTTCAACAGATGAGCCAAATTCCTTGATTATGATAAGTTCAAGGCAATTTTGATTGGCTCATATTTTAGGTTTTCATTATTTTTGGGAAATATTATATTATAAAAACAATAACAATAACAATAAGAAAAAAAGAAAATGTATAAAAGTTCTTATCGAATATATTTTGTTATCATTACATAAATAATTACATTGAACAATTCATTTAATTTTATTACTTAATCAAAATTTTACAAAAATATATTTCATTTTGTCTTCTTTCTTCTCTATTATACCATTTATTGTTTATTTTATTTATTGGACTTTTTGTAAAATATCGCAATAAATTTACAAGAAACAACTGGATTGTATTATTTCAAGTTCATAATTGTAATCATTTATAATACCGTTATCAAAATGATATGTGAAGCAACATGTTTCGTATAAAATAATTATGCAACATGATTGCAGCAACTTAATACGATCACTATCAAAAAGTGTTGAACCTTAAACATGAAGATTAAATTAAATTAATTTAATGTTTTTTTTTTGCGAAAATTAAATATTAAGAAAATTTTTTTTCTTTTAGCAATTATCCATATTTCTGTACAAAATATATAAAAAAACAATTTTTTTGGAAATTTTACGGCGATTTTTTTTTTAAATGAAATGGCTCTATTAGAGAAATTGTTTTAATTTTTGAAACAGATCGTTAAATATTGTGAATACGTTAAGCTCATGAATTTATTGAATTATGAATTTATTAAACTTAGACTTAAAAAAAAGTTGAAAATAAGCTTTTAATGATAAGCTTTTCATTTAAACAGTAACAAAAGTTTATTTAAGTCCACGAAACGATATTTGATACATAATTTTGGAAAATACACTTAAACAATAAAGTTATCATCTAGAAAAAGTTTATCTCAAATGATTTTTATAATTTACTTTTTAATAGGAATTATATTTATCAGATTAATTTAAAGTTCATTCAATTAATAAATTTTGCTGATTTTAAGAGTCCATAGATTTATTCTCTAGCCTAAGTGATATGATCTGAATCAGTTTACAATCGCCCTGAAAAAACTGGTAAAATATCGAATAGAGATGCAAGAGATGACAACTTAGTCACACCTACATAAATTATTGAATTTGACCCATTCTGACCCAAATTTATTTGAGGAGTGCTTGGATACAATTAGAAACTCCTTGCAAATACCATTTGATAACCTGAGAATCTTTGATACTGATTAGCTTCGAATAGGTAAGCGTACAGCCTGCAAAATAAATTTCATTTTATGACCAAAACCCGTAAAATTTTTCTTTATGGAATACATGAATAATTAGTAAATTAAATTAAGGTTTTCGTTTTAAATTGTTTCTACCGCTTAATTCGCTTGAAGAATCCAGTTTACTTCAGGCTGATTTAATGCGGTTGTCTGGCTAGATTTAATCTACACATTGTGGCCTCGGTAAAAAAGGCAAAATCGATTCTAGGATTTGGTGGGCTAAGGTGGGCTAAGGTGGGCTAAGGAATTTAAAGACCCATATATTGCTAAGCGTTTGTACATGTCCCTGGTGAGGACGATATTAGAATATTCGCCTGTGGTATGGTTCCACTCTTATAACTGCTACATAGATTCAATCGAGTCTGTGTAAAAAAAATTTTCTATTGCTTGCATTGCGTGGTTTAAGTTGGGGTGTTAATCGTCCTAAGCTCCGTATGAAAATCGATTGAAACTAATTAATTTCCCTACTCAAGGCTGCCGCAAGGCCTTAGTAACTATGAGTTGTATACCTCTTTATATAAGACTATTACCATTTGTCTGATCCATCACTAAACTGTATAAGCTACATTAGGGATACCGTTTTATCCCAATACTTATCAGATTGCTTCATCATTTGTGAATACCTGTACTTCGTTGCGAATTATGCGTACACTTGATGGTCTCTTCAAAGCTCATTCAGCTATAAAGGGCTCATACTTTGGATTAGCTTAAAAAAGTGTCCTTTAGCTGTTAATTCTACAAGATGATAACCTTAAAATTTTTTTTTGGCTTTTTTGTTTGTTGTTGTTGCTTTTTTGTTTTTGTTTGCTCTGCTTATACTTCTAAATGTGAATCAAATATGATTTTGTATTTAGCATTATCGTTGTATGGGCCATGGTTGTTAAATGAATCATGTAACTAATGGATTTTCATAATAAATAAATAAATAAATAAATAAATAAATAAAAAGATATTGTAAAAGGCGATGCGTCTAAATGAAAACGTTTGTTATTCATTTAAGTTATGTTTTTATTACAAGTTAAACTTTACAAGGCCAATAAAACAAAAGGCTATTTAATATTATTTTTTCTACATGAAATATTTTTATAAGAAACTTTGTTGATTTAATTGTTATTTCAATTTCTTTTTATTGGCTTTAATTAAGAAATGTAATAGAACAAAAATAAATATCGTATAACCAAATCTTTGTGCTATTAAAGATTTTTTTGCTTTGCATTCGATTGCTTCTCTTTGATTCTTTAAATAAATAAAAAGTGTGCCACTGAGTGATACATTAAAGAAAGCATGAAAATGGTTGGAGCCAATTAAATCAATATTGTGATTTTATAAAAGCTAAATAAAAAAATATGTTTTATGCTTAATTTGCTTACTTTGCTTATAATTTTTATATCTTACTAAAATGATCCATTTCTATGTTATTTAAGCCTTTAACTATAAGTGATTCTCGATCCTTTCGAATAAAGTGTGAAATATAAAAAAAAATTCTCTTTGTATAAGTGAAACTTTAATTAATCCATAATAAGCTCCAATGGCAACCAAAAAATAGAGCTACATTTTCTTTTATTTATTTTTTTTTTTGTTCTAGGTTATTGTATCGGTGGTTCTGTAAAAGCTTTGCAGAAGTACTTTTAACACCAATAGAACCTTAAAAATAATATCAACTCCAATTGCTTGGTTTCGCTGTGGCCCAAACCTTAATGCAAAAGAACTTTAATAAAATTATTCCAAATGATTAATGAATGTAAAATCGTTAAACACTTCCTATTCATTCTCGTTCTCGATTCTCGTTCTCGTTCTCCTACTCCTTTTCTTCTTCCTTCCCCTCTTGCCATTTCTTTTTGGCTCACCATGAGGCTTCTAAGAGACAGCATATTGATGCAAATTGATGCATTTTGGGGGCATACATTATTAGTCATTCAAATGATATATAATTTTCATTTTTAGTTCAAATTTAAGTGAACTTTGCTGCATAATAAATTTTATTTTGTTTGCCTTCTCTTGCAACATAGAAACATTCTTAAACGTTCATTGTCAAAATATTAAAAGGAAGTGGTTTATTTATGATAACGCTTTTCTTTACTTTACCTTTTCCTTTTGCTTATGCGCTTCCATTTTCAAAAATTGTAGCATACAACAACAATGTTAACAACAAAAAAAAAATTCACCAAAACCATCTTTAGACAATTGAAAACAGCGGCAACATACGAAGAAATAACAATAACAACAACAACCAAAAGGAAAAATCTTGGTTAACAACTTATTTCATTTTTTTTTTATTGTTGTGGCGTTTTTCCATAACTTTTTCTTTTTTTTAATTTTTTCCTCGCATTTCCTTTGCTTTAGTTTGAATGTATGAATATTTAATATTCAGAATTCAGCATTCAGTATTCGCCAGCAAGCATGCACGAGTTAGATTTATCTCTTTAACTCATTTCGTTACGCTTTCGTCTCAATGCGTTTAAACTCGTTTCATTTTTGGTTGAAATAAAATAAAACAAAATACTTCTCTGCTTATTACTTTTCCTTAACCATTTCACTCTTAATCTTCTTCCTCATCATCATCATCGTCATCATTAACATCATCATCATCATCGTGGCATTGTGCATGTGCATTTGTATTGGCATTTCCTTCTGCAATGCACAGCAACTTTAGATAAATGGTAGGAAAAAATCGTGTGTTGCACCTGCTCTGACAATAATTGGTCTATACAACTGCCAAAATTGGCAATTGGCAATTGGCAATTGGCAATTGGCAACTGTAACTGCAACCGGGCAGTTACAGTAACTCTACCAACCAGTTGCTTGATTTCCAAGCACAACTTAGTTTTTGTTTTTCTCGTTTTGCAATGCTGAAAAAAATTATTCAAAATACTATTTACAATAATAATGGCAAAAACAACAACAACAACAACAACAACAATAATAATAATAATAATAATAACAGTAACAATAATAGCAAATTTAGCAACAACATTGAAATCAAAAGATATGAATGAACAAAGAAAATTGCATTTTTAAGAAAATTCAATGAATGAACGACTCTGCCTGAATAAATGAATGAATGTTTGTAATCGGTTAATCTTTTTTTTCGTTCATTTTTGAAAAAAAAAAAAAAAAAAAAATAGAAAACTAAAAGTAGGCATAATACGTGCATCCCTGCACCCTACTGCAATAAATATTTTACATCTGTTCATATACGTTAATTCTTGTTGTTGTTGTTGTTGTTGTTGTTGTTGTTGTTGTTGTTCTTATTCCTGTTCATGTTCCCCTTGTTGTTGTTGTTACACTTCTATTGCCGCCATTATTTTATTAAGTGTGCATGTTGCAGCTGTTTCATAGGTAAACTATTACAACAATAACAACAATAACAACAACAACACGAATAACACTTTTAAAAAAATAAGAAATATATTAAAAAAAAAAAATTATAAAATATATCTGCCTAGACACTCATAGAGTTATTTTCTTCTATTTTCCTTTAATTTTTTTTCTCTTCATACTTTTGTTGTTTTAATTCTGTTTTCTTAGTTCTTCAATTTTCTCGTTCTCTTAAGTTCAACCGCCGCTATTCCATATGTCATATACAAATGTACATATATATAAAAAATATATGTAAATATATTCGATCGTATAGCCTCTGCGTGTTTGTATGTGTGCTCGTGTGTATTTTGTTTTCTTTTTGTTCTTTTTTTTTTTCTTTTCTTAGCTTTGTATTAAGATGCGCATGCATATACAAAAATATACACGTTCGTGTGTATGCTTGTTATAAAAATGTAAACGAATAAAAGATAGAAGAAGCGAAAAAACCAAAACAAAAAAAAAAAAAATTAAGAAAAAAAAGCAATATTTTCTAGTTATTTATTTGTATGCTGCTGCCACAAAACCTTGCACATGAAACAACAACAAGAACGCGCATTTAATGTTGTGTGTTCTTGTTGTTTGAGCTTGAGCTTGAGCTCAAGCTCAAACTCAATTCAATGCATGCACTTAAGGCCTTTTTAAAGAAGAGTAGCAGTAGCAATAACAGCAATAACAATAGCAATGGCAGCATTAACAGTTACAACAACAATATAAAAATATTGCAGCTGTTTTACTTCTTCAACAGCATTCAATCTATTTATTGATTTTTTATATTTTTGTATTTTGTCTCTCTTCTTACTTTTCTGACTTTTTTCAAACTTTTCTTCATCTATCATTATTGTTGTTGTACTTTTGTCTGTACACTTTAACAACAGCTCCTTTGGCTTTGACTTTGACTTTAAATTTAAGTTTAAATTTAACTTTAGCTAGATAAGTTAGTCAGGAAATTCAGACAGACAGAGACAGATAAATAGACAATTAGCCAGAGTAGCAGCCATCTTCATTCATCTATTCAATTGTTGAGTCAACTTTAACTTAATAATTAGTTAAAGCAGCAGTGTAGCCAAATCTGGGTACGCACGTGAATTTCTACAATTTTTATTTTATAGTTTCATGTTACGCTCATACATAAAAACATGTATGAATGCTTCATTTTACTTCATTTTTTACTTCAAATACGATTGTTTACATTTATTTTTTATTTGTACATTGTAATGTAATCTGTAAACTTTATGTTTACAAGCTGTAAATTGGCATTGCTAAATGGCATGGTATTTGTATGGTGGACTAAGATAGAGCCAGCAACAATACCAGCAACAATACCAGCAACAACATCAGTAGCAATTGTAATCTTAAAAGACAATTGTTACTTAAAAGACAAATACTTTTAAAGCTCTCTTTAATGACGACATCACCGTGTAAATTTTCTGTGATACCAAGAAACCAAACGCATGCATTTAGCAAAATCTTAAAGCCAGCTTTAAAAGTATTTTATATCTATGACAAACGTTGTATTGTTGTCATTTGTTTGTTACTTGTTCGCCGAATTGACTGATGATGATACAAAACCATAAAAAAAAAACAAAAAAAAAAAAAATAGAAAAAAACTTTTGCTTTAATCTTTAAATTAGCGTATTGTTATTTTGCTATTTGTGTTGTTACTTTTGCTCTTTTTAGCGATATTAGTGATATTTTATAAAAATTGTTATTCTCATTGCTCTTATTGTTGACATTTTAGGATTTCGATAAACTTATCAAAAGTAAAGACCAAACATTATTTAACTTATATGACAAAAGATTTTTGCTAAGTGAGTTGAATGTAAAAGGAACAAGTGCGCAAATTTTTACCATTTCAATTTGCATCAATGAAATTATGAAAAATGCAAAAGATAAATAGAAAAAAAGAAATTACAAATAATTGATTGGAATTATTCTACAAACTAAAAAAAAAACAATTAAATATAATGAAAGACAAAGACTCTAATTAGTGAAATTCGACTTGATTAACTTTTAGGCATTTCATTAATTAGACCAGAAAAATGTACAACATATTAAAATTGTCTATTTGAGGCCACATAAATTTTTTGGATGTAACTGACATATCAGACTGACGAATTCGATTAGATGTGACTTTCATAATAAGCCCATTGTTTAAGGTATGCCCCCTTCAAGCTAAATTTTTAGATTTAATTGTATCGATATAATTTTTAGAGACGATCTTTAACTCTAATTTTCAGAATATAAAATATGCCAACGGGCAAACTTATCTTGATTCATCTTAAATTTACAATCTAATTACATCGATCTTGCCGATATTTTTCATATATGCGTGAAAAATATCGGCAATTGATATGATTTAATATTCTGCATTTGCATTTGCTTTTTAGACAAATTATTTATTTATTTATTTATATACATTAGTTACATAATAATCTGAAACAACTAAAACGGAGAAAAATTCAAATAAAATACTTAGGTTATAAAAATGGCAGCACTAATAAAAAAAACAAAAAAAAAATACAAAAATATATAAAAAAAAATAATATACAAAAAAAAAATATCAATAAGCTTGGGACAAAATATCAGATAATGGTACAAAATGTGAACCTTCATGGGCCGACTAAGCCAATGAAAGCTCATGAAGCTCATGGGCACATTATTAAGAGCGAGATCATAGAAATGAGAAGGATGCTTTTAAAAATTTCCATATTTACGTATGATATAAACTGGCAACTTGATATAATTACTTGATATAATTTAAAGAGCTAATGGACGAGTTGAACAAATGACAATGGTCATTGTGTAACTTACATAATACATGGAAAGGAAAGGAAAGGATTATAGAGTTGGTAATTGGTACGACATTGTGGCAACTTTATATGTACATAATGTCTAGAAAATTTTGCAGGGATATGAAATGAAATGAAATGAAATGAAATGTCCTGTAGCAATATCGGCGAGGAAATATCGCCTTGTATCAATTTTACCTTAAAAATAACGGGCAACATTTCACGACGTCTAGACAGCAGCGCAAATGTAAACAAAATTTTTTTTGTATGGCTTCAATGCGGTCCTTATAGGAGTTATAAGTCGGTATACTGGTTCATTATTCCAATTGATATTTCTAGCACTTATTACATATTTCATACAAGCATCTGGTACACGTTCAGATGTTAACATTTTATCTGAAATTTTTACAAAATGAATGCATTGCCTAAGAAACATTGGAACACTGAAAAAATTCCCCTTTATTAGGGTTCATTTTTAAAGCAAATTAAAAAAATTTAAATGAAATTAATTAAATTTAAAAACAATTAAAAAAAATTTTTTTTTATTATATATCTCAATAAATTGTTAATAGAAATTTGATAATGGATATACAAGAGCAGGCAATTAAATGGACACACAATGTCCATCAATTTTTATAAATGTGATTCTGCATAATGCGCATATTTCTGACAAAACATCATCAATTATTAATTGTTTATTTTATTTTATTGACAAAACAATTTCTTTTTCTATATTCTTGCATCAAAGCATAATAAAATTAATATACTCCTCTCAAAGTTATATGATCATTCAGCATGGCGCCCTATTCCAATGGCAGCATTATAAACTGCTGCGTATGTTAAAGGTCATTGATAATTATATTAAATAAATATTAATAATACACGTTGTTCTTTTCTTTCTTCAATTCATTCTTTATTTTTATTTTTATTTTTATTTTAATTTTAATTTTTTTTTTTTATTATTCTTTCTACCTTCTTGGTTAGTTGGTTCAATCAAAGTCCATGAAGGTTAACTAAATGAATGATGATTGTGGCATTTTATTTTAAATACTAATCAAATAAAATCCTTTTGCTTTAATATCTCATGTCTCACCTTGAGACATGAAATTATTTATATTATAACGGTTGCGGCATTGCAAGAATTCTTTAAACGATTTGTCCAGCATTACCTGGCATTTCTGTATGATGAAGATAGTCAGTATAAGTTGATTTATATAAATCAATTCATTCATAAATCATTTGAAAGTCACAACTCACTCATCGTATTCAAATTTCTATGAATCGCTTGCTTCTTCTACAATACAAATATTTCATATAAAATTTTTATATATTTTTTTTTAATATGAAATTCTTTATTAAATGGTTCATATTGATCATTTATATATGAATAATTGTATAGAGCTGTGTCGTTTATGTTAAATGTGAATCTAAGAAAAAAAAAAAAAAAGAAAAAAAAAAAACGAAAAACATCTTTTAAGTAATTTGAGTTGAAAAGTGTGATGATATCTATTTTTATAACCTTGCATCTACAATTGACTAATTATTATTGCAATGCATCAGTATCTGCCATAAAAAGCTAATTTCAAAGCAAATATCAAACCGTGACTTCATTCATCCAACAATCTTGTTTCGAGATTTTTCGTTACTTTTTTACTTTTTTTTTTATTCATTTTCTCTTTCTTTTTTTTTTTTTTTTTTTTTGTTTATTTGTTTTAAATAAGTAATATTTAAAAAAATATTATAAGAAAAAAAGGCATATGATAGAAAAAAATGCGCTCTTAACAAGACAAAAAATTAATTTCATTAATACAAAAAATTAAAAAAAAAAAAAAAGAAAAAAAAGAGGTAGCATTTCATATTGTGGCCTGAAAATGATATTAAAATGTGAATGTGTAAATGGAAATAAGAAAGTGGAAAATTTTTTAAAAATTTTAATTTATGTCATCAAATTACTAAAGTCATGCGTTTCGTAGGGCTATGCTTAAAACTTCTTGCAATGGTAAGGAAAAAGTTCTTTTCTTTAAATATTTGTAATAAATAACTAGAGAAATAACTAGAGAAATAAAATTAAAACGATTTAGAATAAGATTTTTAGCTGACCATGAAATTTACAAGCATTTTCTATTGAATTGATGAAAAGAAATTTGTTCTCATTAAAAAAAAAATTTTTTTATTTTAATGTTCCATTCCATTTCATGCCATTCAATAAATCATTTATCAAATGTAATGCTCTGAAATTTTGTCGTTTGTTTGGAAATTTGTAAGAAACTTTTTTACAAATCATCATTTTAGATGAAAATAAATTTCAATTCATTTGTTTAAGAAATTGATATCAATTGAAGTCTTAATAAATCATTTAGAAAAATTGACAACATCTAAATTTCAGATAACTTTTGATCTAATTTCTTATACAAGCGTATGTTTACTGTATACTTGTCTATTTCCATTTCCATATCTATTCAGTAAATGGAAGCAAATTTTTTTTTGATTATTAATTCCCCAAGTTATTGACTCAATCACCATCCATTTGAATATTTCTTTCTAATGGACAATAAAGTCCATATCAATTGTCCCTAAAATTTTTTTTTTTTTGCATTCACTTAATTTTTGTTGTTCACTTTCATTCCTAGTGCTTTTCATTTAGTTACTTGTGCTTAAATTTTTTTGGAATACTTGTTGTAATACTTAACCTGAAATCATTAAATTATGATTCATATTCTCAATTTCAATATTCAGAGCGGCCATTTTCTCTTCTACATTTAGGGAATTTAGATTTTCCATTTTTAAAAAAGCAGAAAAACAAATTTTGAAAGCCTTGACGTGGCATTATTGAAATTATTGCTTTTAAATTTATAAAAAATTGCAATATTGGAGAAACTAATAAAACAGAATAAGAAGCAGAAGAAGCTCACAGTTTTTACTCTTTTGTGTTGTTGATTTTTGAGAATATTATAATGTGAATTGAAAGAGATATTCTGAAAATAGAAAAACAAAACAATACAAAAAAAAATCGTGTTTAATGTACAATCTCTTTACGGTTGACCTTTATTTCTACAATTTGCTCAATTGATTTCTTTTTTTTTTTTTTTTGTCTACTTCATTTCGTTCATTCATATTTGTTTCTTTCTTTCATTCTTTTACTCTGTCTCTTCTTCATTTTCTTTGTTGTTCTTTCTTTGCATTAATGTTGTAGTTCTTCCTCTTCGTATTATTTTCAATTTTCTCGTGTTGTTGTAAAGCGTGACAAATTCCATTTGAATTCGTTTCGTTTTTATTTGTTTGCTGCTTTTCTCTGTTAAGCAAACAAAGAAAATGTAAAATAAAAAAAAAAAAGGAGAAAAGAAAAGCAAGTATGAAAATAATGTTTTGCTGTAGTCAAATCTTCGATACCCACCATCAACATACCAGGATGTTTTAATTAAGAGAATCCTTCAATTTTTTAATGGTAGTTTGAAAACGTCAAACGTTTCAAAACTAAAATTTAGTTTTATATAATTTTTGTAGGCGTGTCTTATTACTTGTTTAAAATTTCAACTTTCTATTTCCTTCAGTTAATTGTGCAAAATTTTTCTTAAAAAACTAAAGTATTCTCGGTTTACGTTGCGCTGTGGGCGTGGTCGTGCGCCTGGTCGTTGACGTGGGCTATGAAAGATTTTGTCCATTTTTAATATCAACCTGCCTATAAGAACCTCCGATGCTCCTATCAAATTAAAGCTCTATATGTATTTTTGCGCGGTAGAATTTTAGAAACACACTGATGGACAGACGGCCAGACATGTCTAAATCGATTCAAAATTTAATGCTGATCAAGAATGTACATACTTTGTAGGGTTTCCGGTGCTTTCTTTTATTCATGACAAACATAATGACAAAATGAATATACCACTAAACTTTGGTTGGTGGGTACACAAAAAAGAAAAAATTAAAAATTGAATAATAAAATGGTGAACAAGACCTCCCAAATACAGGTTCGGTTTTTGTCTTTGTGTAATTTGAGTAAAACTCTTGACTATAATAAACTCAATACATTCCAATTGTTGGAATGCATTCCAAATTGAAATTTTATATGCGAATTTTTTGCTAGTTTGTTTTCTTCTTTTTTTGCAGTGAATTTTTATTTTTGTGCATGCGATTTTTTTTTGTTTGTTTTGTTTTTTAAATAAAAATATATTTGTTGAGGTAGAGTCAATCGTTAATTGTGGTTAATGAAGCTTCATTTTCTTGTTGGTTTTTATCTTTTGTTGTTATGTATTGCTATTATTATTGTTGTTATTGCTGTTTTGGTATTTCTGATTATTTTTATTATTATCAGTTCTCTTATATCACTTAGAATGTTTACACAAAAAAAAAAACGAAATGTTTTTTAAGCATTTAACGTTTTACTACGAAATTTTATAATATTTTACTTTAAATATATAAAAAGAGATATAAAAATCGTTTACTTCATTTTATTAAACAAAAAAATTTTTAGAAAAATATCGAAAGAATGCAATAAATAAATAATTATTTTTAACAGTTTGTTTATAAATATGTTAAAAAGAATTTTTGCAATTTGAAGAGAGAGGGAGCATTGAATTTTTTTGTTCTGATGAATTCATTAAATGTATAACTTGAAATTTTTCTTATTAAATCGATTTTGAGTTATAATAAATAGAGAAAAAAAATAAAAAAAAAAAAAAGATCACTAGAAAGATAAAATCGATTTATTTAAATGACAACAAAAATTCTCTTTGTTTGTTTAATTTTCCATGTAAATTGTTATAATTTTGGTTAAGGTATTTCATTGATTGGATCAGAAATCTTACGCGTACTTAATTAGGCAAATTATCTTCTTTATTATATAAAGTTTACTTAAATATTCGTTAGAAATTAATTTGAAAATTTTTTTGGACCAATCTCGATTGTGTAAGTGTAATTTAAGTGTAATTTAATAACCCTTAGGATTTCGCATTTCATGTCCCATTCTTTGAAAAAGTAATAAAGGCAAGTGCAATATAAAAATATAATAAACTGCCAATTAGCATTTTGAAGACACTTTACAATATTTTATTCGCTTAGCCATTGAAAGCAGTTTCTTCTTCTAAAAGAATACGCTAACACATCAGCCAAAAAATACTCATGGACTGTGAAGTCCACTCAATACTTTACCAATATTTTACCAGTTTGCTGAACTTCCACAATACAGATGCCTTAAGGATTATTAGCTTAATGATTATTAGCTATATATTGGATTTTATTTGTATTTTGTTAGGAGAGGCCAGCTCGAAAAATCTTCTTATACAAATTAGTAAAATGTAAAATGTTCCATTCGAATGAACAAAGTATTACATATGGTGATTTTTTACAGATTTAATTAACTTGATCTTTTAATTAAATCCCTTGATTTAATCTATTAATTATGTGTTTAGAAGTGCACTCAATTTATGGACCAACCATTCAAAAATAGTTAACATTGAACATTCTAATATTCAAAAGACTAAAACAGTTCGTCATAATTTGATGTTGCAATTTTAATAGAAACCAGAATACGTGATTATCAATTTTGAAAATTGTCCAAAGGAAACTGTACTTTTTTTATAATCACCATCCAGAGGTTTGGCGGTGTATTCATGTTGTCATCATGTTTGTAACAGATAAAAGAAAGCATGAGAGATCATGCAAAGTAAGGGCATTCTTGATCAGCATCAAATTCTGAATCAATTTAGACAAGTGTGTGTCTGTTTGTCCATCGAACTACGATTCATTGATTCATTGGTCAGTCTGTCCGTATGTTGTTCACATTCTCCCTATGCCAAAAAAAAAACATATATCAATCAATCAAATTTTGGCAAAAACATTGAAAGTTCTTGCAAGAAGTTTGATATTGAAAATGGATGAAATCTATGGTACGACCGATTGCCCCAGGCCAACAGCAACTAAAACTCTCAATTCGCATTCTTTCTATTTCTATATGCTCAAAGTGGCAGCAAGCTGATTTTGTCATTTTTTCAATATATTTCATATGAATATTGTAAATATTTTATGAGTCATGAAATTTCAAACGTACCAAATTTATGACCTTCAATTTCTTTGCATCATTTTGATAGTTTTTATTTTTATTTTTTTTATTTTTTTTTTTTGTTTTTGCCCTTTCATATATAATTTTTTATTGGCATTTATATGTCAATATATGAAATAATGACAATTCAATTCATAACGCTTCCAGCGATGATAATAAAATATTGATAACTTACCTTAAGTTATGTTATGTTATGTTATGCTATGCTATGCTATGCTATGCTATGCTATTTACGTATATATGTATTACGTTATGTTATATAAAAATGTATCAATAAAAATTGACGAATATACATTTCTAAATTTGTATATGCTAGATAATATTTATGAGTATTAGAAATCATACATCAAAAAAAAAAAAAAGAAGAAAAAAAGCTAAAAAAAACCAAAAGGAAAAAAAAATATTTTATACATTACGTTAGATTGATGGGTGTGGTGGAGGGCAAAAGTCATATAAAGAGAGACACATTTTTGAAATATGATATGAAAAAATTAAAATTATTATGTATTACCATTTATATTTGGCTTTTTGCTGTTGCATATTTTTTTTTTCTTTTACTCCATTTTTTTTCTAACCATAGAGAATTGAAGTAGAATTTACATTGAATTAAATGAAAACCATTCCATTACCATTGAACTCTTAACTAATAATCATATATGTAAGTATATGCATACACACACATACATATACACAAACACACATGTATTTATATTATGTAACTATTACTTTAGTTCATTTTAGTTCACATTATAAGGAAAATACTTTATTGAAATATTTAGTTAACCACTTTATCATCTACATGCAACTTATGTATATTTATATATGTATGTATGTATGTATATATATATATATATATATATATATATAGTTATATATATATAACATATGTATATTATTATCGTAGTCCATATTGTTTATAGGGCCACACCTGAATAATCACTTAAATAGTGTAATATAATTTATGAAATTGCATTCATTGCATATTTTGTTCTATTTCTTTTATCTTTTTTTTCTTTTGTTTTTTTTTTTTTGTTCTATGTATCTAAACCTCAATAGCCAGTAAAAACAAAGACAAAAATGTATGACAAAAAACAATAATAATAAAAATAATATAAAATAAAATAAATTAAAAAGAATTTCAATTGAATAATTGAACAGTGAAAAGAAACAAAATTAAAAGACGTTTTGTACTTATTACATAAAGATAAAGAATTTCAGATGGATTGCTAAAAATGTGTTTCATATTGTGAAAACTTTTTTTTTTTTTTTATTAAAGATTTTTTAAAATATATTAACTCTTTAAAATTGTATCAAACTTTAGGAAGGAATGTCATCTGGAAAGTCCTTGATATAAACATGGCTAAACAACAAATGTTAAATGACTCAAGTTTTATTAGTTAAAAATATTTCTTTTAATTATTTAACTTATATAATTGTTTTTCTATACTGTAAATGTAGTAATAGAAGAAGAAAATTTTTAGAGATGCAATTAAATAATATTTCCCATGTAAAGCACAAATTAAAAATTATCATTTACTCGGAAAATTGTTAACATTTCATATACTGTGTCCTACACAATGAATACGCATAATGAATGTTTATAATTGTAAATGAATGAAATTTTATTTGAAACCACTTTATTTTGAACATCTCTCAAAAATTCTAAAATCTAAATTACTATAATTAAAAGTAAATTAAATATCACTCATACGCCAGAAAATCAAAAATTGCAAGAATCTCTTACATACAATATTAAAGATTGTTGGACTTTGCATGGGAAAGTTTCCTATGAAATCTTTTTAGACATTTTTATATTTTAGTTTTGCAAATTTATTGAACATTCAACATTGAATATTGTGAGTTCTGTAAGTAATAGTGCTAAAAGAATTTTTTTTCTTTTCATATTAAATTAGGTTCCAGAAGCATTTTTAGTTTAATTATTTAATCATATATTTAAAATTTTTTATAAGTACTTATGAGTATTTAAATAATCAGAAAAGAAATTATTCTCGTAAATTTTTTCGTCTCTCTATTTTTTTTTGCAATCAAAATATTTCAAATATATTTCATAGACAGAATCATGAATGAATTGTCAATATTTTATATGTCTGCTCTAAAGTTAACATTCTTTTTAGATCTCAGGTTCATTAAACGTAAATGTTAACTATTTGTTTGCTTGTACTTTAATTTTCACATTAAATATTATGTTACGTCTTTCAGTTTAATTTAGATTCATTTGTCATTATGTACACTTCAGATATGATAAACATTCTTTGAAACAAACTACAAGTTACCTAAAGTCCAAGCTCATCTTTTAAGTATACAACAAAGACCTCTCGAAAACATGTCAAAAATTTTCTAAAAAAAAAACAAATAAGAAAATTATATTTGGCTGGAGCCAAATCTTAGATACCCACTACCAATACATCATGATATTACGAATCAGAATTTGATACGGATTTTTAGGAGTAAATTTTTATGAGTAAACATAAAATAATGAAAAATTGGTATTGTATAATTTCACGTAGGCGCAACAGATTTGCATGATTTTTGGAAAGACATTGTAGACAAGTAGCCTGCCCACTTGTGCCAAAATTTCAGCTTTCTATCTTCTGCAGTTTGCAAATAATAAGCAAAAAACTACCAAATTTTGTTTTAAAAAGTTGAGCTGTTCTTAGTTTATATTGCATTGTGGGCGTGACTTTTGTTCGATTTGACCCATTTTTAATATCAACCTAAGCACAAGAATTTCCATTAATTCTGCCAAAGTTGAGCTTAATTTCTCAAATTTGATGACCAGGAGAATGTTTACAATAAGCAGCCAAGCAGATGGACAGATGGACAGATGGACAGATGGACAGATGGACAGACGGACAGACATGTCTAAATCGATTCACCTCTAGGTGATGGGTATAAAAGCATGACATATTTGTTAATGTATGTATAAAAAAATTTTGTTCTAAATGCCATTTCCAATATTTCCAAATTTGTGAATAATGAAATCACAATTTAATTCTTTGCGCGATCAGATCAAAAATATCACAAATTATTTAATCATTCAGCATATTAAGAAGTTAAAAAGCTATAAACTTGATGCCGTTGAATTATTGCCATATTCTGGCAGCATTTTTAGTATATCAATTAAACGCTTTATAACAACAAATACATAATAATGGAAATTATGAGGCATAAATTAGTAAATTATTTATTTTTTAATTGAAGCAGCTGCTTAATAATTTGATTTGCTTTTAATCGTCCATAAGTTTAAAAATATACGCTTTAAGCTTCGAAACAATTAATTTTTCTCACTTTAATTTTATATCTACATTTTTAGAAAAGTGTAGACGCATTCAATTATGTGTAATTTCTAGATTTTTATCTCACGTCATTAATAACAAAACTTTAACATTAATAGATAGGAAATTAAATATATAAATTTATATGTATATATAAATAAACGCAGAGAGCAGCATGCACAACATGTAATAGACAAAAAGGTAGCCAAACAGGCTGCCTTTGCTAATAGACTTATAGACTTATAGACTTATAGACTTATAGACAAACATCAGTGACCACGTAGCAAACAAAATCAGCAACTATAAAATTAAATCAAAACAATTAAAAATATTATAATCGATCAATGGTGAATTATTAATTACCCTACAATTTTAAATGAAGCCAGCAAAACTTCTAGAAATTCCAAAAAAATAATTCTTGCATAAATTTGCATTCTGCATCAACTTTAAACACACAAATAAAATTTTATAATAATTTAGAGAGCCCTTGAGTTAAATGTTGAATCATTCAAAAATGTTGAATCATTTAATCTAAAATTTTTTATATAATTGTGATAATAAAAAAATATTTCAAATATTTACTCTTAAAAATGATCGCAATGAAAAAATGAGAAAAAAATTTTTTTTTATACTTTTCTGGAAAAATTTTGAATATTATTCAAAATACATTAAACGTTAACAAATTTCATTTAAAATATTTTCCAAATAATTATGAAAAGCATTTTAGGAAGCATTTTTTGAGAGAAAAAAAATTAAGTCATAAAAAGGTTTAACAAAAATTTATTCAGAATCGTTTAACTAGACTTTGAAAATTTTCTAATGATAAATGAACAAAAACTTAATAATATTAATGCGATAAATATAAATGAAAGTAACGAAAATTCTTGGCTATAAAAACTGGAGAACACAAAAAAAAAATATTAATGTAAAAATAAAATGCAATTGAATGGAAAAGAAACAAAGAGAATAAAAAAAAAAAAACCAGAACATGAAAATACATTTATAACAGAATTATACCAGACACCACAATCATAATTATGTTACATATAATAACAACAAATTGTAACAATTAAATTGCAATAACAACAACAATAACAACAACAACAACAGCAATATAAAATATGCGAATAAGCATAGAAAAGAAACAAAGAAACAATTACAATAGATTTTCGTTGGAGGAACAACTAAATCAAAATTTTAAAACAAATATAAAACCGATTGTTTTTTCTTTGTTTTTGCTTTTTTGTCTTTTGCCTTTACTTTGAAATTTTAAGTCTCTAATTAACAACGCATTTATATATTTATATGTATTTATGTGCGAAAAAGGTAACAAAAAATTGGTAAGAAAAAAAATTTTTTTTTTTTTTTGGTTTTATAAAAATTTTGAGTCTCTGAGAAAATTCATGATGTTTTAATTTTAGTGCCATTGTAAAGATTTTTGAACAAATCTATTCTGATGTAAAAAAATTCAAAACAAATAATACTTAATATTTTTATAAAAATATTTAAAAATATTTACAATTTTTAGTTAAATTTGTTTGATTTAATTTTTAAAAAATATTCAAAATTTGTAATTAGGCCAGACGTCTAATATTTTTAAAATCCCTAAAAAATTCTCTAATTAAATTTACATAATTAACAATTTTAAATGTAACATTTTTTCAATAGATGAAGGCAACATCCTTTCCAAAATTGTTCACTTTACGCTGGCAACATTTGTTCTATTGTTTACTGTTTAAATAATGCAAATTTGGTAACACTAATTGATCATGTCTGGCACCTACTATTAAAAAAGTCAATTTAATTTAATAAAATTAGTAAAATGGTTTTTTAAGCATTAAATTCAGAATCGATTCATATTAATATTTGAAGTCTTTGCCATATTAGCGAACTTTTTTTTAGATTTCTATAAAACTTATTAAAAAACTTACAGAAATTTTGAAATTATTTAATGAGTTAGAGAAATGAATTTTTTGACTGATTTTGGTATAAAGCGCTATAAATTATTATCCAAGTAAGGCTTAATAAATATCAGCCTTAAGCATTACTGCTTAAATAGATTGAAATCAATCTAGTGGTAGGTTTTTCTTTTTGCTTGATGTTTTTAGGTATAACTTTATTGGGCAGCTAGTTTAATGGGCAACTATTTTGGACTCAAGCATAAATCTAAATCAAGCATTGAAAATGATTAGAGTCAAGCATTGTGCAAACTATTGTTATAAAATATTTTGTAATCATCTAAATTTTTTTGTGAGACCTATTAAAAAGTACTACTAATTTTAAAAATTATGGTATAAAATAAATTTTTAAATTTTCCATCAATTAAATTAAATTAGGCATTAAGTAATGAAAGTAAAATGAAAGTTAAATGAAAGCAAACGAAAGACTCAGTATTAAAAAATAATAATTACCAATAACAAGAACAACATTGAATATTAATTTTTAACACAAGATTTCTTTGGTTTCAAGCATTTACTGTATGATAATTAATTGGCCATATTTTTGGTACCTACCATAACACTTTAGATATTTAAGGTTTTTTTAGAGTGCTTGCCAAGCCGACAAAATCAAATTCCTTTAAATAGAAAATTTAAAATTTAGTAGCAAAAAAAAAACAATTTTAATTGCAATAATTGTTTGAAAATTGATACTAAATAAATGTAGGGATGGACTGACGGACACAATAATAATTATATGATCTATAAATTTATATCTTATTACTTGTACAAGCAATAGATGATAAAAATTAAATAATCATATTCCTAATAATTAAAGAAAAAAAAAATCAAGAAAATTATAATCATTAAAAATTTTTAAATATTAGCAAACAAGAATTTAGCCAACAAGAAGTCAATTAATCAACGAAACTAAATATAAACAATAAACGCAATCTTACAAATTTTATATATATGCATTTATATATAAAAGTTTTAGATAATGCAGGTTTTAGTTAAATTTTTTTTTTTTCTATTCGCACAAATGAATGAGAATATACAGCAACATTTGCTTAAATCAATTTATCAATGTCCAGAGTACAAGCTTTCATAGAACTAGATTAAAAAATCATTAATAAAATATCAAATAAGGCAAAGCATTGAATTTTTAATGAATAAGAGTAAAAGAGAGATAAGAAAAGAGTAAGAGGTAATTATAGGAAGAGAATTAAGTTAAAACAATAATTAACCAAAGTTTGCAAAATCGACTTGTATCTCAATTAAAATTTTATTTTTTAATTAGCTTAAGGCCATTATTGTATAATTGACATTTTCAAAATTGTAATTATATGAAAAATTATAAAATAATATTATAAAATTTATGAGAAGAGCTTTTGTGGTAAAAAAGTAAAAAAAGCGATACATTTTATAATACTTAGAAAATAACAAAAAAACTTTATAGAAAAATTAATAGAAAAATTATTTAAGATTTAGAAATTTAGATTATCATAGAGAAGGCAGTAAAGTCTGATGTTGCAAGTTCAAATAAAATGTGCTCGAATTAATTTTGAATCTGGCATATAAAAATTTAAAAGCGAATAGTTTTTGATAAAGTAACTTGTTAAGTTAAACTTGTTTATAAAATTGATAAAAAAATTCAAAGCTCGTTTTTATAGATTAAAAGTTAAGATTTTGCGTACATTAAATCAACATAATTCATTATTTGTATCATCATCGAACAATCCTTTTAATCATTTTAAAAATTTTATTAATATTTTTCATATTACGTCTTCAACTTTATGATGATTATTGTTTGTTGAAACCATAAAATTCAATTATTATAAAATTAATCTTTTCAAATTTTTAATAGAAAATCTCCTCTCTTCTTAAATGCTCTCCATCAACTGTTTCATAAATTTTTTAACGATAATACAACAATTATTAATTGATTCTAATCCATTATTCAATTATCGTATAAGTGAAAGATTTGTCTCTCTTTTGTCTTTACATTTTAGTTTCTTCTCTCTATAATAAAAGCATTTC
Source organism: Melophagus ovinus (assembly GCA_023089585.1). Classification (NCBI taxonomy): domain Eukaryota; kingdom Metazoa; phylum Arthropoda; class Insecta; order Diptera; family Hippoboscidae; genus Melophagus; species Melophagus ovinus. The sequence goes on from JAKKIB010000253.1 coordinate 5,161,889, forward strand.
TTTAAATGAGTCAATAATCACATGCATTTAATTTTTATTAAGCAAAAAAAAAAAAAAAACAAAAAAATGAAAACAAAATTTATCAAAGAGAGAAGGAAAGCCAAGGAAATAACATAAGTAACAGTATTAAAATATGTTGTAAAAACTTAATGGAAAGCAGGGATACATTAAGTATTAGATCATATGAAAAGTATTTGATGCTTTTTTTTTAAATTTTTAATTTTTTTGAAATGTTATTAAAAATGAGCTTTAATTAAATAATAAACTAAAAATTATTATTATTAATGACAACTTTTTCATTTCATGGCAGGAAATTTTTAATTTTTTCACCTAAACATTTTCAGTGCTTTTTTTTTTTCTTATTAATAGAGTTTTACCAAAATTAAAGTAAATGATAATCAGACATGACAAGTTCTCTCCAAATTATTCCAATTAGATAGTTTGGATGGTTAAAACTCCAACTATCTAAACTCGAATTTCTCAAATTTAAAGTGAAGCCAAGTTGAGTGAAGAAAAAAAAAAAAGAAAGAGCGGCTCATACTTTTTATATGATCAAATATTTATGTATATGTGTATGATGATTAGGTAAAGCTTTTATCATGTTTTATAATTAATATTATTATTATTATATTTATATTTACTGTTTTATTATATAAATTTTTTTTCTGCTTACACATTCACATAAAAAAGTTGTACATGTATTTAACTTAGTATGCACACGCAACCATTAAAATGCCTAACAAGTTCATTAATTTCTATGTATATATGTATAAATGCTTAAATGCTTATATGCATGAATGTATAAATGCATAAATGCATATATGCATAAATGCATATATGCATATGTATGCATTTATTTCCTTTAAATGAAAATTAATTGCTTTTAAAGTAACGATGACGTTGCTCTTAACTAAAGAACTCAACTGTCATCATCATCATCATCATCATCATCATCATCATCATTATTATATTATTATTATCATTATTATCATTATATGTATTTTTATTATTATTAACAGAATTTTCTAAACCATCTGATACATCAATTGTACCATCACACTTCATGCATACATTTATCTATGGATAAGTTTGTACAAATGTTTATTTGTATTTGTTAACTGGCATTTATGTGTGTGTGTGCTCCCAATTAATGGAATGTGTATGCCTTGTGCTTTTGTTTTTTTTTTGTTTTTTTTTTTGTTTTTTTCTATGTTTCTACACTTTCGCTTTTCTCTTTTTGTTGTGTGTTGCTTTTTGTTTTTCTTCTATCTTTACAATTTTTATGAAATATTGCCACGTCTTAATATTTGTATATATGAAGTAACCATTTTGTAATGTATCTTATCATTAATTCAAAACTATATACATTTAATTAAATTGAATGATTATTACTTTAGAAGATAATGAAACAGTTGAAACAATAATTAGAAAAAAAAAATGTCATATTTTATTGTACATTTTCATTCTATTAAAGTCTCTATTCGGGTTAATCTCTAAAATTGATTTCACTTTAGGTTTAATGGGCTTTTACTTTCTCCACCAGACCCCCCCCCCCTCCCCCCTCCCCCCCCCCCCCCCCCACCAACACAGGATATTAGGGCACATGCCTTTCACTTTAGTTAGATATTTATAATCACTTAAAATCATTAACCAGTTTTTGGGACTCGAAGTCCAATTCTTAAGAGAATGGCATTTTGTTTCAGAAGTATCTTTTCAATATAATTTTCGGGAATTGTTGTTGTTATTTTCTTAACTACAAGGCATACTTTTCTGAGTATTATTAAAAAATAAGCAAATTATTTCAAAATATTTATTGCATAATTGCTCAGACCCTCAATCATTTAGCTTAAAGGCCTCATTTAAAATATTTTTCTTGGCTTAATATACGTAGAAAATTTTTCATGGAGACGAACTTATAAATCATTTTATGGGACTAATCTGCTTGCCAATAGCTACATTTTAATTAGCATAAAATTTATACATTACACACGGAATCTTCAAGACCAAACTCTACACCGATTGTCAAATTTCTTGCTTTGTATTTTGCTCTTGATTATCACACTTTTCATTTATGCTAAATGGAGATTAAAAGAAAATTATTTATGAAGTATTATTGAAGATTTTTCCTCATTTCACAATTCATTACATGAATTTTAGTTATAATTCTTAAATTCTATTACAAGCTCCCTCTTTTGAATGTGTAATTTAAAGTGTATAAAATTTAAATTACTAATAAATGAAATCGTATACTTCTATTTCTTTCCTTGTAAAATGCATCATCATTTCATAGAATCTAAAACCGTGTAAATTTTTATTTTATTTTTTTATTTCTTCTTTTTATGACCTCAACCTCTATAGCTGACTTGGGATGCTTGCTTCTGTATCCACAATAAAATTTAAAATTAATGATGTTAATGAAAATTTTAATTTCCTATAGCAAATTGATCAAAAAGTTTCAATTGAAAAATGTTTTCTAAAAATGCAAAGAGCGTATTGACTTTTGAATCATAAACGAATTTAATTGTACACAAACTAACTTCGTTACCCATTAATTTTAAATTATTGATTTTATTTTATAATTTCAATAATATTTTTTCTTAATTGGAACACAATAAATTGTAAAAATAACAAATTTTGCTTAAATCACCAAAACTGAATTCACTAAAAATTGCCACAAAAAGGAAAAATTCTTATTATTAATGTCATGAAATTGCGATACCTCTCATATTTAAATATTTAAATTGATGAATTGAAATATTGACGTATGAATTTTTTGAAAAATATATGCATCAATTTTAAAGACCTTAGACTTATTGACCTATACCTTTTAATAAAATAAGATAAAATATTCAGCATAAATTTGAAAGTTGAAATCATCTATAAAAATATTATAAAATAAAAAGGTTTCCACATAAATAACGAATAATATGCATACGCCATGTATATGTATTATGAATAATTTGTATACGCATCCAAAAAAACATAAGAACAAAGAAAATGCGAAAGAAAGTAAATATGAAAAAAAATTAAGTAAGAAATAAAGTCTGAAAGTTACAGCGCATATAAAACTTAATGTAGACATTGATTTCTTTTCACTGCCCAATAAAAAAAAACCCATGAGCATTCGTTTACAATTGTTTTTTTTTTTTCATATATACAAATTCACTTAAGTTAATGGGCCAACCTACCAAATGTATGTATGTATATTAAACATTTTGTTTTAAAGTGTAAAAAAGATTATGCTTTATGTTTGCCCATTCATTTATTTGCCTGCTTATCTGTTTGTATGCCTGTTTGTATGAATGTTTGTATGACCGGCCCAATGCTAATCTGCGTGTCTAACTAAATCTTAAAAGATGTCTAACTAACTAACAAGAAATATATTCTTCATCTTTCTTATCCTTCTCCTTGCACACACACACATATGCATTTTATTTGTAATTATCTATTAAGCCAAAGTATTTTGTATTAAATGCAAGTTAATTGGTTAACATGGCGAGTAGTGTGGTGTGTGTTATGCAACTTGTTTAAAACAAGTGAGCCCTATAATTATTATATATTGTCTAATGGCAAAGAAAAAAAAAAAAAAAAAAGAAAGAAAAATAATAATAAAAACAGGGAAATGATTTTTAATTAAAACGCAATCTTATGAACACTGCGGAAGCACATTTTTTTTTTTTGTATGTTTTAACTAAAAACTAGTGAATTTTTTTGAAATTTTATTACTTTTTTTTTTTTTTTGTTTTGGTTTTCCTCATTCACCAACAAAAAGAAAATATCGTATACGAAAATTGAAAATTGAATTGAAACAAAAGATTTAAGTCAAAAGAGCCTTAGACAACTTATAAGTATGTAAGAAAAGTCAGAGATATTAAAATAAGTTCTAGAAATATTCTGAAGAATTTACAAATAATTACTATCACTACCAAAATAGTACAAACTCAATTGGAATTAAAGATTTATTAAGGGCAATGCATAAAAAACAACCATAAGAGAAATAATTTGTACGGTAAAGCTTAAGCCTAAGTGGCTGATTTTAAATTTAATTGTAGTATTTTTTATAAAAAGAAGAAGGATATAAAAAGAGTGGTTTAGATGAACAGAAAAGATGATTATTAGAACACTAAAAATGTCAGAAGAAAATCCCATTAGAATTCACAAATTCAATATAAATTTAACTTACACTTTAACTTTAAATTTAATTTTCGTCTTTATTTATTATAACTTATAGAAAAAAAAAATTTAATATATCAAATTAACTTTTAATACAAATGATTTAATGTTGGTCCATTTATTGGTTTGTTACTGCAAAGAACTGATAATTTTAAAAATATACTTTAAACGTGCTTTCTTGTAATCAAATGACTAACTAAAGAAATCTAAATAATTTTAAGTCACGTCCATAAAATATTTATGATTAAATGAATCTTTCAAAAACAATAAAATATTTTTTGATGATGTAAGATGTTTCTATAAATCATAACAAAAGTCTAATCTGTAGAAGAAACAAAGAAAATAAGAAGAAAACAAGATTAGATAAATTGCTTTTGATGCATGACATTAGCTATAGGATCAACGTTAAAATAGACAGATGGAAGAAGAGTAAAAAAATGGCTTAATAATATTGAGATTCTCATATTACCATTTATCTGATTTTATTGTTATAGCAATTATCTCATTCAGTTTTCTATTTTTTTTTTTTTTAATATCAATTTAAATAGGTAAAAAAATTATATTTCATTGGAGTCACATCTTGGATACCCATCACCAATCCATTGTTTGATATAGCCTACCAGCATATCTAAATTGGATAAATTTATATGTAAAAAATTAAAAGAGCTAAACTGAAATTTGATATATCATATAATTTTTGGTAGGCGTGGCCATATCAAATACATAGGATGATATTTTTACATTTGTGCAAAGTGTCAACTTTCTGTGGATTGTAATTTTAAAGCAATAAGTAAAAAATTTGAAAAATGCTATGTAAAAATTTGACTGAAAGGCTTGGTCGATCTAAGACATTTTTTATAAAACTTTCAGTTATTTTAAATATGAAAATTTTCAGTGTACATTGTAAGAAATAACCAAATAACTAAAATTAAAGTTGTAAGATTTTCAGATCGACATTGTAAAATAATTGTTTTAAAATTTAGGCAAAATTTCAATTTTATAACTGTTACAACTTTTAAGTTAGAAGAAAAAAGCGAGATGCCTTTCACTTTAGTCTAAATTTTTGGATTTGTCCTGCAATTGATTTCGTTCAATTTCAATTCCAATTTGTTTGCAAAAATCTTCAATGTTTACAGCAAATTCTAACTCGTTATCTCAAATTTTACGTCTAGAAAAACAGTTACAACAAAAAGCCATACAGATGGAGAGCCCATCAAAAATGTATATACTTTGTAGGGTCTCCAATATTTCCATCTAAATGATACAAACATAATGACAAAATGTATATATCTTTAACTTTCAGGTGGTAGGTATAAAAAGTGCTACCATTTAACGCTTAAGTTTTGAAAGTCAATTACAATTTTAAAATTTGATCCAATTTTTAAATTAGAATGAGCAAAAATTAGAATAATTGAAAAAAATGCAACATTAAAATTAAGTAAATCAGTTAATGGATCAGTGGATGGACAAAGAACAAAAATAATAACAACAATAATAATAATAATAACAACAACAACGGATGGACTTAGATTTGTAAGGCAATTACTAAGTAATTACTAGTTAAGTCAAAATTATAAATTATTAAAATTTAAAAAAAAAAGTAATCAAGTGTAATTAATGTAAAACAATTAATTGGAATATTTAAAGATTTTTTTGTTAATAATATTTTCAATTAATTAATTTCAATTTATAAAATACTGTTGCGTACAATTTTTCCTGTTTCAAGCATTTTGTCTTTTTATAATAATCTTAATAATATAAATAAAATTTGTTATATGAAACATCACTCAATAAATCTACGATTTAATTAATTAATTACACTTTTTCATCTTTTCACTTAAATTTGATAAACAAATGGCTTAAAAGTTCTATGCATTTTCTGAAAGTATAAAATACCATAAATTTAATTCTTAATCCTTAAGCCATGGCCGTTTGATAGACAGACCAATCTTAAAATTCTTTCAATTTATATGTAACGTAGAGATGTATTTAAGATCCCATAAATATAAAGAATTTTTATCTAAGTTAAAAACTTTCTAATTGCTTTCTTAATCAATTATTTTGCCAAAAATTTTATTTTTGCTTATGAAATTTTGTTTGGGCCTATTTAAAAGTTGGCCATATTTATAAAATTTTACAAAATATAAATGAATAATTTTTACCATTTCTATATAACAAATTGAAATTTCTTGAACTTTATGTTATTATTTATATTAAATTAGTTTATGATTTTATTATAAAATTATTTAAAATATGAAATAGAAAAATTAAACCAGTTTTTTTTGTAAAAGTGATTTACATAGAAAACTATTTATTTATTTATTTATTTAGTTATTTAGTTATTTATGTAACTACTTTTATTCTAAAATATCAAATATATATTAATAATAAATATTATTAATAATACTAATAGTAGCAACATTTAAAGGTCAAACTACAAAGCGCAACAAGGAAGTTTTAATTAATTTTGTTATATATATATATATATATATATATATATATATAAATTTAAATTATTTATTATTATATTTTGTTATGCATAATAATACAACAATTTTGATTAGATTTGTTTTTTTTTTTAATACCGATTTACATTTTTTACCAATAGTCTTAAAATAAATCTCCAGTCCAGTTTTTACATAGAACGTGTAGTATTTAGAACTTGTCATTTTATTTTAAAAAAAACATGTTATCAATTATTTACGTTACTGTTACGTTACTGTTATTGTACAATAAATAGTAACACAGTTAATTTAATGAATTTACATTAATAAATACATAAATTGTTAATTAAATATTTGCTACAATTATTATTAGCAAAAAAAAATCGAAAAATAAAAAAAAATAAAAAAAAAAATAGAGGAAGAAAAAATGCAAATAGAAGAAAATTGAAAAAAAAGACACACACAAGTGAAACAGGTTTTTATTTCACTTTTCAGTATTTTCGAGAAATTTTGGTTTCACTTTTCGTCTTTGTATTTATGTGTGTGTTATTTTTTGTTGTTGTTGTTGTAGTTTTTTAATATTTTTTATTTTTTTGTTTTTATTAAAATAAATTTATGAATTGTATTGCTGGTTTTAGAACATCAAAAAGAAGCAGCTTATGAAATTTCTTGATTTCATTCTCACGATATAAAAATGGCACAAATTGATAGCATTTTGTTGTCTTTAAATTGTCTAAGATCAAACAAAATAATTTTCAATTCTCTTATAGAATGATCTATAAAAGAAAAGTGCATGTAAAATTTATTAGATTGTTTGTAAGTTTTCATCCAACTTTGACACAACTGATAAATAGGGCTCAACTTATTAAGACTCTTAAGACTTTAAGACTTTTAAGTATTGATAAAAAGTTTAGAGCCTAAATTAATTTAAAAACTTTTATTCCTCATAAAAATTATTTGGGCAATTTCGAATTGTATCATGCTAAGCAAATTCGATCCACTATCGTGCATTCAAAGAATTAGTAATTTATATTTTATGCTAAGAATTATTTCAATACTTCAAATTATCATGGTATAATTTTTTCCTTAAATTTCTATTTTTGGAAACTCTCTATCACGTAAAGTATCATTCAAACTTTTAGAAAAATTTATTGTAGAATTGTAAAATTTAAATATATTTAATAATTTTTAATTAATCCTTTATGCTTAATGATGATGAATTAAAAATTAAATTTGAATATTTACATCACAAAAAATTAATTCAGATATTTTACAAATAAGAGACGAATTAAAAAAAAAATTTCATTAAAAATTTTTAATTATATTGCAAATGCAAAGGTATCGAATTCTCGTTACGAATATGTAAAGTAAAGTACTTTCAAATCTTAATTCTTTAATTTTATTAAACTAAACGCACTCCAATGCCATAGTTAAAATTTCCTCATAAATCAGTTGATTGTCAAGTTCAAAATCTTAATGTAATTAAAATAATTACCACAAACAAGATTTTTATTTTTACATATAATTTTTTATATCTCACATATTCATACAAACTATATACTAAATTATTTATATATTTATCATAGAGATCAAAAAGTTTTCGTTATCATTACTTTTAGGATTTTGGATTTCTAGGCCGAAAACGATTCAATAATGTTGCGATTGTACGAATTTTATTTTAGTAAAAATAATCAATGAACAAAATATATTGTCATGTTCAATATCATAAAAAAATTTTTTTTTATCAAAATTTGACTTTTTTGGTTGACTTTTTGGACTTATTGCCATCTAAGGCTATTTTTTTATGAGCTACCTATTTTTGTTTGATTACCTAAATAGTTTACTTATTACAATTTATGGACGATACCTGCGACTTTGTCTTATCTTAACTTGAACTTAAAAAAATCTGAGCCGAATCTGAATATGACGCCTACTTCCAACACTGCATATGTACTTTCCAAACTTTTATACTGAACTGTTTCAAAGTCATAAAATTTTTATTTTTAAACATAACAATTTAAAGCTAGATAATTGTACTATTGTTTGAAAACTTATTGACCCTTGGGTATATTTTTCACTTACTATAATGTTTTGATATTCACTAAGCATTTTCAACATTCAAAATGGAAAAAATCTAATAAAGAAAAATTTACGTATGCGGAATTAATCACATGGCTATTAACTATACACAAACTGGCGGACTGACAATTCACAAAAAAAAAAAAAAAAAAAAAAAAAAAAAAAAAAATTTTTTTTTAAATAAAAACAAAACTAATAACAGAAAATTTATTTAACAACTGGTCACCATTTATGTATGACATTTTAAATATGCATGAGATTTTTTTATACAGATTTGTAGATATTTTTTTTTTTTTTGGTTTTCCTTTTGTCTTATTTGTTTTTATTACAGCTTCGTAAAAGTAAATAAAATAAAAGCCAAATAATCAACAGCAAATGAAATAACACAAACAACACCTTCAAGAATAATCGTATATAAACTTCAATTCAAATCAATTCAATTACTTTCAAATTCAAGGTCTGTCAGTTCGGATTAGGAATTCATACATTTTGTTCTACAATATAAAGGCAAAAAGTACAAAAAAAAAAAAAAAAAAGAAAAAATCAATTACAACAATAAAAATAACAGTAGAAAACAAAAAAGTTATGCATTTGATTATTATTATTATTAATGGGCGGTGGGAAGTAGATATTTTGAAATGTATTTTATAAGAGCTGCCTACAATTCATATTTAAAGGCGCTTTCGAGAAACAAAAATGAAAAAAAAAAAATAACCACAACAATAATGAAAACCAAAAAAAAAAAAAAAATGCAACTAAAGGCGCTACAATCGATCAGAACTGACTTTTATTTACCTTACGGCAAATTGCTTAAAGTGATTAGAAAGTTAAGGAAATGAAAATGTAATATATAAAAAAAAAAAAAAAGAATCGTTAGGTGGCCTTAAAACTGAAACGATCTTAAATAAATTTCGTGCATTTATTTAGCGTTCTATGAAACGTTAAATAACATTAAAATAATGAAATGTTTCTTCGCATATCGATTTTTTATAAAATGTAAGCTTTTTGGATGAAGTGATCATTATCTTTGAATCAAAAACTCAACCATTTCCTAATTATTTATAAAAAAATCTCTAAAATTGCTTTCGAACTTTTACGAGTTCATTCCAAATAAACAGGCTTTTTAACGGTGAGATTTAAGGCTAATGACGTACCTTAATCACAATAATTTGAAGATAAACTCAAGTCTTAAATCTATTTTGAACTATAACTTTATTTTCTAAATAAATATTATGAATTTTATAAAAAAAAATTGTAAAATGATTTTTAAATGATGAAAATGAAATCATGAAAATGACGCAATTTTCATTAATCATATCAAATAATTTTCGATCAAAATAAATTAAAGATTTTATATGTAAGAAAGGGACAACGATAAGATAATTTTAAAGCAAATATTTATTTCTCATTTCATATTTTAAATAATGAATACCCTCTAAAAAATTTTTTTGGATAATTTCAAGCAAATGCTAGTAAAGTATCGAATCAAGGTCAATGCCAATGAGTTTGTCACAAGCAAATTGGCAAAATAAAGGATAAAATGGCGAAAACGATCCATATGCACAGATTTCCCAATATCACAAATCTCTTTACATTGCATTCATGACACACTTAATGAAACACTTAATCATCCTACAACAATTTACAGAGGGCAGACATTCAAATGGCAATGGCACTCAGATGTGATAGTGAAAGTGGCACTCAGATCATTTTCAATCATATTAATAACAAAAAAAAAGAAATAATTTTGTAATGTATATGATGAATGTGTGACATAAAGTAAGAAGAAGAAGAAACCAGTTATAATAATAATGAAGTTCTCGTAAACAAAAAGAAAAAAAAAAATACAAATATATTAACGTAAAGTTATCACAATCACCATCAACACCAGCAAGCAACAACTAACATTGAGACCAAGACCAAGATGCCAAAGGCAACACAGTCACCGTCACAGTCAACATCACCCTCACCATCACTAGACAGCAATTTTATTGGGTAGAGGAAAAAGAGTGTATGGAATTTGGCACGTTCTGCCAAAACTGTAGCCCATTAAATAAATACTTTTTTTTTACCAAAAATATAAACAAAAATTACAAACAAACATAAAAATAGAAAAAAAAAATGTTTTATAGCGTCAGACATTCAGACAACTGCTTGTTTTATTTAACTATGAATTTATCAATTTGAATAAATCAAAAAATCAAAAAAAAAAAAAAATTAAAAAAAATAAAAAGAGAATTTATCAAACGTATTTTCATCATCATTTGTACTGTAAAAAAAAAACAAAATGACGAAATGTTCTACATATAAAAATCATGGATATTTTAGAGCAGACGATAATTGTGCAATGCAAAATGATAAATTTTTTCATATTTCCTTTAATTTTATCATTGTTATTTAAAAAAAAAATCTATTCTGAAAATTCGTAATTTTTCCTCATACAAAATAAAATAAATTTGAAGCGTATTTGATATTAAACCCGCACTTCAAAGTCCAGGCTATTTAAAAAAATTCTCGAATTTAAGTTACCACTCAAACTGTATAAATTAATTTGGCTGATATTCGATTAATAAGCTCAATATGAATCATAAAATCGGAACGCTATTTTTTCTAAAGGAATCAAAAAAAAAAACAAAAAAACAATCGTATAAGAAAATGTAAGATTTTTAAGCATCTTTAGCAAAATCGTTAATTCGATAATTTTTCAATTTCAATTTCAATTTCATTTATTTGCTTGCTTGACTTTACTGCTCATTCATTGATGTAGGCTATTTAATGTTCGGCCACGATTCTCTAATTTTTCTACAAAATTTTTCAACTTTAAATGCATGCCCTAGATTCAGTTGTCTCTTCATCTCTTAATCCACCAATTTCTATATATTTTCACTTTATTTTACTTGAGTGTTTTTTCATTTCACTTTTCCCTTCATTTCTCTTCACTTCACTTCACTTTACTCACTTTTCTGTTATCCATTACAACGGATGGTATTGCATTTTTTTTTTAAATCATTTTCTATTTTTTTTTCTTGGCGTTTTGCTTTGCATTGTTTTTACTTCTCTCGTTATGCATATTTTTGATGGGCGTTAGGGCGTACATACAAGAAAAAAAAAGGTAGCAAGGAATGATAAAAAAAAAAAAAATTTGTACCTTCATAAAGCCTTGCAATGGGAGATTTATAACAAGCTAAATGCCTGCTTTACTGGCGTCAATTGCCCAATTTGAGTTTTTTTTCTTTGTTTTTTCGGTTTTTGTTTTTCGAGGGCTTCCTTGTTAGTGTTATTGTTATTAATGTTGCTCATGTATGTTGCTTCTTAGTTATACATTGCATGTTATGAATTTCACTGGCTTTTTATCCATTTCGTTGTTTGATTTTTTGTTTATACTTTTTTCTTGATTCTTTTGGTGTTTTCCAGCTTTGGAGGGGCCTTACATGCAAAATTGCAATAAAGGCCACACCATTCAACAAGCCATGTTGTCAGTTTTTTATGAATGACTTTCTTGTTGCTCGTTTCTTTTCTATTAATTTTTTTTTTTTTTTGTTTTTTTTTTTTTCATTTATTTATAGGTTTTTGGTTTTAGTTCATGTTTTCTTAGACATTTTGCCGTTTGGCCGTTTGGCCGTTTGGCTGTTTTTCTTATTTTTGTTTTATTTTTTTGGCAATTGATGGTGTTGCTACCAAAAAAGCATTAAAATGATATATTTGTAATCACGTTTTGCTTGTTATCCTTTAATGGTTTAATTCCACACAATCCGGATCATGCCATACTCATGACTTTCATTATTATCTCACTTATAAATATTTATGTGTAATGAGTTAAGTAGCGTAGTGTACAAAAAAGTGTAACCATGTAAATATTAAAGTAAAATAAATAAAATGCTTTGAGGACAACAAGTGCAATATCATGTTGCTATTATTGTAATTATTATTGATATGGATTATGACGTGCAATGAGAATACAATGCATGAGCATGTAGGCGCCTCTATCAAATATTGAATTTTTTACAAAAATATGTTTGCTCATATATATTTCTTTATAAAGCAAATGCGATGTCATAATGTTATTAGCAATATCATATAAAAAAAATTCTTCCGTCCGTCTATGCCATTCATATGATTTTATATACTTTGAAAGAATTAAATGCCATACATTTTGGTACTATTTTTTAAATTATATGCTTTTTATAGATCTCCCCTACCATTTAAAAATATATACTCTTCATATGAAATCTTTGCGACATTTAGATGAGGACTCTATCAAATGTACATGAATTTATAATTACTCTCAATTTTTGAATTGATTTAAATCTCTGTCGATATATTCATCTGTTTTCTTTTCAGTGCAAGTTAAATGGATAATTTTAAATTTAGGAGAAATTTAGCCAATTATGGCAAGAAGATTTATACCCAAAAAAATATGCTTCTAGATAAAGCTTAACTGAGAGCAAGTCTCTTTTAATTTAGAATTAAATTTTTTCATATTTTTTATTTATCTTAATCATGGCCTTACAAAAATAAAAAAAAAAACAAAAAAAAAAAAAACCAAAGGCGCCACGCCCATCAAATCCTTTGCTAATGAACGAACATTTACCATTTGGCCCATAACCAAATATAACATTCCTTCTCATAACTTTGCTCATTTAAGATGACTTCTTCATTAATAATTTTCTATATTTTTGGCCATTATTTTGATCGATTGACTAGAATTTCTTATGAATGAAATTGCAGTAGTAACTAAGTAAATAAAAAAAAAAATTGTATAAAGTGCAAGCTTGTCAATGTATCAATCAATCAATCAAGTTAGCAAGTGGGCCACGCCTCTTTAAATAAATTAAAATTTAATTGAAACAAAGATGTAAGTTATAAGTTGTATAAGTTGTATAAGTTGTATAAATTGTCTAGAATATTATTTATCATAAATATGTAATTAATCATTGTGATTAGTTGAGTCACTAGTCATTAACTCTATACGCGCAATATTCTGTTCTAAGTCTATGTGGAAAAATTTCGTAACAATTATTCAAGTTGCATGCGGCCACATTACAAAATGCCACGTACCAACGATATTAAATTCATTACCAACACTAACAACATCATTCGATTATGAATAATATGCGTGAGTGTGTATGTATGTGTAAATGCTCATTTTTATTTCAAAATTTGCCGTTTTTTGTTTTTTTATTTTTTTGTAGTTGCCTAGTTCTTTTTTTTTTTTTTTTTTTTTTTTTGGTAATTGTTTTTGCTCTAAAAATCTTCATAAAATTCATTATGTATGCACACAAAGTGTACTCGATTAACTGGCTAACCAGATAAATTGAAAAATGAAATAGCAATGTAAAAGTATAAAAACGTTTATGCACACACACACACACACACACACACACACACACACACACACACACACACACACACACACATACACACACATACATACATAAAAAAACATTAATATAACATTTTATATGTGCCATGGGTTAACAAGTCTCCAATCTAATTTGTATTTTTTTTTTTTTTTGCTTTTTCTTGTCTAATCAAAACTTTTATTAAGTTTCTCCAAGATAATCAATGAACAAAATGTATGAGTGCTTAGCAAAAAAATATATTCTATTGCTTGAAAATGTTTGCATTTCTAAACGAGCATCACTCAACTTATGAAATAACTAATGAGAGTAATCAAGTAACGAGAGAGAGTTCAATAATTAGCTTTAAATTGCTGCAAATAGCTCTTGAGTTTTGCAACAATAACTAAAGCATATTTGTAAAATTTTTCTCACTTAGTTTTGTAAGCTTTGAAATTTAATTTTCATCAATAATTCATATTAATCATAATTGTATTAGACTGATAACTTATTTATTTATGGATTTTACGTAAATATATAAATCTTCTCTCTTAAAATTTTTAATTGAAAATATTTGTAAAGATGAAAAATAAACATTCTTAACTACTCTGTACTGCGTACATGGACTACGTTTATGGTTGGACGTAAATATGTTTGCATTAGTAAATGTATATAAAATGATATGTAAAATATGTAAAGTGTATTGAAGTATTTTCAAGTTATTTAATATTTTGCGATGCGGTTAAAGTGTTAGTGGTTTCTCTTTTAATATTTAAATGCCATTATATTTCAATTGAATATTTCAATTTCAATTTTGATGGCCGATTAGTTATTTATCTTTAAATTATTTAATTTATCTTCTCTAATTTATATTTCTCTCTTTTGCCTTCTATCTTATATAAATTTTTTAAATTTTTTTTATCATTTTTTATTGTTATAATTTTTTAGATTTTATAAATTTAAATATTATAATGAGTGGTATGGAAAGACAAACTCAAATTAAATCATTATAGATAAATATTTAATAATAATATTATTTCGTTTGTGTAAAATTATATGGAAATTATTTTAATGAAAAATAAATGTAACATGAAAACAACAATAAAATTAAATAATAATAATAATAATAATTTGATATAAATGCATAGAAAATAAGCATAAGGCAAAAAAAACGTTCTCAAAATTGATTTTAAAATCCTAGAAAGTCACTTAAAGAATCTAAAAGCTCTTAAATAAAAAATAAAAGCACGCAAAAAAAAAAGTCTGAACCGACCAAGAAGTGACTAATAATTATGCTTTATATGGCAAAAAATTTAAAAGAAATAGATCATTTATATGAGAATTTTAAAAAGGACAATTAATGTAACTGGACTAAGCTTTTCAAAAAAAAAATTCATTCTTTTTTTGTTTCATACACCATTTTCATTCATAATTATCGACTAAAAACTTTAATCCACATAACTTTATATGGAGAAGTACTGCATCAAGACGCTCATTGAGTGTTTGTGGACCAAAGTTTATAACAACCGAGAGTCTAATCACTTTTATGACAAAAACGAATTCTAAGCGAACGAACCGATAAACCGTAAAGGATCTCAAAAGTCAAAAAAAAATCAAATCATCTTCGCTAAATAAATTGTAGAGTATAAAAACTTATCTTTACTTTATGAAAATTCGAAATAGTGTCAAGAGTAATTGAAAATAGTTTGCATGCATTTCTTCAGTCTCTTCGTGCAGTTTATGTAAATTGCTTTAAAAATCATTATTTAGAGAAAGTTAAAATTACGTCAAATCTCTAAGGAAATAAGTTTTTTTATAAAATAATTAAAGACGTTCAGAGAATGAACAATTTTTTTTAACTCTTTTTCGATTTTCTTCTTTATTTTTTATGGCAAATTCAAAGTGACAATTCAACAATTCAAATTAGAATTTTAACCTTTAACAAAAAAAAAATCTAGTTTTAAACTCCCTAAAAATTATTACATAAATTTTTTACTTTTACTTTTATTGAAAGGACTATTCACTAATACTAATATAAATTGTCCATAATTACAATTATGTAAAGTAAACATAAATCGTATGAGAAATATATTTAATAGAGTAAACTGTTATATAAAAAATAATTCTCCAAAGATGGAATTTTATCTAAAACTAATGCAATATATTTATTATGTAATACAACAGAATTGACCGTATGAAATAGTGAATATATAAATGAACTAAATGAAATTAAACGTAAATAAATGTTTACATATACATGTAAATAATTTTTATATAGATATCTATAAGTAAATAGGTATAACTAAAACTAAATCTAATTCCAACATATATTTATACACATTTATATGTTTATGTATAAATGCGCACATCTATAGATTTATTCATTCATTCATATTCATTCATCCCGTTCATTCATGCATTTTTGCATTTCATTCATGAAATTCGGTAATTGAATTTAGTAACATGGAACGTTATATGATGATGTTTAACCAATGAGTTTAGAGTAAATTATTAGATATTTACAGATTTTAGTTGCAACATTTATAACAATAACAATAAACTCATACAATAGATATATATATAAATGTATACATAACAGTTTTTTATTAGATAGACAAGCAAGCAACCAAACTAAAGCTAAAATATGCAGATACATAAACTCAGAAACACAACTCTAAACGATGCAACAAGTAAACAGATGCATTAGATACATGAAGCCGTACAAAAATGTTTCTCATTGTGTTTATGTATACACTGTTAGAAATTATGAACATATATATATACATGATATATATATGTATAGATACATATGTACAATTTAACTTTACAGCAATGCTGTACGCATAGAAAAAGAGGAACAAAACCAAAATCTAAATACTAAAACTAAATTCTGTTCAAAACAAACGCCTGTTGCACAATCATCATTTACATCTCTCTCTATGTCTCTCTTTCTCTCTCTCTCTCTCTCTCTCTGTCTCTCTCTCTCTATTATTCTGTTTACCCTCTTATGTTTATTGACTCGTTTAGTTGGCTGTTTAAGCATTTGTTAGTCTCACAATAGCCATGTGAATAGATGGATCTCAATGTATACAAATGCATTGTCTTCTATTCTCTAATATACAAACATAACAAATGATGCAGAGATGATACAGCAAAAAAGAAATATATATCATAAGTACATAATATGCACAACATTATTGCAGAAAAAAAAATCTATTAACTAGAAAGACGACTTCATTCATAAATTGAAAATTTTCACAAATCTATACTATACACAAAATACAATGCAATTTCATACATTTATATATATATATATATATATATATATTTATTTATTTATATATAATGCAATACGTTTTTTTTCTTGGTATTCCGAAGCTTTGAGAATTTCAATTTCAATTTCAATTTCAATTTGATTGTTGATCTTTAAGGTCTTTAAGGTTATTATTGCCAATGTTGTGATACATTTACAAATTTATACCCTACGCCATTTGTGTTAGGAAAAAAGTTCACACAGATATTTGAAGCATAAAAAAGCGGCTGAGACTTAGAATCTTATTCGGATTCACTTTTCTTCATATGAAATTTATCAATATCAATATCAAACGGCTTCGGCTACTAGTGGTATGGGTACTAAAATCTCAGATGTCAGGCCAGATGTTTACAACACCCAAAAGTTGTCAATATGAAGCCAAAAGTTTATTATACCAATCGACTCAGCATCATTTTCTGTTTCTGATTTAAAATTTTTATTTGCTATAGTCTAAATTTAATATTACCAAAATGGATTGCCTTATTTGAGATGTATCTGCTGCTGTTGCTGCTGTTGCTGCTGTAACTGCTACTATTGCTCTGATTACATGCAATACATTGCAATCCATTGATGCCTTTAGGTTATATTTTTCTATACATAAATTGAATCTCTTATGTTAAAAAAAATTTATTTTCATTGAAAAAATATATGTAAACAGTAACAGAGAAAATTAATAAATAAAATAAATAAATAAAGAAAAAGTAAAAAAGAATTATGCAAATGATACAATTTTCTTTTTTTTTTTTTTTTCATAAGTTGAACTTTCTATTAGCATGAAATAATAAACACGGAATATAAATGAAATAAATTTACATCTACTGCTGGTAAAAGTATAATTGAAATTTATAATAACATTAGAAACTCTTTATGAGCAAATATCATAAACATTGAAGATTTATTGGAAATAAGTAAAGAGATGTTGCCACTAAAAAAAAAGAAAAAAAAAACAATACGGACAATTTATAAAAGAGAAGATAAAAATTGAAATTGAAATAAAAATACATAAACATCATAATGCAAGTATTTTTGGTTAAATGCCAAAGTTTTATAATAAAAATTAAAAAAAAAAATAAAAGAAAAGAAAATAAAAGAAAAGAAAAGCAAAAGCAAAAACGTGCTGGCCAGCAGCTTTATAATGAAACAGCTGCTTTTCTCATAGATTTTCATGTTCATGTTCATATTTACGTTCACATTCTTGTTCTTGTTCTTGTTCTCATTTAATAGCCAAAAGGTAGCAACAAGTGGTAGATATAAATAAATGCCCATCTAAACACATTTCTCTAATCCAGTTGGTTAGCAAGTAAAAGCAGAAATGATATGAAATGATGATGATGATGATGATGATGATGATGATGATGATCAGACGATACCACAAAACTTCTCTATAATTTTATCTGCCATACAAATGTAAAGGGGATGTTTTTTTTTTTTTTTTTATTAATTTTTAGAATAAGAGATATAACGGTACCACTTGTTGATTAATAATATTAAGCAAAAAAGCAAAAAAAAAAAAAAAAACACAATAAAATGCAATGAACGAAATGGATTAGAATATTTTTGCTTGGGCATTCTGAATGATGTGAAAGGAAAGTGTGAGTGAAATTACTGGTGATTATCACTGCTTAATAAAATTCAGGAATAATCTGTTTTTGTAGAGGCTCTTAGATTTCATAAAGGAATCTTTCGCTACGCTTTCAAAGCGTATGAGTAAAAAAATGTTTTGAATTGATCTCGTTTTAGATTTCATAAACATAAATAAGAGTTCCATACTGTTCAAACGATTTATTTGTGAAATAAACTTTTATTAGACAAGATCAGGCTAAAGAAGCAAGAAAATTATATTTAGCTGAGGTCAAATCTTGATTACTCATCAGCCAGGCCCCAAGGTATTTTTATTCAAAGCCTGTTCCAATTTTTTTAGTAGTTAATAGAAATCTTAAACATAAAAAAATGATAATTTCGTGTAGACGTACCCGATTTTCATGATTATTGGACAGACATTGTACACTAACAGCCTCCTTATTTGTATAAAATTTCAAATTAAAAAAAAAAAAAATTGAGATGTTCTCAGTTTATGTTGCACGACGGGCGTGTCCTTTAACTGATTTTTTCCCCATTTTCAATAGCAACTTTAAGATTAATATTTAAAAAATTTACGGCCAAAAAAATATTTACAACAAGCAGATGGACAGACGGATAGACATGCCTAAATCGATTCATTTTATGATAAGATCTCCAAAGGTTCCTTTTAAGCGTTACAAATATAATGACAAAGAGAATATATCGCCAACCTCGAAGTGGGTGGATGTAAAAAGGATCAAACTAGAAACTCTCATCTAAGCAACATTTGCTAAAAGTTATACAAAACTTGTGAAGCTAAAAAACCTAAAGCATAAAGTCAAAATTGCTTCTTCAAATGCAAGATTTTTTTAGAAATTTAATTGATAATAAAAATTAAAGGATTATCATAAAGATAATGAATATGAATAATGAATATTTGTACAAACATTTCAATTTTTTACCATCAATTGAAAATTTCATTGCTTACAATTTTATTTTTATTTATTTATTTATTTATTTATTTATATTTTTTTTCATTTCATAAATTCAAATTCAAACTTCTCTATAAAAATTAATTTATATATGAATGTTTGTATGTGTGTATATGCTTGTTAGTATGTATATGATTCATGATTCAGCCAATGCCATTTTAAATAATTCGGTATGTAATTGTAAATTTTTATTCTAAACAGAAGGCAATATCTCAATTTTATGGCAACGAGCAAATCATTTTTGTTTTTCTGAGGCATAAAACCACAAAATACAAAAAAAAAAAAAAGAAAAAAAACAAAACGACAAGAACAATAACAATAACAAAAAAAAAGCAATAATAATAAGAAGAAGAAAAAGCAACATCTAAATTCAAACACACACACACACACACACACACACACACACACACACACACACACACACACACACACACACACACACACACACACACACACACACACACACACACACACACACACACACACACACACACACACACACACACACACACACACAGACACACACAGACACAGAGAGCACAAATACTGTTATAAAAATGTTCAAGTACGCATCTATGAAATTTATTTATTTAATGCACTTGATACGAATGAAAATTTCGTGTGTTATGGGTGGGTGGGTGTACATGAGTGCGCCAAAAGATTGGTATTAGTTGATGAATGGGTTAGATGCATAAAGAAAGGAATAATGCTACAACAGCATAACCACTACCATCACACAATTACAATTACTAATGAATTTCTGTGCATATGAGCAGCTTTGCGTGTGTTTTAATTTTTAGGGGTAAGTCTTCGTTTTCGTTTTTCTTTTGTTTTTCTTTTCTTTTGGGAAAAGTGCATTTATTGCTTGCTCTGCTACTGTTAGTGTTAGTGATATTCTTGTTGCTGCTAGTGCCTAAAATATTGTACATGTATTCAATATATATATATATATATATATATATATATGTGTGTGTATGTGTGTGTGTGTGTGTGTGTGAGTGATATCTTTTTAGCTCAGTTTTTTTATATCTCCAACAAACTATCTCTTTCAGTTTAAATTAGTTTCTTGCATTATTTTTATTCTTTCTTTCCTTCTATTTTGCTATCTTTATTAAATTTTTGTTGGTCTTGTTTTGATGGTATCTCCCACCATGCCAATCAGCCAACCAAATAGTACTTTGATATTATAAATAATTTTATATAGTTTTTTTGATTGGCCAGAAAAGTATTATTGGCTCGAAAAATGTGGCCAAAATATGCCTAAAATACTAACACTTAAACAAATCATAACTACAAACAAATCGCTTAATGGTAAAATTTTTCAAACTTCTTTGTCCAATCCAATGCCAGTTAAGCGTACAAATGTTTTCAATAACATGAAAATTTGCATTTTAGATATTTTTCTTTTCTTTTTGTTAAATCGAAAAAAAAAAAGAAGAAGAAAAATGCTTAAAACTCTTTCATGTCTAAAGTCCAAAAAATAAATTCATAATAAATGTAAAGTTCAATTCGCATAAAAAATTCAAATAATTTTGAAGTTATGTCTTATATTTTTTTTTTTTTGTTTTTTTGGTTTTTCCTGAAATTAAATTTATATTTATTTTGTAAGACCTAAAAGAAAACTACAAAGTTTCTATAAAGCATAATTAAATACTGAATTGATTTTGATATATCTGTCCGTCCGTACCCCTAAAAAATGAAAAATTGAATTCAAACTTTTTAGGACCATTGTAAATTTACAAAGGCAACTTGGTATTAAAAGTGGTTACAATCGATCAAAGGATACGGCCACAGTGCAATGTTAACAAAGAACATCTCAGTTTATAAGCAAAATTTTTGTAGATTTTTGCTCAACATTTGCAAACTGTAATAAGATAAAAAGCTGAAATTATTGGTCTATAACAACACACCAAAGGTCATGCAAATCGGTTACGCATGCGCGAAATAATACAATAAGAAATTTTCATGCGCTTCTGTTTAATTTATTTTTAAATTATTTCTATAAAACAGAAACAGGTTCTGAATCGTAACATCATGATTGTCTGAGTGATGGGTATCCAAAATTTGGTTCCAGCCATTTGTAATTTTCCTACTTATTTTATTTCATTTTTTCATTCATTGTTATTGTCAGGCATTCAAAAGTACAGAAAGAAAGACCAAATAAAAAGAAAACTACAAAAATGTTTATTTCATTGAATTAAAAATAATTATCGATTAAAAGCAGTTATAGTTTTACATATATACAGGTGTTATATCGCATTACATATGTCAGGAAGGAAAGGCTTCGAAAAAAAAAAATAATTGAAAATTACAATAAAATACCAAAATTTCTATTTTATGTACGATTTACATTAAATTCACTACCACATTTTCATATCGCTATGTGTGTTTCATTATGTGCATGCCTGTTCTGTGCCTACATAAATGGTCAGCCATATAATTTTGAAGATAGAGTGGATAATATGAGTAATTGAAAAGGATTGGAGATATTTGGATGGATCATACATACAAAAAAATGTCATTGGACTCTTTTATTCATTTTCCCTCATTTTCTTTTCATTTCTTGTCTTTTCATTTCTTTTCTTTTTTTTTCTTTGGTTCTTTTTGTGGATATTTAATTTTATTGCTTTTTTATGTTTAACGTACTCACACTAACACTTGTGCACACACACACACATATATATATATATATCCACCTGCACTTTATTTGTATTGTTTTGTTTTATTGTTGCCTTTTGTTTTTCTAAATGAATTCAATATCAAAACAAAAGAGAGCGTGAGGAATGAAATGAAATGAAATGAAATTGTCTCTTTTAAGCAAGAATATCAGAAGAAAAAAAATGTTCAACATTATAAAAATTTTATACATTTAATTTATATAGATGGAGTACAATACAAAATAGTATAATAAAATGCATAAACATGTATATATACATTTATATATACATGTTTATATACCATTTATTATATACATAATATCGGCTCATTGAATTATTTGCCCTTAAAACTGTTTCGTGATAAAAACAAAGCCGAAGAATGATTGAGAGGGTGAGAAAAAGATATAGAGAGAAAGAGGAAAATGTATTCAATATTAAATGAGTAGAATAATTTTTATATAAATATATGTATATACAAATGTATATAACGCATATGATATGTATATATAAATTGTCATATACATTTTTACAATTTTGTATTGGATAAATTATTTATAAATATTAACGTAGTTGTCCTGAACAGTGAACATTAAAAACAGCAAATCATCCTTTCATTTACTACCATTTATTTGTATATCTGTCTATATCTGTATATATAATTATATACATGAAATAAAGGCAAAGGCAAAAAAATAAAAAGCAAAAAATCAAGTAAATTACATTAAATAATTATCAACGACAAAGGTAAAAATAATAGTAATAACATGAAGTTCAGGTTGTTTAATCAGTTGGCTCTATAAAAATATTATAAAAGAGAAATTTTCTATTAAAACTTATCAGAAATTTTCAAATAACTAAACAATAATGTTTAATGAATTTTATTGAACAACCACCAAATGTAATATCACATTTTTAAGTAATCATGATAAAATTATATGTTAATAATAAAATTGAAATTACACAGTTTAAAATTTGTAAAGTATTTCAGTGAAATTGACAACATAAATATGCATTGATTTAAAAATTGTCTAAGTAACTAAAATCTTGCTCATTTTTAAAGCATACTGTTTTATTTTAATGGGAACATTATAAATTTTAATGAAAAACCATGAAACCATGAATTGTGATTTTAAAAAATCTATTGCTAAGGTGCCATTCATATTCTTAGGATTTTAATTGCACTTTCGATTTGTCAGTCGTCTTGAAAGAATTGTAAATTGAGAGCTTACCTTCACAAAATCTTACATTTCCATTTGTTTCATTTTCATTTTGCTGGTTTAGTGGAATTTTAAATCACTATCTAAAGCAAAACACTTTCTAAAATATCCGATCAACCAGTGCTCCTATTTAAGTACTTTTAAGTACACTTTATCTTAATATTTATATCATCAAAAAGAATTTTCTAACTGACATGTGCTCTATACTGATTCAAAATTATGAAAGTTTTTTTTGTATACCAAAAAAAAACAAAGTTTTTTTTATCAAAAAAAAAGGATCCATTTGAAAATTTTATATGTTTCAATAGATCCCGCAAATGTTACTGGAATTGTTTATATCAGTGACATATTGTTGATAGACTCAAACAACATGGCAACATTGTTGATAGACTCCAATAATTTACAGATATACCAATCATTAGACAATCAGTTGCTTTAGAATAGTTTTGGATGAAATACACTGAAAAAATTTTTTTGTAACATTGAAAAATCCTTAAAATTAACATTAATTTACTTTCTTTATTAATTTATTTGCTGCATACTAATGACTGCAGAAGATTTATGATAATAATAATTCTATAGAATAAATATATATTGTTAAATTAGGTAAATATTTTTAAAATATTCCTCATATATTCTGCTGTAGGTAATAATGAATGTAGTATGAATCTTGTAGTGTATATCTAAAATTAACTCTCCTCCATTTTTACGTAATAATAGCTGCATAACGAAATTTGTAAAACATCTTTAATCCCAGCTATTTTTTAAGAGAAAGTTGCTTTGAAAAGCTTACCTCAAGAAACTCCAGGACATTTACATGTTCTTCACCTTTATTTACTGGGTCTTTTTTTTCTTATAAAAAAAAAACACCAAAAACTTGGCAGGAAGGCAAAAGAACGAAACAAATTACAAGTGAAAAATGGAAAAGTGGAGAAAAAATTAAAAGTTTTGTATACAATTACACTAATTCGAAAGACCAAAATATCGACAAACTAGTACAAATGTACGCATACACACTCAAGCATATGTAATAAATATATATGTATATGTATGTATATGCATATTTTGTGCCACGCACCAAAAATACGTACATGAATAAAAAATCAAACAATAGAAAGCTAAACAATTTAAATTGAACGGTACATTAACACACACACACACACACACACACAGATTATATTAACGGTCAAAGTTTGATATGTCAGTGATATTGTTATTGTTGTTGCTATTGATGTTTTTATTGTTTGCTATAACTGCTGTGCATAAATCCATGTATTTGATGTTTAGAAAGGTGTTAATAAAACTAAAAATACAAATAAAAACAAAAACGGGAACAAAAAACAAACATGTAAAAAATAATGAAAAATAAAAAAAAGTAAGAAATTCATAATATTGCTTTAAAAAAAAAAGAAAACAAAGCTCCATGTAAACATGTGTAGCAACATGCCCCGCACATATAAAGTATGTTGCTACACATAAAAAAAATTACGCAAACTTATTTGGTAGTTTACAGACTTTTCTATGGTAAGAGAGAATATTATACTATGCATTTGAACACATCTTCATATATACATGTGCATAGAAGCATATCTATACACATCTGAAGGGTTAAACATAGGGGAAAATTTTCTGTTAATGATTATAATACAGGACGCGCATATTGCCATATAAATGGCGTAAAAACATTAGTCACAAAGAATGAAAAGGAAAAAGTTGCGATGGTAGAATAAAAGTTTTCTTAAGGATTTGATGATAGAAAACTTTAAATATACATATGAAGGGATTGGTAAATTGAAGCGTCGTTGTTGTTGTTGTTTATACTCTTATTAATACCATTCTGTCATATTATTGTCCTATAAAATGGACTCACCATGTACGTCTGCAGGGATAAACAAAATCGCCGACGGCAAAGGCAAGGCGGACCGCTTTAAAAGGAGTGACCAAATGGCGCGATCACCGGGTAAGGTGGAAGTTTCCCATGATCAACGCACAACTCACTCGTCGCCGCCACCTCTCGAGGGTAACCAGCAGACGGTAGCACGTGCGCAAAGCAACGCGTTCAAGAACTAGTTGTAATGAAGGGAGGTGGTAAACGATCAATCTTCCAACCAATGCGAGATCTAGTAGACGTGCTAACCACTCTCTACGCGGCAAAAAGAGAACCCATGGAAAACGAGAAAAGTGATGCTGCCACCCAAATCTCCCCGGTTCTAAAACCAAAGAAGGTTGCTGCTAAACGGGTGAGAAAGGAAAAATCGGCGACCGGGATGCCGGGAAAAAAACTGCAGAAAGGAAGCAGGTTTATCAGGTAATATGGAGGCTGCTACTACTAGCCAATCAGCGGACCCGGCCATACCTTGCCCCACGGTGGTATGCAAGGATCGCTTAAGAAAGAAGAAAGGCTTCAAGGCCAGCCCGGAGGCCATATATATAAACCAATGTATACTATGCGGATGTACGCAAGAAAGTCAAAGCAGATCCTAAAATGGAGGACCTTGGTAAAAAGGTAACTAAAATTAGAAGGACGCAGAAAAGTAACCTACTGCTACAGTTTGCTAGTAGTGGAGATAAAGCAGGCGAAATAAAGGATGTTATAAGTAAGACTTTGAGAGACCATGCCGCTGTAAACCGCCTAAAAGACACGGCGCTCTTAAAAATAAGAGATATAGACGAAGTAACTATAAAGGAAGACATACTTCGGGCCTTAAACAGTCAGCCCGATATAAATGGATAGAAGACAGTGGGTGGTGATGCCATTGAGAAGAGCATACGGCAACACACAAACCGCTACCATTAAAGCTCCCGTACAGCTTACCAGAAAAGTGGCCGAACTTCGCATAGGGTGGGTGGTATGCCGAATAAGAACGCGTAGGTCCTCACAAAATGGTATAAATGGCCTTGAGTTCGGGCACCTATCCAGAGCGTGCAAAAGCGGCCGATCTCTCAATCTATTGCCAAAGAGTGTAGCAGAGAACCACTGTGCATATTCTGCAAAGATAAGTCGGACGGTGCCTGCTTGAATCGTTGGCGCCTATTGATAAGTCGGTTATCAACACAGGAGACAGGGAGTTTTCAGGAGGTCAGGAAGAGGGTCAATCATCGACATTACTGTTGAGAGCAGCAGATTGGCTAGACAGATCTCCTGCTGGGTCCACGAAGGCTATACACATAATTACCACCAAGCAATTGTGTATATTATTAAAAATAATAGCGAGAAGAGCAGAAACTATGCAATACCCTCGAAGCAAAAATGCTTATGACGCGACAATGCCTAGAAGAAAAATGGCAAGTAAAAATCCGCCGTGCTATTGATGGAATAGTGAAATTATCGGCAAATATTATCGGCTTTGCCGATGACATAGCTCTGACAGTGGTGGCAAAGCACGACCAAGAAGTGGAGGAAATAACCAACAGAGCCGCTCAATCGTGCTGAAATAGCTTAAGAAAGTTAATCTCGTACTTGCAGAGCAGAAGACAGAGGTGGTGCTCATTTCGAGCAGAAAAAGCACGTAACAAGAGGAGTACACATAGGTGGCGTGACTATAACGTTAACGGACACAATCAAATACCTAGGCGTATTCCTAGATAACAGACTATGCTTTAGGAGGAACGTACTGTATATTTGCGAAAGAGCGTTGACGATGTAATCGGCGCTTTCTAAAAATCTCCCCAACGTGAGAGAGCCAAATCCTGCAAGAATGGCTCTGCTGACCTAGGCGGTCTGCACGCCTAGGATTCTGCACGCCTGTTCAATTTGGGTGAGCTGTTTAAGAAACAAACTGCTTCTGCGTACAGAATCTCCAATGTACCCCACTTGAACCACTGTTGAGGAAGACGTTGAACACATCTTCTACTGTCCACGTTTTGAGGTGGAAAGAATTAGGCAATATTCAGTGCGAAAGGTAGTGGAGAATAATAATATCAGAATGATAATATCAGAATAACGGTGGCGTGAATTCCCCGAAAGTATGGCGACCCTGGTAAAGGAACTAAGAATGGCCGAATGTAGTAGAAGTCAACAGAACAGAATGGTGCAAGCATAATTAAGCTAACCTATCTCCGCGAATTAATACATAACGGCAGTCCCACGGGGAAATGGGTGTGCATTAGAGAGGTGTTCGGCTTAGTACGTAGGTGTATGCAATAGTGAAGTCGGATCCAGCCCTGTCTATATGCCAGTAGCCGGCTGTTGCTATCTGTGAAGGTTTCACACCACCTGGTCCCATATCAAAAAGAAGTATATACATAAACATATATATACGTGTGTGTGTATTTGTATATGGAGATGTATGTATATGGGTAAATGCAGTAGTCTGCTTACATAAAGCAACAAACAAAATTCATATACTAAGATAGAAAAAATTTGCAAGAGTAAAGAAATTTTTTATTCTTACTGTTAGTGTTAGTGTTATTGGAACGTAAATAATATACATACTTACAAAGAAAAAAAAGGAAAAATCATACATAACGCAATGGATTTCATATTTTGTTGTGGTGTATGTTTATATATATATATATCCTTTCATTTTTGACTTTCCTTCACTCTCACACTTTTTTTTTATTTTTATATGTTGCTTTTTTTGCAACGTTTGTTTATATATTTTTCATTTTTTCATTTATTTCACTTTTTGCCTTTACATGTTACATAAACAGAGACATGTGCACGTGTATACATATAAATCTGCATTTGGTATAATTGTTGCTGTTCATTGTTATTATTATTATTTCGTTCGCTCTGTCGTTCCGCACATTTTATCTCTCTTTTTTCCTTTTCATTTTTTTTATTTTTTTTATTTTTTTGCTTTTCGTCTAGTTTTCTTTTATTACATATTAACGTACGCAATTTTTCATTTTTCATTTTATTTTCATTTGTTTTATTGTTTGTATTCGTTGCGTGTATATGGAGCACACTGTCTGCCAACACATATGACACATCAGTTTGAAAATATATAAAAAATTATGTGTTAAAAATTGTAGTTGCCTCCAGTTGAATTTAAACATTTATTGAATTGAGGACCACATACGGTTATTTACTTATACATAAGCAATTATTTATATATGTCTCCATATATATACATATATATACATATATACATATATATATATATATATATATATATATATATATATATATATATATATATATATATATATATATATATATATATATATATATATATATATATATATATATGTATATATATGCATTTGCGATAGATGAGATTGTGGTGGTAAAATGTATGAGGAGAATGCAATTGGGGAAATATAAAGATAATAAAATATTGTAGAGCTGTTTAAATGCACAACAAACGCTGGTAGCAACAACAAAAACGCACAACAACGACTACGCAATACATAAAAAATATACTTAATCATATGCAACAATAACAACAACAATGATAATTTTAATATGTATAGTGTATATATATATGTAGATATAATTCATAAATATAATATATATATATATATATATATATATATATATATATATATATATATATATTATGTATTAACATCAACCCTATTTTGTAGGCATAAAATGCGTTAAAATTTTATGCGTTTTTTAACGAAAAAAACTAACAAATTTTTTTGTTTACACTTTTATGGTATGAGCGTATGCGTGCATTTGTCTGTGATTTTCTGTGAAAAAGTTTTCACAGAAAATTTCAAAAAGTCTCTTGAGGACATTATCCTTTATTTTTCTTTCTTCTTCTTCCCTTTTTTATTACTTTATTTGTTGTTGTTGTTGTTGTTGTTGTTGTTGTTGTTGTTGTTGTTGTTGTTGTTGTTGTTAAGCACAGTTTAAGTGAGAGCCCTTTTGCCAGCATACTATAAACAAATAAAAAGCATATAACATATACACACACACTCATATACACACATACATACATACATGCACCATAAAGAGGAGTCAAAAGCGCTACTTCAAGCAAGTATGTAACGAAGCAAATGTAAACCCATGGGGCACAGCATATAAGGTAGCAATGAAAAGGTTAAATGTGCGCAATGTGTCCACTTCCTCGGACCATAGAAAAATGAGGGATTCCCAGAGACCAAGACCGGAAAGAATTATAAACCAGGATACCGAGGACATATCGTCAATAACCGTATGTACCAGTATTGTGCCAAACGGAGCCCCTGTGCCGGATGGCATTCCCAATAAGGTCATAAAGAAGCTGGTCCAAGAGAGATCAAACTTATTCATATCTACCTTCGAAAGGTGTCTACGGGAAGGCATCTTTCCAAGCGGAACTAGCAACGGCTGGTTCTTACACCCAAAGCAAAAACCCATCTGTTGGAACCGCAGGCGTATCCTCCTTTATGTCTATTGGACACTGTGGGAAAGTCTCTAGAAAGAAATATACATCAAAAACTACTTTGCGTAGTAGAAGAAAAAGGTGCTCTATCCAGGTACCACTTTGGAACCAGGAAACGCAAATCGACAATTAACGCTATAAATACCGTGGTTAGTATAGCAAAACAAAATATAGCGGGTAAACGCTGGAGAGGAACGACTAAACGATACTGCGTGGATATTAATACCGCCAGTTGGCCAGTAATAATTGACTCAATTAGGAAGATAGGTATACCAAATTATCTTCTCAGGATTATCGAGAGTTACCTTCAGTTACTCCTCTACGATAATAAAGAGGGAACTAAGAAGTACTCTATATCAGCAACCTTTGCTGACTAACGTGTTTAGCTCTGGTCTGCTATATACGTATCCCGTTTGGGCGGGGTATCTGAAGAACAAGTAGCTTCATCGGAACTTAGCGGCTATGCAAAGATTATGCTTATTGCGGACCATCTGTCTCTGATGAGACTACTTACGTAGTAGCAGGAGACATTCCGCTGGACATCCTTGTAGATGAGACAAATAGAACTCGTATGCGCGGGGGGCAGCTGGTGGAATCCCCACCTTCTACATCACCTACATCACCTACATGCTCAGTGTGCATCAACGAGGAGGAAAACAGAGAACATGTTTTGTATCAATTCCACCCGTTTCGTAAAGGGTGAATTGAGGAATCATACAAAGTGAAGTAATACCTAACGGTAGTGCCGCGAGGGAGTTGGGTGAACGGCGTAGAGAAGTGTATTTTAATACATTGTGGGGCAGGGGTGAAGTCAAGTCCAGCATTGTCCCTGATTCGTTCATTCCAACAGACGGCTGTTTGTACCTATGAAAGTTTCACACTACCTGGTCGCATACCAAACAAAAAAAAATGCTCCATAAACATATTAAATAGCAAATGAACATATATAACAACAATAATAACAAAAATAGAGAAGTAAGGAAAAAACAAATAATTCCGAAAACATTTAAGTATTTGTTAACTTTTATCCCTTCTCTAAATAAAATAATAAATTAATATTTAATGTAAAGTTTTTTTCGACTTATTTTTACTTAAATCTCCATCACTCACATGGTTCGCTTCAAGTTAAAACTATTTGGAATTATGATACGCTTTACAAGTTTTTAGATAACTATAAACCCTGGTAGTATGTAGACGATAGTATACTTCAACAGAATACCTACGGGGCAATCCCAGAAATACTCGTAGTTTGTATGTGTTATAAGAGAGAGCAGAGGACTTGTAATTTTAGCTTCGCAGTTTAGTACATTTAGTGGAAAGTTTGATTGAATATTATTTATTACATACCTTAAATTACTTGACTAATCCAGCCGGTTATTTAGTAGATTTCTTATCGCTAGACAATCAGCTCTTTCTTAGTTTTCCGCTTTTCCATTTCTGTTACTTTTACTTAGCTCATTCAGACCTTGACAGCCACCAGCCTTTAATTCTATTAGAAGTATTAAAGGCGGTATAACTTTTCCATGTGAATACATAGAAGTTCCCCATAGCAGAAAATGCTGCCTAAAGTATAGATGAAATATGGCTTTTGGAAACCTCTGGTCGACGTTTTTAGACACCGTTTAGTTATTTTCCTATTCTAAACCGTCCATGTATTTATGCATTTGCTTACATCTTTTATAAATCCATTTAGTACGTGAAAAAATGATACCAAAAGATTAAGAGAAAATTATTTAAGAGTGATTCCACATTATAAAAGTTATAAAATATTTTTAAGTACTACAAACTAATGTAAGTACTGCATTGCGTCGTAAAGTAATATTTTAAAGTCCTACTGCAACACTTGAGACAATGCGCCATATATTTGTTACCAGTAAACATATTTGAAATTCAAACTAAATGCGACTGCATAGAATTATAGTCACGTTATTCAAATTTCGTACCTAATTTTATGAGACACGTTATTAAATGACAATTTATGTAAGTCTTTTATTATTGTAAATTGTGTTACGTTATGTTGTTATGTTAACTAATTTAATGTTACAACATCATATTAAGTAACACACTCTATTGCATTACAATTCATTTGGATATCAGTACAATGCAACTTAATTCAATTTATTCTTCATTCTTAAACTCTCACCTCTGCCTCTTTCTAACGATTTCTACATATCTCACTCTCTCTCTCTCTCTCTCTCTCTCTTTCTTTCATAATCTACATATTTATCTCTAAGTCTCTCTCTCTATCTCTCTGTCTAAGTGCTCGCGCTTATATAGTTCCCTATTTCATAGTACCGTCATATCTGAAAATTAAATTAAAACGAGTTTTAAAAGCGTTCATCAAATGCATGCACGCATTTACGCACGCCACTACATTGCGAATTCCATACGTACATATATAAATATAAATAGTAAGAAAAAATATTAAAATATAGCAATGTAGCAATAATAATAATAATAATAATAATAAATGTAGAACTAAACAAATAACAATCAAAGTTCTATGTGTTGTATCAGTCAAAACCGTCATATCGACAACTAACGACCTAAAAATGCAAAAACCCAAATTAATATAAATATATACATATGCACATGCACACACACACACACTTACGTATATATATACAATTATAAATACAATACTTGATTATAAGGCGACGTAACGGGCGATAGTTTTAAACAAAAAAAAAAAAAAATACACGTAGCAATGACGTGAATGCAACGTCGTCTTGCACATGCATTTTCATTTCAAAAGAAGCTTATTTATATATAGAGAAATGCATGCATGCATATGCATATATATGTATATAGATACAGATACATGCATGTATATTTGTATGCCTGTGTGTTAGTTAAGTAAGTTAATAGTTATTTATATGTGACTATTTTTGTTTAGGCATTTCCTTCAATTTTTTGACCGGTTTACACGGGCACTGGCACTGGCATAGACACAGGCACATGGTAGCATGGTAGCATAAACACATTTGCACACAATCACACACACACCCAAAAAAAACAAGCACATAGCGACAGAAAGAATCAATCAACAAAACTCTTAAGGTTCTAACATTTAGTTAAAACCTTTCTACCACTCCTTTCTAACTTATCATTATCTATCAGGCTTTCTCTGTCTCTTTTTATCTCTCTCTTTCTCTCTCTCTCTCTTACTCTCTCTCTTACTCTCTCTGTTATATATATGTATTTATATATTTTAGAATTTCTACACACCACACTTAACTATTATGCTGCAGGTGTATTTGCAACCTCATTTCTCTATGCATTATAAACTTTATTATAACTTTTAAAAAATTTATTAATATTCTTGGTTTTTATTGGCTTTCGGTTTTATGCCATTTTAAAATACATCACCTAGAGATTACGTACATATTCATTTTCTCGAAGCTCATTTTCGAAAAAAGACTTAAAAGTACGTTTGCCAAGTTTGTTTGTCTTTTATAGACATTCTCATTGAATAAATGACTCCTAAATTCTATAGAGATATTCCACTTTACATTTAATTAATTAGTTTAAGTAACATCAGACAACTTGACCTTTACATTTTCTGAATCACGTAAAATTACATAAATTGTTAAACGATCCACCCTTTTTAAAAAAACGAGATATCAGAAGAGCTTGAAATCCACTTAACTGGCATTACAAAATTTAGAGATCAAAAAATGCGCCCACTTTACAATCTAAATTTACCTCGTTTTTAATATTTGGAACGTTTTTGCTCATTACTCCTTAAACAGTCTGCAAAAATTATTCATGTTAATTGTAGATGAGGGCGAACAATTCCCAGAAGTACCAGCTCAATTGGTAGTTGCTTATGAGAAAACCATTCGAAGGGTTGACATGGGAGGCAGCTCATGAGTTTCTGCAATCGGACGAAAGATTTAATTTGGTACCACAGTATCATCAGTTCTAATAATGCCCATTGTGGTGATATTAAAGTTAGTCGCGTGGAGGCTGTGATGCCTAAATCGTGGGCAGTACTCGATTACATGCTACTCGTGTAGGGTCCCATTTTCCTCAAAAAACTTAGGCCTTTGGATTTTTGGTAGGTTCTGAACCTAGATACCAAAAGTTAAGGTTCTTTCATAAGATGCAAAAAGGGGCTTTAAAACTGCAAACTAGAGTTATGATATAAGGTACACGTGGCTACCAACCCTAGCAACCCTAGCAACCCTAGCAACCCACCAACCCAAATTATACATATATAATTAAGCTGTTAAGGCAGATGTGCATGTAAAATATTAACTGTATGTTAATTGTTAATTGTAGGTGTGGTTCTGCCAAAATTGAAAGAAATTTTAAAGCGCCTAAAAAATATACTACAAGGCTTGAGAGTTATGCATTGGGTATTTAAAATTTGACTCCAGCTAAATATAATTTTCTTAGTTACTTAGATACTTTTAGTTTAGTTCGGCCTTTACTTCTGCATTTTTTCTATACTCATTGTTCTTGTTGTTGTTGTTGTTGTTGTTGTTGTTGTTGATGCTGCTATTGCTGTTGTCGTTAGCGCCGTAACGCTCTTTTGTTACTTTAATTTATTTGGTTATACGTCTCTATGTGTATAAGTGCGTATATGCAATTACGCATGAATTGATTTCTATTTCTATGTGGAGTGTTGGAAGTTATACGGCAACGGGAGTTATAAGGTTTTTCCGCAGTTTTGTACAGAAAATTACATTTGCCTAAGATATGCTTCTGTATTATAAATATATATGAGTGTGCGTGAGTATAAGTGAGTATGCGTGTGTCTTGTATACGCACATCTAAACTTTTCATTGACAATTGCACTTGTATATAAATTCCTGTATTTTTCTTTTCATTTTCATTTAATTTTTTTTTAATTTTTTTTTTTTTTTTTGCTTCATAATTCTTCTGGTAACTTCCTATACTTCCATTTAAATGCACACACATGCATTTTTATATAAATTACTTAAAAAAATTATGTTATATATTAAACTGAAATAGTGACAAATAAAATCATAAATTTCAAATAATGACAAATGAAAAGCAAATCCAAAAAAAAAAAAAAAAAGAATGAAAAACAACGAAAAACTACAAATTAAAAATGAAAATTAAAAAAAGAAGGAAATCATTTTTTTGATATACAACTTATTTTTCTTCTTCTTTTGCTTTTACATCTTATTATTAAATATTATTATTGTTTTAATTTTTTTGGTGCGTATTATGAGTAACGTTCATATAAAGTGAAAACTCTAGAATTTGTTCACTTTTTTCCGTTATTATTATTATTTATTGTTATTTCATTATTATTAACGTTACAATTTTGTTAATTAAGTTTTGTGCCACCTCCTGAAAATTTACTTTCCTACATACATATAAACATGTAAAGGCATACATTTGTATATGCGTATACGTAAGGGTATGCGTGTGTTAGTGCCTGTGTTAGTGCGTGTGTTAGTGCGTGTACATGTATCAGCTAAATACCATGTTGCATAATATTAAAGAGGCATTTATATAAATTGCAAATGTATACGTATATAGCACGCATGCACGCACAATATTAACACGCACATGCACAAGCACACACATATAGAAAAAAATGTGCGTAAAGCGGAACAGAAGGAAATGAGTCAAATTAAAACTGCATTACACTACTTTTTCTCATGCACAATTACAACATCTTTCCCCTCCAGCAACCTTTTCCATTCGTTCTTTTTATCTTTTGTTTTTTTGCTCTGTTTCTTTTTTCTAAAAGATCCACGTTCCTTACTTTTAAGATACTCCCATTTACTTTGTGCTCATGTAAACTATATTTATGTCTTATTCTATATCAAGTTGGGCTTCTTATTTTCGCCCAACCCCAAACTGCATTCCCCAATCACCTATTTGTATCTATCAAGATGATTTCATGATATGTAACAATAATAATAATATCGCTCGCATTATTATTATTACTTTTTGCTACAATTATTATTATTATTATTATTGCAGTTGTTGTCGTTGTTATTATTATTATTATTATTATTATTATTATGTTGTTGTTATTATTATTGTTATTATTGTTCTTGTATTATTTAAATTCTAAATGAAATATTCCCACCGACTTTATTTAGATTATATATTAACAAGTACAATTTTTCGAGAAAATCAATTATGGCCATGAACACAATTCCAACGAGCCTACACAATTGACTTAAATCTTAAAGATAAAATTAAAAGATTGGACAAAAGTTTGAAACGATTTGTATGGTTTAGCGGTGGTAGCCAGTACCGAGAAGCACCTGGTCAACTGGGAGTGGCTCATGAGATGGTCGTTGGTGTTGTCGACCATCAAGGAGCATCATGAGTCACAAGATCCGACCAAAGATATAATTTGGTGCCACTGGATCACCAGTTTTAATAAAGCCCATCGTGGTGAGGTTGAGTTTGACTACGTGTGGGCCGTGATGCCCATATTGCAGGCGTAGCTCGTTCAAATATATATTTGCTTATCGTGCAGGGTCCCATTTCTCTAATAAAATGGGTATTGAGCTAACCAAACTAAGCCAAGGAGTAATATGTGTAAAGCACATATTGAATATTGTATGATTTAGCTTGAAGCAAATTTAGATGTGATACAAAAAAACCGTGCCATCTCTTCCATGGATATTTTATAGGAATGATTTTCGATGAATAATATAAATAGTGAATTTTTCTTTTTTACAATAAATGAGCGATTGTCAAAATACGTTTAAACAGACTTCTGTGTACTGGACATTTCCATGTCCATACAAGTATATTTACAAATGCAGTTTGTTAAGTAAATCCAATAAATAAATGTAAATTTACGAGGAAATTAACAAAACAATTTAAATTTATACAGAAAACACGATCAAGTTCAACTTTTAAATACTTTTAAATACTTTACTTAATGTTAATGTCAATCTTTCCTTATGTGACTTAAAGTCAAATAAGGAAATAACAAGTTAAGAAAATTTGGGAAAAAAAATTTTGACTTATAAATTATTTATAAAGCATCAGAAAATAGGCCGAATTGGACCAAATTAAAATACATATTTTTTATATGAAAATACAAGGCATTGTCAAGTTTCATTAAACCAGATTCAAAGGCTTTTTTCAAAAAAGTCTTTATATGGGAAGTGATCGTAAACATGGTCCGATTTTGACCATGTACAATAGGGTTCGTCTCTAGGCTAAAACACACTCATATAACAAATTTCATTAAAATGTCTTTCAAATTGCGACTTGTAGCTTACACAAAGACGTATATACAGACAGCTAAGCAGACGAATATTTCAATTGAATCCAGAAGTAATTCTTAGCCGATCACTATAAAAAAAATATGAATATAATATATGTATGAAAAACTTTTATTATAAAACTGTACAGTTGGATTAATAAGATCACTGCTTGATGACTACTGATTATGATGCCTTTCCATAATTTTGATATGACAAAATAATACAAAGCTTTTACATTTTTTTATCATTATTGTTGATTATCTAATTATGAAGAATAATTTAATGCCACCCTTGGCACAAATTAGCGAGAAGCATTGATCTATATCCACTGCAAATTAAAAGGGTTATACAGCCTTCATTTTTATTTCTTCCATTTTAAAGAAATTGGAGAAAAGTCTCACATTTCTTTGATTTCGGTTTAAATTGTCTAATAGACATAAATTAGAAGCCGTAATTTGCCCAAAATTCATCCATTATCTAATGACATATGACATTTCATCAAAACAGAGTTGTATTTGAACTTTCAATGCAGAAACTTCAAAAAAACATAGATGACAGTTAATTTAATGCAAAAGATTACTTGATGCTGCGTTGGGAGAATTACAAAATTACAAAAAAAAAAAAAAAATTTGAAAAAGTCATGGAACTTTCAAATTGGCATTATTTTATGATTTACTATAAAAATACTTTAAAATTCGCCATTGACATACGTAATATCAGCCATTTTGAAAAAAGGACAGTGCAATTATATAAAATCTAAATACCACACCCTTAGTAACAATTACATTTAATCGAAAATTGTATATCGCACACCACGTCATTTGCAATTCCTTCGTGTAAATGGAAAAGCACAATACACCAAAGGAAAAAATTAAATGGAAAGAACATTCAATATAAATTCAATTTTCTTGTTTTATTTTTCTTCGTTTGAATTTTTTTTTCATATATTTGTTTGTGTGTGTGTGTGTGTGTGTGTGTGTGTGTGTGTGTGTGTGTGTGTGTGTGTGTGTGTAAAAAAAAAGACAAAAATTCTTCCATACATATAAAAGTTATGTTATTGTTACTGTTGTTGTTGTTGTTGTTGTTGTTGTTGTTGTAATCCCAATATATAATTTTAATATTCTTTTAATAAACGCATTTAATATAAAGCATGTACAAATGTGTATGTAAATTTAAATAATTACTTTATGTATGCGTTTATTATACTATAAAAAATTTGTATGTAAGTATTTGTGTATGTGTATGTGTGTGTGTGTGTGTGTGTGTGTGTGTGTGTGTGTATTAGGAAATTCTCAATTATAAATGTGGTTACATTTTTTCACTTCTTTTCGGTTTTTTCTTACGCTTTTTCTTCTTTGTCTTTTTTTCTTTTCTTCTTTTCTTCTTAATTCATGTGCTTTCTTTGTTTTTATGGTTTTGTTATATTGAGAATATTATTAAATTTTTTCCCTAAACGCTACATCATCATTACATCGACACGCATTTTCCATTAAACTTCAATTCTCTTCATTATTGCGGTTTCATCTTGTTCTAACTTTGCTGCTTTCCTTTTTTGCCCCCCCCCCCCCTCCCTCCAACCTTTTTTTTATTTTTCTTTTTTTTCACCTTTCTATTCTTGCATTTTGCTCATAATTTACTTTTTCAAGACTTTTTTGCTTTTTTATATTTGGTTTTTTTTTTTGCTTTGTATTTGCTTTTTTGTTGCAAAACCATTAAATTATTAAAAATTAGTATTACACATATTTTTTTTTATTATTTTTCGTTCTCTTATTTATTTTTTATTCCTTTATTTTTTTATTTTTGGTTTTATACCAGAAACAAAAAAAAAAAAAAGAAAAAATAAAAAAAACCAAAAAAACCAAAAAAAAACCAAAAAAAAAAAAAAGAAAAAAGAACCGTAAAAGCCATGAGCTATAACTTTTAGTTAAAGCATTAAAAGTGTAATGTGTGTATAATTAATTTTGATTTAATTTATACAATAAAACAATGGATTCCTTGAATGTTCATAAACCATTCATTATATTATATTGTTAATGGTATTAAGTCATTCAATGTTTCATTACACTTTTACTATGTAAAAAAGAACAAAAAAAAGAAAAAAGAAAGAAAACGAAACAAAAAGAAAAGACCAAATAAAAAAATATGTTAAGAGAAAAAAAAAATTAAAGCAGAAATTTTTAACTTTTTTTTTTTTAGTGTTAGCCAATAGCATAATAGCAAAGCACCATTTGGGATTAATTTAATCAACATATACATACATACATACATACAAACATACAAACATACATACATGCACATACCACTACTTTATGACATACAATGATTGATTGCTGGATTCTAGAATATTTTGCATTTCAAAATAATTTATTTACATTTGTTATACATTTTTATTAACACGTTATGGACGGCAACTTTTAAGCTCTTCACTTGCTTTCTACAATTTCGATAATCTATTACATTTTAGGTTTGGTTGCCTCCAAAAATTACTTATCCGTTAATGCAATAATTTTTACTTACAATGAACTCATTTTTCTTTTTTTTTTTTTTTTACAGAACAGAATGTAAAAAAAATGTATTCTTTCATTTTTATATACAAAACGAATAGAAAATTAATTCATTTTAAAATAATATGCAATAATTAGTTTATCATTCAATAAACTTCTCAACCAAATAGCAATTTTTTCAAAATTTCTAAATTCAAATCATTCCATAATGCCACGTAAGTAAGTGACGCCATTGCATTTCAAAGTGCGAATATTCGATTTATTTAATTTTACAACTATAATAAATTTAGATGGTTATTTATAGCACCCTAAAAAACCTTTTTAACTTGGAAATCGCTTTAAGCCTGCCTATTTATTTGTTGGCCTATCTCTCTGATGTCTATCCACGGAAATTTTTTGTCAAGCTACAGATTGCAATTTTTGTGATATATTAATGAAATTTGATACAGAGATGAACCCCATTGTAAATGATTAAAATCATACTATGTTTACGATCACTCTCAATATGATGACTCTTACAAAAAATAAACTTCTTTATATGCAAAAATGTGAAAATTATTTTATTTTTGTATTTTAACATGGAAAATATATGTACAAAATTTGGCCTAAATTGGTCTATTTTTATTACTACTTCTCATAATTGGCCTTTTTTCATAATTGGCCTTTATATAAAAAAAATTATTTTGAATACGCTTTAGCGATAATGTGCCCTGCATTGTAATTTGACACAAAAAATATATGCGCCAGTTCCAGACCAAAAAATATTGGTCCAGTTCTGCCAAATTTTTGTATCTTTCTTCGATATAACACTCTTTTCAAATTACTCGAAAATTTAATTTTTTGGTATTTTAGATTTATAGTTCGTTTATTTGACTTTATAATCACATTAGGCATATTCATGTGGGGTATTTAAGAATTGGACCCGACCGACTAAAAAATGCTTGTTCTGTCTAACAATGAATCCATTTGGATCCTAAGAAAAATGTTTTACTGATTACTGGTTACATTCTAAAAGATCTTTGCAATTCAAGTTCTGATTTTGAAATTTCATCCAATGTGATCTAATCGAAAAAGAATTTTTTTCAAATTCGTTTGAATAATCTCAAATAGTTTCTTGCGAAAACAAATTGCGCATTATGTGAAACTTTTGCCATAAGCATCATTGAAGAGCACCAACTGTCATAAATTATATTAAATCCCCCTCCCCTCCCCACCCCGTGCAGGAAGTGCCATTGTATATTTTGAACGAAGTTACATTTTCTCTGGGCTATAAATAATAGCTAATGGATTCGGTAGAAACTTTCAAAATAAAAGAAATTATGAATATGAATGTTTTTTTTTTCAATAAAAATTTAGTTTTTTATTTGAAAGTTCAATTAACCATAATTTTAGAACAATGAAATATTCTAATCCAAATCGAAAAATCTTAATTTAAGTTAATTTTATCAATTTACATAAAATTTTATAATATTTCATAAGCTCATTGTATTCAATTTATATCTATAAATTATTTTTTTTTAATTTTTTTTATTTTAGGCTTAGAGCGTATTGCCGAAGAGTTAATGGGTCTTAGGAAATGGAAGCAGTATCAAGAGGCGTTCCTATTGCAAAATCACATAAATACCGATTCACTTGTTGCAATCATCGACGACAACGACAATACCGTACAGAAAAAAGATCAGGATAAATTATTAACGATAACATCAACACAATCAGACATTAAAAAATTTCAAAATTTTTCATATCATCAACAATTATCAAATAGTGATAACCAGATATTGGAAAATTGTTTATCAAAAGGTTCGTCCATAGAACTTTAATAAATTTAATTTTTTTTTTTTAACTATTTATTTAATTTTCCTTTTTTTATAAACCAAAAACAAAAAATGCTATTTAAAAAAAATTTTTTTTTAAATAGCATCACAAGATCACATTACAACAGAGATAACAAATTCATCACATAAGCAACAATCAATAATACTAGCCAATAAAAATAGCAACAATATAAGCAACAGCAACAACAGCAACAACAACAACAATAGCAACATTACCATAAAAGAAGAACATTTAGAAACATCACACGATTCACAAGTAGAAATAAAGCCAGAACCTATTGATTGGAAGCCCAATGATAAATGCTATTTTTGTTCAAACGGTAAATTACTTACAGTGAACTCTAAGGGTGAATTGGTTACTGAATCTGATCCACAAATCGTATCTGGAACGGATTATTTACAAAAAGTAAAATTATTAATTTTCAGTTTCACATTTATTTAGTTGATATAAATTCCATTCTATTTCGATTGTATTTATGTCTAGATTGATTGTGATATCATTTCAAACGAATCGTCTACTCTATTGACCAATATAAATAATTCGCCATTATTGAGTGGTAATAATAGTGGTAATAATAGTGGTAACAATAGTGGTAACAATAGTGGCAATAACACTTTAAATAGTCACGTTGTTAGTAATCCATCAACTGAACTATCAAACTGCAATCATTTAACGTTAAATAAACTTTTAAAGCCAAACAATAAAAATATGACCTCAATGGATTCCATGGCAGTACGTTTAGCTGCCATACAAACAATATCGGGGCAATTACTTCCAAGTACATGCGATTGATTATGCATTCTATGAATTTATTAATATTTATATATAATAATTTTTGTTTAAAATAGATTTTAATTGGGGTCAGCAACAAACATCACAACAACTACAACAGCAACAGCCACAGCAGCAACAACAATCAACTATAGCAATAACATCAACTACCTCAGAGACATCAAATGTTACTGCTGCTGTTGCTGCTGTTGGTGCTGTTGGTGCTGTTGGTGCTGTTGGTGCTGTTGGTGCCACAAATACAGCCGCTATTTTAAATGCACCATTAAAGGATTCATCAAATCCTAGTGATATTGGCGGTGAACAACCTTTAGATTTAAGTTCCAAACCATCACCAAATGCCAACACCTCATTAATTGGTGATTTAAAAAGTGTTAGGTAAGTAATAAAAATAACTCCGACTACGCTACAATTTCTTCTCTTATCCTCTCCTTAATTTTTTTTCTAATTACTAATTAAATGGCACTTCGATTTTTTTTTACTTTCTATAATTTATGGAAAATGCAAACAATTAAAAAACTTTTAAAACTGCCGCGCCTATCAAAACCTCATCTTTAACATTGTGATTCTTTTCATAAGTTTCACATAAATCTTAAATCTTAAAACTAAAAATCCAAATATTATACAGTCATTTTATATTAAAGTACTTCAAACCAACGAATATCATAAATGTAAACGTCTTACAAAGATACTTTCCAGATTTTCGAATAACTTAAGTGCATTCAAGTTAGGCATGGGCTTTTATAGTTCTGCTTTATGATTCTGCTTAAAGGGTCTTTTCTAAGAAAATCGAATATCCACTAGTTGCACTCACTCAAACGCTCGGTTCTGCGCATTAAGAGCTTTAGATATTATAAAAGGTTCTTTCAAAAAAGGGCATCTAATTCTAAGAATAATTCTTAATGTGAAATAGTGGGCGACTGAAAGCCTTAGAACTAGGATTATTAGATGATATTTGTAGAATTTATGTCTCATGTAGAAGCCATTATTGCCCTTTAAAACTCTATAAATAATTAAAGACTCATTGCAAATTTTTATAATATTTTTTTTTTGAGATTCGTAGGCAGTCACATTGTCTGGCTTCTTTCATTATTCTGTTTAACCCATTTTTTTTTTCAATGAATTTCTAAAAAAGGTAAAAACTTTATACGATCCTTTTATCTTTTCACTTTTGGGATCGGTTCTATTCTCTTCCCTTTTTCATATGTTTTGTATACCTTTTGTTTTATTTGAACAATTAATGTTTTAACATTCATTTGCTGCCCAAACCTTCAAACAAACCAAAAAAAAAAAAAAACTGACAATTTTTATGCAAGCACCCATACACATACACACATACATGTGTACACGCATACACTTAAATAACGTAAAACCATAAATCGTTGAATGCAGCCGAAAATCTCCTAGAGACCAAAAAAAAAAAAACCAGCAATTGCGCAAATGCGAATAAAAAACAAAGAAAAAAAAATTAAAAAATAAAAGCGACAACAACAAACAGCGAAATTATTTTTCCAAATCTATATATAGATACAAATGTTTTATGACATTTTTTTATATATATAAATGTGTTAAACACATACATATTTACATATACACACATACACACAAAGTAAGGTGAAAAACCGAAATGA
Source organism: Melophagus ovinus (assembly GCA_023089585.1). Classification (NCBI taxonomy): domain Eukaryota; kingdom Metazoa; phylum Arthropoda; class Insecta; order Diptera; family Hippoboscidae; genus Melophagus; species Melophagus ovinus. Next base: position 5,205,957 of record JAKKIB010000253.1, read on the forward strand.
AAAAAGCAACGATTTGCAGACGGCAAAGGAATGAATTAATTGAATGGTTTGGTTAGAGACGTATAAAAGATTTAAACATTGACGAAAATAAAAAGCAACGAATTAAAAAAATAAAATTATATATATATAAATGCATATGTAAATATATAAACAGAAATATGAGCGCACAAAAATTAAAACCTGTCTATTCAAATGGAGGAAAATTGACATGAAACAGTTGATATGAAACAATATACAAGTTAATTGCATTACAATATAATTGCAGTTGCAACAACAACACTAACATAGATTGCTATTGCAACTACTACTACTACTACTACTACTACTACTACGATTACTACCATTACCGCTATCACCAGGACACATTCTACATTTTTATATAAAATAATTATACTAAAAAAAAAAAAAATGAGGGAAATTATTAAAGGTTAAGCTTAAATTTTAAATACCCGCTACTAAAGCAATAATGGGCGTGACCCATTTTAGTTATTTTTCTCTTTCAATTTTATTTGTATACTGCATTGACAAGATGATGGTACTTGATGGCTAAAATAAGTGTAAAAACAAGAAATTTAACGATTCAACCGATTTGAAAGATTTTCCATGAAAACTTGCGCAGTAGACTTTTTATGGGTTTTCAGCAAATTTTGAAATTAATTTCACAAATTTTGCAATCAAGATGGATAATGATAAAATGATTCAAAATTTAATGGCGATTAGAAATTTATATAAAAAAAACTTTCAAATGTTAACGCAAATCTTTTGGCAAAATAATTATATTTGCAGGCTTTGTATGATGAACATAAAAATACTAATAACAAAAAATACAACTGACGTTGTTCATTTCGATAATAATAATAATAATAATAACAGCAACCATAACAAAAGCCGAAAAAAACCGAAAAAAACCGAAAAATAAAAGTAGTAGTAGAAGAAGAGCAAAAATAAATGCATAAGCAAAAAGTAGTAAGAAAGCAGACGCAACATTAATTCAAATACATATACATATACATATGTATAAACACATAATGTATATAACACAAGGACATGACATGTTTATATAAAATATCCACAAAAAAAAGAGAAGAAAAAAGAAAGATGGGAGAACAGCAGCAATAGATCAGCAACATTCTCCAACATATCATTTTAATGTATATAAACAATGTATATACATATATATATATACATAATAGATATACGTAATTATCACAATTTATGTAATTTTAATCAAAAAAAAAAAAAAAAAAAAACCAAAAAAGAGAAAGCAGTTAAACCAAATTAAATAAAATACACATTTTTTTGATGTTAAAGAGTAAAAAATATCTGCCATTGATTGTGTGACTTACAATAAACATATATGTAAGCATGTATATATGCATGTATTTAAATGTGTATATGTAAATATCTGTTTCTATATATTTGCATAGAATGTTCTTCTTCTTCTTGTTTGTTTTTTTTTGTGTTTATTGGATTCAGTTTAAAAAGAATCGCTCATTATGGAAAGTCTAGACCCATTTACATGCATTTGTAGGCATACATTGAAAATAAAAAATTAATAAAAATTGTATACATAATATTGATGGTTGCATATACATACATGCGCACACACACACTTTTATATAAACATGTACATAAATATGTTTAAAAAAATAGGCTTTACCAATTAAACTGAAACGATTAATATTCAATAATACGAATCCAATCTGCGAAATTTCTTAATTTAAATATTAAAGAACATTAAAAAAAAAGAGTTTTTTATATTCACTAGACAAAGTTGAGATAACATACATAAATATTGCATAAAATATTAGCGATTGCTAATGGAAACTCTGATAGAATCGTTTTCTATGAGAGGCCATCAAAAATTATCATCTATAAGTGGTTCACAAATTGAAAGTGTTGATTACAATTTGACAACAACATAAAGTATTTAGTATATATTTTTTTTTGTTTTACATTTAAACTAAAATTACAAAAAAAAAACTAGGACTAGAATTTTTCTTTACAATTCATTTTGATATATTTGAATAGAATTTTCATACTTCAAATAAAATATCTAAAACTTGGCTGTCTTTGGCTATTTACAATATGCCAAATATTTTGTATATTGGTTAATATTTTCAACTTCTGCCCATGTAACGAACTTTTTAAATAATTTGAAAATAACGTATTTTATTTTATTTTTATATTTTTTATAATGACACTTTTGGCCCTTTTTTCCAATAAATTCATTCGCATCATTTCATTTTTATTATAGCAAATAAATAGAAGTCCAACATATTTCCTTTAAATTTGTTCCCCTTGAGAAGAAATATTTGGCTAAATGTAAGTGCTTGTGCACAAATGCAGATTATTCCATTAGTTTCCATTTCTTCCACTTCTAATCTATTAATGGTATCATAATCATCATTTCAATGTGCCACCCAAAATTTGGTGTACGTTGCTGTCAAGTTTTATCATTCATTGTGCTTCGTTATACCTTTCAAGTGACATATAATTATCGAGGATAATGCCTTTATCTAGTAAATGTTTACCATTCTATTTTGTAGTCATTGCTTTCTATTTCTCTTTCTCTAGTTTATAAGGAGCAAAAATGGCCATGCCATTTTTCTCATCTTCTTCATTTTCATCATAATAAGCAGAAGTTTCTTACTAAGGATAACGCTGCTGCCATTATAAATCCTTAGTCTACATACATCATCGTCATCAAAACTAACATCTGCATTGTCATCCTTTGAATCCTTTGAATTGGCGGTAAGGAGTGGACACTGGCAACGGCTGAACATACCCGGCCTTGATAACTTTCTGGTTTTCTTCTAGTTACTTTTTCTTAAAGTTCATTCTTTTGTATAGACTGTACTGTGCCTTGGACAGGATTATATGTCTGATGCATCATGCCATTATTAAATCGATCGATTTCGTATTTCTTCATTTCCACGTTTCTACATGTCCTTCTTTTTCCTTTTGCTTTTTTTTTTAATAATAATATTTTAAATTTTTATAATGATTATTATTAATGTTGTAATTGTTGCTATTGTTGTTGTTATTATTATTATTATTATTATTGGTAAATTTCATATACATAAAACCGCAATAAATCATTTTCTAATCTAATCGTATTAGAGAAATTTCTTTCTCTTTAGAGTTGCCACATTTTATTGAAAATTTTATATAAATCTAGTTTTGATTGTCAATAATCATGTCAATATTTTGTAAAATATGAAATTTATTTTCCATTTTCATTTGCGTTGTCTGTGTCTACTTCTCCGTTTTTTTTTAATTTTTTTTTTTTTTGTTCTTTATTTTCGTTGTATTTCAAACACAATGACATTTCTTTCATTCTTTCTTTTTTTCATCATTTTGAAACGCTTGTCAAGTTTGTCAACTATTAATTGATTTGAGATTTCGTTCATAATATATAATAAATTGTAACGAGCAAAGCAAAGCAAAGAAAAAGAAAAAAGTAAAAAAAGAAAATAAGAAATTGAAATTAATAAAATGGGTACTTGGCATTTGGAAGTATTTAAAATGGCAATTTATATGATTTTCCCGGTGGCAATATTTCATATATTTAATCAGCCGGCATACTTTGAAGACTGGGTAACCAAGAAAAAACGTGAATTATATCCACCAGAAAATTTGGGATATCGTGAAATTATAGAACAAGCCATACTTAATTATCAAGAAAGGGAAGATCAAAAACGTTTAAGAGCTTTAAAAGACTTGGAAGCTTTAAAAACCCTAGAAGATCACAAAGAAATGAAAACATCACAAAATCTCAACCCATCAAAATGAATTGTATTGCATAACGAAAATGTAATAAACAAAGAAATTGACGTTTTTTGTTATTTCTTCTTTTCCTTGATTTTACTTTTATTTCCTAAGAAATGAGAAATTTTTTTTTAAAAGAATGAAAGATAATACAAATTTTATTTTGTCTCCTCAATCTCTTACTCACTTTCTACTCATTCACTACTTCTACGTTTTATTTGGCTTCTTTTTTTCTCTATTTTATGGGCAATTATACGTAAAAGAACAACAACAAAATAATCCAAAAAATATATTTATAAGACACAAAAACATGCAGAAAACAAACTGCTGGCAGCAATAACGAAGCAAGCAAATTGGTTTAACAGCAACTAAAAGAGTTCAGCTCAGTTGAATGGTAGTAAAAATTCAAAAAACAATAAACACAAAGAGAGTGACTTTAAAAAAAAAAACTGTAAACAAGAAAAGAAGAAAAGAAGAGAGAAGTGAAAATATTGTATGCATCTTTCAAAATTATGCATTCATCGAAAAAATGCAATAACAAATGAATGAGATTTAGAGAAATAGAATCAAATAAAATCATGGAAAATAGATAATTATCTGAAAATTATTTAATCAGATAATTATTGCTTAATCTGATTACAAAATTAAGAAAATGAAGCAAATGGCAAATGTCAATTTTCAGAAAACTCAATGTGACTACAAAATATGTTGTAAATAAGTTACACAAAATGAGTTCAGTAGTCAAAATAAAGTTTTCTTAAAAATATGGGAAATTACAAATTTTATTGCCGTACAAAAATTACTTTTCATATTTTCATGAAAAGAAAGGACATTTTAGGAAAAGTAATCGTAAAATTTATTTGATGTTACTCTCATCCCATAGAAATGCTCTTTAGGCCCTTTCATGTCCACCTAACTAACTTCATCATTAACATTTTGTTTTATCTGAAATATTGTGGCATATTATTTGGCAATGTTAATATGTAAAGAATAAAAAAAAAGTCCGGATAAACAAAGGATAAATGGAGAATGATTTTTTCGAAACATTTGACATTTTGTCTGAAATTATGGTGATAATTTATGATGCTTTAAAAAGAAAAATTTTCAAATTTAGAATTTTTTTCTTTCTTTTTCAAATTCTTTTCCATTTTATTCAAGGTTTCACTGTAGCGCCCATAACTTATGCATAAATATTATACATATATACGTATGTACCATGCTTGCATAATTTTGTGATATGCACTCAAATATATATATGTATATATATATATTGTATATATAACGCGTATATATTTATGTATTTATATCCAATTCACAAAATTTACAGAATTTTTTCTTTCATTTTTTTACTTGTTTTATAAGCAAACTGCGTACGATTCATTTTCATAAAGTATATAATAAAAATACAAAGAACAAAAAAAAACGGAATTATATACATATACATAAACACACAAAACTGAAATAAAAAAAAATAGTAAAAAAATAAAGCATTAGGGAGCAAAACACGAAAACATACGAAAACGTACGAAAAATATTTAATGCAGTTGCAGTTTTTCTCAACTGCACACATATACATATATATGTATATACATATGTATGTATGTATGTATATATCCCACAAACAATATCTCACTCTCTTTTATATTTATTTTATTTCTTCTCTATCCCATCATCTCATTTAATAAATAATGTCTGCTTATTTGTGTTTAATCTATTAAAATGAGCTTTCATCATTTCGCATTGCAGTTTATATATATATATATATATATATATATATATATATATATATATATATATATATGTATACATATATATATATATCCCCAATTGAAAACTCTTTAAATCCCTACATTGCACTTTCTCTCTCCGCTTCATTTGATGCCATGACTCCGTTTTTTTTTTTAAACTTAAACACTTGAAATGTTGAAATGTTGCAAATTTATGAATTTTCTCTTTCTATTATGTTCGTTATATATAAACATATATGTATGCATGTATATAAAGAAAAACAAAACGAAGTAAAACAAAAAAACGAGGCATTCATTTTTACTGCGTTTTTCGATCTTAAATGGCATTAAAAATCAATAAACTTCTTGACTTTCCGAAAATTAGGAATGTTCAAGCTCTTTCGAATTGCTTCTTTAAAACTTGCTTATTCCAAGTTTCAATTATTTAAAGTAATGGTACGGTAAATGAGCGTTTCCTGGACTCAAATTTAAAAGAAATAAAATACTTATTAAAAATTTACATAAGTAATAAATGGGCACAGTTGTTTCTCATTTGGAATCATTTAAAAAAGTGTTGCGAAAACTGATGAAAAATTAATAAAAAAACTTTCCTGATGATCGTATACTAAAAGAAGCCATGATGGATCTATCAATCAACAATGCGATTATAGCTTAACCCGAAAATAAAAAAAAACCACGTTAAGAGAAATTTATTTCATTTTAAAAGGAATCTCTCTTAATTTAAAGTGAAAACGGCCACGTTTGATGGAGAGAGCACTTGTTCCATCAACATAAAGCAAGTATGCACGCAGATACCTTGTTTGCAAACATCTATTTAATGGACTCCATGTTTCTCCTTAAGGCGTCATATTTTTCACATATAACTACCATGGACTATTTGCTACTTTAAAATTTGAGAAAATGTTCTTAACAAAATCTTTTATTTGAAGGCATTTAGAAAAATTTTTTTTAAGTCCAGACCAGGCGTGTCAGTACGAAAAGATACTAATTTAGAATATTAAAAATTTCATTTTAGAACAAATAATCCACAAAGGAAATCGACACAAACAACTTGCAGTATCCAATAAATACAAATGTCACAAGCAAAAATAACAATCCAAATCGGCAAAATGTCATAATACCGAAAAAGAAGGAAAAGAAAAACAGCATAAATAAACATTTAGCGTTAACAGAGCAAAACAAAAAGCCCAAAAAAAAATAGAAAAACAAAGAAAGGGAAGAAAAATGAACAAAACATCTACCCCTTAATTTTTTTTTGATGCCGTTGCTTCACAATATAAACGAAATATCAATATAAATTACAGCTAAAGAAAACAATAATAATAACAACAACAATAACTTCAGCGAAGTTATTTAACTAGAATAATAATCATAATAACAACAAGAGCAATTACAATAATAATAATAAAACTGCAGCAGTTTTACACATCATAAACAATACAAATAAACGCGCATACACACAAATGCACACATGCACATCCACAAAATATTTAACTAAAATAAGAAATTCAAAAAAGAAAAAAAACCAAAAACAGAGACGAAATAACGAAACACTAAAAAGTCGCGAAAAGAAAAATCGACAAATATATTGTTGAACTCACATGCCTGGCAAATGTAATGCAACATTTACAATTACAGTTACAGTTAATTGCATTAACAATAACAACAACCTGATATAGCAATACATTGACACTCAAGAAGAGAGTAACGGCGAATAGGAAGAAAATTGTACGACAGCATATTGCAACGTTGCATTTTTTGTTTGTCGGCTTTACTTTCAAGCCTCCACAGCTCGACAATTAATTCTTTCGTTATTTAACCCGAATATACACTTTGGCTCTCTGATTTATATTCGCTACATCTACTTTGTTTCATTTATTTATTTTTTTTTTTGTGTCTCTTTTTGTCAATTTTTCCCTAGATAATTTTATTATTGCTGTGATTGCCCCGCTCGCTGCGTTTTATCATCTTAAAAAAATATACGGTAGACAAACTGACATTGAATAAATTTTCTCTTTATGCATTTCCACATTTGAATGCATTTTTATCTTACATTTTTTTCTCCATCTTAAGCATTCTTTTATTGCTCACCCATTTGTTCTCCATTTGCTTGCCAAATTGTTCAAACGTTCGTAACATCCCCTATTTCCATAGATATTTGAGTACAGTAAAATATTAGATTCTTCGGAAACTTATTTCGCTTAATACTGCATCTTAAAATCAAATAATCAAGGCTTGCTACCAAAAAATTCAATTGATTTTGATTGCATAACTTTTGTTTAGTATCTTTTCAAGTAAGGCCCTAGAAGTGCAATGATTTTCATAATGCGAAAACCATAAGAAAAAATAAAAGCGCTTTTTTTTCATTAAAAAAAAACGATTTTTTAATGAATAGAAAAGAAGAAAAAGGTAAAAGCACTTAAATTTTGATTTCTAAAATATTGATACAATAATTTTAATGCTAAATGTACAATAAGTTTATTCTAGATAAGATTTTTCCGTAGAATTGATAATTACATAATATTTTTTTTTTATCAATATTACTTTATTTGAAGAAAAGACACATAACCGTAACTTTACATTTTTGGGGAAGCATTGAAATTTTGAACTCACAGATCGATTGTTAAACTTGACCAATTTGCTTCCAGTGCATTGTCGAATTTCTGAATAAAAAAAATGAGTTACCCAAAAATTTCTCTACAATTCTGTTCTGAGAAGGTTTCTTCAAATCATACAAAAATAAATTATCTTATCTATTGGAGACAATATGTGGCCGATATTTTTTTTTTGATGAGCCTTACAAATTTCACCTACACCAAATTTTATGATCTCATTTGTATGGTTTTCCTTTATTGTATTTCGGGTAATTATGACGTTTTCGTCATTATTTCGTTGCCGTAGACGTAAAATTGAAAAAAAAAGTGCCATATAAATATCTAGGACTTTTTTAGCATAAGAAAGGAATTGCAGTCATTGCAATCGTAAACACAAAAATAGGAAAATTGTGAAAATGCTGGAAATGATGCAAATGGACTTGCTTGGCTTTGTTTGTGCATTTGTGAATCACTTAGTGGATTAGAAGCCGAAAAAAATTTTTAATGACAAGCAACAACAACAGCTATAAAAAAAAAATAAATCTAGCAACCTGAGAATACCTTCCGGAATATTAAACAAAAAAAAAACCCAATCCATTTACTGTTTTACTGCTGTTTATTGTGTGTTACACTCAACTCAATTCTTCTTGTGCACAGTACCCACACTCCGTAGACTCGAACTCATCCCTATGTCAAAAGTTATTACATTTGGCACTTGAATACAAGTAAGCGTCATGTCTGTGACATGATGTTAAGGACTTGTGTGTGAATGTTTTAAGAATTCATCAGATGTTTTTTAAAAATGTATGGGGTTTTGTTTGCTTGTTAAATAAACAAAAAAAGAAAACGCGAAAAAATTGTGAAAAAATAAAAAAATAAAAACAAAAAAAAAAATAAAAATAAGTTAAAAACGAACAACAATAATAAATGTGCTGTATATTCCTCTCACAACTTACTTGTCTAAATAATTGTCCACGTTTCACTTATGGGGTAAAACAAAAAATCCTTTATGACATTTTCTTATTACAAAGTATAAAATTTTTTATAAAAAATCAGCAAACATAAATCGAATAATCAACGTTTGTATCAATTCATTTTAAGTGTGAAGCTGCTGAATGACATGACGATAAAAATTGAGGGAATATCTAAGAATCACATGATTCTATGAATGGCAACAAGAAGAGGCCCCACTTTATATAAAAGACATGCCCAATTTAGACTAAACATGCAATTGTGAGATTCCTTTTTTAAAATTGTAATCCCTTTAAGAAAATTCATAATACACATAGCATTCCCTTCACACATAGCACATAGCGCAAATCCTTTTGATTGCATGAAAAATGAACCTTAGAAATTATTTTTACACCTAATACATACAAACATACATACATACATACATACATACATACATACATATATATGTCTATATATGAAATAGTCTAGTGCAATATTCAAAATCCTTGTTTGCTTCATTCTGTTAGGTTTCCATTGGAGTAAGCGAGAGTTTTGTCATCATGATTATCCAAATTTGAGACATTTTCATAGACAGAAGTTAAATATAAAGTAAAATATATAAAAAAGTAAAATTCCAATTGAAGTCGCATCTTAATTATCCAGTAACGAAATGTTGCTCTTATAAAGGTCTCTTGATAAATAGAGACATTTAGATTAAGCCAGAATAATTTCTGATGATCCTTTTTAAATACAGCAAATACCGTAAGGCCCCTTTTCTTGTAAGACTTTCCAATTTAAAACTTATGTTTATAAAAACTGAGCACTTGGAAGATTATCTTGAATTTATGATGAAGCATTACAAAAATTTACATTCGCATTGGCTCTGTGTGTAAGAAGCATGTGATGCTCCACTTTTTGAAATATTTTGTTGCATTAGTCCTTCTTAACTTTCCCATACTTTCATTTATTTTTGTAGCTTTTTTTTTTACATATCTTTTTATAAAACATTTCTGACTCACAAAGGCTGTCTAAATCTGTTGTCTCAATGAAATTTTAAGTGAAGATGAATTTCAAAATTCGTCTAATGAACTTCAAAAAAAAAAAGCATGTTACTTGTCTTTTTAGTTGATTACATGTCTCTCTTTTCTTTGGTTAAATAAAACACTTGTCAACTCCATTTATCCTTCACCATATCATTCCTCATTACAAGTGATGTGCTATTTACCAACCTCCAGCAATAAAAGTTAGATTCACATTTTGCCAAAAAGTACAAAGAAAAAAACGGGCAACAAAAAGTAAAAAATAAGTGAATCAGCAAAAAATAAATGTAAAAAATGTTTATGAAAAGGAAACAATTTGTGGCATGTGCAATGTTAAAGTTGATTTCAAATGCACTCAAATTTTGTTGTATTGAAAATGACTACCAAAGTTGATGAATGTAAGAGATGGTTGATAAAATCATTGTACTCTTCTCTAATCTACACACGTTTTGTGAAGCTTCTTTAACATTTCAGCCGGAAAAGTTGCATTTCCCATTTGTTCTCAACCTACCAATCAAATTTTTACATTGTGACTGCCAAACTTGAAATTTATATCAAAAGAAAACATGCAAAAAAAAAAATAGCTAAATAATATAAATGCAGAATTTTTTGTTCTGATCTCTTGGCAACATAAAAATATTTCCAACTCTTAGATATTATTTATAACAAAAAAAAAAAAAACAAACCTAGGCTTAGGGGAAATATTTTCTACAAACATTAATGTCAAAAACAATTACAAGACTCAAGACAAGCAATTAAGAGACTTACGCCTTTAAGAAAATTTATTTCATACTTTTAAATCTTAAATTACATAATAAATTACATTTCCATTTTAATATCAATTTTATAATCTTAATTTATCTGTTGTAGAATTAAAACGACGCGTCCCTTACCTGCTACATCAACAGCACGTCGCACCTACAATGAAGATGATTTGAATTGTGCTTTACAAGAAATTCTTAGTGGTCGTTTAGGTGCCCGTAAAGCATCCATACAATATAATGTGCCACGCTCAACAATTCGTAACAAAATATTTAAATTAAGTCTTGAGGCAAGACGTAACAATGATTTAACATCAGCTGAATTATTACAATTGCAAAAAGAACTTGAAAAAGATTTGTCTGAAGATGACGATGATTTAAGTAATTCTCCTCTAACGCATACTGATGAGCTTTCCAATTGCATTGCCACACCAGTAATGTTGAGGAAATTACGTTGCACAACAAATATAGGTAATAATCCATCAAGTAGTCCTGATGCTACTACTAGTCGGGGACATTCACCAATTAAGCCAGCTCATTTAGATTCTATAAAACCATTAATCGGTGATGTTTTAAATGAAACAACACCACAAGTACCACCGCAAATTCCAGCATTAGATACAGCACTCCTGTTGCAAACTTTGTTACTTTCTGATAAAAATTTACGTGATCTTTTTAGTGCATTACTACTCAATTCTACAATAAATCTAAAGGAAGTTTTATTAGGAGCTACAGCAGCTGCTAATAATCCAACATCAACTAATGAGAACAATAACAATATTGTTAACAATTTAAATAACAGTAGCAGCAACAATGCAAGTAGTAATAATCAGCTTGCAACTGCTACTGATTATCGGCCTCTATTGCAATTATTGTTGCAACAACAACAACAGCAACAACAGCAGCAGCAGCAGCAACAGCAACAGCAACATCAAGTACAGCCGAACAGTATCTTACAAGCACAATACACTAATCAACATTTACCAAAGTCTAATACACCCGATAATAGTATGGCTCTTGATCCGACTGAAGGTTGTGATGATGCTGCAGCAATTTTAAAAATTCCGTCCTACACGCCAGTGGCAGGCACTTCTACATCATTAGGCGTTGGTAGTACGCATGGAACAATATCACCCGCTTTATTATGTAATAATAGCAACAGTAATTCTACTGCTAATGGCAATGGAGACAGTCCAGGTCCTCTATTACTCGCTGCTGTTAATGCGGCTAAGTCTCAACTGAGTAATAGTAATTTATCGGTGACGCCACCTCTCATTCATAACCGAATGAAATCTCCCTCACCCCAATCATTACGCATGTGCGACGTTATAGCAAGTAGTATACATCGCACAATGAATGAACAAGCTAACAAGGAGGCGCATGCTGCTGCTGCAGCTGCTTCTATGTTGGGCCTAACTGCAGAAAATGAACATACAAATACCAGCGATTATAAAAAGCCAACCATTTCAGTAGTGAAAAATATTGGTGGTACCGATACATCACGTTTTGGTACAGCACCAAATCTACTAGCGGCTGCAGCAGCCGTCAGTCACAATTCACATCATCATCATCAAACACCAACCCACTTACAACATGCCCATCATCTTAGCCGCCAGGAAGCTGCTGCATTAGCAGCGGGCAAAGGAACTCGACCAAAACGTGGCAAATATCGTAATTACGATCGCGATAGTTTAGTTGAAGCTGTTAAGGCAGTCCAACGTGGTGAAATGTCTGTTCATAGAGCGGGTAGTTACTATGGGGTGCCACACTCCACACTTGAATATAAAGTAAAAGAACGTCACTTAATGCGACCACGAAAACGAGAACCTAAACCTCAAGTAGGTCTTGAGGGTAGTACAGGTGGCAATAGCACGAAAGCCAATACAAATATCCCAGCAGCACTGAATAGTTTAGAAAAACTGAAAGGTTCAAGTAGCAACAGTGGTAGTAGTAGCAGTGCTAATTTAAAACAATTAAGTGGAGCGTTAAAAAATAATGGAACGCAAGGTGTAGCAGTTGCTTTTGCCGGTGCGGCTGGTAATGGTATGAAATTGCCCATATTTGATCCCACCTTGACACATTTATCATACGGGCCCCATCTATTTTGGCAACATCCGCAAGCGACCGCATTTAGTCAACTACAAATGGATTTTAATTGTAATACATCTGGTACCACACTTCCAAGTAATAATTCTCCCACAGACAACGTGAGTGCCACCAGTGATATACTCAAGTCTCATATACAACGTTACTCAGAACCATCTGGCAGTACTAGTAGTGGTGGCGCTTTATTAATGTCAAATGTTAATACCTCAAATGCACCAAGTCCTATTGCCAGCCCATTATCAGGTACTGATTTAAGTCGTGCACGTGAATTGTATGAACATAGTGCGGCAAATGGTGCCTCCTTTCTAGATGGCATTATTCGTAAAACTCTCGATCGTAAGAGTAATGAAATAGCAACAACAATACCAACAAGTAGTAATAACAAGGGTAACGGTAATGGTGACGGAAACGGCAATGGTAACGGTAATGGCAATGGTGCTGGTGGCAGCAGTAGTAGTGGTGTATTATTAGATCAATTATTAATGAAGAAAACGCCAATGCCGTTTACTAATCAATGCCTTAGCCATGAGTATAACAACATTACGACAAATAATATGAATCAAACAATACCAGCAGCAGCAGTACTGGCATCGGCATCGGCATCGGCATCAGCATCTGTTAAACGTTTGGGTAGTCCATTAAGTTTAACATCAACGGCAAACATTAAACGTGAACGCACATCACCCCGCAATGCTGATGATGTTGAAGATGAAACGTCTCAAAGTGGCATAGATGATAATATGTATGAGAGTAATAACAATAAGATAAACGCGACAAGTATATCAATGGAAACTCAGCGTAATCGTAGCCGCTTAAGTTCACATGATTCAAATTCCGAAACGGATGCCAGCAGTTTACGAAGTGAGGTGGGCAGTTGCAAGAATATTTCTACAAATAATAACAACAATAATAGCAACAATAATAACATTCATTTACATAATAGTATGATTTGTGCTACGAATAGTAATAATATCAATTTGCCCGATTTCAATGGCAGTAATATGATGACAATGAAAATGAATTTATTGCCTGCACCAACGACAACAACATCTGCAGCGATACCAACTGAAATAACAATGAGCTCAACTACCACTACCACAACCACCACCTCCATATTACAAGAGAAATTGTCTCAAATTAAAGCTGAACAACAAGAACAGCAACAAATGATTGAAGAGAATTTATAGAAACAAATGACTCATGATGGCATGATAGCACATGCCTTGCAACAGCAACAGCTGCAACATCATCAGCATCACTTACACTATCAACAGCAACGGCAACAGCAACAGCAACAGCAACAGCAACAGCAAAACCAAGAACAACTGCAACATCAACAGAATATATGGTTTGATCAACAACAATCTCAACAAGCACAGTTATCGCTACAACAACAGCAACACCAATGGTACAGGCTGAACAATGAAGAAAGCTTAGCTAAAAATTTCTATAGTTACTAATAGTGCTGAATAATAATAATAACAACAACAACAACAACTACAACTACAATAAAACATACACACACACAAGGAAACGCAATTGGTAAACAAATATTAACATTAAAATTAGTAAAAATTCTTTCATGTTTATTTTTCCTATCTTCACTTATCAAAATAAAACAAAAACATGATGACAATGCAATCAACAAATTGCACAATTCAACTTTTAACAAAATTCAAATAAACAAAGGAAAAAACAAATCTTCAAAAACCTCAACTACTACTACTCCAAAAAATTATGAAATGAATTTCGTTACCGTTATATCTAATTTAAAGAAACTTTCGGTGCCGTTATGTATTCTTCTCTATTCTTCTCTCTTTCGGTATTGTTTTCGGTGCCGTAATATATGAAAACATTTTTAGTACCGTTATAATTTTTCTCTCTTCTCATACGCAAAAATTCTTTTATATTAACTGAGATAAAGGCAAAGTAAAATGAAAATAGAATAAAATCTTATAGTTTAGTAAATATAAAACAACAAAGCAACATATATAAATAAGATAAGAACAAAAACGGAAAAACTAAAAACTAAAATAACTTTTTATTTGAGAGAAAACTAAATTAAAAATTAAAAATACCAAACAACAAAAAAAAACAAATTTATAAAAAACTGTATATAAAATCAAAAAACAAAAAAATGCTTAAAAAATCTACAAAAAAAAAATAAATACACAAATATTGAAGGCAATGAAAAAGTACATATATACATATATATATAATATATATATATGAAATATTCATATATACAATTATAACTGTAAAATGATATTCCATCTCTTCTCGTTTTCCCATCATATTATATATTTATATATTTCTTTTTGTTTGCATTTTGATAGAATGGAAAAGAGAAGCGAAACTTTATATTTTCATTTTATTAATTTCATAATTTGACAATCGACAAATAGGCACTTGTTCAAATAAGAACAAAACCAAAAACCGCAAAAACAGTAACAACAGCAACAACAAAACAAACAAATAAAAACTATAAGACAAATAAAATGTAAAGCAACAATAAACAAGCAACAAATGACATATGAGTACGCCAACATAATAATTAAGTGAAAGAGAGTAAGAAACAAATACAAAAGTAAATAAGCTAATAAACAGAAACAACAGCAACACTACAATTCATATGCCACATGCCACACGCCACATGCCACATGCCACATGCCACAAATACATGAATCTAAACACAGCAACAACAATAGCAATAGAAAAATTTTTTTCTACAGCAATATTTGAAAAGTCAAGCAAAATATTTCCCTTTTTTTAGTTTTTTTTTTAATTAACGTTATAATTTTACAACAAAAAGCCAATAATAACAACAAATATATTAAGGCATAAATGTGTGACTTAAAATTTTGTAAAATAATTTTAATTGAATTGTTAATTCTACAACATCTATAAAATCTATAAAAATTCAATGAACAAAAATTCAGTCACACATGACAGCTTTGCTTTTGTATAATGAAAACCACATTAATACAAATAACAAAAACAATAGCAATTGTATTAATTAAGAGAAAATTTCACAAACAATATAAAAGAATATGTAACTCCGAATGAACAGAAGGAAGATAAATCCATAACAAAAAAATATAACGGAACATCTAATGGAATTGAACAATAATAAAAAACAGCATTGAAACATAAGAAGAATTTGAAGAAATATCAAAATGAACATAATTCGTTTTTTCAAAAATATTTGTACAGATTTTAAAAGATTTCTCATTCGTAAATACGCAATTTCCATTAAACGTAATTACATTCAATTTAAATAAGAACGATCTCACATGAGTTGTTTTTTATGAAAAACTAAACCATTCCCAGAGAACGTATTTTTTTTTGGAAAGTCTTCATTTTTTTTTCACAATAAATACTTTTTTAAGTTGATAAGACCAGGCTGCATAAAAAAAAAGAATTAGAAGTACTTTGTAATTTCAAACTGATTATTGCCCTTTCTTCCGCCAATGAAAATGGAAACACTGAAATATAGAAACTCCACTTTTTATTTTTTCAAAACTGTATTTTTTTCATATTTCTTATGCTTTTATGGAGTTACTGAGTAAAATTTTTTGGTTATGAAAATCTCATAAGAAAATAGAAAATACAAAGAAAATTTTATATCTAAAAAAAAAAAAAACAGACATAACTTCTAAGTCAACAGAAATATAAAAATCGCTCATCAAATTCATCTGAGAAATATTGTACAGAATTCTAAGTAATTTGCATTTAAAAATTCTTTAATTATAAATAGCAAATAGCAAAAAAAAAATCTGCCCAAATTTTATTATAAAATAATGAAGAGAAACAATTTTTAGAAATAATTTTTTTCAAAACATTCCGTCATTATGACGTTAATTTAAAATAAATGACAACTGCTTTTGCCATTTTAATTTCACTTAACTAAGAGAATTTCATAGATAACTATGGAATCTTTCGATGTATATCTGACGGATAAATAAATTTTATGAAAAAAAACATTCCCAAAATTTTTTTTCACATGAATTACGATAAAAAAATATTTATAAAATTTTTCTAAAATTCTTCTCATGTTGACAAATTCTAAAATATCTGACATTGAAATGAAATAAGAACAAAACCAGCCAAATAAG
The DNA here is from genome assembly GCA_023089585.1 of Melophagus ovinus. Lineage (NCBI taxonomy): Eukaryota > Metazoa > Arthropoda > Insecta > Diptera > Hippoboscidae > Melophagus > Melophagus ovinus. The sequence continues at coordinate 5,223,046 of JAKKIB010000253.1, forward strand.
GGAAAACCTACCAAAAACAAAAACCACATAACAAACATCAATAGCAACAGTATTAATAACACCACCACCACCACCAACAACAACAACAACAACAACAACAACAGCAGCAGCAGCAGCAAACATAATCAGCAGCAATAATAAGAACAATATCCGTCAATTATAACAACAACAAATAACATTAATAATAATAGAAAAAAACAATAACAACTACAACTAAAACAACCACAACAACCAAAACACCAACAATACAATAATAACAATAAATATAAAACTAGAAATTCATTGAAAAACACATCTCCAACAAATTATGGACGAAATTTTCCTTCTCTACTTGAATTTACTTTTGTTTTTTCTTTTCTCTTTATTTTATTTTATTTTTTTTTTTTTTTGTATTAACCATCTTTACAAGATAAACAAAAAAAAAACAAGATAAAACAAGCAAATCAAATTACAAACTACAAATTTCAGTTGCTCTTCAACAACAATTACTCTCTTTGTTTTACAGTAATAATAAGAAAAAAAAAACAAACACACGCTCAACCAAAACAGCAAAACTTGAAATTATCAGCACACAAAAAACAAAAGAAACAGCACACACAAAAAAAGAAAAAAGAAAACGTGAAAGAAGAAATAGATGATGATGATGATGATGATGATGATCATGATAATGATGATAAAGAATCGTTGAAAGGGAATGAAAGAGAGATGGAAAGAAATATAAATCAATAAACTAAGCTGCCTTTTAAAAATGATACAAATAAAATGAAAACGACAACAAACATAAGCAAAAAATCTTTAAAAAAAACAAAACGACAAAATAAATAGATAACCAACAACAACAACAACAACAACAACAACAACAACAACAACAATAACAACAACAGCAACATTCACATTGTAACAATAAAAGCAAACAATAAAATCAAAATCAGAAGTAAGCACACAAAACAGTTGAAAAAAAAATGCAAAAAAGTTGAAATTAAAACAATAAATTCAATTTCGTATATCAAAATCATTAAAAACTATAAAATTCAAAAGATTCTAAGTTACATTTATTTTTTCTTTTATATGCTTTTTTTCTTTTTTTATATTCGCGCATTTAAATATCTTAAATTATCCTTGAAAGTAAAAAAGAAAGAAAAAATAAATTCACAAAAATTATGATCACATAAATAAATACGAAATTTTTCCATAATGAAAATTTTATAAAATAATCAATCAATACAATTTATATAGACATATAATATGTTAGGTTGTTCAATAAGTTCATGGCAAATACATTTATAAAATATAAAATATATTTTAGAGAGAAAATTCAAATAAAAATTATCAATTGCAAACTAATTGAACAATCTTTTTTTGTTTATATGTAAATTTATATATTTCGATATAACAAAATATTATCTAAATTAATATTAATAATAAAATAATTAACTTTTGGCCTAAACATCATATCACACATATAAAAAAAATTAAAAAAATTTTTTCGGCAATTTAAATTAAATTTAAATTAAACATTCTGGCAATGGATGAAATGGAATCCAAAAAAAAAAAAATTATATATAAAGAAAAAAATTTCAAGTAAAAATGAGGAATAAGCAAAATTTTAGGTAAATTCATTTAACTTAGAAAAAAAACTCTTCTCTTAATTTTAAATAATGATGGTGCCATTTTTTTTTAAATACATTCCTTTCTTTCTTTCAAATTTAACAAATTCCAATAAAATTCACTTAAATGTAAATCATTGAAATTAAGAGAAAAGAAAAAGATTTGCCTTATGAATTTTTAGTATTTAAGTAATAAATTCATGATAAAATAATTTCATATTTGTCTACATAAGTTTAGCAATTAAATTAAGTACATCAATACAAAAGTACTTATAAATTAATGCTGGTACTTATTCAAAAATTTAATACTTTATGTTTATACGATTATTGTAATGGGCATTGCTTATGGTTAAAGAATATTCCCTTATATTTGAAAAAAAAAAATGGCCCAAAAGTACTTGATACTTGTACTTGTACTTGCCCCAATACTGTATTTATTATTGAACAATTATTGTTCGATATGATTCAATTATTTCGGTATAACCAAAGTAATTATAAATCTAAAATTTTTGGCTAAAATGGCAATATTTTCAAATATATTTTTTTCTAAAAATTTTTAATAGAAATTCAAATAAAAATACAATAAAAAGAAGAAGTAGAAAAAAAGAAGAAATTTAAGAAACTTAAATGTACCTTAAAAATGATTTTGTGTGCTAGACTTTCGTATTTGTTTTATTAAATGTGTCAAACATTATCAGACGATGTAACATTTTCATAATTACAACAACAACATTTAACAACAACAACAACAACATTACATTACACATATAACCTTCTTTAAACAAAAAAAGGCAAAACAAATTTTTACACACAATAAATACATAAAAACAAAAATTAAATAAAGAAATGAATAAATACAGAATGATTCTAATAAATTTAATCGAAATTGCAAAAAAGAATAAAGAATTTTTACAAAACAGATAGAAAAAAAATTTTACAATCCCTTAAACAAACGAAAAAAAATATATTAGAAATTATAAAAACAAAATACAAAATATAAAAGCAAAAACAAAAACAAAAACACAATTTTATGTTGGTGGTCCTTACTAAATATATATTTATATTATAAATAAATAAATAAATAAATTAAAACATTTTTTGTGAAAACTGAAAATTTCAAAATATATTTGAAAATATTTGAAAAATTGAAATATTTGATATGACCCTTAAAAAAAAAAAGAAAAAGAGAAAAAAAAGGACAAAGATGAAATCGAAAATGATTAAGTGGAAAGTAAAATATTTAAGAATGAATTAATAATAATAACAATAACAATAACAATAACAATAATAATAATAATAATAATAATAATAATAATAATACAAAAACAACAACAATAAATTATGTTTTTTATTATTATTATTATTATTATTAGACATCATAATTATTGCTAATTTTTATGAACGTTATAAAATGAACAACAATAAATTTAAATTACACAAATATATATAAATTAATTGAAAAAAAATCTTTATACATACATATATACATACATACCTACATACATACCTACATACATACCTACATACATACATACATACATACGTACGTATATACAAAAATGAAACACATTTAACACACTACATATCTGTGATTTTTAATCCAAAATTTTTTGATGAACCTTTTTCTAACAGAAAATTAGAAATTTTTTAATAATTAATCAAATGATTGATGATGATGATAATAATAATGATGATGATGATAATGAAACAAATTATATAAAATCATATTAAAAAAAATTTAAAAAAAAAAAGAAAAAGACAAATATTTTTATTATAATGATATAAATAATCATGAAAAAATTATGATGATGAATTTGAAATTAGTACGAGTAAAAAGAAAAAAAATAAATAAATAAAAGAAAATTAGAGCAAAAATTTTTAAAGAAAAATTCAAATTTTACAAATAAAAAAAACCTTTAGAAATACACTTTTACACTAGAAACTTCAAAAATCAACTCACAAAATCAAAACTCACAATATACCCACACATTCGCACACACATACATGTATACTTGCGTATACACACATGTAATTGGATCGGTTAAAATACTAACAATAATAATGATAATGATTGTACTGAAAAGCTGCTGATAATCGGATCTTCTTTGATCGTTTTTTGTTGTGTGTGTTTTTTTTGTTTTTTTTTTTTTTTTTTTTTGTTTTGTTTGATCGAAACGATCAACTTGTAGCAATAACAAACAAAATTTCTTTACATAATTAAATATAAATGCATACGGATTTCTCTCTCTCTCTCCTACTCTCCTTCTTTTTTTCTCTCTTTGTGATAGCATTTTATCTCAAAGATCTGAAATATTGTAAGAACACTTTAATCTAAGTTTTTCATAATAAACTGCCTTCATTTAAATGTTTTAAAACATTTTTGAAATTTACAGAGATTTTAAATTTAATAACATTAGAAAAATGTATGGCATCTCTACGACTAGAGTTGCTAAATTGCTTGTATTGCCGTTTCACATTTTCTTCTCTATTTTATTGATACTATTTTCTATGACCCGATAATATAAAAAAATTTTTAAGATGTCTATGAAAATTTTTGTATAACTTAATACACAAATTAAAACGAAAAATTTCTAAGAAGGGCCGTAGCATTCATAAATTTAATAAAAATATATCATACAAATCAATCACTAAATTTCATAAAAATACTGCTAGTAAAGGTATAAAACTTGTGAATAATATCGACCATTTAAAATGTACATATCAGAATTTTTTATTACATTCTGAAAATTACTTTACAGTTTCGAATAATTTTTGAGGATCTCAGTCCATTTAAAACACACTTTCATATCATTTTCTTCGTGATGTCCACAAGACTAGAATTATAAGCAGAAATCGCATCTAGAGCAATATGTCAGTTAAGGAAGCAATATGATTTCCGGCTGCCTATTTCAGGTAACGGTAAAATGAATCACATTTAAATTCATTAAAGAACTTAAGATTAGTTGGTAAAATTTATTAAATCAATATTTCCAATTAGAAGTATACTTCCTAAATAAAAGACAATGCTCTCTTAAAAGGACGTCATTACTTTTTGAGCTCATTGTTCTAAAAGTAATTTTTAGAATATTGCAAATTTTAATAATGCTTCTTCTTTAAATTTTATGACTGCAAATTATGAGACAGATGAGAGACTTTTTGAAAATGCCATGGTAAAACATCACAATTATCAATAGGAACAACAAACGGAACATTTCCAAAACCATAAGAAATACAAAATTATTGATGAATAATTTGAAAAAGAAAATTTGTAATTTTATTAGTAAATGAAAAACAAAATCAAATAAAATAATTTAAATTAAATTAAATAATTGAATAAAGAACAAAAAAATATCATTAAATAAAAGAACTAAAGGAAAAAACAAAAAAATAAAAAAAAAAAAAGAACAAACATTAAAAGTGCAATTATATGGAAAATATATTTAGACATTGGATAATGGAACGTATTGATGTAAAATTATTACAATTAAAATGAAAATAAATGACAAAAGTAAAATGAAAATTATTTATATATTAATATAAAAAATATATGAAAATTTAAACAAAATTTAGCAAAATTTGGTCTGACCAATACATAATTAATTGATAAGCAAGGAAAAGTAAAAAAAAAAGAACCAGAGAAAAGAAAACAAAAGTCTAAAATTCAAAACTAAAGTTTAATGGGAAATTTAGCTAAGAAAACAAAATACAATAAATCTTTTAAAAGTATTAATTTTTTTTTAAATCCTTTGCTTATTTTGAAAATATATTTTACACACAACACACGCACCCATACAAACGTACATAACTACATAACAAAAATGAAAAGAAGAAATTTTCACCAAAAATTAGCAAAGAAAAAAAATTCAGATGTTTGTTTTGTGAAAAATTAGTAAATAAAAAATTTAAGTAAATTCACAAACAACAACAATAATAATAATAAATATCATTGAAGTGAGTTGAAAATTTAAAAACCAAAAAAAAAAAAAAAACAAACAACTTGACGAAACTTTTCGAGAATTTTTTTTATGTTTCTAAATTTTTTTTTCTATGTTTATTTCATTTTGTTTTTTTTTTTTTTTGGAAAATTTCAAAATTCGTACAAATAAATTCATAAGGATCGTAAATTCATAAAATTAAATGACAATAAATAAATTTGTGGTAAAAAAAATTTTTTGGAGCCTTTCCCATTCAATCTCAACAATTTTCAAAATATATTAAAATAACAACATTTAAGAATTTTTACGGTTTTTCATTTTAAAAATTAAATTTTTAAAATATTTGATTTTGTATTATGATTTTTTTTTATGATGAGAAAAGTCTAGCAAAGATTCATTTCAGCTGGCAGCACATTTTAAAAATTTACAAAAAATTCCTTTTTGATAATTTCCATACTTTACTTTTCCAATCAATCGATAACATCATCATCAAAATGATACATCGTAGTGAGGGAATTCGCCAACATATTAGACTTTTATAACAAAATATTTTCAATTCATTTTAATAATACAATTCCATTAAATCATTCTTATTATTCTTAAAAAGTAGAGAAATTCAAATGTTAATGATAAACTTATCAAAATTATTAATCAAATATTTTATTATATGAAAAACTTTTTTAAACACTAAAATCAAATTATCACAAAAATTATTAAAGCTTTATGCCATAAACGTATTAAGCAAAATTAATTTAAAAAATGACATATAATTAAAACAGAATGAATTGGAATGGATATACCCATTTGAGAAATCGAATGTACCCAACACGAATTACATGATGATTATTTCTTTCAATAAGGCTCTTGGCAACAACATTGAGATGCCTCAAGACAATACCAAACAAACTTTGTGATATTTTCTTATTGGTAAAATAATGATAAGCAGATAATTGATAGAGTTTTGGAAAAGTTTTAGAACTATTAAGGGAAAATTAATATTTTTGAATAATCACAATTCTGAAAAGTTTGCCAATGCCCAATTTATTGTGCATCATCATCAATGAAAATTTTGATTTGTGATAAATATTTAACTTACACTGAAATGATGTAGGCAAAATAACTGACATCAGTCCAATAAGAAATAGGAGGATTTAAAATATTTTGGAACGATTTCACAATAATTTTTTTTTGTGACTCTCATTTCTTTCTCATCAAGCATGGAAAATGAAATTCTTTTTTAAAAAAAGTGGCTGCACATTCGTAGATGAAATGTTATGAAATGGAGAGATAAAAGATTGATTAAATTATACAAATCGAAAAATATATAAAAAAAAATATACTTTCATTTATTATAATTTAACATTAAATTAACTAATTGGCAATTGATTTTAATTAGCTATTAATTAAATTAGATAAATATAATTAAAATGGGAATTGGAAAATAATAAAAATATGATAAATTGGAAAGTTTTCTTTGCTAATAAACAAAAACATAAATCAAAACAAAAACAACAACAATAATAATAATAATAATTATTATTATTATTATTATTATAAAATTAATAGCAAATAATAATAATAATAGTAAAAGCAACACCAACAACAACAACAAAACAACAACAACAACAACAACAGTCATTCACAATCTAAGCTGTTGAAAGCAGTGTTAATAATGTTTTCAAAAAAAATGTATAAAAAACATAAATAAATATTTTTTTTTAAATATTTTCTTATAGTGCAATTCTTTTACTCCAATTTATTTTATTTTTGCTTTGCCTTTAATTTTATTTTCTATATAAAAAAAGCACACGAAAAGCAAACACAACAAATCCTTTTTTATTTTTTTGTGCAGTTTAGTTGAAACGAAAAAAAAATACTAAAAAAATAAAAGAAAGAAAAATAAGCATTATAAAAATTCTATGCTTTCTCTCTCACTCCACTGAATGTTAATTATAAAAAGAAATTACACTTAATCATTATGTTGCAATCATCATTATTATAATTTCAAATACCAAAATATTTGAACAAAAAAAAAAAAAAAAGAAAAACCAAAAAGGGAAAAAAGTTGTTGGTTCTTTAACAACAACAAAAATAAATCTAAAATGATGTAAACAAATGTAATTATTGTAATTATTTTCTATATTTTCTCTCTTATTATCTTCAATTTTTTGCCAAATTTTTTTTATCTCCTTTTTTATTAAACAAACATAACAAACAAACGCATACATATACACACACACATACATACACACAAATTTAAAAAAAAACGAGAAACATCAAACGGTATCAATTTGTTTTTAAGCAAATTCTACGAAAAAAAAAAAGAAGAAGACGAAGAAGAAGAAGAAAAAGAAGAGAATGAAATTTTAATTTTGGGCAATAGGGCAATTAGAAGACAGCAAACAAAAATTGAAAATTTTACATTTTTCTTTTTGGAAAGAAACTCTTTTGATAAAAAAGTAAATATCCATAACAATAAAAACAAAAAAAAAGTACAACAACAATATCAATAGCAAAAGAAATATATACCATTGGCAGCAAATAGCTGCTGCTGAAACTAAGCATCAACAACAACAACAACAACAACAACAATAATCCAATAATGCACTTTTAATTAAAAATAATTATACAGAAATTTCTGTATAACAACAACAACAATAAGAAATAGAAATTATAAAATTTTTTATAAACTGCAACTTCAAACTCAACTAAAAGTTATCGTTTACTTTTATTTCTCTTCTTCAAATAAACGATTATTGCATGATGAAACTCAGTCTTTCCACCGAGTCTTTTCAGCGAGTCATTCTTTCATTATTCAAGCGAATGCTTGAATGCATTAAATAATATTTAATTTTCGTTTAATACAATAAAACAGAAAACACCGCACACTCAACCATCCAAAATAAAATAGCAATAAAAAGCAACAACAAAAAAATAGCAATAACAAGAAAAGCAACAACAATAACAACATCAGCCGCAATAATAATAGTAAATAAAATAGTACTCAAAATGCCGAACAGTCGATTGTTATTTAACATCACAATTATGAAATAGAAAAAACAACTTGTTCATTTCTCTTTTCTTTGTTCTTTGTTCTTTTTTCTTTTTTCTTGTGTTTTTTTTTACCAAAAATTTTTCTATTCTATTAAAAAACACAAATGAAAAAACTTACAAAAATAGAAACAAAACATTTTTATGTTATAAACGGAGAAGCCAAGCAATGACAACAAAACAAGAATAATATTTAAATCAATTTCAATTTCAATATCAACGCAAAAATTAAATAATCATAACAATTAAAAAAAAACCAAAGAATATCATAATGCAAATAAAAATTCTGTGTATTAACTCTAAATGATAAAAATAAAACAATACAACATAAATAGAGTACAGTAAGAATGAGTAAGAATGTTGGAAAGCAAAAAAAAAAAAAAATACGATGATAAAAGAAAATATAAAGAAAAAGGAAGTATAAAAGAACACAAAAGATTTTCTTTTATGTGTACTTCATATTTCTTCTTTTCTTCTTAGCTTATCTAAGCCAAGTCCATTGAATTACAATAGCAATTACAATAACAAAACATAACAATAGTCAATCAATAATAGAAATTCAATAAATCAAATTTATTACATTTTCCTTATTATCTTTTTCTATATCTCTCTTTTCATCTTTCTCTCTCTCTCTCTCTCTCTCTCTCTCTTCTCTCTCTCTCTGTACATTGCTCCACCTAGCTGCTATGACATTTACATTCCAATGTAATTCCAATGTAATCAATGAACTTTCTTAATATTAATAACAATAGTACTTAAAATATGCAAAAATCATAAAATAAACAATAAAATTTAAATGCATAAAAATATACAAATAATGCCGAGCACATTACAATACAATTACAATTACAATAACAATTACAATATAACAATAGTAACAGCAATTACAACAACAAAAACAATAGCATATTACAAAGCATATTATTCCTCCTTCTCCTCCTCCTTATCCTTCTCCTTTTACTCCTTGACCTTATCCTTGCCCAATACTCAAGAAAAAAAAATTTTGGTAAAAAATAAGTACATATATAATAGAAGTAAAACAAATCCAATAGACATTAATAATAATTGATTGTAATTACATAATTACAAAACCATTATTATATTACATTTATATAATTACAATAGATACAATCCATGCAAAATACAATAGAATTACAATTACATTACATCAATTTTCAGTCTTACAAATCTTATACGCAATCGATTGATGAAAATCAATTATTCAAATGGGAAAAACTCTAAAAAGAATCTTAGAATCTCTGGAATTAGATATTGGAATATTGTGAGAGAGAACGCTAAATGGCCTTTTCATTTTAAGTATGAGAATAAGAATAATTCTAAAATATGCAAAAATATGGCTCCAATAATGCAATTTATATCTGGAATTTATATGTACTTGTACTTGTACTTACACTTGTATTTGCATTAGAATTTGTACTTATGTCTGTAATGGTATTTGTACTTATAATTGTACTAATACTGAAACTTGTACATGTACTTATTCTTGTATCTACATTTGTATTTGCATTTGTACTTGTATTTATACTTATCTAGACTTGTACTTATCTGGACTTGTACTTGCACTTACACTTTATAATATTATTGATTCTTTATGAAAATATGTATTTTGCGTAATGTTACTTCAGAATTGATAATAACATATTGTTGCCACTTATTCAGTTTCAGGTGTTCAATTCCAAAATTAATTGTTAAATTCTCTGATTAGCCCATGAGAAGCGTGAAATTTTCATAGAATATCTCCATCTCTTTGCCATCTTTACCATCATTAACTTTCATTATAATTTTGAAAATATTATGCAATAGAAATTAAAATTGGAAATAGAAATAGAAATAGAAATAGCAATAGAAATAGAAAAAGAAAAAGAAGAAGAAGAAGACTAATTAAAATGAAGCACATAAACTGCAATAGATCTTAAGATTATAAAGCAAATTTTTTCGTTTTTCTTTTTTTTTTTTTTTTGGTTGGTATTTTTAAACTCCCTTAATAACAATATTAGCAACCAACAACAACAATAAACTCAACCATATTTATATATACAAATTATCCAAAAATATATTTCAATCATATTAATCAAAATAACAATATGCAAAAGCTTCATTTTTCATAGAAGCAAATATGCAAAATAGCTCCAACAAGAAACACCAACAAACTACATAAAAGTATACATGGGAAAATCGGTTAAAGCCGATTATTTGAATGCCCTACATGGTTTCATCTAATAAAATTTAAATGTTAAATAAATGAACAACAACAAAAAAAAGTCGGGATACTTAAAAATTTACTTTGAATGAACTTCATTTCAAACAAACAATATCGAAGAAAAATTGAAAAATTCAGAAATTCAAAATATCAAAATACAAATTTTAACTAATTTTTTCTATAAAAAAAATTTATGCTAAATTAAATCAGTAAAACTGTTTTAATTCCCCTTGAATAATCTTGAAAATCCTACAAAACCACTTCTTCAAATTCCGTTCAACTTTTCCAATTCCGCTATCTCATAAAAAAAGAAAAAGCACAGAGCATTTTAAGCACAATTATGAGATAAATAATTCTGAGTCGTTGAATAAAATGAAAATTTGATTTATAGATCAAGCGATTTTACATACAAAATATATAAATTGTGAACCGTGAACCGTGAACCGTTAACCATGAACCATGTTTGACATACAAATTTTAAATGATCAAAGGAAACACGAATAAATAAATAAATGAAGAGAAAATAAACTGTCTTAATACACAGAAATTTATTTCATAATATAAATAAATAAAAAATAAAAGAAAATGGAATAACAAGCAATTTACACAATAATTTATTTGTGATGTAAATTTTTGTAAACAAACGATTAATTTTCGATTGTATATTGCAATATGTTTGTTTGTTATTTTGTAATGATGTAATAAGCAAAATAAGCAAAATAAGCAAAATTCAAGCAAAATTCAAGCAAAATCAAGCAAATTCAGCATTATAAGCAAAATAATAAAGACAAAAGCAATCGAATGATTTTTCTTAATTATGGCGGCCTCTCTACCTAAAACATAAATAATTATAATCATAAAATACAACAAACAAACAAACAAACAAAAAAATTGTCTAAAATGTTTCTCGTTTTTTTTTTCTCCCTCAAGCAGAAATAACAAGCAAAAACCAAAAAAAAAAACCATTAAATAAAATAATAATAAAAATGTATGAAAAAAAAGGAAATTTGTAAATGATTTGAAAATTTATTTCATTTAATTTTTCATTATTCTTTCCACTTACATTAATTACTTGATTCATGTAATTTGAAACTTTTTTTCTGATTTATTAATTAAGTTAAATAAAAATAATAACTCAAATGGAAACAGAATTTTTTTTTTGTTTTGCAAAAAACAAGAAAATTTATTCTCAAAAAAGCAAAAAAGAAAGTTTAATAAAATTAACTTTTATTTAAAACTTTTACTTTTATTTAACGCAAAGAACAATAATAGAAATTTTAAAAAATAATAATAATAATAATTTCAAAAAAGTAAAAAAAAAACAAAATCACTAGATTTAAGCACACAATAAAATATATAAAAAATATATATATATATATATATATATATATATATATATATATATATATAGAAACAAAAATAACAATAAAAACAAATATAAAAATTTATAAAACAGAGTAATTTGTTTATTTCAAAATAAATTTTTGTTTTTTTTTTCATTTCATTGTTTTCTTTAACTTTTATTAATATTTTAGCGAAAATGTATAGCAAGTATAAACTGTGTTAATTTTTAAAAATGAAAATGTAAAAAAAATTTTTTTTTAATTTTTTCAAAAAAATTTTATTTTTAAATATATACAAATAAATATACACATACAAATAAAAAATAAGAATTAATTAAAAATGTGTAATAATTATTTAAGTGCTCAATTAAATTGTTTTTTCTTTTATAGATATGGAAATATATGTTTGTATTTATGTATGTATGTATGTATGTGTGTGTGTGTGTTTCATGAAAATATATTATTAAAATTAATACAAAAAAATATTGTTTTCAGTTGCGCTTTTTTTTTATATATATATATAAATTATTCACATATATAAAATTGTAAAAATATTATTTAGAATAATATTTGATTTGAATTTTTTTTATTTGATTTTAGATTTTCTTTTCAAATATTTTATTGTAATTATATTATGAATAAAATGGTCTTTTTTAAATATATCGATTATTAATTAATAATTAATAAATAATTTTCATTATATATAATTTGTAATAAAGAGTAATAATAAAATAAAATTAAAATATAAATAAAATAATTATAAATAAATAATAATAATAATTTATAATTAAAATTTAAAAAAATATATAATTTATCTATTATAAATATTTGTATATTATAATTTTAGCAATTTAAATTTTAATTAAATTGATTGTTGTGGAAATATCAACACATAAAAAGCATAAAATTATAAAAAAAAAAGAATAATTTTTTTTTTAAATCAAATCATTTACTTTAAGCTTTTATAAAATTTTGTAATAAATATTTTTCATATGATTTTTTTCAAAGAAATAAACATTTAAATTAAATTGAACAAAATACGAAGAAAGAAAAAAATTATTGTTGCATTTTATTTATTTGTAATTTCTTAATTATTTTTATTATTATATTTTTTGTTTGAGGTTTTTTATCTTCTCTATTTCATAGGACAAATTTTTTTTGAAGTTTTTAAACTTCTCCATTTCATAAGACAATTTTTATTATTATTATTATTTTTTTTTTTTGGGATTTTTATCTTCTCCATTTCATAGGACAATTTTTGTTAATTTTGTTTTTTTTTTTATTGAAATTGAATTTCAAATTTTTGATTATTATTCTTGTCGTTATTAAATTTTATACTGAGACCCTAAATCATGTTCGATTTGCCCTCCATTTGCCCATTTGCCCATTTGCCCATTTGGCCATTTGCCCTTCTCGTTTAATGTAAAACTCAATAATGCGTTTCATAAATTTTATAAAACTTTCATCAATATAAAACAATAGTTTACAATAATAATAATAATAATAATAATAATAATAATAATAATAAATAACAACAACAATAATCAGAATTACAACAATTACATTAACAGCAGAAAGAAATTTTAAAAAATCTCACAAAAATAGAAATAGAATTAATCATTAAGTAAATAACAAATAAATACAATAGAAATGGTAATATTTACCCAATAGCAATAACAACAACAATAATAATAATAACAACAACAACAATAAACCAAACAAATTCCAGATTGTTCAATAAGTTTACTAAAATAGAAAATGTGAAACATGAAAACACGATTTTTATATAAAATTTATTGGCCCAAAAAAAACAAAAAAAAATAAATAAATAAAAGAAAAATAAATCATATTTTAAAAAAAAATTAATTTAGTATTAATTAAACAAAATTAATATGTAAACGTGATTTCTGCTACATGAACTTATTGAACGATCAATTGCAGTAAATTACAAAAACAAAATCAAAAACAAAACAAAAAACCAAACATTTTCTAAAATATATAAAACAAAAATTCTTAAATAAAATGCAATAGCAACAACAAACAATAGATCAAAGTATATAACAAAGAATCCAAAAAAGCAAAACAAAACAAAAGAAAAAAGGAAAAATTACCAGAGTTTGCTTACGCAAAGAAATGTTAAGCTTTGAATGAAATTCGAAAGGAAATAATAAATCGAGATAAATATTCGAATAATTTAAGAGCGTAATTAATCGATAATCAATTACGTATTTAATTAATTAAGTAATTAATTTGTGAATTTTAGAATTTTAAAAAATTCATAGAATTTGCAAACTCTGAAATATAAAATTTTATATTCGATTAATGTTCGCTCCACATTCATATTGAGAAAAATTGTCCATGAAATCACTAATAGCAGCAACAATAGCAATAGCAGCAACAACAGCAGTAACAACAACAACAAGAGCAACAGCAACAACAACAACAACAACAAGAAGAAGAAGAAGAAGAAGAAGAAATAACAATAACAACAACAACAACAACAACAACAACAACAACAACAACCGAAACAATAACAACAATTGCCATAAATAATTATTCAGAAAATATTTAGAACAACAACAACAACAACAACAACATTAAAAAATTAACATCGGTAATCAAATCGGTAAGAAAATAGAACATTTTTTATATTTATTTTTAATAATTTTATTTTATATGATTTTTATTTTTTTGTAAATTCCAAAAAAAAATACCAATGTAAAGTTTTTTCACTTTTTTTGTTTTGTTTTGTTTTGTTTTTTTTTTTGCAAATTACGAAAAACTCATTCGTTTCGAGTTCTTCATTTGTCATCACAATAAATTGTGTAAAAAAATTATTTGAGAAAATTATTTGAAATTTAAGAAAAATTTTTGCATTTTTAATTTTTACACAAATTGAAGCAAACTAAGGTAAAAAAAAACGCACACACACAAATACACACATTT
This sequence comes from Melophagus ovinus, assembly GCA_023089585.1. Taxonomy (NCBI): domain Eukaryota; kingdom Metazoa; phylum Arthropoda; class Insecta; order Diptera; family Hippoboscidae; genus Melophagus; species Melophagus ovinus. The sequence continues at coordinate 5,238,149 of JAKKIB010000253.1, forward strand.
ACACATACGTGCATGCAAAAACATTCACACACACATACACACATATATACATACATACACACATACACACATACATACACTCACATACGCAAATACTCACATATACACACACATATATACATACATACATACATACATACATACACACATACATATATATAGACAAATAAGTATATTAAAAGAAGAATGTAAAGAAACAAAAGAAAATTATTTTCAGGGACCAAAGAAAAATTAATTAAAATGATTGATAAATTAATTAAGACAATTAATGAATATGAAATTAAGTGTATTTGATTAAATATTTTTAAAAAAAGGAGGAACAATATAAAAATTTTTAAATTAAAAAATTTTTAAATAAAATTAAAGCAACATAAGCAGAAATTCCAGAGAGAAAAAATTATAAAATAAATATTTCAAAAATATTAGTTAAAGTAATAACGTAAAAGTCGATAGAACAACAACAACAACAACAACAACAACAAAAACAGCAGCAACATCAGCAGCAACAACAACAACAACAAAATCAAGAAATTAGATAATTCAGACTTAAATCCTTTTACACCAACACCTTCCTATTTATCCATATTTATCTTCCTCAGCCATACCCAAACCACACATACACACACACACACGCACACACACACACACACACACACATACATACACATACACTAAAAAATTTAAAAAAAATTACAATAAGTTTGTAAATTTTTGGAGAGATAAATGAAAAAATTAAAAAAGGAAAAACAGAAAAAATTCAACTACATACAAATGTACATACAACAAAAATTGAATGCTAAAAAAATTATTAAAAATTATATATGAAAATCTTTTTTAGCTTAATATGTTTTACGTAAAAAAAATTACAAATTATAAGAATAAAATGTCAAAATAATGAATAATCAAAAAAAAAAGAGAGAGAACGACGATAAATTTAATTTTGTAACTTTCAAATAATAATTATTAAATATAAAAATTCAAACAAAAACTTATACAAAATTTCTATACACTTTTTGGTCTATAAATATTTATGGAGTTTGCTTTTTTTTTTTTTTTTTTTTTTTTTTTTTGAAAAAGAAATGGAAATGAAGAAATTATAAAAAAATTTCAATTATAATTCATTTAATTAACTTAACATGTTGTTGCTATATATAAAAATTTATGTTGACAACATATTTAAATTAACACTAACATATAAGCACCCACATACACATACACACATACACACATTCGAAAAACTATTTTTTCCACAAAAACAATTAACATTTTAATTAAGTTTTATTGCAAAATTTTATTACTCAATTTAAATACTTTAATCATAATAAATTTCAATCAGTAAAAGAAAATCACAAAAAAAGAAAAATTTTATAAAAATTCATTCAACTCACTTCTGAAGCCCATAACCAACCACTTTTGTTTTTTTCTTTTGTTTTATTAGCTGCGAATTTATATTTATTGGTTTATTTGTTTTAAAAATGAAAAAAAATGAAAAAAAAATCATTATCACAAGTAAATCACAATCCAAAAAAAAAGTATTTAAAAAAAAAAAAGATAAATAATGAAAAGAAACCGCATCAAATATGAAAAAAAACAATTCTTTCGATTTGATTGGCTTTTTTGTTTTTTGTTTTTAAGAATATTTTTGCTATTTTATTTTTCCTAATTTTATTTTTTTTTTTTATATATATAAAAATTTTCAAAGAAAAATGAAATACAAAACCGAAATATGTAATTGCAATTAAATGTTATTGATATGAAAATTCCAAGGGAATTTATTAATTAATTAAGAGAACAACAACAACAACAACAACAACAACAACAACACTAAAGTGAAATAAATTTAATACAAATAATAAGAAAAAAACGTAACATAAATAAATATTCCTTAATAGATGATAAAACAGACAAACAAAGCAAAACAAATTTCTACAAAAAACAAAAATTATCAAACAAAAATAAATTTAGAAGACAACAAGTTGCATCTCATCTGCCCGCCCCCCAACAAAAAAAATAAAGAACAACTATTGTATAATAAATAAATAATAAATAAAATAAGAATGATGCAAAAAAAAAAAAATGATGACGCTGAGTGAACATGAAGCATATGAATACGTTCAGTATTTACAAAATATTGCTAAACAAATTTAAACAGAAACACAAAAGAAAATTATTATTTAGAGAAAGAAAAAAGCAAAAGAAAGAAAAATAAATAAAGGATAAAATTTAAATATAATAATTTTATTTCATGGCATTAAAATATAAAACGAACATTAACAAAAGGTCTGCCCTTCAAGAAATCTGAAAGAATGAGAATTATTCAAAATTATTATTTTTTTTACAACGTTTTAGAAAACACTTAGAAGACTTCATTGTCCAAAGTTTGTTCGACATTTGTACGTTCTCATTTTTTTATGAATGTATATTAGAAATGTGATTCGATCGTTTTAAGGACTTCAAGAGGAATAATAGAATGGTACAAATTGAACAATAACTATTCGTAAAATGCAGCATCTTTCTGCAAAATGATTAGATCAACAAAAAATCTATATTTTCATATAACAAAATCCTCAAGCTATATATGAATCAGTTCAAACTTTCTTCCGAATATTTATTTCCTTTTTATTATCGTCCATTTTTAAATATCCATATTTTATGATATTAAGTGAAATTGGTTTGTTCAATTTTATATTAATTAATCTTTCGTAATTATTTCGAACCTTCCTGCTATTTTTTTTTTTTGCCATATTGCAAAATTGTTTATTTTAGATCATTGAAAAGCACTTTGTTTCGTATTTTTAGCTTCATCCCTTCCTTTACAATCAATCATTATATTTATATTTATTTCTTTTATAAAGTGAAACAAAAAATAAAAAAAAGAAAAATCTATATATTCAGGCACAATTTTCATTTTAAAGAACAATAACAGAAACAATTATACTAAGCTATAGAAGAAGGGTCTTTAATTTTCATTAAATTTCACCGCATTTATTTTTATTATATTGGACAATCACTTCTTGATCCTTGGGCGCTGCTTTTTACTTCAATTTTTAAATGGTTTTGATTCATTACTTGATACGTTAAGATTTATCCCATGATCGCAATGATTGCCTCGATAACGCAATCGTTGCTCTTCCTCTAATATTTTGTATATTAACACTTAAAAATTCGGTAATTCATCATAACAATTTATAGATATTACAAAATATCTCATCTCTTCGGGGAGAGCATACAACAGCATTACACAAAGTAATTACGATTCATCCCATTTAATTCATGTACTGCCTCACGGAATTCAGTGGCTTGTATTGAAAATTCTTTATTCATATTGAATTTAAATTGTACCAGCTCCTTTTAATAAATGCATCTAACGCAATGGCAATCCAGCCATATATAAAGTATTTTGTACATCCAATGCATCTTTTACTGCGCCACAATTTTTTATGAGAAGCAATTTACTGTCCAAACTGTACAGAAACAAATTGCATCCATCACTTTCCACAAATCCAATACCACCATTAGTACACGTTAGGATTTGCATATGCCACGTTATGTAGTTGTGATTATTAAGTATTTCAATATTTTCAAACATGGTTTTTGGCATTCTTTTTTTCTATTTACCAGCACAATTAATCAATACATTTTTTCTATCTGCAAATATATTAAAAAGTATTTTAAATTGTCAATTGAATATTTACTGCTCTTACAATTGCACATACATTACCTTAAAATAAATCCGTTGTAAAAATTTTATACAAGTAAATTCAATAATAAACAAAAAATATATAACGGCAAATACGCATTTGCCGTTTGATTTGCAGAGTTGTATCATAAATAATATAATTCCAACATATAAATATTATTAGGGATGAATCAATGCAATCTAATTCAAACAAAACGAACATCACGTTATATAGTGCAAACTTCTCAATTCACAAGTGATGTACGAAAATTTGATAGAACATCTATAGTTTGTATCTATAATAATAAATCCCAATAGTAAGTTGAAAATTGTTTTATATAATTAAAAAAATGTTATTATTATATGAAAGAAATTGTATTGGAGATAAATTTTCAATCACTATAAACTGAGTCATAATACAAAGCACTACATAATAGTTTTTATTGGTAATTTTACAACAAACTATTTGTTCTTCCAATAGAAACATCATCATCATCACTGTCAGTTTGTTAGAATCATTCCAAATTATTAATTATTAAAATATCTTTGCGGTATGATTACCATAATCTATTGAGATTAAATTGAGCAGTGATATCAATTCACTATAATTTATTTTATTCAAGCAACAGAGAAGAAGATGTTCGATAACGGTTAAAGCAACTGCAATTGACAATTTTCATTCTTCTTCTTCTTTATTATTTTATTCATTCTATTCCTAATTTTAAACACGATGCAAAGCATAATTTTTGCATATTCGGCAATAAGAAAAAAAATAAAATTAAAATGGCAGTTAATTATTATAAACTTAAGTAGTTTCATACATTTGGCATATAGTGTGTAATATAAATCGTTAATTAATTAAATATCTATTGAAATTGGACAAGAAAAAACACATAAAAATTTTTGGGTTGATGCGATTTCTTTTTTAGTTTAACATATATAAATTTTAGTGTTAGAAAATTTTTTAAATTATTAAATATGTAAAATTTGTGTGTGCAAGTGAGAAAAAAGTTAAATTAAATGAAATGCTAAATTACATTATACAAGATTTTTGTAAAGATCCTTATGTCATACCATGTAAATATAATTGTCTATGGAGTGACATACTTTGCGAGTATATAAATTTAATAAACCGTTATAAAAATTCTGTAACGAACAACGAACATATTTGGCAATTATCGCAACCAAAACTATGTACAGTTATATATAAAAAGAAAGATTATCGTTGTAAGGATAAATATCCTATGGTGAATTTGATCAATAAAGCGGATCAAATGGAAAACACTCGTACAGAAATGTTAGCGTATCCACATCCTAGGTTAATTCAAATGAAAAAAGGCTCATTAAATTTATAATTTCTTATTTTTTTTTTTGTTGTTTCTCACACTTTATCTTTCTCTCATCCTCCTTACATTAGAAAATTATTACAATTGAAAGAACATGGGTCTTTTAAAAATTTTCATCCTAAACGAAAATCGAGAGTGAATCGTTTAATACGAAAAAGTCTATTATCCTTGTATAGTCATCTTGCTGGTGTTCAACCTCCTCAAAGACCGTTTGTTGAATTGCTTATTGAATATTTATTATACACATATATATAAAGCTTCGTTTTGCAGACGATACAGAAAAATATCAAATTATGCTCTAAGTGAAAGTTTTCTGGCACGTTTAAGTATGCCCAAAAAAGATGCCTCCAAGCAGTATAAGGAATCTGAACAAAAAGAAACAGAAGGCGCAAAAAGGGGTTCACTTCTTGCCAGCTTAAATAAGGATAAGCCGACATTTAATAAAAAGCGTTTATTAAAATTAGCAAAACCTAAAGTAATTGTAACGGAAGAACCGTTTGAAAAGAATTTGAAGGAGACCAAAAACAATTTTATATCACTGGAAAATTTACAGAGACTGGCTAAACCAAAGTTTAGGACTTCACTATATGAAGAAAAACCTAAAACATTAGACCTTGCACTTAAATACAAAGGTATAAACAAACATATAGAAAATTACTATCTTTTCTTTTTTATTTGTGGTTTTTATAATAATTTTTTTCTTCCTTATTTTTACAAATAATCCTTGATAATAAAATGTGCAGCTTCTAAAAGGATTGAAGAGTTAGCTAAACCAACAAAAGTATACCAAAAGGAAACTCAGGTTGATGCTGACGGTAAAACTTCATACGAAAAAATGCGGCTGTCTTTAAAAGCCAAACCGAACCAACGTATAATAACATTGGCCACACCCAAATCCTACACTGACATAAATACACGACAAAATCCGTACAAAGTGAAGAAAGCAGCACTCGCCTATAAAGCTACTGACCGTATAAAAAAATTAGCAACACCAAAAGAAGTCAACTAGAAACGGAGTTTGAATGAAACGAAGTTATACGTTAATGTAGTCCATTGATGAAACGCTTGAAAAGAAATGAGCGTATCCTCAATTGATTATATAACTTCAATGTTATTGTGAATGTGTTACTCTTTACAACTGCTAATGTAATTGTAAGAAGTAACATATTCACAATATTATTGAAACTACTTTGGTACAATCAACATTTCTTTTATTTCTTTTATTTCTTTTATTGGTTTGCTCATGTTATTTACTTCAAATAAGCGAAAGTATTAAATTTTTAATATTATTGTTGGTTAAAGTGGAAGAAAATTAATAATGCATATTAAGTTGAAATAAATGTTAACGAAGAAGAAAATTCTTATTAATTGGAAATGAATTGTTGCGTCATGCAATTGGGAAGTATAGTAAACATGTAGGAACACTTCAACATCATTATTACTTAAACAAACTATTAGAAAAGTCATGAAGTTATAGTAATTTCTTAAAAAAAAAATAGTAAATATTTAACGGCCTTAAGAAAAATGTGTTGTTCCTCTTCTTCTTTAAAATAAACTCTCACGTTGAAGAATAAACCATAAACTTTGGTCGCTTTTCCGTTATAAAAAAATGTTTCCTTCTTCTTTTTTCTACTAAGTAACGGTATTGCGTATGATTGCCGCAAGAATGAGAGCATCGTAGTCTTTAAATATCATTTATTAAGAAATAAAAGAATTATGTAAAATATATAAACATTATAACTTTAATAATTAAACTAATAATAATTAGTTTTATCCTTGGGATTTACTTCCATAAAGTAAACGTGAAGAATTTTATGCAATTTATAAAAAGAAAATTGTTAAAATCCATGATTAAATTCTTCTCTTCGTATTATGAAAAAATTAATAAAACAAGAACTTTATAATCAATCGGGACCGACTTTTAAATATTCTACATCCAATAAAGTCGAATAAGAAAATTACAAACCAATAATGTTGGAAAAATTGTAATTTCCCAATTATAGAAGAAATTCATTATATAAGAGGAGATTCAAAAAATAGATCAATGTGAACCAAATTTAGTATTCTCATATTTTAAATCAAATTACAAGGCAGTGTTAATTTTAAATAAAATATATACAAAATTAAAGCTTTTTGCCCAAATAATGGATTTTATCGAAAAAAGTGTTATATGAAAAGTGGTCGTAGCCGACCATGGCCGATCTTAACCAAATTTGGACACTTTAAAACACGTTGCCAAATTAACCAATTTACGTTAAAATATATCTAAAAACATAATTTTTTTAATGATAGTAAAAATAATCCGATTTTGACTACTTTTAATAAGGTTCGCTTTTGGACCATGTACCAAATTTCGCTAAAATTACAATCTGTAGCTTCATAACAAATTTATATGAACAGACATCTGACGAATAAACAGGCTCAATAATCAATAAATAAATTTGGGTTTTACAAATATATGTGCACACTTATAATACCCCGTGTAGAATATAAAAACTAAATGTGGAAAGTTATAACAACTTGCACATTGCATTTTATGTTTACAAAAATACTTTAGTAAAATAAATATAAGGCAAAAATTGTCGTAACGCTTCTTAATTATTTTTATACATAATTGAATACCGTTTAACACTATGGAGAGGCATAATTTCTTCTTCTGCTTTTCAACATTATATAATTTTTAATGTATGTTAGCAATAACAGCGCGGGTAAACTCTTGAGTAGTAGCATAACCACCTAAGTCTTTAGTACGAACTTTGCCATCGGACAATACCCGGATAATTGCATTTGTAATCAATTCGCTGTATGTAGGCAAATTGATATGACGTAAAAGTTTAGTACCACAAAAGAACATAGCAGTAGGATTGGCCACATTTTTACCCACAGCTTCCGAAAATGTATGGCGAGCACCCGGTTCAAAAACGACCGTATCTGGGGAATAAGAAGATCCTGCCACTAAACCAGCACCGCCAACAATACCAGCAAATAAATTATCTATAATTGAGCCATACAAATTGGGTGTAACCAATACGTCAAACTGATGAGGATGTGACACAATTTGCATTGTTGTATTATCAACAATCATTTTTTGAAATTCTATTCGTGGGTACAATTTCGCCATGTCCTCGCAACATTTTAAAAATAAACCATCACCCAACTTCATAATATTCGCTTTATGTACCGATGTCACTTTTTTCCGATTATTTTTTATGGCATAATCAAAGGCAAACTTTGCAATACGCATTGACTTTTTGGAAGTAATAATTTTTAAACATTCCACAATACCGGGCACAGACTCATGCTCCAATGCTGAATATTCACCTTCAGTTTGTTCACGTATTACCACAATATCAATGTCTTTATGACGCGTTTTTACACCTGGTAAACTTCGTACATGCACCACATTAGCATACAAATCCAATTCATTGCGTAATTTCATATTTAATGATTGCAATTCACCTAAATTGCTATAATCGGGTGTAGCCAAAACTCCCTAAATTTATACAAATTAATTCATTAATCACTTCATTAAATATTCTGAATATCTCATACAAAAAAAAAAAACAATGCCTACTTACTTTAATGCAAACTTTATTTTTTCGTATTGATGCCACTACATCTTCTAATTTGGCACTTAATGTAGGATTCACCTCCGACAAAAAATAACATTCAAATTCAAGTGGTACATCAGCTGCCTTAAAAACTTCCTGTAAACATTGTACAAGTTCTGGTCCAACACCATCTCCCGGTATAAGGGTACATGTAGTACGATTTCCACCATGTGTCCCAGGATCCGTATTTAAAGCAGATGTAGTGTGCAAAGATCGATGGGCAGAAGTTTGAAGGCCCTACATAAAACGGCAAAACAAAATTAATGACAATAATAAAAACGCGTAACATACATTAATAAATATTTATAATTTTTTTGTTCATTTAGGGAATTTCACTTCACACTTATTTTGTTATTTTTATTTTATTTTATCAATTTGATAATGTCTATTTTCGATTCTAAACTCCCAACAAAATAGTCTTTCATATACATCATATCATATATTAACTTTTTTATATAAGAAATAAAATCATTTATTTCTACATATCTTACCTGTAACAATGTACGTCCAATAGTTCTTGCCAACATAATTAATTAGTATTTCTCTAAAAGGGCTAAGGCAGGAGCCTAATTTTCATAAATATGTTCAGTTCTTATAGAAAGACTTTTTTTTGTTTTTTTTTTTCCTTTTTATAAAGGATATCTGTTTACTCCAAATCAGTGATGGAACAATACTAAAACTTTAATTACAGTTTGTTTCGATAACACAAATAATGAGAACTAATTGAATTCGTAAGAGTGGTATTTTGATAACAAAAATAAAAAAAAACAAAATAATGGAAAAGCAAGTGTGGCAAGTCTATGGGATCTTTGGACATTTTGATGACGTTTTATATAATTTCTATTCTTTTATTTATTTATTTTTAAAATTTTTCTTTTATAATTTTTTTCTAGAATAATTGCGCAAAAAAATTTTTAAATTATTTCAATTTTCTTATTTTAATAAAAATTAAAAATTCAAAAAAAAAAGGAAAACGCAAAATTTACTCTTATGTGAACTCAAAATTTTTGTGATACACCTAAAATTCTAACGGCAATTTCGCAATAACAAGCAAAAAAATTTTCAAGTTCTTTGAAATTTTACGTGCTGCCATTTTATATGCAAGGCCCCCATGTCTGGTATATATTATAATAAAAATTTGCTTGTCCATGTCTCTAAGGGATGTCGTACCAATGCATTGCAAAGGTTAATGATGCGCCATGTTTTAGGTATAGGCGTGGGTGAGGGCGACAAGCAGTTCAATATATCGGATAGTAAATCGTACGTACACAGATGGTTGCACTTCGGAAAACAAGAAATTAGATCAATCATACTAAAAGTCTATAAATGTATACATATATTTTAAGGGAACCGCTCAATGTAAATAGTTCTATACCCAAATTACGTTTTATACAATTTTTACGTCAACCAGACAAAAACAAACGTTTGGGTGTGGTTTCAGACGATGGCACCACTTTAGTTGAACTATCTGGAGGCTCATGTATATCTAATGATTTTATACGATTCCTACATCAAAATATATCACCTTATGAGATATGCCGTAAAATACAAAATTTACGACGAGAGCCCATGAATGATCGTTTACAATTATTACCGCCTATTACTAATCCTGAGAAAATTATATGTGTCGCTTTAAATTATAACGATCATATAAGTGAACAGAAAAAGCAACCGCCTAATGAACCGATATTTTTTTCAAAATTCAACAATACTTTGATTGGACCCAGAGAAAATATTATAGCTCATAACCTTACAAATAAAATGGATTGGGAAGTAGAATTGGCCGTAGTCATGGGTGCAGAGTGCCATAACGTAAAGTGTAGCGAAGCGATGGATTATGTTTTCGGTTATACGATAGCTCAAGATATATCGGCGCGAGATTTGCAAAAGCGTAATGGCGGTCAATTTCTTCTTGGAAAATCTATGGACACCTTTTGTCCATTGGGACCAGTTGTAGCACATAAAAGTATAATACCCAATCCACATGATTTGTATTTGAAATGTGCAGTAAATGATGTGATAAAGCAAAATGGCAATACAAGTCAAATGATTTTTAAAATTCCCGATTTAATATCACGCCTATCTCGGTAATGTCGCTCACTTTATATTCAATTGCATTTTTCTCTTTCTTTTGTTGTTGGGTTTTTTTCTTGTATTCTCTTCATCACAATATCTCACTATTATTTGCGTTTTTGTGCTTGCTTAGATATATGACATTGGTACCAGGTGATATTATCCTAACAGGTACACCGGGTGGTGTTGGTATGTATCGGAATCCACCAGAATATCTGAAATGTGGTGATATGATTATAAGTGAAATTCAATGTTTGGGCAAGTTACGTAATTTGGTTGTGGCCCCAAAAAAATGATTCTTGGTTTTTTTTCTTCTTTTTTTTTTTGGCAAATGCTTTTTGGTTTTAATATTGTACTTTATTACATATAATTGTAAGTAAAAACTGCTTTTGTATCCATATATTTTGTAAATTGTTATTTTATTAATAAAAAAAAAAAAACAGAAAAACAGAAAAACAAAAAACCAAAAAACATCTATAACATATTCAAACAACTTTGTTTTTTTATAAGTACCCAAAAATCGTACACAACTATGCAATATGTAAAACGCCCAGATGTTTACACTTTGAACGTTTGATGTTTTGTGGCAAAAAATTCATCTCGCTTATGGTATGGTTGATATGGATCATCGATCCAATGTTTCGGACGACGCCAAAAACTTGTCACCATCTTGTCTAATAGCCTACTTTGCGTGGCATTCACAAAGACATGCTGCCGTAAGCGACGCTTTCTTGCCGCTGATTTTTTCCACATTTTTTTGTGACGTCCCGTATACGTACGTATCCATGCACCCCAATCTAAACGTTTGAAACGTTTAAGTACAACTTTAACCGTTTTACGTTTGCCTTTATTCAATGAAAATTTTGTCACATTACGTGTTGATTGCATACAATGAACAGTATTTCGTGATAGTAATGGATTTAATAATGTACTTTTTGCCGATTGAATTGAATAATTGTGCTTTGTTAATATGTGAAAGCCACCAGCACCGCCACATAACTTTTCTATGGATTCTTTTCTTTCATGAAATGTTATTATTGCATTTGTATTTATTCCACTTAAATAACGTTGACTTAAAAATGAGATGCTGGGATTTTGTGTAACCTGGCGTATAACATTGCCCACTAAAGCTCGCCACATTTTGTTCATTTAAATGTAAAATTCCTTAAAAGGATTTTTCGTTTTAGTTTACTGAAATATCAAAGCAAATAAATGTAAATCAGCAGTGTTTATGCATGGTAATAAGAAAATAAAGAAGAAGAACAAATCAGCTGTTTTGTATTATAATGTAGTTTAAGAAAAAGAAGAAAAAATAAAATGAAGATATTTTTAAAACATTTCAAAATGAAAAAATCATAAATTAAAAAATATGTAAATGATAATAAATGAAGTATAATATAAAGAAATTTAATAAATATATATTAACAAAATTCTTTATTTATATAACAATAATATAGGTCAATATTTTACAATTTCTCATTTGGTAACGTTTGACATATTTCGGTTTTTTATGTCATCGCAATAGTTCTCTTTCTTTTTTGCAGTTTCTCAATTTATGTCGCAGAAAAAACGTTTTCGATACCACTGAATTTGTAAAAAAAAAAAGAAAAACAAGAAAAAAACCGAAGACGTGCAATTATCGATTATAATTGGTCTGAAATTTCTAAATTCTAAATTACTAAAACTGTCTCAGCAATGTACCGAAATATTTTAAGAGAACCCTATTTAAGCATAGTGCATGTAAGTAATTTATAAAAACATTAATCTTTACCCATGCACAATTATATAAGCTAAATTCATAATTAATTAGTGATGATTTATTAAAAAACCAACAACAGCAATAATAACAGCGTTATATAATAAACAAATCTTTTAGAGAAGTTTGTGTCATCCGAAACGCCAATACAGTACATCACCAAAACATCTACGTCAAGCAGGTTTTGGTAAATTTTTTATATTCCTTACACCACTCGCTGCAGTTGGAGGCGCTATCACTTATGCAAAATATGACAAGGGGTTCCGAAAAACATTGGAGGATAATGTGCCTGGTGCTGCTTATATAATTAAAGTTTCATTACAAGAGGAAAAACCATTCAAAGGTGTTCTACAGCAATTTGATAATGTAAAAAAACAAATCGACTCTGCCACGGCAAAATTTTTTGGTGATTCATCAGAACAACAAGTAGCTAAAAGTAAGTTAAATCAACATTTTTTTGTCCATTATTATTTTTTACATACTAAGATTTCTTTATTTTCCTTAATAATTCGTTATGGTAGAAACTGAAGCAACCAAAACTCAAGCAGTAGTAGTGAAAAAATCCGTAAGTGTTTTCTTCAATTTTTAGATATTTATAATATAACAAGAAAAAAATTTTTCTGTTTCCTTTTTATTCTCGTTTAGACGCTCAAAACACCTGTAGAGAATCCATCGGAAAAACGATCTGAAGAAATAAAGCCCAAACCACTAATAACTTTACCAACAGATGTTACTGAATTAGAGCATGCTGTAGAATTAGCTGCTGCCTTGGCTGTTCAAGAATATAATAAAGCTATAGAACACTTGAAAAAATACAACAATGAAGTACATCACGTTGTAGAACAATCGATAGAAAATACAGATGCAAAATTATGGCGTAGCTTGAAAAATAAGACAAGTGCCCGCGATTCTTTGGTAGCTGCGGCTGAAAAACTAGCTCGTGATGCTTTAGATAAAATTGGTAACATAAAGTTATTTTATAAATTCACAAATTTTACTTGGTACATTTTTTATGTTTCATTAGTAATTTCTATTTGTTTTTTCTCTATTCTATTTTATAGAGAAATGTGAAGTTGCTTTAGCCAAAGCCGCAAAACCTGATAATCATGAACAAATTGTGACTGTGCGTAATAAAATTAAAAATCTAGTCGATCACATTAATGCCGTTAAAAATGATTTATATAAAACCAAGGATTTGGCAAATATATCAGAAAAATTTTGGAAAAGCGTAAGTCTTTACGGTTATAACAATCAGGGAAAGATCCAAATTAATTTGTTATTATAATCATAATCATACATAATGAGTATGATTGAAAGAATATGACCATTAGCCATAAAACGCTTTATATGACAAACTAATATTTGTCATATAAAAACGCATCCTGAAAGTCGATGCGGCTTGGTTAATTTTTAGTCACCTCCCATAAAACGAGTGTTTAGAATCATTAGAACAAAGAGATATAAAGTCAGCCCTGATCGACTAAAGCATTTTTTTTTTTTTGCTTATTTCGCTTCTTTTGCTATTGTTTCTGTTGTGGTTATTCTGATTTTAGGTAGAGCAAGCGCGCAGTCATTACATTGAAGAGATAGAAGGTATCTTTCCCGGTCTAGATTTATCGAAAAAAAAACTGAACATAACCCAAGAAGATTTCGATTTGTTCCTAATCCATGCGTACTCTCATGTATTGGCCTTACAAAAAGAGTTACAACTTTTGCAAACAGATGGTGAATTACGTCTAAAACGGGCTTTAGACGCTATACGGAGCAATGATGAAACGGAGGCAGCTAAAGCTCAATTGGATTATATGTTGGAGAAGGAAAGGCGTAAATTGGCACTGGAAAATCAGAAAAAGATAAATCAAATAAAAGTGGATGCCGAGAAAAAACTACGTCAACAGTTAAAGCAACAAGCTGAAGCTCATTTAGATCATTTACAAGATATTATTAGTATGAAAGAGAGTGAATTGAAACGACAATATTCTCAAGAAATGGAAGATAAAATGGCAACTGAAAAAGCTAATTACAAATTACAATTGGCCACAATGTTGGGTAAAATGCGTGGTATGGATGCGGCTTTACAAGGTAAATACTTTTTGTTTCATGCATAAAATTTCATGTACTGGCTTTTATTGATAAAATTTATACACATGCACTTACATCTTCAAGAAATTGATGAGGAATTGAAAGGTAAAAACTAAACTTTATTAAACTTTATAGCTTGCTATCACAAGATGACATGAGATGAGATGAGATGAGATGAGATGAGATAGTTAAAGCACTGTACTTGCAAATTACAAATTGTTAAAATTTTTTATAATGCTTTTTTTTTCTGTGGTACCTCAACTAGCACGAGCCGAGTCAGAACGTTCTGCTCATCAAGCTCAGGCATTATGGGCAGCTTGTCAGGCATTATGGTCAACTGTTAGAACGGGAGACCCTCGCGAGCATTGGAAAAATAAATTGCGTCCCTTAAAGAACGAAATTAAAGCAATCTCTAAAGTGTCAGGTAAATCTAACATCCACTTCTATTTTACTTATTATTAAACATTTTAAAGTGCTATAAGTGGTGGGCCCAATCGCTACCTAAACTTGATCTCATTTCATAATTTATATAAATGGATTAAATTATTCAAAAATTTGTACAAACTCGACGACATTAATCTCTGAAATTCATACGTACTATAATAAAAAAAATAATTTTATATTCTTTAAAAGAGAAAAAGTTTTATAGGCAAAGGACTTTGGCCACTAAACATTATATAAATTACATGGATATAATAATTTTATATAAAATTATCTGCTTTTTTTTTCTGAATTTTTACATGTAGAGGGCGATGAATTGGTTGCTGTTATTATACAAAATTTACCACAAGAAGCGGCAAGTCGTGGCGTATTTCCCGAAGATGCTTTACGTGAACGTTTCTTAAATGTAGAACGTGTAGCCCGCATTGTGGCCTTAATTCCTGAACAAGGGGCCGCTTTACCCAAATATTTTCTGTCTTATTTACAATCATTATTTATATTAAAACCGAAAAATCCCATATCCGATGATGAATTACAGAATAATAAATTCGATTATAGCAAGTTAGATACATACGATATATTAAATAGAGCTCGATATTATATTGATCAAGGTGATTTGATGATGGCATTGAAATATATGAATTTATTGCAAGGTGCTCCACGTAAAATAGCTAATGGATGGTTGAAAGAAACTCGCCTATTTCTGGAAACACAACAAGCGGCCAACACATTAATGGCCCATGCTGCTGCCAGCGGTCTATCATATTTATAATTATATTTTCTGTATATTATTTTCCCTCTTTTCCTTTTCTGTCACACACACCACTCAATTACTCCCATTGTCCTTTCTGTCCTTTATCTTTTAAGTATTAAGTTTACTGAAAACTTCTTAAATTACCATTAATTACATTTCATTATATTTGATTGTAAGCGAAGACGAAAAAAAACCAAAAAACGCGAAAAAAGCCTCCTTCTTCTTAGTTATTGCCAGAATTGTACATCAATTTGTACAAAATGTCTCCATTATTTTGGACTTCTCTTTTATCTCTTTTTTTTTTTTTCTTAATAAAAAAAAGCAAACAAAACAATGCTTATTATTAAACAAAACTGGTACATTTATTTATTACGATTTGAGGTAATTTAAATAAAACAAAAAAAGGCAATTTAAATAATAATAGTAAATTCTGTATAATTTAATTAATACATTAATTTAAAAATTTGCTAGTATATTTGATGATTGATGATCAATGATCCACTTTACTATTACTATTAGTGGCAGTTGAATCGTTTGATCTACTCCCCGCGATCATATCGACGGCAGTAAATTTCCAACGCATATAGGCGACACGCATGCGATCCCAAACATTTTCAAATGTATCAAATGCCGGACGAACATCTAATAAAGCGAATTTATATTCATTGTCGACATTGCCTCCATCATAATAATCAATAACATAACGGACTTCTTTACCGCAACGATCTACAATCCAATCATGACGATCAAATGGCAATTCATATCCCATTAAATTGCGTATGCGTGCTCGAGGACTATATTTTGTAGCCTTGCCACTGAAACTTTTTAACCGCGGATTACCACATTCTCTGGCATGCAACGCCTCCCATTTAAGCACTTCTTTCCAAGCTTGTTCATTGTTGGCATTATGTATACGTATTATGTCACCCATATCTTTTTGACTAATATCGTCTTTTTGCCAACGCCAACCCTTACGCAACATGGCATTCCAAAACATTTGTTGACTTGGATATTGCCAGAATTGTACACTGCCATCTTCAGTTACTTTAGGTATAGTTGATATTTGTCGTTCCGTTGATAAAGGAAAAGGTTGATCTGGTGCAGGTTTTTGATTAGCCGGTGGCATCATATTTAATGGATTTATATCAGAATTATTATGCATCACTGGGCATTCTGACATAGATGCTCCAGTTTGGCTTTTGGTCATTGTTGGCAGTGTGGCTGCATTTACAGTAGTTTGGTGCATAGGACATTCTGGTGGTGGTATTTTATCGCCAACAACTCCCTTATGTTTCTCATGATAACCTTTTGGCATAGTCATATCATTTGCCTGCATTTTTGCTTGATACGCAACATTTCCCATGACTTTTTATATGTGTAAATTTCGGCAATATTTGATGATTTTCATTCACAATTTCCTAGAAAATCTTAAAAAAATATAGGTATGCCTTTAATTATTGCATAAGATGTATTTTAAATAATTTCAATACTTTTAATTCTTGTTTTATTCTTGTTTTATTTCTTTCTCTTATTCTACATTTATTATTCCACAATTAACTACTAATTTAAGTACTAATTTTATCAACGATGATACTGCAACAATCACTTTACAATTTTACACTAAATTTACTTCAAATTTATTATAAATAATAGTTTAACAATTTTTGCTCTTACTGCAAATATCATGGCATACATATTTTGAATAACACTACAAAGAAAGCAAAATGTAAAAATAAAACAAATAACAACAAATAAGTGTTGAGAAAGAGATAATAGCGTTTAAACATATCCGTGAGTACCCTTAATAATTAAAAAAAACTGTAGTTTAACAGATGTATTTTTTCGTACTGGAAGAATTAGAATATAAATTTCAATTAAAAACTTATAGATTTGATGCGTTTTCAACATTGCCAATTCATAGAAATAAACTTTTATGATGATGTTCATATATATGCCTGAAGAAATAAACTTGCATCAAAATATGGACCTCCTGCAAAATCTTCCAAATGTTACATGCATACCCACACAAACTTATCATAATGTATTGCGCTATGAGACAAACTACTCATTTACAAAAGTTTTCTATTACCAAAGCACCAATCACCACAAGCTTAACATAATTAACGTAAATGTTACGTAATTATTTTTATACCTTACAAGCATATTTGTAAAAATATAATGCAGTCGTATTAATGTACATAACGCCCACAATAAAAATAAATGGGTAATTTAAAGTAATACTTGATATCGATGTAAGTGTGCCAATTTGTAAGTCCGACAATCCATTCATTTATTATTTCTACTAAATTACAAGCAGTAAAGTTTTGTGGTTAATTGATGAATGCTTATTTGCATTACGTCAAAAGTGAGACAACTTTTGCAAGAACTCGCTTTTTGTAAAATATTTTTTTTTGAAAAAAGAATAAAAAAATTATGTGGAAAATTTTTCATAATTTCAAGCGAAATCCGGTACCGTTTACTTCTATATTTTTTTTTTTTGGCATTATGAGACGAATTTATGTAGAGCATTTAAAAGTCGGCTATAACATTGTCATTTATTTTCATTTTACGTTTTTTTCCTTTCTTTTTCAGTTTCAGTTTCAGTTTTAGTAGTTAATTTATAATTTGATTACCCTTTTAGCTGCTTGTCAGCCACCTTAAATTCCACCTAGTTACAATTATCGTTAATTGATACTTAAAATTTTTAAATACTACAAAATACAATTTATTAGTATGAATAATACTTAGATGACATGTAATTAACACAGGATTACATTAAAAGACGTTTTTATACTCGGCATATTCACTTTATCAATATGTTTGTAACACCCGAAGGCGCTGCAAAACATATAACTATCCTTGATCAGCATCAAATTCTGAACCTATTTAGCCATGTTTGTATGTCTAACAAAAACTCAAATTTGGCAGGAACATCGATAATTTCTGCAGGCTAAATGAAAATGATACTGACAATGGGCAAAATCGGTCAAAGGACACGCTCACAGTGCAATGTAAATTGGGAACACCTCAGTTTCTTAAAGTAAAATTTGGTGGGTGTTTGCTCACTAACTGCAAACTTCAAAGATAGAAAGCTGAAATTTTGTACAAGTCGTAAATCTATTGGTCTACAATAATATCACACAAATTGGCTATTGAATTGGCCTAATTGATTTTATACAATACCAAATTTTCTTTTTTTTATTATGTTAGCGCATTTTATTTACAACTGAAAAATCGAAACAATCTCTGAATTGTAATCTCATGACATATGGATGGTGGGTAACTAAGATTTACCCTCAGCTAAATATAATTTTCTTATTTATTTTTTCTTTTTCTTTTGTCATTTCAAATTTCTAGCAGTTTTTATGAAATCATTTCTCTGTTATGCCAAACTTTTTGAGAAACCATTTAAACATTATTTCAAATTATGCAACTTCTTGTTTATTCTTTTACATTTTTTTCTTTCTTCCTTGTTTTATTTCTATGCATTACACAACTATTTATATAAATTTTCTAATAATACGATGCCGAACAATCAACATTCAATCGACTTTATATAATTTGTGATTGCTTTACATTTTAATAAAAACCTAATGAACGCTTCTTTTAAAGATAATAATTTAGACGTTGAAAACTCAAAGATGAGGTCCATTGAAAAATTTTACTGAAAATTCTATTTTCATATGGAAATAAAAGTACAAAGAAAATGGCATTTCATGACATACAAAGTCTTGAGTCGCGAATACATAACTTGATTTAATTGATTGATTTGTGTACATCAAATAAAAATCAAGTTATCGGAAAAAAGCCGATATTCATTAGAGATTAGAAAATTCGTGTTTTATTTTTTTTAGGTACCAGAATATGAATCCTCAACCAAGGAGTGTGTAAAGTTTTCCAATAGAGAAAAATCCCGCTCTTAGGCAGCTCTGCTGGCGTAAAGATCTTATAAATCAGTTAATATTAAGTTGTATCAATGTAGTTATGGTCCAGCATTAAGGCTGCTCTCAAGGACAAATAACGCGGAATTATTTTGATGTACAAATTATTATAAATTATTACTATTTTTAGGCTCTTGAAAGCTTTCTCTATTTTGAAGATTAACTACTTTTTTAATCTGCGCTGTAAACTCTTTAAAAATTTACTAATTTTATTGATGAAAAATTTCCAATCAGATCAGAGAATATAAATTACTGAAAAAGGGCAATCAATCGTTTAAAATGTTAATGCAAAAAATACTAAGAAATTTGTAGAAATTTCGCTTAAAAGAAAAGAAAAAAAGAAACTAAATAATAAAATTATCTCTCTGCTAATTTGAAAAGTTTTCTAGATTAAAAATGAAAGTAGTGCACTTTGAACCGAAAGAAGTTGCTATTCAAATATATTTTGCTACTTTAAATTAAATAATGAAGAAAGCAAATAAACGTTCCGAACATTATAATCTAAGTTAAGTTGTAGTCAACTTCCCTTGGCCAAATTCAAAAATGGAAATCGAGTCCAGAATTGATTTCATATAAATTTTACACTTACTTTAAATGTAACAAAATTGTCAATTTTTTGTAGAAATTAGATATTTGCTTTTTCAAAACGAGCAATTTGTTAAACATAAATACTTTACATGAAAAAAATTCATATTCAAGTCCATTCGTCCTTGGGATAAATTTAAATGAAATATCTTAATATTTGCGCCCAATCAATTGATAATGAGCGAAAACTACTCGAATGCTCCATCTCGAAAAGTTTTGAACGTTATTTTACGTTAGTGTGAATTTCTTGTATTTCTACTCATAATCAAAATATAATCGAAATTGATTATAATGAATCAAATAAGAACAGCAGCAACAAGAAGAAGAGTAAGTAACTGTAAACATGTGTAATTTTATCGATTTTATAGGCTACACTATTTGTGAGAATACAGAGCACGCTACGTAGAAGCTTTTAAAATACATTCTTATTTTTTTTTAAGTAAACTTATAGATTTTTCGGTTCAACTAACGTTATTAAGTTAGGGGTTTGAAATTTTTAAGATTATTTCAATGAAATATGCTATTTGGATATACTTAGATCATAAAAACGATTTCTTTTAACAAATTCTTCAAATCAGTCGATTTTTGCTAAGTCGTTCATGTAACGATTTATTGTAAAATAAGTTACAATGTAAAAGAAGTTTATAAATTTCAATTTTTAATGTGGAATAATTATTTGAGGTACTAATTTAAAAACTTTTCAAATTCTTCCTATAAAATTCGATATTTTCTACATACACAATAAACTCAAAATGATGAGGGTATTTGAAAGTCACCTTCAATCAGTAATAAAATTTTCTTGCTAGTAAATTAATTGATAACACGATGAATAAAATCAACAACAACAACACAAGAAGAAGGCAAAGTTAATACAAAAGAATAACAATAACGGCAATCGTTATAAAAACGAATAACATGTATATATAGTGATACAGAGAGAGAGAGAGAAACAGTGGCAAAGCCTGACAGAGAGGTAAAGGGACAGAAAGAAACAGATATACTTATGATATTTAATCTTACAATAAATATGTGCATACTTTGTAAATATATAACAATTTCATAAAAAGAATTTACATAGCAAATATTTTAAATGTTGTTTTTATTTGTCATTTATGATTCAAACTCATTCATGCTGATATATATGCATGTAAATAGAAAGACTTAGAATAAGAGAAAGAAGTAGAAGAAAACAAATATGAATATGAATAAGTAAAAGAAGAAAATTTATGAATTAATTAATGTGTGTATATATGTATGTGTTCACATACATACATACATGCATATACCAATGTGTGACGTTATCGCTAATGTATGAATAATTTTAAATGAAAAAACAGAAGAGCAAATGAAAATAAACGCACAAACAAAAAAAGAAAAAAGTTAAAAATTGTCAACAATATTTTGTTGTTGCTTTTTTTTATAATTCTTAATATACTCTTTTCGTCAGTCATATGCCTTTGCAATATAACATTATTTGCACAGATAAAAAAAATCAAAAAAAATAAATTAATTTTATATAAATGAATTTTATATAAATATATATAATTTTATATAAATAAATAAATAAGTTCTTAGTGAAATATTTCTGAACGCTATTTTACTGTTTGGAATAGTAATATTACAAAAATACTTGGATGCGTTAAAAATGGTGTCCCTGATCGATTTACAATTGAATATTGGAAGCTTGTCTGTCTCTTTGGTTATGAGGCGCGACAGTCGCGCAATATGCTAACTCAATTGGAAATGTACTCATGACTTAATTTTATGGGGCCGCCCATGAGTTTGCCTTAAAAATTTATAATATTGTGCATTTGACAATTATATTTTAGAAGCTTTTGAAAAATTGTTTGAGCCATTAATAAATACTGTAATTAGCAAAAAGTACTTAAAGCAAAAGCTTCAAATTTCTAGATATTTCTGGACAATTAACTTTGAGAAACCGCCAAAAAAAATTTTGAGTAAAGTGTAAACAAATGTAATTAAATATTTTTAAGTTATGTCATAAAAAAAAACTCAAAAGTAAAATAAATAAAAAACAGGAATCTGTTTATATTTTTCTTACAAATTTTATTAAACTGCATTTTACTCATATATTTACATAAAATACATCTGTATTTATTTTACTTTAATGAAAACTTATAATCATTTAAATCTATTGTTGAATATTTACGAAATATTAAAAATTCCTTTAAAAACTCAGAGTACCAAATTTTTTTTTATTTGTTGTCTCATGTGAAACACATTTATACTACGTATTTACATTTATGAGCAACATTTACGGTATAATTTCTGTTTTTTTCTTAAATTTTATGTGCACATAAATTGCCTAATGTTTAGATACATTTATGCAATTTACTTTTATGAGCAACATGTACGATACAGTTTCTGCTTCTTATGCATTTCAATTGACTAATGTTTATATACATTCATGCATATACATTTATGAGAAACATTTACAATACGATACAATACTTGTTTTTTTACTCTTTAGTGATTTGTTTTTCAATTTTTTGCTTTTTTTTATTATTATTATTGTTGGTGAAATATTTTGTTTATGAACTATTTTACAAAACATCCGGTTAAGAGTTTGCTACTGTTAATGTACGTGTATTATTGCTGCAGTCAAATAGTTGACCAACCATTCATCAGTATTATGTTACTATGGATTGCATAAAAAAAATTAACAGCAGTAATAACAATAAAAATAATACCAACTACAAGGGATACAATGGCAACATAACGCAACACAATTGTTTTTTATTTTCCTTTTATTTTGTTGTGCTGTTATTTTCTGTTTTTCGTTTTATAGCCCAGCCAAGTAAACAAAGCAAAACATTCTTTTGTATGAATTATGAATGCATAAGCAACCGCACCCATATTAGTCACACAATAGTATAGAGATAATTATATTAGATAAAACAAGAATAGCAACAACACCAATAAAAACAGAGACAAAATAGTACGAATTGTTATAAAACGAAAGAAAAAAAAGGTAAAAATCAACATCAAAAGCAAAAAGAAAAATAATAATAATTGTAATGATCATTATGACTGCCGTACGTCACGTGTATTTTGCACACACCGAGTTACACAATTACATAGCTTCTCAATCTTTTACTTCAAATGAGTAAAAGCAAATATGCAATAAACAAAAAGTATCAAAATAAAAATCAAAAAAGAAAAAACAAAATGAAATGAGTGTTGAAAGATAAAATCTATGTACAGCGTAACTAAGAAAAAATTTTATATCAATGTACAAATCTTTAGTGGCGAAGGTAGCGAAAAAGCCATTGAAAGACCTTCTTCTATTGAAAGGCCATCTTACTACCACAAGCCAAACGTTAATCCATCGTTGGTTTGTTCGAAAATCCTAAACAGAAACCACGACTTATAATTTCGCATATCGTTGCTCCTAATGCCAAAACGCAGCAATTCCTTGCCTGTTGCACAGTCTCCTTTTCACAAAAGTAGGGCCTGAAAATATAGCAAAGCCCCTTCCCAACTCAAATGTCACTTAGTGATACTTGAGTTGACTTTACAGGGTGATTGTGTCTTTCTCTTAAGGATTGTTATGGTTAATAGACTAATATCAAAGTAGCCTAAGAATTTTGGTATATAGGTCCATTGGCCTATGGGCTTGTTAGTACTGACCCCGATACTTAACTGAAGTAGAAGTTCTGTAGAGAAAATGCATTGTCAACCTAAAATTGGCACCTAATTCAAGTGATACTTTGAATAAGTTATAGTTGCCATCTAAACCTCTATCTCATGAATTTTAAACTTACACCTACGTTTGCGCTTCAGTTGAAAGACTTTTGTCCGCATTCATATAAAATTTTCCGAATGCATGATTTTATGAATAATCGTCATTTAAAAAAATTTTGACATGGGTTTGCTTTAGCCCATCCGAACAGACCATCATGCATGACTACAGTCTGACTCTACCCGAACTATTTTGAAAATAATTTATAATTTTGAATGTAAAGTGAATTTTTCTTAGTGGTACAGTGTATTTCAGATACTACTTGGTAATGGTTCGATAGAAATCTGAATTTTTCAATACCTTTGCGCTTTCTTGAAAATGCGCATAAACAATAAAATTAACCGATTTTGATGAAATGCATGGACTAACATAAATAACAAAATATTCTAGAACATAATTTGAAGTTAAACTTTGTGCTATGAAATCAATAATATCGAATTAAATCAATAAATCAATAATATAGATAACGGAATAGAGTGAATGTAAGAAGAAGAAAGCACAAGACAGTGAGTCAAAGCGAGAAAAAGTAAGTGGAAACAGATAGAACAAAGAAAGAGGATAATCATTATGCCAAAAATATACGCGTTTTTATTTTTGTCATACATTTGTACTAAATCAAGTTAAGGCGGCGTATGTTTGTGTTGAATATTTTTAAAAATTATAAATTAGTCACGTGAATATATGGAAGTGACAAAAAATAAAGAAAAACATCTTGCCTTAAAAAAAATACATATATACATACAAAACAAATCAAACGAACTGCAACGTGCAACATGCAACTTGCAACATGCAACATGCAAAGTGTTAGTCTAAATGGAATGCGCGTGAATTCACTGTCTTTAATATATCAGTTGATATTGTTGCTGTTGTTGCTGCTTGTTTTATTATTATACATTACCTTCCGATCGTTAAGATCAAACCGATTGGATTGCTCGGCCATTTAACAGAGTTAAAGATATTTAAAAGACATAAAAAAAACAAAGAAACACAAAAAACAAAAGTGCCTTTTCAAAAACGATTCATTTGTGTTTTGTTTTTTTAAACGTTTTTTTTCGTTCGTTTTTAAATCTCTTTATTATTGTTTTATTATTACTGTAAATACATGATAAAAGTCACATACACATTTACATAAAAAAAAAATATATAATAATTAAATACAACAAGCAGCTTGTTTATTTATAGTTTGCCTGTTACTTTTCTCTCAACTGTCTCTTTCTTTTCAAATCTTTTGCTACTGTTTATTCCTTGTTTATTATTTCTATCGCTCTCATTTTCTCTCTCTTTAAAGAAATCTTGTTATCCCCCAATGGATGGAAAATTCCTTCTTATTATTATTGTTGTTATTATTGTTATTATAATTATTATTATTATCAACCTTTGCTCTATGTATTTATCTCCCTTTCGATCGCATTCAACCAACACTAAAACTCTCGTTTACCTTTTCGCTTCCATTTTGTTGTACCTTATTCAGCCATTATAAATTTACGATATTTGATAATGAGAGATATTTGCAAAATAATTTATTGTGAAAAGAAAAAAATAATAATAATAATAATCACAATGTAAAGCGTGTTTTTCACGATGCATAAAGCACAAAGCACAAAACATGAACATGAAGAATGGAACAAAATTAGATAATTTTATTTAGCTTCAGACAAAATATGAAAAACTTCAATTCACTTCAACTTGTTGAAAAATTTAGAGATTTAT
This sequence comes from Melophagus ovinus, assembly GCA_023089585.1. Lineage (NCBI taxonomy): Eukaryota > Metazoa > Arthropoda > Insecta > Diptera > Hippoboscidae > Melophagus > Melophagus ovinus. Next base: position 5,263,890 of record JAKKIB010000253.1, read on the forward strand.
TGGACTTGATGAATCTAATTAATTCATATTCTATTATAAAGGACAGACACACACTATAAATATATAAAACTAAGTAAAAAAAAGTAAAAAGTTAACGAATCATTTTATTGGATAATGCCGCCGCTAGTGTTGTCATTGCCATAAACCACTCAAATTTCAAATATCATAATAGAAATCAATCAGACCTCATTCACCTTTAAATGAGTGATGTGAAGTGTAACCCTTTGGTTCGATACGACTCAATTTTCAATTTAATATTCTTTTTCTAAAATAGATACACAAATTAATCAAGTCGGATAAATCAGACGGGATATAAATGATTAAAACAATTTAAAGTAATGCATACATTTTTGATGTGAACTTTGCGGCTTTTACAAAAATTTGAATGAAATGGCATACCATCAATCACTGAAGGAATTGTGTATAAAAACAAGAATTCATAATATTTTTTATGCATTCACACGTGTTTTCAACGCTTGTTATGTATAAATAAATAAATAACAAAAAAATAAAAATAAATAAACGAAAAAAACATATGATTGCATCATGCTTGTGAATGCCCTGAGATGGCATTGTATAACGGTAATTTTACACCATAAATATGCACAAGTAAAACATGTTGCTGCATCTTATGCGCTCAACTAAAACAGCTTCAGTTCACTTAACAGAACATTTGAATGGTAAAAGCAGAGTTACTATATATATATGTATATATAGGTGTGTGTTTGTGTGTGTGTATATGTATATTAAGTAGGTAGAAATGTATAAATACATATATGTAGAAATATGCATGAGATAAAATATGCATGAGAGAGAAAAAGAGATTTACTTTTATCACTACTGTTGTTGTTATTGTGGTGCTGACATTTCAGTGCCATTGTAATCAAATTGTCAAATACAATTGCAATATCCGTTTAGATATATAAAATAAAAAAAAAATTGGCAATCTTATATGGCTTTATAAAAATTAATCCACACTAAACACTTAATCAATGTAATTAGATTAGCATGGTAACGATTCTATTCCTTAAACGGATCAACGCTCTATTTTAATAAATGTAGATAAATAGAGATAGATAAATGTGGCCGTGGTGTAACCGAGGTATTTGAGCCAATTTGGCTTATACATTTGAATGTTACGTTTACTTAAATTTATAATAATATATTTTTATTTTTGGCTTCAAGTGCTCTAACTGAAATAGGACTTTAAATGGGAATTTGATTTGCCACTTAGAAAATCATCATATTTTTTAGCTGAATATAATTTTACAATTATAGAAATTATCTTGCGATCGGACAATTGTGTTAGGCCATCTAAATAAATCATTTTAACTGAATTTGACATAACTTAAATCAGATAAAATAAAATCATTTGCCTAATGCAAAAATGTAACACATACTAAAAAAATCAAACAATCAGAAGCATAAAACGAAGAAACCGCAATTAAAAAAGAGAAAAAAAAAGTGACCCAGCAACAATAAACGTAAATTTATTGTTAATACTTCTACTACCGCACCTCTAAGTAATCTCATACAAATTGCGTGATATCTCATCTATTTCTCTTTCATCTCTCGCTCTTTTTCTGTATGCCGTGTCGGCGGTGAGCATTTATATAAATATATGTGTTAATAATCGTGTGTTACATTTATTGTTAAAAGAGAATTTTTTTTTTGCAATATGCACATAAATGTACTTATAAAATTACAATAATATGCATATATAAAATAACAACAATGCCAACTAAATAAAAATAAAAGGCGAAAAAAACAAAACGAAATAAAACAAACGATTTAAAATATCAGTCGATCAGAATGAACGATTAATTACGTTACACTTTGAAATTTGTCTAAAATAATCAAAAATTAAAAAAGTTAAAATAGCATAATAATTCACTCGATCGAAATCGGAGTTAACTTTAATAAATATCACAAACCATTTCGCTAATATGATTGAAAAAAAAGCAGAAAGTTATGGGCACGAAGTGATATACGCAAAAGTTGTCCGCTACTGCCCTGTTGGACCAATGCACATATGCATATCAAATTTTCAAGAAATATTAAGAAAAGTTTACTCTCTATAATTTAAACTATTTAGAATGTGGCCTAAAAGCTCAAAAGTTTTAATTTTTCAAAAGTCTTATAAAGACCGTTGGAAATGTAAAATTTTGCCATGTAAAATATCATTTTCCTTTGTATTGTGAAACTAAAGATAATTCGGCCTAATTTTTGTAAATATCTATTAAAAAATATTAAAAGTTTCAAATGTTCTTCATAAAAGGCTTTTTCTCAATATATTTTTTATCGTGGAACTTAAACGGTATGCAAATAAATCGATTTTGACAATTTTGTCAAAATATAACCAAATCAAATATGAAATTTCTTGCTATTATCTTGAAAATTTGTAACCGATTCACAAAGCATAAAATCTATGGCCAAAATCAGGCGAACCGTTAGATAAATGTACTAGTGCAGACGTTAGCGTGTTTTGCTACTGATTCTTTCTAGGTTCATCATTTTCCGAAAGTAACTAAAAAAAACCCTGCCTACAACGAATAAAATATATTTTTGTAATTTGTATTCATAAATCAGATAAAATTAAAAATTCGATGGATAATTTAAACTTAAGAATTAATTGAGATATATTTTCTAATTTTATTCAAAAAAAAAGCAAACGAACATGCAATATACATAAATTTAAAGATAATTTATCCGAATGATGAAATGCTGACCTTACTTAAACTGCATTACAAATGAATTGAAATTCTTTTGAAAGAGATGGAGAAAAATTATTTCATTCATTTCATACATGATTCGCATATGCCTTTGCCCCAGTGCATAATCGCATTAAATGTCAAATCAAGTTATTTATGTAGAATATTTCCCATAGAATCGGATGTTACGATCAGACATTTATCAAAAGTTAAATACATATTAGTTGTATTTGTGTATACACATCTATATGAAAATCACTGTGCTTGAGCGTTCACTGGCCCGACAGTCTAATACACAAGCATATGAATAGCACTTCATAACAGCGATTACCAAACTAGTGAAGGCGCTTACGTCTGAGCAATGTTCTTCGTCTCAAGAGAAAACTCAAAAAAATATAATTTTTTCGATTTCTATAATTTATTAGGATGGAAGTTATTCTTAATTATTTCTTTTTTATTTACATTTCTTTGGACACCCCCAAAATCATAAACTTTTGGAAATCACTGTTCTAGACACACACAGACAACACTGCCGCTTATCGTTTAATAGCGCCAACGTAGCTTACATGCAATACCAGCAACAGTTCTCGGCACTCTCAATGCACACGAATAAAACATGAATTATATATATATGTATATATTTACATATATATAGATAATTTAGTCGCCTCCGAATATCCAAGCAATAATATGTTCGTTTGTATGCTTGTGTGCCTTTTTATGTGCCGGGTATGAAACAACTCTCACATGCTAAATATAGAAGAAATAGAAAAAAAATCAAGTAAAATGATTTCAGTTTGGTTGATACTAACTTTTTAGGGCACACTACTCAAATGCTTCCATTTGACTTACAGGTATTATAATTTTGCGGTAGTAGACGGTTTCTCACAATTTTGAACGCTCTAATTATTGAAATAAACCGATTCATCTCATCTGAATTTTATTAAAATATAATTGTAGGAAAACGGCAAAAAAATCAAATTAATTATGTAGGCGTGGCTAATAATATATTTATATATTGTAAAATTATTCGTATAATAAATCGTCATATTTACAGCAGTTTCTTCCACATGTCCTTTGATCAATTTAAAATATTCCTGAATTTTTATTAATTAAGGTTATTATCTTCCGATATCGTTAGCAAAATATTAGTCGATATCCTGAGTCTAATAATGAATTATGGCTTTACAATTACAATCTCTATTAATATTTCTTCAGATTTTAATATGATTTTGGTAGCTTTGTAAAGTTTTTGTCATTTATTGTGAGTGTTTTAATTGCTTGCGTGTTGTGTAGCGAGAAAAAAGTTAAATCAAATAAGCAAAACTCAAACATTTCCATTTTTCTCTCCACTTAGTACCAATCATTTCAATTTGAGCAGTGTTATTGAGTAGTTGTTAGAACGGTAATATTATTATTAAATGAAATATTTTATAAACACAATTAAATAGAATGCCTTGAAAAAATCATAATAAAATATAAATCATTTATTCAAATGATAAAACCAGTAAAACTGTGCTTGCCTGCCCGTTTTTTTTTTTATCATTTTATTTCTATTCCCACAAAACAAGTTTTTGATTACAGCAATAGCAAGAGCAAAGTAAAGAAAAAACGCGAAACGTGCGCTTATACAAAACACCATTTGAACAATAAATTGTACCCACAAGTGAGTGTGTGTGTATGAAGAATAATAAGTGTTTTAATATATTTTTTTTTATTTTTGCGGGGGTGAATATTTAAGATCACGTTTTTTTTCGTTAGTTGTTGACTAGTTGTTTGTTTTTTTTTTCATTTATTATATCGAACGTATATGCATGGGTGGGTGCTTGTTTCTTGGATGATTTCATATGCATTCAATATTCAAAAAACTCGCAATATAACATAATAACGTAGAAGAAAAAGAGAAGAACAAACACGCATAAAGTGTCGAAATTTTCTCTTATTGTGAGATTTAAAAAAAAAGTCATGTTAATTTACATAACGGTAAAAGTGTAGAGAGTACCATCAATATCATTTTCGTTAGTGGTGGACTTTACGCAAAACAAAACAAATTTGTTTTCTGTTAAAATACTCTTCCAAATTATCAAAATGCGTAAACAATGTAATGATAATATAAATAATAAATGTGCATATAAAAAAATTCCTTAAAAAGCTATTGTCATACATATGCGTACGCACATTATAAATGCGTGGAAAATTCCGATAATCAATTTCTACAAAAACCATCATAATGAGCAAATCTTGTCTCGCCTCGTCTCATCTCATCTCATCACATCGCATTTTGACGTTGTATAAATTACTCACATGTTTTTAAAACATACAGAATGTACATACTTGTTATATGCACTTGTAAAGACTTGCACAAAAAGTAGCGTCACTAGTAAATAACGTTGAAATTATATGTGTATGTATATATATGTAATTCAACTGAGCCTTTTCATTCCCCTTGGATTATTAAAAGAAAAAATACGATTATTACATGCATAACACAGACGCCGATCACGTTTTATAACACACCCAAACGTGTAAAATAACAATAAATAATGCTAATAATAACAATAATAATAATGAGTGAATAGCAGAAAGAAAACAGAAAGAAATAAAATTTTTTTGCTTTTACAAATGGCACGTAAGTTACACTTTGTTATATTCTCATAAAATAGAAGGTGAGGAGACATCAAACCAAAAAGTACAAAAAAAACGCGAGAAAAAATCAACACATAAAAAGTCAAATCATGTTAAAATGTGGAAAAGGAAAGGGAAAGGTAAAACAAAACAAAAAAGAAGTTCATTATTATAATTTTTATATGAGTGTTACTCTCACAGTTTTATAGATAAGTTCCACACTCTCTTTCTCTATATCTATATCTCTATATCTCTCTTTAATAGAAAACAAAAAAACGTATAAAACTAAACTATTTTAAAATATAATGAAGAAGGTAAGAGGGAAAGAAATTCCTCTTTTGAATAGGTGTGTGTATATATATTGGAGGGCACGTTTTTCTTTTATGTGTCGCAATTTCTGACGTTAGTTTCGCTTTGCTTTTAATTTTAATTTTTTTTATATTTTTTTAGTGATTACACTTACACGTGTCGTTTATATGGATCATTCACTTTTTAACAGCATTTTTCTTTATCTATTTCCATTTAATAATTTTCATTTATTACATTTGTTTTTTAATTTAGCTGAGTGTAATACTACAAAATGTTATTTAATTCATGAAACTAAATTGAACGAAAAACAACGAAAACAAATAATATAATTAATAAGTGAACAACACTGAACAACTAGTTGAATAGATTTGCCATAGATAACGATTGACTTTGCGGTTTAATTTTTTATTTTTTTTTAATTTAAATAACTCAAATTATTGAGACGAAAGGAAAAGTGTTACTTTGCTTTAACAACGAGTTATCTTTCTCTCTCTTGCTGAGTCTCTTTCAAGCTTGTGAAATAAAATGATATTAAAAATTCCAACAGCACAATTATAACAATACATACATATTATTATCGTAATAAGTGTCAAAATATAACTTAGAAAAGAATGTACATTGAATGTATAATTTAAAGTAAAATAAATATGAAAGGAATCTCAAACGTAGCAGACCGGCATTTATAAGTTATTTCACATTCAGAAAACAAAAACAAAAAAAGTTGAAGAGGAGAAAATGAAAGGCAAAAGGAGATAAGGACGTGATGAAAGTGTAACATTCAGCCTTCATTTATTTATAATGCAAACATTTATGTATGTACATTTATATATTCGAAAAGTATATACTTTTTTGTTTGAAAATTTTAAGATAAAGCAAAATACAAAAAAAAATTTTTTTTTAAAAAGTCCACTTTTCATAATTATGCAAATTTTTTTGTATATAATTTAACATCTAAATATGTGAAGGCAGGTGTTTTATATAAAATGCGTACCACAAAAAATAAATACGATTCATAAAAATATTAATTGAAAAAGTTCAAACGTTAAAAAAAATTATAAGTGAATTTACCAAAAAAAAAAAACTTGCATTTTTACGAATTTAATTTATAATTAATTGCAAAAAAAATTATATGATAATTAATAGTTTGAAAAATAATAATAATAATAATATCATTCCTCTGGCGGACCAAACCTTCCTTCTCGCAACGTTAAACAAAGTTGCTTCTTCAATTTTTTTGTGGGTTTTTTTTTCGATTTGGTGTTGCTTTGTTGTTGCTTTATTGTTAAAATTTTGAATTACCAAATATTGAATAATTGCGGTGTGTGTTTGTGCGTGTTGGAACAACAAATAAAAATAATAGACGGCAATAAAAAACTATGGAGCCCTATTGGAATGAAGCCAATGGTCATGTCCCACATTCAGTTAAGTATGAGAGGTTAGTTGTACATAACTATAAACAAATAATATTCACATATATTTTTGTTTTGTTTTGTTTTGTTTTGTTTTTTTGTTATTTTTAAATTAAACCAATTCAATAATCATCATTATTATCATTATTATCATTATTGCTAATCATGTGATTTCACAAAATAATAATTTTAATGAATAATGAAATTATTATTAATGCTTATGGAATGTGTGTCGTCTACAGAAATTAGAAATTTAGCTGAATAGAATCGTTGATTATAATTAATATATATTTATTGATTAGATATGGTGAGTGCATGGTTCTTCTTCTTCAAATAGAAATTAGAAAAAAATTGAAAAAAAATTCCTTTTATTTGAAATGCATGACTAAAATAGACTTAAATAGAGCTTTGCAATAATAATGCAAAATATTTGAATATATTTCAAATTGTCTATATTAACCTGCAGTTCAAGGTCATTAATTCAATTGAATCTTATAATTAGCTCACGTTTTATATTTAATTAATCCTTCTCTTTCTATTTTAAATTATAGATTTTTATAAATCTTAAAAAACAAAAAAAACCAAAAAAAAATAAAAAATGCTGTCAAACAAGTTCAAGTTGTACACGAAATATGAAATTATTTCAAACAAAAGCCAGACCCAGTAACTAACATGTGATGGAAGAATGCGAAGCGAGTTGTTAAAAATAAAAATTAAATTCGCATTGTTATTTCTTTATGTCATGGCAAAGAGAATTTTTATGCTATTTATGCTATTTAGTTTATCATCATCATTTAAATTTGGAATCATAAACCACTTGTTACGGAGTACAAGGCATAATCAGTTTATCTAATTTAAAGATAACACTTGAATAGAATTTTGTATAAATCGTAATTTTATTAGTTAATTTAGTAACAATATTTGTCGATTTAGGCACTCCTCTCCATAAACGTTGTCCATTTTTTCATCTTGAGTCATTTTTCAATGCTGTTTGGCAAAAAAAAAAGAGAGCCTTTATATGGCAAAATTGAGTATTTAGTGAGCAAATTGAGAAGAAGTGATTTGATCGGTACAAATTTTGAATACCAAAGTTTTCTAAAATCAAATTAAAAAAAAGTACGCTTAAAATATTTGATGTTTGATTCAAATCGACTTATAAATTTTATTTGTTTATGCCTTAAATTTGCTCTTGTCAGTTTTCATACACATCATCTGGATATTGAGGGTATATTCATTTTGTCATCATATTTGTAACCTCTAGAAAAAAAGCGTTGGGAACCCTATAAAGTGCATGCACATTTTTGATTACCATCAAACTTTCAAGCGATTTAGACCTGTCTGTTTGCCTGTCTGCCCGTCTGCCCGTCTGCCTGTGTGTTCTTAAAATTGTTCTGTCCTAAGATGTGGACAATAATATTGAAAATTCTTATACGCTGTTTGCTATTGAAAATGAACAATATCGATGGAAGTACATGGCCATAGTGTGACATGAATTGAGAATATCTCGATTTTCTTGGAGTTGCTTTCTGTCATTACTAAACTGATATCTTATAAAGGTATTAAAGACACTGGAATACAATGCCTGTATATAAATCATGCATAATAATGGCCACGCCTACACAAAATTTTAATGTACCAAATTTTACTTTTTTCTTATATTTACGTTTTCTATCGATTGCTCAATTACTGAAACAATTAATTTCAATAATAAAAGTCATAATGTCGTAGCGTTTGGTTAAGTGGGTATCCAAGATTTGGCCACAACCAAATAAAATTTTTTTACTTACTTATTATAAAATGTGACTGCACATATAAAAACAAAAGAAACCTAAAATGTTTGTCCATATTTCATTTTTTTTTGTGTGGTGTGTGTGTGTGTGTATGTGTGTGTATGCGCGCGCTATATTCAAGGTCACTAACACTTTATTTACAATATATTAAATATCATTCTTTTTGCATAAATTCCATGAGAATGTATAAATAAATGAAAACTTGCCACATGCTTTACGAACGTGATATTCAAAGTAAAAAATCGTGAGAAAATTTCAATAGCGCTTAAAAGAAAAAATGCTATTGCATCACATTGATAAGAAATCGAATATTATCTATGATTAATTGGCCTACATTAAGTCTTCTATTAACAATCGGGATTAAATAGTTGAAATAAATGGCGACTTTGAAATATTGCTGAGCCTATTGCCCTTACAAAATAACATTTCGTCTAATTATACATTAATTAATGTGAAATATAAAGACTTAAGTTAGTCTAAAATATTTTATTAAAAAAAAATTTCCATATTATAATAAGTAGGCGTAGTACGAAAGAATGATGGAAGTTTACCTAAAAAAAGCTGACCCTTTGTCATATTGTGATATTCTTTCTTTTCTATTATCTCTAGTGATAAGATATCCTACACCATTTGTGGCATTGGGTAGTATACGTTTGTACAGATTGTTCCAAATTCTCCAAAAGGAGTTGAGGTAGATCCATAATTTATTATTATACCAATCAACTCAGAATCATAAATATATTTTCATAAAAATTTGGTACATGGATGTGTTTTGGCTCAGAGAGGAAACCATTGCAAATGGTTAATATAGGACCATTTTTACAAACACGCCCCTTTCTTAAAAAAATAATTATAGGAAAAAAAAATTTAAATTTTTTGTATACTACCAAGTAAATTTGCGCTTAGTTGTATTTTATCACAATACCAAATTTTGGTAGAAAACTGTCCACAGTCGTTTACAAGCACTTCCCATATAACGCCTTTTTCGAAAAAAGTCATTACATGGACAAATGCTTAAATTTTGCATATATTTTAGCGAAAATTAACAAGGCCTTGTAAGTTGTCATAAAAAGTATATATAAGAAATTTGGTCCAGATGGACCTATTTTTGGAAACTTTTCTCGTATAATATAAAAATTACAATTTTTACAATTTTATTGACTTGAAATTCACTTATTTGATTTTAATCATACCACGCAAAATGATTTGTGCATTTTAGTAGACAACTCCGACTGACCATTAAAAATATTCGATTATTTTACAGATTAAAAAGGGCTTATTAGTCATTTAATATCTGAAGGAATATTGATAATAATTATCTTAAAAAAGAAAAAAGAAAAATTCGTAAGACGCAAGTGAATATTTTATGGCCTGAATACTCTACATCGCTTTTGCTTAACGTAAACGGAAATTAAAGAAAGTGCAGTGCAAGTTCAGCAAAGAAAATATTTGTGATTTTCAATGAATTTAATGTTTTAAAAAACGATTTTGCACTGATCTTCTTTAAATTACTTTGAAAATAGTGATAATTGTTGCAAATATCTATCTCAATCTTTTCCAATATTTAGAGAACTATATGGAATTTCGTTCGTCTTTGGATTAAAAAAATACTCTGAAAACAGCGGCATGCAGTTTTACAGCAAATTTTTATAGATAGAAAATATACAGATGAATGGACAGGATTATAAAATTAATTTTAAGGTGATCGATTTAATAAAAAGTAAAAGTATTCAAATTCAGTATATTTTAAAAAATGTCTCGAGTAATGTTGAGTAATGTCGAGTGTGATCGTACAATAAACGTTACAGACTTTAAGGTATAAATATATAAAAAGAAATGTGATAATTCATATAGGAAATTTTTTATATAATATGCAATACACCTTTTCAGGTATTGTTGTTGTTTTTTTTATAATTCTAATCTAATTTTAATAAAATGTCCATTTGCTTATAAATTAGAGTAAAGTCCAAATGTTTATAAATACATTATTATAGAATTATAAGAAAGAGAGAGAGAGAGAGAGAGAGAGAGAGAGATCCGAAAAATTTATTGATTATTGTTTATTATGCCTCATTGCCATCATCATTATCACCATGAACAAGTTAAAAATTTCTTTTCTAGCATTTAATGATTAGCAATTAAAATAACAAAAATCTATTTTAAGCTCATTGTTATTATTATTATTATTATTGCTGTCTACAATCATATCGTTAAATGCATAACGTTTTTTTTCCTTTTTTTTTTTTGTATTGCAATGCAATGTTGTTGTAAATACAAAAAGCACGATAAAATAAACGTGAGTTTATTTTCTTGTTGGATTCAAACACTTAAAACCTAACGGTATTCTCATTTTGTTATTGAAAGTGTGGTTGCACTGAAATTTGATGAACATAAAATTAAAAATTTAAAACGTAATATTTGCTAATCTATCGATTTGTCTTCTTGATGATATTCTCATAAGAATAAATCGCTACTAAATTTGGCAAAAAAAAAAGAAAAAAAACCTACTAGAAGAGATTTTAGGTGAATCGATATTTTAAGTCATATACGACATGGCAACAATCTGGAATAAATCTATACATTTTATGCAAAAATTCGCTTAAACTTCATTTAAAATTCACTCTCATTGAAATGCACAAAGTGCGCAGCCTGTTAATCCTTATTTCCAATTACATTAAGTTATAAACATTTTCGATTTTGCATTTCTTTTGAAACTTAGAAAAGATCGTTCATGGCCCATTAAATAATGTCTGAATGGTGGGTATTGAATGGCCAGTTACAATCGAATATAATTTTCATTCTTAGTTTTTTTTCAAATGTACTTCCCCATTTAGTAGAATTTAATAGAAAATCGTTTATATGTACGATTCATTTAATTAGTTGTGGTAAACTCTAAGCGCCTGCTTATTAAAGTAACTTTAAGTGTTAAAACGCTTCAACCAAACTGCGATTTTTATTGTTCGTCATCTAATATATATAAAGAAGCTATTTTTGATAGCATTTTGCAACGTTAATCATAAAATAGTATTAGAATTTTTTGATATCAATTTGATATATCTCACATTAAGGTCGGGACCTCAGAATTTCTGATTGGAGTAAGAATGATAATAACTATCGAAATGAAGTTATCGATTTACTCAAAAATGAAAATAATGCAATTAGATAATTATTCCAGCCAAGTAAATGAGACCCGGAAGCCCTTATTTGCAAAATTATTATGGAATGTTTTTTTTTTTTTTTTGATTAAATTATATCGCACTAGATATGGTGGTCTGAGAAATAGACGCGACATATATGTGAATTGCATTTTCCCCATAATAATAATAATACATTAGGTTTCTTTTGGTAAACTTCATTCTTGTGTGTTTATCTCATTGAAATTAGAGCACAAAATCGATGAGATAATCTATATGATCTATGAGATACTTAAACAGAAAATAAAGAAAAATTGGATACGATTTATTGTTCATAATAGCGCTAGAATGTACAATTTTATTAGAACAGAACATACACTATGTTTTTTAATAAGTACGCTCACACATAAAAATTCTTACGAAGAAAAGTCAGACGTATGAGCTTGGATAGATCTTTCGTATCATTATTTCAAGTTTTTATTACATATCTTGGCAAAAATCTAATACCTGCTGTTTTTGCTGTTTTTGTATTGCGCAGAACACTCTAGACGAATTGTCATTAAGTCGGCCTGTTATCATTCACAATATAAGGAAGCAACCATGTCTAGAGATTTAAAATGTTAGGACAAAATATTTACATATTTCTGTCATTTTAAGAATTTATTATCAGTATTTCCGCTATTTTAGTGAAAAAAAAAAACGAAGAAAAAGTAGGCTTCTTGGTAACATTGTAGATGGTTAAAGCCGATTACTAAAAAGCCGGTATCAAAATTTTGCTCTAATCGCATGGTTTAATGTATAAAATTTATATAACAATAAAAAAGTCCCTTTAGCAAATCTAATATTTGCAATGGTCCTTCTCGTTTGAAATTTGTTTAGAAGTGCTATGACTAGAGTGACAACAACAACACTAACAACAACAACAACAACAAGAACCCTAAAGTGAATTTTGCTGAAAAATCAAAAATTTTTATAAAAGATTTTTGTCTTAAGGGAAAATATGATTATTTCATGAAAATGATACATCTGGCATAGTCCATCATCAATTGGGCCTAGAAAGAGTTGTATGAACTATAAAATTTAGACGACCCAAATCATATAATTTTATTATTACACCCACCGCCGAGACTCTATCTTAATATTTGTAATGCCTGGAAGGAAGTTTTACAGATCCTACTAAGTATATATATTCTTGATCAGCATCAAATTCTGAATCGATTTAGTCATATCCGTATGTTTGTGTGTTCTAACCACTCTTCTGGTTATTAAATTTGAGAGAATCAATGGAAGTTCTCGCACACAATTTGGAATTGGAAATGGGCAAAATTAGTCGAAAGACACGCCCACAGAGCTAACATAAACTGAGAACACTTAATTTTTTTTTAAGCAAAATTTGGTAGCTTTTTGCTCATTATCTACAAATAGCAGAAGATAGACAGGCTATTGGTCTACAATGTCTGCCCCATGCATATGCCGATATGCGAAATTATACAATAGCAAATTTATAATTAAAAAAATTTTTTTTACGTTTTCTATTTGTTACTGAAAAAAATTCTGAAATAAGCTTTAAATAAAAATATCATAGCGTCTGGGTGGTGGGTATCCAAAATTTGATACCATTCCGAAGTACCTTTCCATTCTTTTTTTAAAAGCGATACCGCATAATGGAATTTTTTTTATTTAATCTCTTATTTATCTCAAGAATTCTTATGGGCTGCTTTGCAACACTTAATGCTTTAATTATGTTTCCATACATTTTAAATAAACTTCAACATCGAAATTGCTAAATCGAGAGTTTTACAAACTAATTTTAATTAATCTTTTGTTTTCAGCTAACAATTTTTCTCCATTCAGGTCGACTGTTTTTAAAAATTTTTAATTTCATTTGCTTTTTAAAGATAAGAAAATTCTACTTAATTGGAATCAATCAATTTTTTTTCTCGCTATGCCATCGCAAAATAATGTATTAAATGTGGAACCTAAAAAAAAAGAGCAATTCGAAAATTGTTGTGAAAAATTATTATTATTATGATTTTAGCGTATGATGTAATATGTGAATATATAATTATCGTTCGTTATTGTTGTTATTATTATTATTATTATTATTAATATTATTATTATTATTATTACGAGTATTCATTCGTTGTCAAGTGTTTAATATTATTCATGATTGCGACACGTGCACACGTTTTTTTCCTGTATTTTTTTTCTTTTTCTTCTTTGTACGTTTTGCTCCCTTTTTTTTTTCTAAGTAATTGCTCAATATGAAACATTTGTATGCAGTTTCATAACCATATGGCGGTTTCACACACATGTGTGTGTGCTTTTTTTATGCCTAAACTGAATTTATTGTAATGTAAAAAAGAAAGAAAATAAAACAAACAAATAATAAAATATTTATATGTATATGAATTGTTTGGTATTAGGAAATATCGACGGTAGTTAAAAATTGAGTGTCAATTTGTAAATTGTTATATCGTGTAAATTCAGGCATTCAATATGTGTTTTACATGCATACCTGCCGTAAAGACTCAACTGCATGGTACACAATTGAACAAAGAGGAGCTAGCGTTGGTAATTACCTAAACATGGTTCATGATACCGACACGACTAGTTTCCAATTTAAAGCCTGTAATACACTTTAAATACAAGGCTTAATCTTTGGTATGTAGATTCGGGGCTTTCCTATTACTCTTTGACTTAGTTAAGCCTACTCAGCTACCCATTTTATTTGGGAAATAGGACCCTGCACGACAAGAATATTAATGTTTATACGCGCTACGCCCGCGATATGGATACAACAGCCCCTAAGAAGCCAACCTCAATTTCACCACAATAGGCTTTATTAAAACTTGTGATCCCGTGATACCAAATTAAATCTTTGGTCGGATCTCGTGACTCATGATGCCCCCTGATGGCCGGCATCACCAACGACCATCTCATAAGCCACTCCCAATTGAGCAAGTGTTTCTCGGAATTGGCTGCCCCCTGTAAATGCAGACATATTTATTTAAAAGGTGACACTTTACGCTACATTTATTATGAAAAAAAAAACTGCAAAAAACGAAAAAATTTTATAATCGTTTGGAGCCGACTCTTAAAATACCTAACACCATTTCTTAAAGTGATTAAAGTTGAATAAGAGTATTTCAAGTTAACAAAGTTGTAAAAATTAAAATTTCTCAATTATTTAAAAAGTTTGTTACATGGGAGAAATTTTACAAAATTGTCTGTTTTGAAGCAAATTTGACTTAGGTCAAAATATATATATCAAGATATAAGGCAGTGCTATTTTTCCTTAAAATATATTTAAAATTGAAGCTTTTGTTCATATAATGACTTTTTCGAAAAAGGCCCTATATGGGTAGTGGTCGTAAAAATGGACCAATCCGAATCAAATTTTGCACACTTATTATGAATGTTAAAATACAATTAGACGCGATTTTTCTTTAAAATATACAGAAAATTGTGATTTTCTCTTCATATAATGATTTTTTTTTTTTTAAAAAAGATGTTGTATGGATCGTGATGCTGAAATGAAAATTGTCCAACATTAAACATTTTCAATAGAGTTCACCTTTGGGCTAAAATACATTCATCAACCAATTTTTTTTTTAAATATCTAAAATTGCCATGTTTACCTTGCATACAGACGAACAAACATACAGACAGACAGATTAATTTAATGAAACGCGGCTTTATCTAAACTCCTCCTGCTGGTGCTATCAGCATTTAAATAAACTTATTTTACCTATGCCATATTTGAAGTGGTTTAGGGTTTACTGATTATCTGATTTAAAAACTATGGAAATATGAAAAATAATAAATAAAAAGTAGAATTGCATGGTAAAAAATATATCGAAACAATTTGTGCAAGATAATCGTAAATAAAGCCTGGATGGTCAAGCTTAAAACAAATGCCACAGATGACATCAATTCCGATTTCAAAGTAAGCTTATATCGCCCTGGTTGCTAATTAATCATCAGAAATAATAGAAATCAGTTAAAAAAAGATTCTTTTTTTTTGTTTTAAAAAAGAAGTTGTAAAATTGCCCGATAAATGGCAAAAGCTCATTAATAGCCTTAATCAACAGATATACTTGAGAAAAATTAACGCGGTGCCGTTATGTTTTTCGGTATCCTTTTCAGTTAGATCCAAAATTAAATGAATAATTTTTAAATATTTCATTACATTAATATTCGAAATGTTACGCTATATAAAATCTATTGTATTAATGAACATTTTGAACAGGAAATTACAAAACAAGAAAGATGAGAGATAAATAAATGAGTGTAATATTATTGAGCGTATTATTGAAAATGCATGAATGCATTATTGTGCTTATGCATTTAGCTCTTAGATGTAAATCAATTCATGATTATGAATATTTATGTAAATATAAAAAAACATGCATGTTAAGTGATAATTAGTTTTTTTATAACAGTAAAGTTCACATGTAAAATGTAAAATGTGTATGTGTGTGTATGTAAATGTGTAAGCATTATGTAAATATTGACTATGTCAATAAATACATGAATAGAAATGAATAGAAATATATGTGAATGTGACAGTGTAAAGAAATTCTAAAGTATGCATATTTATTTGATTGGCACGATTTTGCTTTAAAAATATGATTTTTTTAAATGGCTTCTTTCGCTTTATTGTAGACGAAAACTGTAAAGTTATAATAAAAGTGTTATAAATATTTTAAAATGGCTAAATAATGTCCCTTGTTCACACACACACATACACCCAAATGTACACATAAAAAACGCATGTCAAATTATTATGATTAACTGATAAAGTGAAGTTTGTTACTGCTTCATAAATATTTTTTTTTATTTGTCAAGAATTTCTAAAACGCACAGTTTTTACATGTGCCATATAAACTAAAAATTTAAGCATATTAAATGCATTTACATGCATTTCGATATGCTTATACGTCATTTTCAATAAATTTGGATTGCCGGTTTCCCAAGTTAAAGAAAAAACTTTAATCAAATTGATCTTTAGAATTGTGTGCCATTTATATTTTACATTTTTAAATGTATCGGTATAAATTTGCACCATCTACAAATTAACTTGGATGCATTGTTTGATCGATTTAACTGTCAACTGCACATTTTGAATGTCAAAAAAGTTGTTTACATTTACGTTCAGACCCTTACGCAAGCCTCTACTTCGAAGAACAGCAAATAAAATTTCGGTAAGTATAGAAAGTCATTTACGAGCAATATTTCAATGAAATCGGTGGCGCATTTTTTTGTTTCTTTGAATATATTTTTTTTCACTTTCTTGACTTTCGTTTTCGAAATATTACCTCATCAATAAAATATGACATGCATTAACAATTATGAGAATATTTTATTTATTCTACATCATGTAAACATTTTGAATATTTTCATAGAAAATTCATAAAACATTATTGCAGAATAAAGTTTTGTGCGTGCGTTTAATGAAAAACTTTATATAGAACATTGCTATAAATTCGAATATATTAATTTATATAGAATGATATTTGTGAAATTATATAAATTTTTATTGTTATGGAAGAAAACCAAACCAAAATTTGAAAATAAAATCCGTTTCTGTTGCCTTTGCTTTTTTTTTCGTTTTGGTTTTATTTCACTTTTAATATACAAAAACAAAATAATTTATGTGGCAATAATGTAATTTCTTTTTTGTCCAAAATTCCATTATTCGAGAGATGGGGCATATAAAATTATCATTAATAGATGGAGAGTTCTCATATTTTTGCAATAAGGAAATATGTTCAAATTATTGATCGTACTACGGTTAATGAAAATCAGAGAAGAATTTAATAATTTTTATTGAATGCTAAATTATTCTGAGTTCTAATTTTTATCGGATTTTCGTGTCATTTCTCGCAATAAAATAAATTTATAAAAAGAATAAATTTTTTTTTATATGAAACGATACGATACGATCTGAAAGAAATTTTTAACTTTCCATTTGACTATCACTTTCTAACTTTCCAAATATTCATTCAATCAATTAAATTGTTCCGTCTTTGAATATTCATTATCACATTTGGCGTCATTATGATCGAGAAACTATATTTAAATATCGTTGGTAGGCATATTTTTTTTAACCAAAAATGTCCTGCATAAGAAGGAAAAATTAATGAAAAATGTTCAATATGCAAAAAATGTGGAAAACCGTTCTTATAAAATTGACTTCTCGTACAATTTTTCCATATTTTTTTTTTTATTTAATTTCATTTTCTTTATTGTAATTTTTTCAACATTTCAATTAATGTGTCACAAGTGAATGTAAAATATTTAATTGACAGACTCGATCGCGCAATATAGCACAAATTTCTAATAATAACTAAGAGAATTTATTTGAAAATTACTTTCGCTGCTATACTCTTTTTCTTATTCATTTACATATACACACACACATACACATATATATATATATAAATATATATTTTTTTTAATTTGTTAGAAAATTTATAATACGCTGGTGTTTTCATTGCGCTGTGTGCATTTCAAGTATGTTTAGATAAATTAAAGAAATAAAAGCGAAAATAAAAATAATAAGCACTCTCCTCTCTCCAAAAAAAAAAAAAAAACAAAGAAAAAAAACCAATTAATGTAATACGAAATTGGCACTAACTGTGAGTAACTTTGAGTAATATTTTTAATGAAGAAAAAATTTTAGAAATATGCGTTTGCCAAATAATAAAATTTCCTTGAATTGAGGTAAAATTTCGCGTTGTGAATGAAAACGATAGTAATTCTTTTTCACATATGTGATATTAAATATTAATTACATTAAGTGTAAACAAATGTAAATTAATAACAATTCAATAATGTTGACCGATGTGAACATTTCTTTTGAAAAAGTCATATTAAAAAGTTTCTCATTTCGTTGCTTTGTTTTATGTTGTTTTATGATCTTCTAAAATGTATAATTAATCGAAGTATTATCTACATTTTTTTTATTGTATTTCATTGTATGATATAAAGTGAAGCGGCCGTATCCAGTTTTCCTTATTGTACAGAGTCGAGTTTAAATTTTTCAACAAATGCAACCGCATTCAGTGAAGATGATGCTGAATATTCAACTGGTGGTAGGCGTAACAAAACGTCTCGGGTAAATATAAAATTATTGAAGTCACATCGCTTTACACTTTACATTTATATTTAATTTCTGATTTTTTTTCTACTTTTTTTGCTTTTTTAAATTTCTTTTTCTTTTTGGGTATTCCCCTTAGCAAGATCCGTTGTCACATCGTATTATTGAGAAAAGAAGACGTGACCGTATGAATTCATGCTTGGCTGATTTGTCACGCCTAATTCCGCCACAGTATCAACGTAAAGGTCGTGGTCGTATTGAGAAAACGGAAATTATTGAAATGGCAATACGTCATCTGCGCCATTTGCAAGGTGAATGTATGCAAAAGGAGAACGAATATCGTTTAGGTTATACGGACTGTATGAAGGAGACGGCCAAATTTTTATATGATAGCCAAATGCAAGAGTTTTGTTATCGTCTATTAGCCCGTTTACAAGAACACTGTGATGAAGTGATGAAGAGTAAGTCATCCTTCCACTATTATTATTTTATTTATCTTGTTCGCTTTCATTTGCCTTGTCATCTTGTCATTTTTGGCTTTTAGGTGAATGTTTTCGTCAACGTGGTTGTCATGCAGTATCTGATAATGTGAGCGCTTCCAGTGGCAGCCCTCATCATGGTTATCATGGCAGCAGTGCTTTGTGTCATTTACGTGATATATTGCCCATATCAGATATTGAACATAGCAATGATCATAATGATGTAAAAGATTTAAGTTTTCGTAATCATTTACATCAATTGCAACGTCCAGGAATGGTTAGTGCAGTACACGAGCCCCATAATCATCATACGCATCATCATATTAATGAAAATATCAATAATGGTAGTGCTGTTGGCCATCGTAATGGCATAATTAGTCAGACAGAAACAAAATCTCCATCCAATGTTATTTGCTCCACTAATGGTAATACTGAAAAATCTCTCAATTGTAAGAATATCCTGAATAGTAGCGATGATGTGGAATCTATAGCGCAATTACCGCATCAAGCGCCAATTATAACGTCAACAGCTACACCAAGTACTCTACAACATAATACAGATTCTAGTAATCATGATTTCGATTCATCTGGTGAACCCATGTCACATGCGGATACATCAACAATGCATTCACCGCCACCGCGCAGTACTTTACTACCACATGGCAATCATCATCAACAGTCTCAACATAATCACCTTGATCATCGCCATCATCATCATCATCATCATCATGATCATGATCAACAACGGGATTCACCAATCAATCATAATTCAGATAGTTTATTGATGCAAGAGCGTTTACGTAACTTTTCAGAATTATCACATGATGTTGAACACAATAACAATTACAAATATAAGAATCATATTAAGGAACGTTTCAATCATGAATTACATGATGAGGAAACATCCAGTGAACACTGCCTTGCCCCGCCAATGTTACAAAGTGAACACTCCCATTCCCATTCCGAACATTCGAAAGATGGCACTGAACCGGAAATAGCACCAATTATTGCAAAAAAACGTAAACTGGCTGAAGCCGCAGCAGCAGCAGTAGCAGCAGTAGCAGCGGCCTCAGTTGCTGGTGACAGTAATATACCGTTAACACAAAACGATAGCAACATAAGTACAAATTCGGATTTAAATACGAATGACATGCGTTTAAGAATGGCACGTCACTTAACTACAACTGCAATTAAAGTAACCCCTAATTCATTAAATCCAATTATAATGGCTAAAGAAGAGAAATGCTTCGGTGCTTTCGGTGATATAAAAGCTGAGACATCATCATCATCATCTGGCATTAATGTTACCACAAATACCACAAAAAGTACACTTTTAAATGTACCATCCAGTACAAGATCTACACGTAACTTTCCAGTACCTATATTTGCGTTACATAGTCAAGGTGCTTATTATGTACCACTCACCGTAGATTATAATGCTCTATTGCCATATTTAAATGGTGTGGATTTATTACAAAGAAATTACCCAACCATGCCAACATTACATCCTATAAATGTCAATGTCAATTTTACACCATCAATTGTTACGACTGTCACGGTGTGTAAAGAATAAAGAATAATTACATCTAACGCATGACCAATAGTTTTATTCATTACTCATTCACAATTGAAATCTTACAAATATTCAAAAAAACAAAAAAAAAAACAGTGAAAATCTAAAATAAAAATGTGAAATCGATTGGAGTGTATAATATATATGGATAATATTTATATTTGTAAGATGTAGAACAACTACCTCAGTTAACTGTGAAAACTTAATGGATCAACCTCAATCTCAAAGAGCCAACTCCTACAAAATTTAATATGTTGTTGCTATTATCCTATAAATGGAAAATTTATTCAAACGATTTATAAATGATTTATAATTATAAATCGTAAACACAAATCGATTTGTCGCTCTTTTATATTTGGCAGAATTGTAATTCAAAAAAACTATTACTAAAACTTAATATAAAATTTGACATTATAGTTAGAGTACATGGATCCCATATCTACTTTGATAACCATAATGAATGTATATATAAAAAATATTTAGAATTTATATGTATTTGCCACTTGTATGTTCTCTAAATCTAATTCATTTTTTACATACATATTTGAGTGTATTTAATAATGTACCTGTGTATGTATTTCTATTAATTAAATGGCTTAAATAATCTTATGTTATCACGTTACTACTATAACTATTAAATTAATTATTAATATTATAAATTATAAACAAAACTAAAAACAATATATAATTTTCTACATAAATAATTGTTATATGTTTTACCTAATGTAATTATAGATAAGTATGTGATGCGCTTTGTACATAAATAGTTTTAAATGGCAAATCGTATTGCATAAAGAAATGAAAAATATCTGTGAATGTTAAAATATACAATATTATCCGTGTTTTAGTTATTATCATTGTTAAAAAATGATTAAAGGAGCAAAGGAAAAATGATTTTGCAAAAAAAAAAAATTAAAAATAAAATATATATAAAATTGTATATATTTTTCATGATATCGGTGTGGCGGTTAAAATAATCAAATATCAGGTACTTTCAATTTCATTTATCTTTACGATAAAACACGCCCACCTCACCATTATTCATAAAAGTGCTTTTTTATGTTACACTTTGGTCATTGGTAGGAGAGATCAAGTACAGAAGTAAAGTTAACTGGACACAGCAAGGAAGTCCAAATATTGTATTTGGACTTTGGAGTATTCTACAAAATGGGTCAATACTAAATCCTTTAGGGTGTTACATTATACCCTCGCCCACAAGTGGACAGAGTAAAATACTTCAACCTGAACAACATTCAAATATGGTTAAAAACTTCTCTAAAGAGTTTTATAATTCAGGAATTAATTCTTTTCAAAATAAGAGTCTGAATAATCCAAAAATTTTTGTTTTGACTAAAAATAATGTAATAATTGAGTCGATGAATATTAAAATGTAGATACATCTCGTAGTCGAAATGATGAAATTAGTAAACTCTAATGCAAAACGCTGCTGTAAAGTCCAAACAGATTTGTTATTGTTTGATGCATCCTATTTATTTGATAAATTCATTGGTAAGCGAAAATAACATTTTCATTATGGCAACACCATAATAATATTTAACCTTTGGACATGTCATTTATTTTTACTTCATGGCATTAACCGTGCGATTATTAGTTTCTTAGTTTTGTTTAGTTGATTCTGAAAACTGTTTCGTTTAAAGTTAAATAATTTTATTTAAGTTTTTCTTTTCTTTATATTTGTATACTCGTAGATATATTGTTGTATATATTGTTTTTTAAATATATTATAATATAATGTCTCGCGTTTTAGTGGGTGTTAAACGTGTAATAGATTATGCTGTTAAGGTGAGAAATTGGCCCAAGGAGTGACGTATTTATTTGCGTAATCACAGATGTCAACGATAAGTTAACCGTTTCATATACATAAATGTATTATATATATGAATGCTTTTAGATTCGTGTTAAACCAGATAAAACTGGTGTTGTTACGGAAGGTGTTAAACACTCTATGAACCCATTCGATGAGATAGCAGTTGAGGAGGCAGTAAAAATGAAAGAGAAAAAATTGGCCTCAGAAGTGATTGCTGTGTCAGTTGGACCAGCACAATCCCAAGAAATAATACGTACCGCTTTAGCAATGGGTGTAGATCGTGGCATACATGTTGAAATATCTGGAAAGGAATATGATTTACTGCAACCCATTCACATATCAAAAATTTTAGCGAAATTGGCACAAGATGAGAAAGTCGATTTGATTATTTTAGGTAAACAGGCTATCGATGACGATTGTAATCAAACGGCTCAAATGACAGCAGCTATATTGGATTGGCCTCAAGGTACATTTTGTAATAAAGTGGAAAAAATCGATAGTGACTTGAAAATTATACGAGAAATTGATGGTGGCCTTGAAACAATTAAAATTAAATTACCCGCTGTCCTTAGTGCTGATTTACGTTTGAATACGCCACGTTATGCTACCCTACCAAACATAATGAAAGCGAAAAAGAAGCCATTAAAAAAGATCACTGCCAAAGATTTGGGTGTTGATACGGCACCTCATATTGAAATATTATCAGTTGAAGAGCCACCGGTACGACAAGCTGGTACAATTGTACCAGATGTTGATACATTGGTTGGTAAATTAAAAGCCGCTGGCCTTATCTGAACCATATAAGTATCGATAGATGAAAAATGAATATGCTCCTATGCCCAAAAATTGTAAATGCTTTCATTTGCGTTTGTTAATGAAATTAATATGAAATTTATAAACACTATATATATATATACATGTATGTATATATATGTATATATATATATATATATGTATTTATATGTATATATATTTTAAATAAGGTTGTTTAAAGTCCTTTATTGTAACATCATTATTGTTTATAGCAAAAGATTAGACGCGCGTATGTGTATGTATGTGTGCGTTTATATATATATATATATATATATATATTAGAAGGCTATCTTGTATTATTGAAATAAAAATATTTATTAGAATAACATAAGTAATGGTTGTTATTGTTCTATTATTATTTTTTCTTCATTTTCATATCGCAATTTCTAAGTCTATTCCAAAAAGTATAATATTTACCCATTTAGGCTTTCTATTGCAAACTTTAATTATCACCATACAATCGAATAAATGTAGATGATGTAAAAATTATAGGAAGCTTTAAATGGAGCATAATATGACTACACCTCACACTGACATGACTTGACCTCTGTGATGAATACCAAATTAAGTCATATTAAATACTACTAAGCGTTTATTTGGATATCTATAAATGGATTTTAACATACTTAGAAAATACGGCCAAAGTAAAACTACACAATACAATCAAATTTATAGTATTTATGGATAGTTTAAGGAAGTTAGCTCTTCAGTTTACATAACAATGAAGTTAAATTGCAATTTTAAAGGATGGATTTTTTTTATATAAAGATCATTTTCAATGTTAACAACTTGACAGATATGGACAATTTAAAGGAATTATTACCAGTTTTGTCATCATATATGAAATCTCCAATTGTTGTTGATGTTAATGAAAGCTAGAATTCATGTAACATATAAAAAAAAACAAAGTAAATTATACGAAAAAAAATTTATAAAATGCTATTTTGCAAATTTTATTAATACATAAATGTGGCTTATTTGTTTTACAACTTTCTTTACTTAATTTACTTTTTTAAATATATATATATATATATATATATGGAAATATCGGCGATTTTTTGTGACGGCGTCTTTGATAAAGTAAAAAATACAATTAGAATGAAGTATCATATAAAAAAAATTAATTAGATTTAAATAAGTTGTTTATATATATATATATATATATATATATATATATATATATAAAATATATAAAGTATGTTTATATATATAAATATAAATAAAAATACGTATGAGAGAGCATTAAATATAAATTTCAAAAAGCGAAAAAAAAATGGGCTCATTTTTTTCCTTATTGCAGGCAGTTTTGTCTTTTGTCTTTTTGTGTTAAAAAATTTGCTTTTTCTTCTGCGTTCTTTTTGTGATTGTATATTTAGTAAAACAAAAAAAAAAAAGTAACAAATTTTCTTTGTACTCGTTTTTTTAGTATTGTTCTTAAAATGTGGCTTAAAATCTTGGTTTTATAACTCCATTCCTCTATTGATATTTATATGCAAATTTTCATTTATAATTCTAAACAATCATTTGCTTCCTCTATCTCCTCTTCTTCTATCTATTCCTTTCTTGCTGAATATAAATAATTTTTTTATGGGTATGTTTATCTGTAAGATAATAGTGTACTAAATCATTAAATTCTCACTACTGGTGGTATAACACTCTTTTCGGTGAAACGTAAAATTCTGGTAAGCATTGTTGTGATGCATGGTATTTGCTTTTGTTGATGCATTTCGGGAGTATCTGGTGTACATGATTCATAATCGACGGCTACACGTTGACTAACAAATGTTAATAATGTTAAAATATCTAAACGTTTACCATTGGCAGCCAATTCAGCACATAAAGATTGCATGAACCATGAACCCTTTGTGGTATTACGCCATGAATAAAAACCTGGTATGGTTGAGTAGGCAATAAGAAAATCGGCATGTACGGGGATTTTGTAGCTCATTGAAGAATCACCATCTGTTTCAGTTTGTGCACGTTTCATAGTTACACCAGGATCTAAGCGATCTCCTTGGCAAGCTTGTATGAAAAATAATTTCGGCTTACCAGCTAAACTGGGGCAGTGTTGAGCTGTGAAATATGTCCATATGGTATCCAATTTGTATTGTGTATCTTTAGCATAAATATAACCCAATTCACCATGTGATAAAATTGCTATTAGTATACAATCGTTATTGCTATGATCAAGGCTGGCACTTCTTTCTATGTGACGTAATAAATCTTTGAGACGGCAATCCTTATAAACTAACACTTCAAATTCCAATTGCTGTAGAACGCGTGTCAAATTTTCACAATCAACATTCGTACCGGAACGTGACTTTAATGTGGGCACTTCGAAATGTTCATGATTGAAAATTAATGCTAAACCACGATTTTTATGACGCATATTATATTCAATGGCATGACGGTCTGTTGGCATGCGTGCCGTATAATTCAAGCTAATACCATAATTTTTATTGCCCAATTGTGCTATGGCTCCTTGTTGTTGATGCGATGTACTACCTAAACTATTATAGCCACTTCCGCCAGTATAATATGTTGAAGTGCTACCGCCACCTAATGATCCAAACGCATCAGCAATATCATCTGTGTTTGTAGCGCGTTCCACTAATATACCAGTTCGATCATCTGTAGTGGACATTTTATTTTATAATTGCTAAATATATTTTACGCACTTTAAGAGGAAATTAAAAAAAATCAAAACAAACAAAAAAAATAGAAAACTTGTTTGGGAAATTCCGTAAATATATAATATATATTATTAAACTTGTATCGTGTTGAAAGCGCAAAACTAAATGTTCATTGTTTTTTTTTAATAAGCGTTAATTAAATTGCATTTAGTTTATTCATTGTGTATTTTGTTTGCCCAGCAGCATTGCCATACTGTAATATTTAGAACTAACAATGGCAATTTTGTATTATTACAAATTTACTTCTTAATGTGAAATTAGTGTGATTTGAAAATATGTACTTAATGTAGAAAACAACTTTCTTTAAGAATTCATGCAAATTATGCTTTTATTTGATGGTGACATTAGCTGGGCAATTAAATTATTTTTTATTAAATTTATTTAAAAAAAAGTCAATTATATGTGGAATTCACAAGTTTGATCAATAGCATGGAATCCTTAGAAAGTAATTACTGAATGCAACTTTGTTCTATAAGAATATAAGAACCTAAAGCGTATACGTGTAGAGACCTGTAGAAGAAAAATCTACAGTTCTCTTTTCAAATTTTTGTAATAAAGTAAAATTGCTGCTATTAGTGAAATTTTTGAAAATTTATTAAGAAAACAAATCTTTCGTGTAAAATATTTTATTAGTATTTTATTAAATAAGAGTTTATCAAGCGTACGAAAAATAAGTACGCAAAAATTGAAGTTTTACTTCTTCAACTTATTGAGTATTCCAATGTACATAAAGAACTAATTATAATGAATACATTTATATATTAATTTTTTTTTTTGTTGAGAATTATTATCATTCATAATCAAATGATAAACCACTTCCTTTGGTATGTTTTACGGTCCAGTCATCAAATCTATCTGACATTTCCGCCGACATATAATTCTTCCAATCTCCAATCTCACCTTTACGTATAAATTTTGTATTCTGATTGGCTTGAGATGATTCTTTCACTGTTACCTTACCATGATTACCATTCATATCAGTTTGATTTAATAGAGGCTCCAAATTAACTGTTACATTCTTTTGCATATTATCAAATTTTAAATGCTGGCATATACGATTTAAATCTTCATCCGATAATTGATAATCAATTTTTAAAAATTTCGCACATTTACGTATAACGGATGGTAAATCACGTTTCATATCCTCATATTTTAAAAATAAGACATTTGAATCTGTGCTACGTTTCCAAAATGGTAAGACATGATCCCAATATAGACCAATGGGTGTATTGCCATTCAGAAATAATTCCACAAATTCATCAAATGTACCATAAAGGCCATGCAATAATTTACAATAATGATAATATGATACGCATAAATCTTTTGGATTTCGTGCTGTATAAATTATCTAAAAAATTTGTAATTTTTTATTAATTAATATTACTTTATTTATTAATTACTTTATCGCTGTATATCAGAAAAAGAAAGGATTTTTTTCTGCATTATATATTTAATGCCTATTAATCTATACAGAGATTAAAGTGTTACTATAATTTTTTGCATTATATGAATTTGAACTTTCTATAATTTATAAAAACTTTTTTTCATAGATTATGATTTGGAAGGTAAGTAGATTGGAAGCAATTCATATTCAGTACCGGAATTAATTCACATTGAAAATGAATAAAGCATGAACTATTTAAGTAGAGCAAATTTATATATGACTTCAAAATATCAAGTCATTCTAAATGAAGAAGAACAAATTAAATGATCGTAATTATTCGTGCTTCATTTCGGCCAATCTATACATTTTTTATTAAGTGCTACAAATTTCATAATATTAGAATGTACAAATATTTAAGAAAGTGTTTAATAGAAGGTAAAATTTGGGATAAATGTTCAATTAACAATTCATGATAAGAAGCAACTTATGCCTGATTCTTATATAATTTCTATTTAGGTCGCTTTTTCTGGAATGGCTTTTTAATTGTTGAAATGTATTATATAAATCAGTTCAACTGAAAATTTTTATTAAGGTTCATCTGCTTAAATTCTATTCAAATTATGACTTATTTAAAGGCTTAATAAACGTTTTATGAATTGAAATTTGTTTAAAAAAATTACACGGTAATTTCCATACCGATTTATACCCTACACCACTTATGGTTTATGATATCATAAGTGCGTGTACGTGCAAAAGGCCATGAGATAGATCCACCTTTTTTCAGTATGACTTTCTGATTTAATTTCGGTTTTTCTGACCGTCCGATAATTGTCCATATAAATTTGTTATCAAGCTATAGGTTGGAATGTTAGAGATATTTCAATGAAATTTGGTACATGGGTATATTTTGGACCAGAGGCAAGCATTATTGAAAATGTTTGAACTCAGATCATTATTTCGACCACTCGCCATATAACGGCTTCTTTAAAAAAGAGTCGTTGCATGGAAAAAATTAGAATTTTAAATATAGATTAACGTAAATTGGCGCTAAGTTGTATTTTAACATAAAAAATATATGTACCAAATTTGGTCCAGATCGGTTTACTTTTTCGATCACTATCCATATAGCAACTTTTTCGAAAAAACTCATTATATAGACAAAAGCTTCAATTGTGAATATATTTTAGCGAAAATTAGCATTGCCTTATGTTTTGACATACCATTTATGAGTACCAAATTTAGCTTAGATAGGTCTATTTTTTGAAGCTTCTCTCATATTTAAATAGTTGGTAAATCACAATTTTTTCAATATTGTTTGTAATTCCCTTATTTAACTTTAACCATTTATAAGTCGAACCCGAAGTTTGTATTAAGTCCATATGTGTAGAACTTCCACATATATGGCATTTAGAAAATCAGTACGATTTATATTTTTGTGAGTGTAATAGAAATTATCATCTCGTGGAGTCAAAATCATTCTCATGTATAATTACCTTCGGCTGAGTTTCATCCAAATCTTTTGGTAATAATGGCCATGGTAAATGTGAACGTACAAAACGTGGACGTGTCATACCGTTTGCCAAATCAACTGTATTACCCAATGAACTCCTACAAAATTATTGCATATTATTACATTACATACACAAATATATTTGCCTCTTTCCATTTGTATGAATAAAAATAATGTTAATTGCTTAATAAATGTCGCAATAATTTTTAATAGTAATAATAATAATAATAAGAATTATAAGAATCATGAGAATAATAAGAATAATAACAACAACAACTTACAGTACCCAATCATGATGATCTTCACTAAATAATGCCGACAATTCAATTAATGGTGAACGTAATTGTTGTATTTGTTTAGCACCATCATAATTTAATTTATTACCCAATAGCCAAATCATCTCTTGGGCCCATGTTGAACCAGTTCTTGGATATGAAAATAGCCAAACATCATCACTATACGTTTTAAAATTGCTTATCGCATTTGATAATTTTGTATATTGTCGCGGCAATATAACATTACCCGGCATTACTTTAATAAAGCAATTTTTTTTCGGAAATACAGCATCCAGACGTTCCCTAACATCTTTATCCAATTCTTCTACAATTAATTCCATTTCAAATGTGCTTAGCTCTTTAACCAATTTATTTAATTTTTAACCAATTTAATAAACTTTGTGGATGCTTCTTTAAAATGTACGCTTTACAGGCACAACCGTTTGTGTTGCCGTTCAATAAATAACTATAACTTGATCAACTTTGCATTATTATATATATATATATATATATATATATATATATATATATATATATATATGAGTGTGTGTGTGCCTGTGTGTATTTTTTTTCCATTTTTCCTCTTGTTCTTCGTCTTCTTTTTTTTAATACTTTCATTGCTTTAATTGCAACGTACATATATACATATGTATATATGTATGTGCGTATTTATGTGTATATGTACGTATACATGTACATAAAGACCATTCATGATGCTACTGAAAATGTGTTTGAATGTATGCGTGGCGCTGATGGATGCTTAGTGAAAGTAAAAGTGATACTCGGTTTTTTGTTTTCACAATTACACAAAAAAACTCTCCCGTTTTTCTCTTCTTTTTTTTTTGCTATACACAAATCAAATAACTATTATAATTGGTAATGTTGCTATTGTTATTATTATTATTATGTGCCATTATTATTATTATTATTATTATTATTATTATAATCATTACTAGTCATGGGTAACGTGTCATTGCCAAAATTTTTTGTTTTTTTTTTATTTATTTCATATGCGCATACTACATACGCTTCCAAAGGCACTTATATATACGCATATGTATTTGTATGAGTATTTTAATTCATATAAATGCCTGCATAGTTATATACTACAATAATCATGTTGGCTTGTCTAGAAATTTGTAATATTCAGATGATAGTTGAGATAAACATAACTTTTATTACAACAATCAACTCTGAATCATTTCCAGATTCAAATTAAGCTTGTCTCTTCTGTCTGATGTCTGCCCATGTAAATTCGTTATCGAATTGAAAGTGGCAATTTTCGAGATAATTCATTGAAATTTGATAATATTAATGGATTTAGATCCACAGACAAACTACCACGCTCCAAATAATATGTTTCTTGAAAAAAGTCGTTATATGAAATAAAGTTACAACTTTTAGTAAATTTAAACGGAAATTGACACAAAAAATTGACAAATACGTATACCAAAGTTGGTCCAAAACGGACCATTTTTACTATCCCCTCCCATGTAGCGACTTTCCCGCAATAAAAGTTATTAAATTGACAAAAGTTACAATTTGGAATATATTTTAATGAGAATTGGCAAAAGGACAAAAAATGAGTGTTCTAAATTTGATTCAGAACCGTTCATTGTTGAACTTTCTGCCACCTATAACAAACCTTTCAAATAATATTCAAATAATTCAGAAATCAAAATAATTGATTTATGTGACTTTTTAAATTATTTTAGGCAAAATGGTATAGGGTATTTAAAAGTCAACTTCGACGCACCATAAAGTTCTTACTTATTTGAAATGTAATTCATTTCTTTTTATGCCATACCATTTGATTTCATTTATAAAATGATCATTCTATTGAAAAAAAGCAAGAAAAAAGGAAAAGAAATCTCAGAAGAAGAAGGAGAAAAAAAGAAAGTAGGTAAGTTATTTTATGTTTGTATACACACAAGTTTCCTTTTTTATGTTTCTCTCTCCACATAAAATAATTGAGTAAATTCTTTACTATATACAATCATATATGATTTAGCAGCAGTGTTGCCCAAACTTTTTTATTATAACTCCTTACATTACATTCAATCTAATCTAAAAAAGTAAACGGAAGGAAAGAAAAATAACTGTAAATGATGAAAATAGTTAGATCATCTTTAAAATTTGTTCGTACCTTAATATTTGACAATTTGAAGTGTAGATTTGTTAACACTGTTCTTTTCAATATGTACACTTGAAATAGTAATATTTCTTTAGTTGGGTTGATTTTAACTTTTGACTTAACTTGCGTTTGTTGCTTTATGGTATAATGTGGCTTATCATGTCATTCTATAAGTTTGCAGCCTAATGCTTATGTAGCCATTATTCATGTGATTACTAAGTAAAACCAATCATTTATTAGTACTCATAAAATTATGTTAGCATCATGAAATATGGTAGAACAATTAAAAATTGATATTTTCAATGGGTCAAATCTAGATACACTTCAATTTTTCAAAGATAAATTTACATTTTTTAATATGTCTTGCAAATTACAAAAGTAGAAGTTTTTCCTAGTGATTTATTCTAGATATAATTCTATGCAACGTATACCGAAGGCTAAAGGAAGTAAATGGGCCACACCTATATAAATTTCTAAAAGGCACATTTGCGACTTTTGTTATTTGTTGTTTTGAGTTTTCGAATTCAAATCGATTACTGTTGTTAATTATAATTCATCAAAATTTTACACCATCAACAAATGTAACTTTT
The DNA here is from genome assembly GCA_023089585.1 of Melophagus ovinus. Classification (NCBI taxonomy): domain Eukaryota; kingdom Metazoa; phylum Arthropoda; class Insecta; order Diptera; family Hippoboscidae; genus Melophagus; species Melophagus ovinus. The sequence continues at coordinate 5,296,252 of JAKKIB010000253.1, forward strand.
GACCCCAATGGAATGTAATATTTCTACATATCATTTATTTCTATTTAGAATCTACTATGCTTATTGAGAATTTCCCTCAAAAAGATTCATGTTTAATTGAAATGTTACTTTAATCATCATCGTTCTTTCAGAAATGAAATGCAAGTAAAAAAAATTCTTTCTTTTTATTTATTCTTTTACCTGATCATACCTTAATTTCTCACCTTTCTTCTTTCTTCATCCTTTCACCAAAATTTCTTTAAAAGAGGAAAATTAGAAAACTATTCATTTCTTCATTTCCATGCATGTTGAGCAGAGCACAGAACTTTATAATAATTCTCACTTCTTGCTTTCGAATTCTTCTTTAACCAGTCAGAAGAAAGTTTCAGTCGGAGTTGGTTGGGCTTTTTGAATACTTCATAGTGACGCTTACTTAATTCAATTTAATGTAATTCGTTACAATTTAGAAAGCGTTAATCGTTAATTATTACGGAACGAAAAGCAAAAACAAAAGCAAAAACAAAAACAAAAACAATAAACAGAAGCAAAATAACATTAAAGACAAACAACCAAAAAAGAAATTCTACAATATTTGTTCCATTGATCCGAGTGTTTTAATACATAGATTTTTTTTTTGAATTTCAATTTTAGTTTCCCTTGTTTTGATTGTTTTGTACATTTTTATCAAATTTTTGTGTAAATAAAATGTGGCCAATCAAAGTGTTATTGTGGATGGTTTCATTGTTATGCTTTAATTTATTAGTATTAACTAATAATGTAGAAGATCCTTTACAAACGAATAGCTTAAATGATCATGTTATTGATGATAGTGATAATAATCCATTATTGGATATGGCCGGTATGGTGATGCAAATGATATCATCGAATACACAAAATGGTGGCGGTCAAAGTCAAGGTACGGGTTTGGCAGCTATAGCCACACTATTCAGTTCATTTATGCAAAATATGGGTGATAGTCAAGAGAAGAGTTCCGGCTTTGGTTCGGGTTCGACGTCTGGCGGTTTAGGCGCACTACAAATACTTTCCAGTTTAGTACCTTTATTAGCAGCGACTGGTCGAAGTAGTGATGATAGTGGCAAGAGCAATGTTGGTGGTGATGGTGGTGGTGGTGGTGGCTTTGATCCATCTATAATTGCTAATATGATTGATATGTTTACACAAAATGATGATGGACAAAATCAAGTGAAACAACATAAATCGCACGCTTCGATGAAGCGTGAGAAAATCGATAATGATTTAGATTTCTCATCCATCATACAAGTGGCATCAACATTTTTAAATCAACAACAACAACAAAAGCAAGCGCAACAACAAAAGCAACAATTGCAACAAAAACAACAATCTAAGAAATCGCCTCATCATATCGAAAATAATGATGATAATGGCTCTCTGATTGATTTAATTCCATTGATCGTTCAAACGATACAATCATTTACTGGGCCTGAAGGTCAACGTACTCAAGACAAACATAAAGGACACGCCTGGGTATTACCGCCATTTTTAGAAAGCATTCATATATTATGGGATCATTTTTCTAATTCCAAATTGGGTGAAGCTTTATATGAACGTTCTGGTGTTAATCAAATTTTAAAGGTGCATTAGTGAGGGATCTAAAATTAATATTCGATGCCATTCAGAATAATATTAGTTGTTTATTTTTCTTATTGTAGGGCTTTAAGGGTGCTGATGGTAAATTGGAATATGATAAATTATTTGAATCATTAAATAATCAATCATTTCGAAGACGTTGGATCAAAACGGCTACACTTTATTTAGCTGATTGGGCCAGTTATTTGGCTAAGCCGGAAGTTTATTCGCAGTAAGTGTGTGCATTCATGTATCAATTTATATCATATAAACGATCCGATAGTTACAAAATATTCGATTTTATCCAATACAAAAACTTGAATTTAATATTATTCGTTTTGAAAACGGCAAAATTTAAAAAGAAAACGAAATAATTGACTTTTTTTTATTTTCGATTTATTTCCAGTAGAGAAGGAGCCCATAGTTTTTTTTCTGCTGTAAAATATTTCTAATTTCACGATTTTTTATCAGAGAGCTTTTTATTCTTTCTAAAGAAAATTGTTAAAGTTTTGTTTAATACGTTTTTTATATATCGCGGTATCACTTAAACATCTTTTTCAAGAGACACCTGCATTTTCTTAAGTTTTCTTTTTTTAATTTTATTGGTTTGTTTGGACTTTCTTAAACATTTCTACTTGTTGTTAATGTTGATTCAAAGCAACGAATTCAAAGAGTAACACAATAAGTATATAAATAAAAACATTTGCGGCTGCAATATTAGATTTTGGACTATTAAAAACAAAAAAAAAAAAAAACAAAGTGAATGAGCGAGATGAGCGATAAGAATTGCGTACATTTTGAAACTGGTTTTGTACACCACAAAAAGTAGAAAGAAAATAAGAAAAGAAAAGAAAGCCACAGAACAAAAAGTTACAGTTACAAAATGGTTTTTGCTTTAATTTTTTTTTTTTTTTTGGTTTGGTTTGTTTGTGACATACTTTCTCATCATTCTTCACTTTTTTATTGAGTGTGAATAGCTGGCTGGTTGATCGTCTACATTGAACAATACGGATTATGAATTCGCACTAAATCTTTGTCTTTATCTCTTGCTGCCACTCACTCTCTCTAAGTAAAATATTTCATGCTTAATTATTACTACTTTTACAGCTTGTTGGCTTAAAATTATTGAAATAAGGCCAGTAATAATAATAACAACAACAACCTTTAGGAAAAATCAAATTAAAAGTTGGTTTTTTTTGTTTTTGTTTTTTTTTTTTGGTTTTACTAACAACTTCTGAATCCTTAACATTTCTTTATTACTATTGAGATTTATTTTTGCGTAATTTAAAGCTATGAAAAATCTTCAAAAACTCTTCCCTTTGGGGAAGCAAAGACAACTTAACATATTTTAAAGGGTAATGTCGTAATATCTTAAAATTTGAAAATGTACGCTTTTAGGGTAAAAGTTTGCCATAGTTCCTTGCTTTAAAAGTAACAGAACTTTTACATTAGCCCAGCGGTATTAAAACGCTTATACTACATTAGATAGATTTGGGGGGGGGGGGGGTTTCTTCAAAACGGGTTTGGCTATTTTATTATAAAAAAATTGAAATAATTGTACTTTTCTTTTATTAAAAAACTTTCATATATTTTCAGATATTTTCGCACAGCTCAAATTATGTTTAATAGCTTTTTACAATCTCAAGATTATCCAAAGAATACATTCTTCGATCCGAATCGTCCTAGTGAAACAATATCTAATCTATTTGATTATGTTGTTAAAGAACAATTGGATACGAAAATCGATTCAAGGCAATATGTTAAACCTGCTGTGGCTTATGCTAAACAATTATTAAAATTGGGTCAAGCCAGGGGCTTACTACAATTTAATGCCACCGAACTTAGTGACAAATTAACGGATAGCCTTAATTTACAGGTAGCTACAATTTTTTCAATAAGAACGAACGCAACAACGAACGAACGAAAAAAAAAATATTTCTACAAGCAATTACATTAATGTACATTAATGTAGAAAATATTATGTTTGCTTGCTTTTCTTTTTTTAACAGGTTATTGAACCAATTTTGAAAGTTCATCGCGCCTATAGATATATTTTACAGCAACCGCAATGTGATCGTTATGTTTTATGTCAATTAAATGCTGACGCAGCAGCTGCTTCATCTACAGTTGAACGTACTGAATCGCGTGGCCTTATTACCGGGATTAGTACAAAAATTATTAAAATTGGTAGTATGGGTGCTGCTTTCTTTATTAGCACCGAAACTGGTACACCATTCGCTACATTATTCTCAATAATTAATAAAGCAAATAATTGTGAGGTAAATATGATAAAAGGAATAAGATAATATTTAATTCATGTATCAATCTAAAATGTTGATTTAAATTATTACTTTGCCATCTAAATATTGAATTTAATTGGACTTTTCTTAAAGGCTGACTCTGATATTTGTAGAAATTACCATTTCAATATGAAAAAAATTTTCAGAAAATACTTTGAGAAAGTATAATTTTGTAAATGGATACATAATCGTATTAAATTTACTCTAAGTGGGCATTCGCTCTACTTCTGTGTAACATATTGAGGAGGCATGTTCTTAGTTCTGAGTTCATTTCAATTGATAAGCAAATCTTATTACACATATGATAAAACTTATAGCTAGTTCAATTGGATGGGTTGACATGTTCATTTGGCTATTTAAAATCATCTTATGAAAAAATTTTAGTGGACAGCTAATCCTTTTTAATTTATACCATTTTATGTTTAATTGATAAAGAGATATTTTGATGATAAATGGCATGTAATGCCAGCGACCTTAAGACGTACAGAATTAGATACTTGTTGCAAAACACTGCTCATGTAAAGGCCTTATTTGAAAAGAATCTTTGTTATTATTACAGACAAAAAATTTATAATTTTCTTAGCAAGGAAAAAAGACACAAATTGCTACAAAATTAAATTAAATATTTCCAAATACAAATGGACCATGGACCATGGACCATGAACCATGGACTATAAACCATTCTATTCCGTATTTTATTTAACATTTAGAAAAATACTTTGAGTATATTTTTTCAAATCTTTCAAATATAAATACTTTCAATTTGTCTAGATAAAAAGTTCAATAATTTACATCAATTTTTTGTGTACTTCTTTTACATCTGTTAACTAAGCATACCCTACAGCACTTATGGTGCAGGGTATTATGTGTTTGTTTATTAAGATTTGAAACAGATCCATCTTTTATTTTACGAAATCACTTTTTGAATCGACTTAAGCAGCTCTGTTCGTCTGTTTGTCTGCTCGTCTGTTCGTCAGTCCGTCTGTCTGTTACTCGTCCATGTAAATTTGTTATTAGTTTATAAAAATTTGTCGCAAAATATTTAAGAGTTTGTCCCGATAGACGTTAATATATTTACTTGTTTGTTATTGTTTGCTTTTCAGAAAAAGTACCCGGTTGATTGTAATGGTTTTCATGAAGGCGAAGCTAAAGTAACAACTGAGTATGCGCACAATGAACTTTAAAATTTAAGTAAATTTAAGCAAATTGTCAATTATTTCTTTAAAATATAATGTACATATAAAAAAATGAGGATGAGATTGTTTGAAGATGACTGAGAAAATGTTAAATTAACAATTGAAATTGACATTTACGTTTACGTTTACATTTAATAAATGTGCAAATTTATTTCAAAGAGTAATATGATTCTGTTAAATGTCATTTACATTTACATTAAAAAAAAGATCAATTTTTACAAGAAATCTTTTATGGTAAAAATTATATTTTCACATTTTTACAAATCCAATCCATGCCTTCCTATAAATAACATATAAAAATATTAAGTAGCTTGCTTCAATAAAGATAAATAAATGAGCAGAATACTCTTACCTTAATGCCTGTACCATCTATAGCTGAACAAGCTTTAATTTGCCACGTACGTTCTTCCAAATGTATTAAACCGATGGCTTCGGCAACTTCAGACGATGTCATTGCATCTCCTATATCTTGCTTATTTGCAAATACCAGTAGCGGCACCTGTTTTAACCGGTTATCTAATAAGATTTCAAAAAGTTCATTACCAGCTTCAGTTAGACGTTTACGATCAGTACAATCAATCACATAAATCTTATCATGTGATTAAAAATGTATTAGAGGAGAAAATTGCAAAAGCAAAAAAAAGGAAACGAAAAGAAAAACAAGAAAAATTAATTAAAATAAAAATAATTATTTGGTTGTTTTGATATTAAGCGACTTTTACTAAAATATCTGTATTGGCAAAGTAGTTTCTCCAGTATGGTCGTATTTTACATTGCCCACCAATATCCCAGACATTTAATTTGAAACCACTTGCAGTAACAGTTTTTATATTAAAACCTGCTGTTGGCGTGATCTATATAATAAAAAATTAATTATAAACAAAAACAAAAAAAAAGCACCAACAACATCAATAACAATTAATGTATATCTAAATATTTTCTTCATAATTCGTTATACGGTTATATACCGTTGTGATTTCTTCGTTAGCTAATTGTTTTAAGATTGTAGTTTTACCAGCATTATCTAAACCCAATAAAAGTATTCTGGCCTCCTTTTCTGGATTGGGCTTCAGTTTACGCAAAAGCGATAACAAACCCTAATAAATATTTACAAAAAAAAAGGTAATTTAAATTTAATTAATTCATTACGAAAATTATTTAATTAATTAAGAAAATTAATTAATCAATTAACTAAAGTATCTTATATTTGGAAATGTTGGTACTTTTAAATATTCACATGAATTGAAACCTTATTTACTTTAAATTTAAAATAGTTATGATCAAAAAACAGGTAGTTTTCATATTAATTCGCCCGATCTACAAGTAAATTAATTCAATGCTTTGTTATATTTGAATTTTAATCTTAAATTAGAATTAAATGAGTGTACAGTAAATAAAATGCTTCAGTAAAGAGAACATTAATTGATAAAAACTTCAAAATATTTACATGTAACGTATTTAATTACGCTTTAATTATATTCCGGTTGATGACTTAACTAAGTAGGGAATGTAATCATAATGCATTATTAAACGATTTACACCTCTGTTATTCGTATTTTTTATACATAATGTAAATGTAAATAAAAAGCATATGTTTAAATCTAAAAAGATGGGCAAACATTTTAAATGAGTTACATGAAAACATTAAAATGGTAAAACAACTTTAAAAAATTAAATTTCATTTAATAAGTGTATTTTATATAACTACCATAAAAAATCCTTGTAACATTCATTTAACATTTTCAATTCTTGTGTTTTAAGTGAGAGAATTTAATGCATATAAATAACTAACGTTTCTATGGCAATAATTCTACAATAAAGTTAAATTTTTGCGATAAAAAAAATTTGAGCAAATTGAGATTTTATTATTTTATAAGTAAAATAAATGTAAAAATATGCCTTACATACCATAAGTAAAGTGTATTTGTATTATTTTAATAATTTTATGCAAAAATTTAATTTAAAATTACGGAAAATTTTACTAAATCGCGTTTATTAATAAAAATTAGTTACTAAGACCCTTGAATTAGAATTGTATTAGAATACTTTACTACTAAATTTTTTGTAGAAGAAATCCCAAAAAAAATAAGACTAATTGACCTGATTGTATATAAAAATCGAGCAGAACATTACCTAGCAACCGTTATGTCACTCCTAGTGAGTGGTTTCAATTGTTTTGGACAATTCACTGTAAGTGTCGAAGCGAAACAGAAATTTTTGCAATTCGAAGGTAAGTACAATTGTCATTAACGAAAAATCAATTTACCTAATATGAAAGCTGTTGTTTTTTTTTCCTTTTTAGAAATATATTTAAAAAACATTATCAGCAACGATGATAGCGAGCACAATGCTCACGATGATAATAACCTAATAATATCATGCACTTGGAGTTATTTATGTTTAGCTAAAGGAAATGTATTACATGTAAGAGGATTTTTATCCGATCAACCAAATCTTTCACGTGCCATAACAACAGATTATCCTATAAAAGCTTTGGCAACAAATGATCGATTTTGTTTGATTTTATTCGAGAATGGTAAACTTTTTAAATTATTACCAACCATGGACGCTGTCTTACAAGAAATCATTTTTACTGCCGATCGTCAATTATTACCGCAAAAGAGAAGTATTTTTGGTGAACCGAAATCTATAGAACCAATTAAAATTGCCTGGGTAGGTTGTGGTAATAATGTAACAGCTGCTATTAGTACAACAAATATTGTGTTTTCTGGTACAACGCAAATACATCAATTTCCACAATATGTTCATGTCAAAATGTTACAATGCGGTTTTGAACATTCTGCCATTTTAACTAAAAATGGTGACATTTACACTTGGGGTAATGGCTTGTGCGTATCCAATATTATATATATTCTATATTATATTAAATATTAATACATGTTTTTCTTGCTTGTTTTTTTTTTTTTGTTAAACATTTAGGAGGGGACAATTGGGTCAAGATATATTACGAACAGAAGAATATCCCACATTGCTAGAAGCGTTATCTGGCATAAAGGTAAATTTAAAAAAAACAAGAAAATTATATTTTATCCAATCCAGTTTTTGAATACCCATTACCCAAACAGTACTATACGATTTTGATACAAATATTATAGAATAACGGATTTAATATTTGTACGGCATTTTAGCTTTCTATCTATTTCAGTTCTATCAGTTTTAACGTTATTATCGAAAAACTACAAATGTTTGTTCAATTTCAATATCAACCAACGTACATGAATTTCCAAAATTTTTGTTAAATTTGAAGCCGATGTCTTTTCCTTTTTCTCATCAGGAGAGTGTTTACCCGATACGGACAGACAGACTACAAGTAGCAAGAATGGCCGTGCCACTTGGTAACTAAAACTAACGCCCCTGGTCTGTGTTTTATTTTGATTGATACCATCACGAATATACTCGTCTATTTGCGCTAAAAATTTATAGACTGAAGAAAAGTAGGCTTTTTTTCAAGAAGACAGAGACCAAAAAAACGCGCCCACAAGAAACTTAACGAGTACAATATGCAACACTAAGAACTATATCGCCATACTCTCATCCATTTATATCATAATAAGTAGAAGTTTCCTAACAAGGATAACGCTGCTGCTATTATAAATCCCAAAAGCATACTCAGTCTACGCTCATCATCGTCATCATCGTTAACACGCGCATTGTCATTTTTAGAATCATTGGGCTGCTTCTTTAGTACTGATGGTGTAAAATGGGCGCTGGCAACGGCTAAACATACTCCGGCCTAGGCAAATGTCGTGACAAAACAGACATATCTAAATCGATTGAGAATTGGATGCGGATCAAGAATATAAATACTTTGCAAACAGAATGACAGAATTACTACAACTTTTGGGTGAAGGGTACATCAAATAGCACTTTGGGTATTACTCAAGAACATAGAATTACGTATGATGTACAAAAAAAGTGCATAAATTGTATTAGTTTGGTGGTTAGTTTAGAGTAATATCACATGAAATTGCAAATCAACATGTAATGATGTCACCTTTTAAACTAAAACTTATGTTGCGTTTCAATAGTTTATTTTATGCGTATCTTTTTGTACCCACCATCCAGAGGTTGGAGGCATAATCATTCTGTTATTATATTTGTAACGCCTGTAAAGGAGCGTTGGAGACACCGTAAAGTATACGTATTCTTGATCAGCATCAAATTCTGAATCGATATAGATATATCTGTTCATCTGGGTGTCTAGCTGCTATAAACATTCCCGTGATCTTAAAATTTATGATAACGAATTTAAATTTTACGCTAATAATTGAAAGCTCTTGCACGCAGGTTCGGATTGAAATTGGGCAAAATCGGTCCTTAGAAAATGTCAACAGTGCAACGTAAACTGAAAATACGTCGATTTTTTAAAACAAAATTTGCCAGTTTTTTGTTCATCATCTGTGAACTACAAAATATAGAAAGGTGAAATTTTATACAATTGTAAAATTTTGTACAACATTTATCCATAAACCATGCAAATCCGCCACGCCTACACAGAACTACCACAAAACGTTATATTCCCTTTTTCATGTTTACGTTTTTCAGCTACCACTAAAAATCTTACACAGGCTCTGAATTGAAATATACTGTTTGAGTGATAGTCTGCATTGCTACTGGTGGCTGGCATATGGCTGCTCTCTCTATATTTGGTGACCTTTACACCTGGGGCTTTAATACAAATGGCCAATTGGGTATTATTCTATATAAATATGATACAAATTTATGCCAAAGAATTAAGCAGCCATCAGTTTATCCATTGCCACAAGTTATCGATTTACCCATATGTGAATGTTGTACAAGCACAAAAGGTTCCGAAAGTAGAGGAAATTGTACACCCATAAAAGTAGTGGCTGGTGCAAGGCATACATTAATTTTAAATGATTGTGGGAACATTTATGGCAGTGGCTGGAATGGTCATGGTCAATTGGGTTTGGCGAGTAAAGAAGATTTTTGCGATCAATTTCAATTTATATTCAAAATAGACAATATCAAAAATATATCTCAAATATGTTGTGGTGATTGGTGTACAATAATAATAAAATGATAAATTATTATTATTAACACTGATTTAATTTATTTGTAATGATTTCAATTATCAATTTTTGATGACATTGAAAGTAAATTCTTACTTTAATTTGTTCTTGGTGCTTTATTTATTTAATTTGTTTAATTTATTTAATTTGTTTATTTGTTCTTATTTAACGCACATTGATTTATAAATTTACAAATAGATTAAACTACAATTTAGTAACAGTAGACATCCAATACAATAGACATGCGATACGAATTAATGGCCATTCATCAAAAATAGATGTTTACATTTTTAATCAATTTAATTAAATGTGATAACAACACAAAAACATTTAATGTGTCAACTCACTTAAATTGGGTACATTATCGAGAGATGCAACTGAACTGTCTAAACTTAAATCACCGCTGGTGCCTGTTACATTCGTTAAACTAGAATCATAAATTGAACTGTTTTGATCAAAAATACTAAGATTTGGCATTGAGTTATCTTCATCATCATTATCATCATCATCATCATCATCATCGTCTATATCAACATCATCATTAACATCAAATTCATCATCTGCATCATGATTAATATTGTCAGATTCTAAGTGATTAATTCCATTTCCATTAGCAGTTTCTACTATTTCTAAATTCATCTCCCCGTCAGCTATTTCATTACTAAACTTCAATAATTTGCCTAAAGGTACATTTTTATTAATTGCACTTAATTCAATTTCTTCAATATCATTTTCATTTGTAATACTCTCGATATTGCACACAATTTCCGTTTCTGTTTTATGATTTTGTCGTGCTGAGATATTTTCATAATTACATATCGTAGAACTTAATTTGGGTATTGCATCCAAATTAACATAATTCCATTCTGTACGTTTATTATTATTTTCAATTAAAGTATTTAATTTTGGTATATTCGTTAGTTCTACTTTCTCGTTTTGCGAAGAAAATTTTTTTAAATTTGCCATATCAATATCGGCGTCATAACTATCATTATCATCATTGCATGGGCCAATTGTAATGGTGGCACAACTATTTAATAATATACTCAATCTTGGAACGCAATCATTATCAATTTCACGCTCCATTTTATTTTGATTATTTGCACTTTCCTTTTCAATAGCTTTATTCACATTAATGCTATTTAATTGTTGATGATTCTTTACGGAATATTTATTTGTTGTCAATTCCATTGATATTTCATCATTGTCATTTTTATTTAATATACTTAAATTCGGTAAACTGTTTTCTGTTATAAATGGACTTGTTGGATATAAATTAGACGTATTCTCGTGCATGGTATCAATGATTAAATTATTTTCAGGCGATGATAAAAAGTCGTTTTGATTGTCAACAATTTGGGAAACAGTTGTAGGAGGTGACACCTCCCGTTGCTCTTGTTTACATTGTTGCAGTTGCTGCTGCTCTCGCTGTTGTTGTTCTTGTTGTTGTTGGCGATGTTGTTTTTGTAATTTACCATGACGTCTAGGCGGTGGTTTTGGTGGACTGTTTTCATTCGGTTTTGCTGGCACTTGCTTTTCAATAAGTTCATGATATTTAACAAAGTGATCTTTATTATTATCCAAGACGTTGCTTAATTGTTGTTGTAATTCTCCTGTACTTGGATATAGAATGCAATCATCATTTAATATTTCTTCAATATCACCAAATATTTCACTAGGTAATGTTGTATTGATAGGGGCAGCTAAACCCTTATTTGGACGTTTTGGAGGTAATTCTAAAGATAAGAACATGGGGGAAAAAATTTTTGCAAATGTTTCATTGACAGGAATATGTAATACAATTATACCTTTCAATAAATTTATGGAGACAAAATCGGCCGCTCGAAACAATTCAATCTTTATTAATAATAACAATAACACTTTTAATGTTGGACGTTCATGTTTACGACCAGATATACTCCACTCTTCTAGAAATAATTGCGATTTCATTTGACCGGGTGCCTTACATGCATCCAATATAATCCGTATATGATTGTTGTTATATTTGGGACCATTCTCCGCTAAAGTTTTTACAATGCTATCATTGTTTACGTTTTGATTGTTAAGACTTTTTGGTATATTTTCCAATAGCCTTATCCAACCATCGTTATCATCTAATATTATACTAAGGTCATAGAGATCTTTTGCTTGTAAATTCCTCAATTCCGTATCAGGAGTATAGGCGGTCATTTTTTATGCACTACATATACAATAATAACTGTAAGGTATATAAATTCTTTGGAATGTCATTAAAATAGGCAAATAAATCAAAAAATAATGCAATTGTTCACATATATATATAAGTTGGCATATTTTTTAAATTTTATTAGCAAAATACTTTTTATATCCTATTTCATTTTTCAATATAATTCTCTTTTTATTGTGTTTTAGTTAAAAATCATAAAATAAAATAAACGTATTTGATGCAATTAAAGCGCGTTCTATAACATATCAAACACAATTCATAATATATTTAGTGCAAGCGAATCAAAAGAAAAGTAGTATTTTAGGGAAAAAGATTGAAATAAAATATTATTGAAAAGCAATTGTACTTTCTCTTATTACAGTCATTTTTTAAATCACAAAACATTATATTAAAAAATTTTTTGTAAAGCCAAAGTATCTTTTTTCATAGAGTTGCATAAAAATTGTTCTTATACACAAATAAAAAGCCGATTTTGAGCAAAATTTTAAAATAATTAGATTTTTAATTGTGTTGTAAATTGCAGATGTATAATTTGTTATTTTGATATATTTATAATATATTACAATTAGAAAACAGCGCACTCAATTTAGGAATATTACCATTGGTATTATGGACTTCATTATTATTGCTCACTATTATTCCATTCCAGTTAAATGAGTTTTCATTATTGCTATTTGGATTACATATTTCAGATTTATATTTTGTATTATTATTGTATTGTTGTTATTGTCATAGCTTGTAGAATTAAAACTTGTAAGAATGGCATTTAATTTTGGAAGATCGTCATTTCTTAATATTTCACTACATAAAGGTGTTGACACGGGTGCCGCAAGTCCCTTCTTTGGGCGGCTTGAACTTTCATCTAAAAGGATAAAATGCCATGTAATTGTAAAACTATATATTCTTCGTCATTCATTCATTCATTTTTCTAAGAAAATTCCTGGTCTTGCTTCACCCGGAGATATGTACACATTCAATATAATTCTCACATGATAACTTTTACATTTGTGACCATTTTCAACTAAAGCTTTGTACAATATTTCATTGCTCAAATTTTTGTTATTATTGTCATTTGGTATAATTTCCAGGTATCATTATCATCCAGTATTACATTGAGATCATGCAGATCTATTGGTCTAACATGTTTTAATTCCGTATCCCGAAAATATGTTAACATAATATGCTTAAATAGTTTTCAGGAAACCGTACGTTCTGGATATTCTTTCAAGGCGTTAAATATGTAAGAGCATAGGAATGCTATACCAATATATATGTATAGTTATATCGTCAATAGTTATATCGACAAAACTTAATTATCACTAACATAGCAAAGTAACTAAAAAATAGGTAAAAAATTACCCCAGCCTAGTTATTTGTTCAAAATACTCATATTTATCAAGGGAATAACGTGGAGTTTTGCATAACAATAGGAAAAAATTTAAGATTGTTTTCCAAATTTCAGTTTTAATCTAAAAATGCTTAAAATGAAAATTTTTGATTTGTATTGAAATATTATGTATTTAGAGAGTGTAATTAAAACTACATTGTGCAGTTCTTCCCAATTACTACTAATTTATATGTTTCCAAAAAATAAATACTAAATATTTCCTTCTCTGATTTATTAGTTGTTTAGTTAATTAACAAATGATGGGAGATCTGATGGTTGAGTTTTATTTTAATTGTGTTTTGGCATTTCAGTTTGTTTTTATTTAATTAATTAGTATAATTTATAAGATAAGTAAACAATATAATTTAGAAAAAGTAAAGATATTTGAAAATAGTGGTGGCATTTAATTGTACAACGATTTTCTTCCTTCTACTAAAAAATGTTATAATATTTAATTAAGGTGTGGTTTAAGGCAATGTGCCTACTTTAAATATATAAAATGTTCAAATTACTTAAATGTGCGTGTGCATGTGTGCAAGCTTGCATTAAATATTCATTAAGCAAATAAGATTCATTAACCAAATGATATCTCATTTTGTAAGTTACTCAGTGCAGATAATTGGGGATTTTACACATTTGGCGGCTTACGCTATGCCAAGTGAAAAGAAAAAAAAATGAAAATTAAAAAAAGACGCTTAGGCCCTATGACTTATTCCAAAGTGGTCCAGATGTTTTGGGCATTTTAATAACTTATAATTAAACATTTTCTATTCTAATAGTTAAAGTCCACCTAAATCAAATAAACATTCTATCTACTGCGGAGTAGAATTACAAGAGAAAATCATGTGGCCAGTTATTACACGCACAATGACAAATACTTTAATAAAGAATATTTATTCTCCGATGACTATATATTTTTCACATATATATTTATGTCATTCATAATTCGTTTATTAATTATGTGATTTGCATTGTTGTTATTAATTTTTTCTTTGAACAGCAAAATGTTACAACAATTATTTTATTTATATATATGTATTGTATTCATACATAACATCGTTAAAGCGCAATTGGCTTCCGATCCACAAACATATCAACCACGTTACAATCCCCAATATACAAATATCCAACAACACCCGCAGCAGCAACAACAATTCAATCAACAATCTACTGCAAAATATGAAAATTCCTTACTGCAATCACAATCACAACAGAATCGTACACAAATAAATTTAGGTAGTAAAACATTTTTAACCGGACCACCTAATCCATCCACCAGTTATAATTCATTTTACGATACAAAAATAGTAGATCGTGGTGGTCAAAGTAATTATGATCCATTTGGTCGTCATTTGGGTAATAATTATGGAACAAATAATTTTCTTGGCTTGGATCATTATACAGATGAAGATAACTATTGTCCTGAATATTGGATAGCTTATCGCCAGATGTGTTATCGTTTTATACGTTCACCAAAGCGTAGTTGGTATGATGCCAAAAAATTGTGCACTGCTTATAATGCCAATTTAGTGAATGTAGATAGCATTGATAAACATTCCTTTATACTGAAACATTTAATATTGGGTAATCAGGAGCAAAATCGTTTTTGGACATCAGCACATCGTTCTGGACAGAATAGTTGGTCCAATGATAATAATACACCATTTTTAATGATTGATGATTCATTCTCTTTGCATGAGCAACAGGCCATTGAAAATGAAGATTTACACGATAATCGCTTTTTAGTACAAAATGAATACAATCGTAATAATCCCAATCAGTATTATAATGCTATAGATGGTTCATTAGCGAATCGAGATGATACTAATAAGGAACGAACTTACACTAATTTGGTGCGCAATCGTTTGGTATATGCGTTCTCTAGGCGCAATGACCGCTGGATGTTTATGCCAGCGAATGAAGATGAATTGAATTTATTTATATGTGAATCTCAATTGTTACATAATCCGGATAATATTAATTTGAAATTGGATGATAAACGGCCGTATCATTATGGCTTAGATATACGAGACTATGAGAAAATACCGCGTGGACCATATTTTGTGAAACAACCAAATGATACAATTTTTGATACGAATAAAAATCGTTTGATTAATGATGTTACGCTGAGTTGTTTAGCTGGTGGTTATCCCACGCCAATTTATCGTTGGTATCGTGAGGTTTATGTTAATGATACCTTGGAATATCTTTCCATTGATCCATTACGAGATGATCGATATACAGTGTCCGGTGGAAATTTAATAATCTATGATCCTCAGCAAGCATTCGATCAAGGCGCTTATCATTGCGTGGCAGAAAATAAATTTGGTCGAATACGTTCGGAAAGCGCTCATTTAAATTTTGGCTTTATAATGGAATTCAATTTGAAACGTTCGACCGAAACGGGTGACATGAATTGGGGTAAATCAATATTTTGCGATCCACCCCAACATTATCCAGAAGTGAAATACTATTGGTCACGTGACTACTTTCCCAATTTTGTTGATGAAGACCAGCGTGTCTTTGTTTCACATGATGGTGCTTTATATTTTTCATTTATTGAAACTGTCGATAGAGCGAATTATTCGTGTACAGTACAAACAACTGTATCGGATACTGGTCGTAATGGACCGTTTTTCCCATTACGCGTACGACCCAATAGTAATTATCAAGCATTAATTTTTGCCAATTCTTTTCCTAAGGTATTTCCCGAAGCACCAATAGCAGGTGATGAAATTCGTTTAGAATGTATGGCATTTGGTTATCCTATACCGTCATATAATTGGACAAGAATAGGTCAACCTTTACAACGTAACGCTTATACTACAAATTATAATCGTGTATTAATTATACAGAATGCTACGACAAGTGATAATGGTGAATATACGTGTACGATAACAAACTCCCGCAAAACTCATGAGAAATCTGTTTTTATTAACATACAAATGGAGCCACAATTTAATATACCGCTAAAGGATAAAATTAAAGATTATAATAGTGATGTAACATTCGTCTGTGAGGCTTTTGCAATACCGGATGCCAATTATACATGGTATAAGAATGCTGAACAATTAGATCCAGACAAAATTGATAAAGATCGTTTCATTATACAAGACAATATTCTAACAATAAAATATTTAGATGCTGAACGTGATAATGGCATGTATCAATGCGGTGCTACAAATCAATTAAAGACTGCTTATTCATCCGCTCAGTTGAGAGTGTTAGCAATGAAACCATCATTTAAAAAAAAACCATTGGAAGCGGAAATATATGCTGTATATAATGGTAATACGACAATAGTCTGTGATCCAGAGGCTGCGCCACGGCCAAAATATCAATGGAAGAAAGATGGCCAATTAATAGGATCTGGTGGACATCGACGTATATTACCCACTGGTACATTAATTATATCACCAACATCACGGGATGATGAAGGTATTTATACATGTATCGCTTCAAATAATGCCGGTTCAGATGAGTCACGTGCTCGTTTAATCGTATTACGTGAGTAACCGTTTCGCAATCTATTCATCATGTTTTCACTTGATTAATTCAATTCTTTTTATCGATTCTAACGCATTTATTTATTTTATTTTCTTATGTTGGAATTAGAGGAATTACGCTTTATACAGACACCACCGTTGCGCATTGTAACACAAGTTCATGATTTAATTTATATACAATGCGATGCCAGTTATGATGAACTATTAGATATTGCATATATATGGAAGCATAATGGTGAATTATTACATAATAATCATGATGGTGCAGAGAGAATTATCATTGATTATAATCGCTTGACAGTTCATAATGTTACAAT
Organism: Melophagus ovinus; assembly: GCA_023089585.1. Taxonomy (NCBI): domain Eukaryota; kingdom Metazoa; phylum Arthropoda; class Insecta; order Diptera; family Hippoboscidae; genus Melophagus; species Melophagus ovinus. Next base: position 5,313,805 of record JAKKIB010000253.1, read on the forward strand.
GTTGGATGGTGGCGAATATGAGTGTACTGTGAAGACAGCTGTTAGTGAGATATCAGCTAAGACGAATGTTATAATTGAAGGAGTACCAGGTGCCCCTGGCGGTGTACAAGTGATAGATATTGGTAAAAGGAAAGCTTTAATTGAATGGGTAGATGGTGCAACGAATGGACGTGCAATACTTTATTACAATATTCTGGGTAGAACGAATTGGAATCGCACTTGGGTAAATGTATCTACACATGTGCAAGCTCATCAAGTTGATCGATACACGGGCAGACAGCAAGCTGAAGTAACAAATTTAACTCCATGGTCATCGTATGAATTTAGTGTGGCTGCTGTTAATGATTTAGGTATTGGTATACCATCAGCGCCATCACCCATCTACAGTACCCATGAAGATAAACCATATATAGCACCGCGCAATGTTGGTGGTGGCGGTGGTAAAATTGGTGATCTTACCATTACATGGGATCCACTTTTACCATCAGAACAAAATAGTCATGGTATACATTATAAAGTGTATTGGCGTTTAAAGGGCAAATATGAATGGGCATCAGAGGTGGTAAAACGTGCTGACAATGTTGGAATGGCCGTTGTAAATATTCCATTAAATAATTACTTTACGGAATATGAAGTGAAAGTGCAAGCCATTAATAATATGGGTAAAGGCCCTGAAAGTGAACCAGTCGTGATTTATTCAGCTGAAGATATGCCACAAGTAGCACCGCAACATGTTATACCCATAGCATTCAATTCTACTGCATTCAATGTGACATGGGATCCAATTGATGTAACAAGGGAAAATATTCGTGGCAAATTAATTGGACATCGTATTAAATATTGGAAAACGACTCATATTGAGGAAGATGCTGTTTACTACTTATCACGTAGTACACGCAATTGGGCATTAATTGTGGGCCTTCAACCAGATACGTATTATTTTGTTAAGGTAATGGCTTACAATGCGGCTGGTGAGGGGCCTGAAAGTGAACGTGCTGAAGAGCGTACGTATCGTAAAGCACCGCAAAAACCACCTTCTTCAGTTCATGTCTATGGTATAAATCCATCGACGGTGCGTGTAGTATGGCGTTATGTATCACCAGACCAGGATGAAGAACCCATAGAGGGCTATAAAGTGCGTGTATGGGAGAGTGATCAAAATATGATTACGGCCAATGATACGTATATTATGGTTGGACAAAAACTTGAAGCATACATTGATAAATTGACACCGGGTAAAAGTTACAATTTGAGAGTGTTAGCATTCAGTAATGGTGGTGATGGTCGCATGTCAAGTCCGACAATACGTTTTCAAATGGGTAAAACGACACGTAATCAAGGTGAAAGGCAAACAGCTAGTGTTTTTATTTTACTGACAATCAGTTTATTTACATTAATTTATAACACAAATATTATGTAAATGTATTAAACATTTGAAATGTATTATATTAGATGTAATAGATTAAAATAAGATGTAAATGTACGTTTGCACATTTCTTAAGATAAAGATATAAAAAAAAATCCGTCCATAACAAAAAGCTATAATTATAGTCATATTATTTATACGAAAAAGTAAACTGAAATGAAAAAGAAAGAAATTTTAACAAATTTTAACATAAAATCTATTTAATGATAAAGTGCCCTTATAATATAATAAACCTTTTTTTATACTATTTAAACGCAAAATGAAATTGATGTCATACAAAAAATGATTAATTTTGAAGCACACTAAAGGCAATATAATATTCATTGGTCCATCTGTTCACTTAGCCATTCCTCTGTTAAAGCGATTTAAGATTCTTATATTATAGATCATTATATTGTACAATTTTCTCGACATTTTCCATATAAATGCAATGCAAATGTATTCCATAATGTTTTAAGCTTTTATTTATTTCCAGTATAATTTCTTTTTTTCAGTATAATTTTTTCTTTTTTTTTTTTTGGGAATGTAATTTTGACAAATTTAGTTTTATATATACAATAAGTATTGCATTAGTTTTTAAGTTTAATGTGTATATAAAAAATTCCAAGACGTCCATTTTATTGCATGTATAATTTATTAACTATACACATATTTCCCTCCATTAAATATAATGAAAAATTTTTACATGAAGATGGATTTTGCATATCAATTTAATGCGTGCATTTATTGTGATTTTTATTTTATTTTTTTTTGTTTTTTGCACTACCATTTAATTCTTTTTTTCTCGCTTTAAATAACGGCACGGCTTATCGCGTAGATATTTGCGGCAAGAGCAATCATGAAATTTGTCTAAAGGTTCATTTATATGCTTTGTATATATCTCTTTAATGGCATCCGTAACGGCGTGATTTTTATAAAGGCTCACATCACAATTCTGTAAGAAGCGAATTTTATAGCCTGGTAACCAGCCATATGTTTGATTTGTATAGCGTGGCAATTTATAACTGCAACGTTCATCATATCGATAAAGGCGCTCTAATTCTTCTTCATGTTTTTGTATTAATGGCGTTGTACCTTCAGGCATACGTTCATAACGAGAATAAAATTTTTCTGTAAGTGGCTTTACACGATAGTTTGGTTGGTATACCTTATTTTTTGGATCTGGTTTAGGGCCACAACAAGTCATTATGTTTAAACATAAATATTGTGTTTACTTACAAAATTTCAAAATAAATGTCAATCGTATCATTCAAATTTTATTTTTATTTCATTCGATTGAATTCAAATTATTGTTCAAAAAATTGTTCTTTTATTTTATTTTTTTTTTTTTTGGTTATAAAAGTTAACAGAACTAATTAATTTCAAAATAGTTTTGTAATTTGACTTATTATGGATTGGGGACAATCTTTATATAAATCATGGCACGTGACATTATTACGAAGTTCAGCCGCTTTTATATATTCATTAGGTAAATTGTATGGCCAATCATCTGTAGATGTTTGAGGTTGAAATATAATATGCGCTAATTCTTGCCATAAATGACCACCATCCAAATAAAATGGATTCTGAATAACTTCACAAATACTTTTCAAAATGCACGAATGACCATTTAAACCTAAACTGTACAAACATTATATCGAATATTTAGATATGAAAAACTACTCGACATTATAGATTAATAAATTACAATACTTTGTATACAATTTTTAGAAAAGCTAGGAAATGATTCATTTATAAAATTTTAAAATAATTCAATACTTTCCTGAATTGCTTTAGATTATTTTTAAAAATTTTTACAACCACTCTCCCTTAATATCCTCTATTTTGAACAAACAAATAAAGTTATGATAAGTTATACAAAAAATTTGATTATTTAAATGAAAATCGTTGCAAATTAATATTCCAAAAAGTTAAATATATGTGGAAAATTTTAATGTTGTTGATCTGTTTAGTAGAATCCCGCTACCCATCTGCCCACCATAATCTATCTAAAATTAATATTTGTTAATTCCATCTTGACTGCTTGACTTGATATAATTAAGTTGCAATCCGGGAAAAGTAAATCAAATTTGCCAGAAAAATTTCGAACTTAATAAAAATTACTTATAATTACTCACTTGGTTGCGTAAAATTCTAAAAGTTTGTAGAAATGCCAACGCAAATTATTACTGTAAAATGATCGTTCTCTCCTTGAGCTGTGTTCATTAACTATTTTTTTATTTATTCCCATACCATTTAAATTTCTTGTATTTTGATGATATAATTTTTGCGATTTTGTTGGAAGAAAATATCGTGCTTTAAATACAATACCTGTTGTAACAGTTTCGTAATATAAATTCTTTAATGGGATGCTAAAGCCACAAATAAATATATATCCTGGTCTTCCTTTCATTTATGTAAGTTTTTTTTTTAAGGAGAAAAAAAGTACATAGAAAAATATTTTCTATTTATTATCATTCATCATTAGAATCAATTAAAACTTACTACCACTATGTAATAATGGTAATTTGCGTTTTATTCTATGAAGATTATTCGCTTCAATTTGAAATTTTATTGAGAATATTAGAAAAAAAATTATAAAGTAATTTTGATATATTCTCATACTGATTATGATCTATAATATTTTCTCCAGTGCCTTCGCGAACTCGTCACTTGATTGTTTGAAATAATGTTTTCCAAACAAAAAAAAAAAAGTCATATGTGTAAATGATTTATACATTTTATATGGTAAAATGAGGGAAAGGAAGAGATTACAGTGATAATGAATGCAAAAGAATTGTTTAATTAACACTTTTTAATGCTTTCAAATTTGTTTACATAAATAAATTATGCTTGAATATGTAAATGAAATTTAATTCACAAAAAGAAATTAAATAACAAATAAAATAAAACAACAAAATCATAAAAAAGTAGTTTACTTAATTGAATTGAATAATTGAAATCAATAAAAAAAATTCAAGTTAAAATTTATCTTTTGCACTTTTTTGATCAAATATCTTAACAATTGGACCTTTTAAAAAACTTTTATTTATACACGATTTATATACTTAATTTTGATGTATTTAATGGAAATGAATCATATTAACATAAAGAAATTAAACAGTCAAAGTCCAGTTGAAGCCCACTTTTAAGAAACTCTACAACACCTTCATTTCACCTATTTGAAAGTTAAGAAAGTCCAAATAAATAACTTGGCTAACAAAGTTATGCAGATAGATTAAGTATGATAGAAAATATGAAATTTTAAATTTTCCTACCCGATAACTTTTTCAACGACAGCGTCTTCAATATCATTTATCTTTAAACTAAAACATAATTCTTACATACCAATTTTCATGATAAAATCTTGAAAATGGTATTGTAAATATCGTCAAAAAAGCGGAAAGATTTAAATAAATTCAATAAAGTTTTCCAGCATTAATTAATTTAGTAAAAAGTGTTCTTGGTAAGCTCTTAATGTACCATTCCATATTAACATTACCAAGTACTAACCACTTTTAAGTTTGAGGTTTAGGCTGTTTATGGAACTTCTCTTAAAGAGGAACAAGAACTTAAAAAATTTAATGTTATACAATCCAGACTTAATAAAAGTTAATGGCTTCTATTGACTTCATTTTATTGACTTCATTTTATGTATAATAGCAATAGCAATAGCATTCTATTTAATTTAATATTTTTCTTGTGTTTCTTGTAATCAATTAATAATTGATTAATATTTGAAGTATTTTATTGCTTGCAATTTTTCAGAAAAATTTGTAAATAAAGGCTTTTTAAAAATTCTAAAATTGCCCTGAAATATATTTAATTTATATTTCTTTGAAAATCTATTGCAAATTCATCCATTTATTAAATTTAGGACCACATGTGATTATATAAATGTTGCTGCTTAAAGCCACGTATAAAAATTTCTGATTCCCACCATGTAGAATTATGCTCTCCCATAGAATTTTTATTTTGTTCATCTGCATTAATCGATTTATGGTTATCAGTTACCTCATTTACACTTAATTGTTCCATATTTCCAAATATGTTGTTACAGCAATGTAGATGAAGATTTTCATTATGTTTAAACTTATTATATCTCGGTATGAAATGAAAGTGTATATCCTTACAACTAGGTGGTAATTTGTGAATTTTTTTACAAAAGAATTTTAGACCTTTTCCACCAGTTGCTGTGTCGATATTGTGGGCTGTAGTTGTTATGGGTTGTATTATTTCAAAATCCATATATATGTTGGTCGTTAGGAGATTACTTGAAAATAACTCATATAATGTTTCATCGCATGAGAGATTCAATAATAATTGATTTAATATTTGTGTTGATAAAAGATGATTTTCAGTGTCACACGATTTGGTTGATTCTTGTGCTGGCATATGTAATGTATAGACTTCTTTTGGTGTAGATGATGTTGCCCCAAATAAAAAACGTACCGTTTTTATAATATCCTTATCAAAAATGTCTCGTATTAACTAAGTTATTAGAAAAGCACAAACAAAACGCATAAGAAAATCGGGCCAAATCTTGGATACGTAGTACCCAGATACCGTGACATTTTTATTCAAACCCTGTTTTTTTTCCACAGTAAATAGAAAGCGTAAACATAAAAAAGGGAAAATTTTGTATTGTATTGCTATTTCGCGTAAGCGCACTAGTGTAAAATTTCAGATTTCTATCTTTTGCCAAGTACTATCAAATTTTGTTTTAAAAAACTGAGATGTTTTCAGTTTACGTTGCACCGTGGGAGTATCCTTTGAGCCATTTTGCCCATTTTTAATTCTAACTTGTCTGCAAGAACTTCTAATGACTGTGCCAAATTTGAGCTCGATATCTCAAATTTTACGACCAAGAGAATGTTTACAACAGACGGACAGACATGTCTAAATCGATTCAGAATTTGATATTCATCAAAAATGTATATACTTTATGGGGTCTCCAAAGTTTCTGTTCTAGGTATTACAAACGTAATGACCAAACTCTCGATGTTGGGTATAAAAATACAATAAAATTAGGTAAAAGTATGTGGAAATTTTAATTTTTATTTTTTTGCGCCACCAACCTGTTTCATTGCACTTATTGATTCTCTAGTCATTTTAGCATTGACCTTTTGCCGTTGTAATTGAAAACTGATACAACTTTTATTACACTCCTCACTCTTAGACCATTTATCAACATAATATCGATAAGTTTTATAAGTAAATGGTATTTGATTCCTTTTGTATAATAAAAGCTCTAATAAACCATTTATAATTTCTGCAGTTGCTTGTTGTGTTAATATTTGGCAATCTATATATAAATTCGATTCTTTATGATATGAAGGCATTATCACTTAACAAGAAACTGTCAAATTTCTGTCAAATATTAAGTAAACTTATGTTAATTTAAAAAATCGTATTGAAATCCTTTACCGCTTGCACCTTACTAAATTACATATGGAAAATATATACTTAAATATACCGATTTTGATATCATTGCCATTTATAGTAAAAACATTATATTATTACAAATAAGTTTATAAAATAAATCCAGAGAGAAAAATTTTCCTGAGAAGTATTGCCAACAGCAAAATCAATCGGTTAAGATTTTTAAAATGTAAAATTGTACTTTGTATGGCAGCTCAATTATTTAGTAAAGTTTGTGTTTTGTTTTTTTTTTTTGGCTTAATGCATTTAATCATGTTTTGCATGCAGTGCATTTAATAAGTACCCGGCTACTTGTTATTGTTTGTGAATATTTATGTACAGCTCTTAGTTTGTTTTTTGCATAAAAACTAAGATAGAAAATAAATTAAAGTATATTAAATAAACTATTACATTAAATTAAAGAATGTCAGAAAAACCTACCGTGTTAATACTAGGAGGTAAATATTTGCAGGAATGTTCTCAAGGTTAATAATGAGCATCAACCACTTGTTAATTGTGTAACACAAATTTGTATATATAAATATGCATACATGTGTGTGCCTGTGGTGTATGTGTGTGGACGTGTTGCGTGCGTTTAATGTGTGAACATATAATGAAATCGAATGCAAGCAATGATGATTAACTGAATTATTAAGTGAATCATTTTATGCTAATGATTATTTTATAATTATTGTCATTATTATTATTCTTTGTTATTGTTTTGATTAACTTTTTTTTATTGTTTTGTTTTATTATTATTGTTATGACATTTTTCATTGTATGCCTTATAAAGGATTTCATATATTTTTCTGTATATTAAAAGTTAAGAAAAAAAAAAAACTAAAACAAAGATAAAAAAGGAAAATGTGATAAGAGAATTATGTATGAAAATATATGTATTTATGTGTGTGTTTTATTATTATTATAGGTTGTGGCTTTATCGGACGCAATTTGGTATCATATTTGGTGGAGAATGATTTAACGCAGGAAATACGTGTGGTTGATAAAACACCGCCACAAATGGCTTGGCTGAATGGTAAACAAGCAAAAGCCTTTAATAGTACAAAATGTGAATTTTATAGTGCTAATTTAATAAATCCCAATTCGTGTAGAAATGTTTTTACACCACATGCCACCACTGGACGTAAATGGGATATAGTTATTAATTGTGCAGCTGAAACACGGCCAAATCAAACAGATGCCGTTTATAAAGAGGGCATTTATAAATTGTCAATAAATTGTGCTAATGAAGCGGCCAGTGTTCAAGTGCAACGTTATGTAGAATTAAGTTCTGGTTGTATTGGTAACTCAGAGAAGCAGCCATTAAAAGAGGATTGTAAATTGGAACCATGGACGGCAGTTGCTAAGCAAAAGCTTAAAGTTGAAAAAGAACTGGAGGCCATGACGGATTTAAATTTTACAATTGTACGTTTACCTCTTGTGTATGGCATTGGTGATAAACGTTACTTAATGCCACGAATATTAATAGCGGCCATATATAAGTATTTAAATGAAACAATGAAATTATTATGGAATGATGCCATGCATTTATGTACAGTTCATGTGGATGATGTGTGTGCTGCCATTTGGCAATTAAGTTTAAGTTCTAAAGCAATTCGTCAATTGTATAATATTGTGGATGATAATGAATCAACTCAGGGCACTATAAGTGATATTTTAGCTGATATATTTTCTATAAATATCGATTATTTTGGTGTTGTTATGTCTAATTTAACTAAGGTAAGTAAGGAATCATTTAATATACATTAATTACATCATTTTAATTATATATTCTAAAAGTTATATCGTCTTCCTTCCTAATATCTCAATATCAGTTAAGTCTTTCGGATACGGTTAGTGAAATAAATGATAAACATTTAATACCATGGGCTGAAATATGTCAACAAAATGGCATAACGAATACACCATTAACACCATATTTGGATGAAGAGCAATTATATCATAAACATTTAAACTTGGATAATACGAAGCTGAAAGAGTTCGGTTATCAATTGAAATATCCAAAAGTGACGCATGATTTAATTAAAGCCATTATTGATGATTACATTGAACAGCAATTATTTCCGAAATCATTAGTTTTTTAAAGCAAGAATTATCCATTATTCTCTATTAGATTTCTTTTTTTTTATATTATATTTTCACAGTACGATATTTGTTATCATTATTATAAGTATCGTTTGTTGTGTTAAATTTTCCATAATAATAGACTGTAGTTTGGGTGTTTATTGTTGTTTGTAATTTTTTCTCTTCAAAATTATTCAAAAGTTTTAATTATTTTATTTAGTTAAATTCGCCACAATTTAAAAAGAGACTAAAAATGAAACAAAGAATAATGATACAGGGGAATTTTTTCCTATTTTTTTTTTAATTATGTAACTAAATTAATCGAATTAATTACGTTTCAATTACAAATATAAACAACTCTGTTATACTCTGCACTAATTTGTTTAATGTGTGATAAATTACAAGTAAAAAAAAAGACTATAGTTTTTAGAATGATTTGAAAAGTTCTTTTTATGGGAGAAAGTTTAAAAAAACGTTTCGATCTCGATGAAATCATTTATATCAAAAAATAAGTATATGCTTATTCTTATTAGAAAATATTCAGAATAATAATTTTTTTTGCATATAAAAACTTTTCCCCAAAAAAGATATTACATAGGGAGGAGTTTTAAAAATTGTTCGATTTGCAGCATTTTTAAATGAGTTTAGTTTTCGTTACATGAAAAAATGAACGAACAAATAGATTTAAATCGATTCGTAAAATTAAACTGAGTCGATTGAGTGAGATAACTTCAAATTTTTTTTGGTTGTTACAAGCATTTACATAAACTTATAATACCTATAATTGGTGTAAGTTATAAATAAAAATTACACTAACAATAATGAAAAGTGTACTTATGCTGTATAAAGAAAAAGTAACAAAGAATAGAAATTATCTTAAAACAGAAGAAATGATAATCACGCATTAAAACATTTAAAAATTATGTGGAAAAATAAATATATCAAAAATATGACTTTTTATATTATTTTATATATGTATTAAAGATTAAGTATGACTTTTTTTTGTCTGCTTAAATTAAATAAAGTATACAAAATAAATGGCAAAAGCCAAGAAACAGTAGAATATTTCGAATTATTTTCTCCGCTTATTTATAAATTGTGCGCCATTGAACAAAGAAAATGACATATTCCGATTTGATGGTTACGCTGAATTTCTTTTGTTTGGATAATTCGGTATAACGCTTAGAGGAAAACCATGAATTATACTTTATATTTCAATTTAAATTGATGCTAATTGAAAGTTTGACTATTTTCCAATAAAAAATTTCATTTCATCCATTGGCAAATGTTTTTCTCTTTATTGATAATTAGTTTATTATTATTACATTATTATATTATTACATACATATATACACACACACATACACACTTATACGTTACAAATTTATACATTTCAAATAAAATGTAATAGGAAAGCTGTTTTTTCTTTTTTAAATATAAATTTCTAGTGCTTTTTCTTAATAGAAAAATTTTACCTGATTTTGGTTTTTTTTTTTATTGTTTATTTAAAGATAATGCTTAACAAGAAAATATTGGATACCTACCATGCAAACACAATGTTATTACGTTTCAGGAACTGTTTGAGTCTTTTAAACGGAAACGTTAAAAAAACGTAAGCATAAAAGCTAGGCATGGCAAATTTGGCTAATTTTTCTAAACAAGTTGTAGACCAAGGGTCTTACTAGATTTATAAAAATTTTAGAGCCCTCTCTTTTGACATTTGCGAGTAATGAGCAGAACATTATCAAGTTGTTGCCTGAAAAAACCCAGCTGATCTTGGTTTACGTTGCTCTGCGTGATTTTGTCTACTTTCAATATCAGTCTGCCTGCAAGAACTTTCAGTGTTGCTGACAAATATGTGCTGGATATTCTTGTTTGCGAATAGACGACCAGTCGGACAGACATGCCTAAATCGGCCTCCGAATCGTCATTTTGGATGTTACAATTATAATAACAAAATGAATATATCTCCAATCTCTGGGTGATGGGTATAAAAAAAGTAATGCGTGCTTATTTTGATGGCCTTAATTGTAACTGCACTTGCGTATATATGGATGTATGCATGTGTGTGTGCGTGTGTGTATTATGTATGATAATTACTGAATTAATCATAATTATTTTTTATTATAAATTATAATAAACAAAATAAATTTTTTATGTCTTAAAATTTATCTAAGATATTCCTTTTTTAAAAACAGGTAGCTTTTTAATGGATGGAAGGAGGAAAGAAAGGAAAATATGTTTAAGTGAGGCAGAGCCAGCCAATTAAACTTTTTGCTAAACTTATTATTTGTTGTTGCTTTTTAAAATTTTATTGATGTTATTGTTGCATTATCATGCTTTTTCACACACAATCACATTTTTTAACATAATATAAAATAAATTTTATTTTATTTCATCATTTCTAATCAATCGAAAAGGCGATAAAAGCAATTAATGATGACACTTCTTATCATGTAATAAATTTTAAGGGCTAATTATGGTGGTTTTACGGGTCCCAATTTTTTATAGCTTAACCAACATTTAAAACATAATTATTAAAAATATTAGATAAATATAATATAAAGAAATAGTGGAAAAAAAATGCGAAAAAATTGGCAAATATTGTGACTTTCTTTCTTAGATTTATACAATTTTGTTTGGCTTTCTTCTTTTTCTTAGATTATGTTACCATTCATTTCTCTTACAACAATAATATTAACAATAACAAAAAGAAAAAGAAAAAACGACAAAGGAAAAATATAAAAAAAAAATTGAAAAAAAAGTTATTTGGCATTTTTAGAATGCCAAGCCAGCATCACGATAAGTAGTGAAAATTTTCTCAATTGAATTAACGTAGGCGGCTGTTCTTAAATCCAAGCCCAAATTATATTTCATTGCTGTCTTCATAATGGCACGTGCTGAACGTTCCATAGTATAATCTAAACCTGAATGAACAATGTCCTTCTCCGAAGCACCCGATATACGTTTTTGAAAAGATTCGGATGGTGTCACTGGTATACGGCCACCCACACGACCAAAACGACGTTCCAACGATTCTTGAACAGATTCTATAGAAAGGAATATCAAAGAAGCAATTAGAAAATGCAATACAATATTTAATCATAAAACAAAAAAAGAAATAAAAATAGTTTTGATATGAATGAAATTCAAATTGTAGTAATAATTTGGTCCGCTTATTCGATATGTAAGAAAATATATACATTTTTTTTTCGTTTTTTAAAATTTTAATTTTTTTCTTTAAATTCATAAATATGGAGCAAATTTTGGTATGCGTCCAACCAATAAATCAGTGAGCGCAATGACTTTGATTATAAAAATTTCCATAATAGAGAAATAAATATTTGATAATAATACTGGATTGATTGATTCACACGCCCCCAATTGTAAAATTATAAGTGTAAAAATTGTCAATTTTTTTTTAAAACAAAAGTTTTATCTTTGACAATAAAGGGCTTAAAAAATGGACATAGATCGGGTCCAAACTTTGGTCATGGATTAAATACGCCCAAAACATTACGTGTTCCATACAACAACTCAATGCAAAATAAGTCGTCATATTAAGTGTAGTCGCCATAATTTACTGATTTTATCCGTAAGTATTCTCAGACATCTTTACGCTAAATTACGTCTACATATTAAATGCTATTCAAATTTCTCCGAAATTAAGACCTGTACTTTGATAACAAATATACTTGAACATACAAGAAGCAGACAGACAGATATGCTTAAATCAATGCTATTATAAAAAATCAGTCTATATTAGACCCTTCTGTTGCCCTACCATATACCCCTGCACAAGCTCGTAATACTTTGTACTACTACAAGTAGTGTAGAGTATAATTATAATTACGTAATAAACAAAATATTTGATATATTTTCAAAGCTAATTTACTTACAACTTATTAATTATTTGTATTTATCAAAAATTTAATTACCCAATAAATGATAATTAGATTCACGTTCATATTTAAAGGTGAGACGACCATAAGAAACATGATTCAAATTTTTTAACCATTCAAAAAATGAAACTGTTACACCACCAGCATTTATATATAAATCAGGTATAACTAATATATTACGTTCAATTAATATTCTATCGGCAGCAGGTGTTGTTGGACCATTGGCAGCTTCACCAATAATCTATAAAATATCAATAAAACATAATATAATTAAATAATTAAATGAATGAGCTAAACGAAAGATAGGCAGACACAGCATGGCAGAGAAACAAAGAAAAATAGGATTCCATTGATTTTTTGTGATTAAATAAAAATGATTCAATACATTGTCTACTGACTTCCGACAATAATTTCTGACTTGTTTGTTTAATCAAAAAAAAATTTATTTTGATTTAATTTTGTTAAAACAGTTGTAATATTGATTGATTGATTTGACTTTTTTAAAACAGTTGATAAATAATTTTTCGATTTGATCTTGATAAATTCATTTTTTTGATACAAGAGACCAGAAATTAATAAAGGAAAAATAACTTTTTGATTTTTCTTTTTTTGTAAAATTAATTAAGCTAGTTTATTAATTTTGATTTAGATGTAAAAAAAAGCGGTAAAAAAATATAATGAACAAACCTTGCATTGTACTTTGTGAGCATTCTCACTATTAATAACTTTTTCAATAGCGGCTGGAATAAGTATATCACATGGTTCAAACATTAGATTTTCACCTTCATATGGTTTAGCATTAGGATAACCAACTATTGTACCGTGTTCATTTTTATAATCTTCCAATAACTTGGGATCAATGCCATCAGGGCAGTAAATGGAACCATCATGTTCAATAATGCCAATACAAGTGGCACCGGCACGATGTAAATAACGGCATGTATGTAAACCGACATTACCAAAACCTTGTACAATAAATGTTTTGCCACCCCAACCTGGTGTTGTACCAATCAAGCTCATATAATTAGCCTCATTGATGAAATTTTCTAGACCATGAAAAACGCCACGGCCAGTTGCCGAAACACGTCCATGTATACCACCCTGATTAATAGGTTTACCCGTAACACAAGCATGAGCATTTATATCTAAATGGCCAATTGTTTTAGCATACGTATCAGCAATCCAGCTCATTTCACGTTCACCAGTACCCATATCGGGAGCCGGTACATCGACTCCGGGCCCAATGAAACCCTTCTTAGCTAATTCAAGCGTGAAACGTCGGGTAATTTTCTCTAATTCATGTTCGGAATACTCTTTTGGATTAATTTTTAGGCCAGCTTTTGCACCACCAAATGGCACATCAACACAAGCACACTTAAATGTCATTAAAGCTGATAAAGCTTTCACTTCATCACGTGACACATCCAAAGAGAAACGTATACCTTCAAAAACAATAAAATAATATAATAATTAAATAAATAAATAACATAGATAAACAAAATGAAAGGAAAAATCCCACAATTTAATTACTGATATTAATTACATTACATCAGAGTTATTAGCTAGATACGTAATTTCTTCAAATTATTATTCATTGTTTCAATTAATTTTATTGTTAATGTGATATAGTAATGGTATGGCAACTCTGTCTAAGAAAATTCTAATTAAAATACATATAAAATACATATAAAATATAAACAAGTTATACAGGCCAGTTAACCTTTAAACACTTAAATCAATATTTTTATTCATATAGTTTTAGTCTTTTCATATCGCAAACTTATAATAAATGATTTATAGTGCAGTTCTTAAGATAAATTGACCTTTCATTGAAATGAATTGACCTAAGAGTTCAAGTCAAATGCTAAGATCTTTACAGAGTACCAGGTGCTTTAAGCAAAATCAGTACGCAGAGAAAAATTTTTTTTTATAAATTTCGCTTTAAATCGATCCAAAGCAATGGAAGGGAACCATATGAAAACCTTTAGATTAAAAGAAAATATTTTTTATATATTACCACATAAAAGAAAATTCTCTTGAAAAGTAAGCTTTTTTTTAATAAAGTAAGTGGGCATAAAAATTGAATTAACTACAAATGAAATTCCTTTTTTTCTGGGTTTAATGTCGGAGACGCTATCTTGTAGGTTGTAGTCCTTAATGTCTATGTCTGTACAAATTACTTTAGTCTGCTTTTTTAAACAAATAAATTCGTTAAAGTTGATTGAGATCAACTATTAAGAATTCCAGACTGTAGATTTTTAAAATAAAAACGCTTTGCAAAATAGTTCATTGCATTGGGCGTTACTGCTTTAATAATCTAATCTTATTCATAATTATTCATGGATGCCTTGGTACCAAGACATGCCTACGTATAAAAATTTCATGCAAATAGCTTTACTTTCATAACAGGCTAGACAGTCTTAAATCGATTCAGAAAGTGATTCTGAGTCTACTGGAATAATAGAAGGTAGTTTTATATGAAATTATTCTGAATATTACGACCATCCGCATTTCCTGTACTACAAATGATGTAGAATATAAAAAAATGGCACTTTTTGTGAATTGAATGAATTTACTTCTACAAATATAATAAAATAAATGAAAGAAAAAAGAAACGTGCTAAAATCTGCTTCTTCTTCTTTTGTATTTTCTAATTTGTAGACAGAATGATCATAAAAAGTAATTTATTTTATAATGTGGTAGTGGTTGATGATGATTGGTGGTTGCAAAAAGATAAGAAAATATATGTCCGTATAACCTTGATATTTAAATATACGTTAAAAGCATTTGGTCAAAAACTAAAATAAACAAAAATATCGAAAGTATAAAAATAAACACATCAACACAATGCCCTAAACTAAAACATTGAAAATTCTCCTTCTGTTTTGTTTTGTTTGATTTTGTTTGGTTTTATTTCGTTTTCTTTATTAAGTTGTATTGGCTTAACGAAACAAATTGTTAATGTTATGTGACACGACAAGAGAAAGAAAATTGTATGTAGCTATGATCACGTTATGAGTATTAACTCATCATTTGGTATATTATAAATTTGGGTGGTCGTAATCGATTTATGCTTAGTTAATTAAATGTATCAGTATCTGTGGCACAAACCAACGTTTAGTAGATCATGTGTGGAATAGATACAGAAAATTTGTAGTTTTCTATCTAGTCTAGTGGCTATTTAGTTTGCTTTTAAATAAAACAAGAAAATTGAGAATTTTTAATTACAAATTGAGTATTTTCCATTTTAAAGTGCAATATAGAAATTTTGTTTTTTTCACAGTTTTAGTTAAGATTTGACCTGACTTTTGACCGATTTAGCTGGCATTCAAACCAATCGTTACTTTAAACATTTCTGTAAAATTAAATTGCAATTTTTTATTATTTCTAACTTTTAGTTAAAGAGGACCAACGGCAGAAGAACGGACCCATGGACAGACGAATAAATTTACCTATATCGCTACACTTTTAAAGAGATATATAAATATCGCATCTGAGCAGTATCTGAGTTGCTTCTCTTCAGATATTGTAAGTAACTATTACGCTCATTAAACTCGATTAATCGATGCCTAATAAAATTTCTCAAGTAAAAATTTCATTTAATTTATATTACATTACTTCATGTTTCATGTCAAATGAATTCGTATTTTTAATATAAAACATTTCTCACACATTTTTGTTCAAAAACATCATTCACTTTAATGATTAATGGCACTTACACAATTAGAAAATACCACTCAGAAATGAGCGTACAATATTTTTATTTACTTTAATATTCATTAGCTCCATATAATTTATTAAGCGTATGTGCAATGTGTGCACAACCAAATCGTTATTTTTATTTTTTTGAAAAAAAGAAAAAGTGCGCTTGAACTTGAATGAATTTTGTTTCAATTAACCAAATGAATGCATCGCAATATGCGATGCATATGAATATAAATTTAAATTAGGTTAGATTAAACTTGTTCATGCAAGTTTCTTCTCTCAATTATAATATTTGACTATTTACAATGTATTGTACCCTACACCACTTATACTATAGGATATTATAAGTTTGTGCAGATATTTGTAACATCCAGAAGGTATAGAGATAGACCCGCATTTTCTTATACCAATCGTTTCAAAATCACTGCCTCATACGATTTAAGATTGTCTGTTCGCCTGATGTCTCTCCATGAAAATTTTTTATCAAGCTACTGGTCAGTATTTTTACAATATTTTTATGAAATTTTCTACATGATTGAACTTAGAGACGAACCCTATTGAAAATGGTTAAAATTCGATCATTATTTTGACCACACTTCATGTAAGGCCTTTTTTTTAAAAAAATATCGTTCTATGAAACAGAATTTACAATTCTTAATATATTTTTATGAAAATTTTTATTTTGACATAAAAAGTATGCGCGCCAAAAATTGATCCAAATCATTCCATTTTTACAATCACTTCCCATATAATGCATTTTTGGTAAAAAAAGGTAGGATATTGGCAAAAAGTTTAGTTTTAAATAGATTTTAGCAAAAATTGATGCTGCCTTATAATTTGATATAAAAAATATGGGTACAAAATTTGGTCTAGATTGGTCCACTTTTTGAGCTCCCTTCCATACAACGAACCTTTAAATGAAAATAATTTCTATCGTGCTGTGCGATAATCCTACTTTAATAACGAAACTAAGTGACTTCTTATTATTTTATCAAGCTTAAGCTTAATTGATTTGAAAAAGACCACTCATTATAAATCGTTAATTGAGGATAAAAATTGCTTATTAATTAAGCCAAAATTATACATTGTTGCTGAGTTTTTCATATGACTCTGGCAAGAACGTTGTTACATTAAAGTTTGTGACGACAGTTCAAGATTAGAATTTAATTTTTTTTTGATTTTATGCTTAAAACTATTTTATCTATATTATTAAATTTTTGTTAAATTTTATTTGCTACTTTTGTCCATTTTATCATCACTTTTGGTACCATAATAAAGTTTGTTGACGTATAACATCGATGATCTTTAAAGAGTCACGTGAACGGTTTATTTGTTACATATGAAAATAAATGACTTTAATATCATTTAAAGTCATAAAGTGTAGGAAAATGAATGATTATTATTCAAAAAGTAAATTTATGAATATTCAATTGCAACAAAATGATGTTCAATTTTTTAGAAATCAAATGTGTGATGGATATTAAGTATCATATTAAAAATGTTATGCCAAATGCGAACCAGCATTCAGACATGTAGACTTTAAGAAGCCACAAAAAGCATTAATGTAGATTTCTACAATTAGGACCAACTTCCAAGAGAATCCAAACAAATCAAAAATTCAATAAAAGTGGCGAATAATTTTGTATTACTACTTGAGGTGTAACAATTATAAGTGTTATCAAATTTTTGTAAGATCTTGAAGGTCTAAAAAGATGGAGTCAAAATTTACATATTAAATCGGTAATTTCAGATTCACTTCTTGAATCGATGTCAGTTTGAAATCAGTTCATGTAAATTTCTTGCAAAGTGCATTTTTTAAAATATTTTCACAAATTTCGTATCTTAATGGTATAAACCCAGTATTAAACGATCATTTTCCGTATAACACCATTTTTAAACCAAGGTAAAATTTTTTTCGGAAAGAAGTTCTTATGTAAACAAAAATTTATAATTTTAAAAAGTTGTCGGCAGCTGTTTTTTGTTAAATTAAGGCAGCATCAAAGTACATATATTCTTAATTAGCTTGATATTTTGAAATGATTTAAACATGTCTGTCTGTCCGTTTCTCCATCTGCATGTTTTTGGGGTTCTGCTGGTCACAAAACTTAAAAGTTTTTGCATGCAAGTGAAATTAAGGCATGAGTCGGTTAAAAGGCCATCCCATGTATATATGTGCTTTGAGTAGACCACGCCTACTAGAAGCTATATTATAATCAAGTTTTATTTCTGCTTTTTTAAGTTTTTGTTATCTGCGTTATCGATGTTGCCATATCTCTACTATAAAATAACAACCAGCGCATTGGTAGGGGGTATTCAAGATTTGGCCTTGGCTAAATATATTTTCTTTTGTTTGTTTTTCGATTTTATGCGCCATTAATAACAAAATAATAACAATAATTCATATTTATACTTTGGTGCATACACTGAAACAGCAAAAAATTTGCAAATCTATAGAATTAATTTTCTTTCGTATTCTTCTATTCTAAAAAAACAAGAAGAATAATAGAAAATAAAAAAAATAAGGAACAAAAACGTGCATGTACATTTATAAAACGCATGCAACAAAAAAAAAAACTGTTATACATATTGTGAAAATAAATTAAGAAGTGAATTAATTCTAAAGTTAGCAGATTTCTTTTGCCTTTTTGACAAAAATTAACTTTTCAACTTTTAATTCATTTATTTCAGTAATACAATAGAATTTATAAGTAGTAATAGCAAATGACTTTTGTAGCGTTTTTTTTATTCCAAAAATTTTGGTGTGATTAACTTTAAATTTTTCACTTGATGAAGTTTTAAACAAGTAAATTTGTTATGGTCGGGAAGCGTTATTTTTTTTACATAAAAGCAACTTTCAAAATAAGTTATCGTATAAGGCGTGGTCGTAATAATGACCTGCTTTTACCCATACTTACTAACGGCCGGTTTTGAGTAAAGGATGCCTAAGCCTACAGGCCAAATTTCATTCAAATAACTCAAAAAAGAAATCGTGTATTTTGGTAATAAATTCGGATGAGCAAATAATAGGCACACGGTCTGAGGAATGGACGGATGAACAGGCAGATTTAAATCGAATCAAAAAGTGATTCGAGCTACTTCTGAACGTTACATATATTCATACAAACACACAATACCCAGTACCACATATGGTGTAGACTCTAAAAACTACATTTTTTTCTAAAATAACATTCAATATTTATAAAAAACAAATTTCCTAATAATTTATATAGAAATAAATGAAATGAGTAGAAAAGTTTGCACTTTGATTAACACACAGATCCATTATAAAATTTTATACCCCTTTGAAATAGATACAAACAGAATGTTTGCATTATACCGATCCGATTCTATAGACCAATTTGATGTAACTTTCGGAATTAATGTTATTTCCATAAAACACTAAAACACGCAAGTGTGTTTTAGTCCAAGAAAGAACAAAATTTAAAAAAAGTGGCTTATTTTGAAAAAAATTAATAGTAATTAATAGTAATGATTGAGATTTTTTTTAAATGAGAATCGATGCAATGTAACATTTTTCTGTGGTAAACTTGTGTAACAAGTTAATTCCAACGTTTTTACAAATTTTTTCAATGTACTAAAAAGTAACCAATTTTCTGAAAATGGTTACTTGCGCTTCAGGGTTGTTCATATTTGTGCTGATGAATGTAATACATGGAACCGCATTTTATAATGCTGATGGATTTAAAAATACGTTTCGACTTGGTTTAAGTCCATCTTGTCGCAACTTTAAAGCTATTTTCTAGAAATATGATAGGTAGGCTTGTTTTTGGCCCAAAATATGCTTAGAATGAAAACTACGCCCTGAATAACATTCAGTTTATAAAAAGTGGCGATACATGAAAAAAACCGTATAATTTTGGAATATTCTTCACTAAAAACTGGTCCATAGTAATTATTTGATTTAGACCATATAAAGCCCACATATTTCTTAGATATGTACACTTTATATTGTTTAGATAGGTCTATTTCTTGAATCCTTTTCTATATAATGAAATTGTCAGTCAAATCATTTAAAAATTTTAAATTGTGACTTTCTCGACACATAATTCATTTTCTTGACATTCTTATTGAATTAAACAAATAGAATCTAGAATATTCAAGAGTCGGCTCCCCATCGACTATAACATTTTCACTTGTTTACCTTTTTTTGATTCTAAATCCATTGGCTTAACTTTCGAATAATGCCAGGTAAAGTAAAATGAAAAATATTTAAGTGTTTATACTGATCAAAAATTATATTTTCCCATACAAAATTTATTTTCTTATGGTTTCAATAATTTTTTTGCCATTTCAACCACATTAGGCAAAATGGCGCAAGATATTTGAGAGCAGTAATGCTTTTGTTTATTTTTAATCTCCATAAATTATTATAAATTTTTAGAAGTGAAGTCTTCTCGATCGTGAATTCAATTTATTAAGGATTGATATGAAATTCTAATTTAAAAAACTTAAAACAATGAAATGGCCGAATGTTATCCAAAATATGGTAAATTGGATATGTTTTCGTTTTCACAGGGACTTCTCGCCTTTTTTTTGTTTTTTTTTGCACTCACTTTCATTTAAGGTAAAAAGATTGTACCTTAGCAACAGATAAATGTCGTATGAAATGTTAAATTTACGCATTTACTAAGTATGTCGTACAATAATAATAAAGATAAGAAAATAAGACTAATTTAATAATAATAAATAATAACAATTATAATAACAATAAGAAAATTGAATGAAGTCAATAATTAAAATATTTTAAGGCGGCACATGATAAAAATACTTTTTCTTTTTTGCTAATAATTTACACCTGATTATTGGAGTTTGTCATATTTGTCAATTTATGAATTGCCAAGTTATTTTATTAAAACTTGCATCTCTAATTCGAGTAAATTACGTTCTAGCAGAAAGCATAAATCAAATCAAAAAAAAAAGAAATAGAATTCTAGAGGCAGCAGCCATGACTCAACATTGAATACAATTTGGCTAAATTATTAAAAATATTAGGAAAATTCAAAATATTTACTTAGAAAGAAAGTCCAAAATGCGGTAGGAAATTCCAAACCGAGCCATTTTAGCTTGGCTGGGCTTTTCGTCAAAAAATATACTCAAAATTTTTACATATTTTTTTCCTATGAAACTTTTCAAAATAGAATAAAATTGCTTATTTTAGTAAGGATTTATTCCTAAACCAACGTTTCATTGGAAAGCTTCATTGGAAATTTACAAATAATCCATAATTAAATTTATGGCGGCAAAACAAAATGCACAATTTAAATCATTTTAATAAAATTACTCTGCAAGAAACAACGAGAAGTAAGTCCACTACAAAAATTTATGTCTTGCCTCGTGCCACAAAAGGCACAATAATTTAGTCATTTGTTATTCGACCGATATTATCCCCAAAATAGGTTAAGTGTACAATTTATCTAAAATAAATATTGTGGATTCAAATAAAATACATAAAAACCAAACAATTGTTAGTTAGTAAAGACTCACCAATTTGTTGCTCTATCTAATCATTGTATTACTTTACATAGAATTGTTTTAATTATTGCGTTTTATGCAAATTTAAATCAAAATATATTTATCAATATATGTACATACATCTGTACATACACACAAAATTCTATGATATAAGCATTTAAATTGAGTTTTGTTTTTTTTTTTTTTTTGAATACGCTATAAAATTTTGTAAGATAAATGAAAAAGGGGGGAAAAAACCGAAATACATTTGTAAGAATAAAATATTTTGTTTATTATTATTGTTGGTGATGGTGATGGTGGTGGTGGTGATTTTTTTGTTTTTTGTTCTCTCTTGAAACCAAAACAAATTACAAAATTATTGCTACGTCTTTGCCAAACAAATCGATTAGGTAAATAGAACCCAATCAATGCATCATTTGAAGGATAAAACAACCAAAAAAAAAAAAAGAAAACTAAGGCCAACCAAGAGATTGCATAATGAGTCAGATGTAATGACAAAAAAAAATATAATGAGCAAATACAAATATCAAATTAGAAGCAGACATTTTAGAAGTATAAGGAATTATGATATGGCAAAAACGTACCGCCTTTGGTTGGTAAACGATGGGTACTGTGTTGAGCACGATAACCAGTTACCATTTCATAATCGCCCGAATCTCGACGTAATGGAAAAGCAATTTCAATGATATGATCACAAGGTTGCATAAGCATTAAAATACCCCTAACTTTCTTCTTCTTCTCTTCCAGTGTTAAACGACCTTTCATATCGCCAATTAAACGTTCTTCAGCAATTTGACAGCCACGATGAAAGAAATATTCCACCATATCGAAGAAACGTGGATCTTTGGCAGTAGGAACATTTTGTAGACGTTCAGGAATTTGATGTTCAGCATAATTGCGATATTGCATTGCTGCGATTGGTAAGGCTTTCATTAAGGTAGTCACTTCTTGTTGCCGTGCAGCTGCTTGGCGTGCTAAATTCTTTATATGATACATGATTTTGTCTTCACTTTTAACTTTTTTTTTCTATGGGCAATTTACTTTGTATTTCTTTTTGACTTTTTCAATTCACTAAACTATATTTATCTATATATATATATATACATATATATATGTATACACGTGTATATATATGTATATTTATTTATTTATTTTTTTATTACATACACACGCGTATTCATTACCTAAGCACACACATGTGCACACACACGGCCACACACGGATATAAACTATTAATTAATATGCCAACAATTGTTCTGCTGTTTGTTAGAAATTTTGTACTTGTTAAAATTAAAAAAAATTATTCAGCATACATGAGTGGGTGTGTGTGCTTTATGATTTTATAATATTAATTGTAATATATTTATACATGTATATATAAATATATATAAAATAATCTGAACGCGTTCATACGCGCACACCGTTTACACTTTATTAAATTAACACGGCAACTAATAACCACTACGAGAAATTTCCTAAGGTTTACACTCAATCTATAGTCTTACCAAAATATCAATGTACCTTAAACTAATTTAGTAATAGTACTAACTGTAATTAGTATTTAGTTAATACGCAGAGTTGGATGAGATTGTATTAGAAAATTAAATAATTTACAACACAATTAAAATTGTTTGTATTAGTTTAAGAGTAACATTAAAATATCTTCTCTACTTAAAAAATACACGTTTTTCATCTTAATATCTAATCAATTAAATTCTTATACATGATGAAAAGCCGAATACGTAAATTATCAACAATGAAAATATCTTGGATTTGCCAATGCTGTTGTATTTTTAATTCGTGTCATTTTTTAGAACAAATTTAATTTAAATTTTCATATATTTCAATTCTTTTAGTACTTTAGTTTAGTATTCACAATACTCTGTAAGTAGGAGTCTCAATTCCAAAAAAGGGCAAACATAAACATAATAAAAAGAGCACATAATGGTTCTTCTAATCTAATTGTTTCTTTTACAAGAGTAAAACAAAAGGGGTTCAGAAATTTAAAGTTTTAGTTAATAATATCAATTGCAACAAGTAGTTTTGAATCACAATAGTAAAACATAAAAAGCAACTCTGACTGTCCATTTATGTAAAAATGTGTCGAGAAATTTTATTTTAATTTCTTTTGAGGTAACTGTCACTTTTCTTTTGATAACAGCTGTTCTTAGTAAAAGTTTTGCGCCAGTATTGATGAAAGTTTTCGTTTCTTTGAATTTCTTCACTTAATAATAGTTTTTATAATAATTGATTGTGACAACATTTAATTTTCATGTAGATTTGAAGTTAATGTGTAGAAGCATTATTCTAAATAGAAAATTACAATACATTGTACCGTTATTGAAACGTACGCTTGTAGAACGGCGAAAATCATCATTTGTTAATTGTACGCTAAAATTGCTATCAAAAAGTGCAAATCAGGAAAAGGTAAAAACAATTTCTCTCTGTTTCTTTGTTTGCTTATATTTTTTATTTTTCCTGATTTTACTACACCTATCAAAACTTTATTGAAAATTTTAGGTTTAAAAATTTTGTATGTGATTTGTAACGGGACACATAAAACAAGTTATCTTACTTTTTATATATTTATATGTAGTAAATTTAAGTGATATATTTTCTAAAAGGAGCAAAATTAACAACGCTCGTAGGTACATTAAATTTTCTATGTTTTTCATTTATTTTTTCTAATATTACTTTTAGATGGCTACTGCAATAAAATTCAATCCTTCCCTAACGAAATGTGATCCACATTTCGTGCCGGTTTTAATTATTGGGCAATTGCGTCATTTAAATCAACTGAAATTCTCTGACGTCTGTTGCAAGTTAGAGCCACGTGTTACTGAAGAGACTTTCGTTAAAGCAATTAGTTGTTTACATCCATCGCCAACTGATAATATTTCATTGTATTTGGATATGGCTACTGTGGCTGCATTACCTTTGAAATGTTCACGCCATAATACAGCATCAAGGGCACATGCCATAACACGTCTCGTTATGTCCAATGTATTAAAAGTGCCCGAGGAGAGTGTTGTTATTGTATGTGAACGTGATGATTTATTTGCTAGCGCTTGTGCTGTAGTACGTGCTTTTCCTACCTTTTCCAAGAAAACATCACCATTGTTAAATAAGGCTATTACCAATAGTGATATGAATGCGAAAAATCATGAAACAACAAATAAAAGTATTGATGATAACGTTAAAGTGCGTTCAATTGTACATGTTGAATTTATTGTGATTGAAAAAGATGGCTCAATTGTTGTTGAGCCTTTAGATTCAAATGATATAGTTTGCTTGGAGGAAGCAGCTAAGGGTATAAGATTGACTGCTCGAATTGTGGATACACCTTGTAATATGATGAATGTTAGTCATTTTATTGAAGAAATTGAAAATATTGGTCAAATTCTAAATATTCAGCCATTAATTATACGCGGCGAAGAATTGTGCGCTCGTGGCTTTGGTGGTATTTATGGTGTTGGGAAAGCGGCTATTGTACCACCCGCTTTAGTTGTATTATCGCATGAACCAAAAGGTGCTCAAGAAACTATTGCTTTGGTGGGTAAAGGCATAGTGTTCGATACTGGCGGTTTAATTATTAAAGGTAAAACTGCAATGCCTGGCATGAAACGTGATTGTGGTG
The DNA here is from genome assembly GCA_023089585.1 of Melophagus ovinus. Taxonomy (NCBI): domain Eukaryota; kingdom Metazoa; phylum Arthropoda; class Insecta; order Diptera; family Hippoboscidae; genus Melophagus; species Melophagus ovinus. The sequence goes on from JAKKIB010000253.1 coordinate 5,339,453, forward strand.
GGGCGGCTGCTATATTAGGTGCCTTTTATGCTGTTGTTAAATGCGGTTTCAAAGAGAATTTGCATGCTGTTTTTTGTTTAGCTGAAAATGCTGTTGGTCCACACGCAACTCGGTATTTATTTTTTCTGTCTTCTTGTACTCATTTTTTTTTTTTGCTCTTATTAAGTATGATAATGTATAGCACATTTTATTAATTTTAGACCTGATGATATTCATACATTATATTCTGGTCGTACTGTAGAAATTAATAATACAGATGCTGAAGGACGTTTAGTTTTGGCTGATGGTGTTTGTTATGCCCACAAGGATTTAAACGCTAACATTATTTTAGATATGGCAACATTAACTGGTGCTCAGGTATATGCTAAAGAATATTTTAAAAAAAATTGATTTTATGACCGAAAGGTAGTTGTGAAAATAACTAGACACATTAAGTTCTAAATATTTTATCTCACACTTGAATTGAATGGACTATTTTTACGAATCAAGATATTTAACTTCTAAAAAGTTCTAAAGTCCCTTAGTTTTAAGTTTTAAAGTCCTTTAACTCTGACTAATTGTGCGAGGAGAATTTTCAAATTTTTCAAATTTTTCTAATTTCTGAGTAGAAAAATAATAAAATTTCATATAAAAAATGAATAGAAACGTAAAAATTTGTCAAAGATAATTATTAAACATCACTTTGTAAATTTGGTGTCATGCCCATTTATGAAAAGCGGTGCATACTTCAAAGTGAGCCCTGTAATAGTTTGCCTTGTAGAATTCTAGCTTACTCTATTAAGTAATTTTCCAATTAGGAATAAAATTCTTAAAGCCTGCTGCTCTACGAGGAGCAGTTGAGAGAGGTACCATCATAAATGTTTTTGATTTATCTGGTAAATTTCATTACAACACTAAGTGTCGGAAATTGATAAAAATGTTTTATAATTTGATTTATGGACTGTTATTCTACCTTAGTTTTCCAATTTGAGCAACGTACGATTATTTTACAATTTATAATTTAAGACATATAAATGGACATTAATTTAAAAAAATCTTTTCTAAAAGTGGATTTTGATTTAAAAAGCCCGAAAATTATTTTATTATATTATATTGTTATACTCCAAACTTTTTGTGCTATTGAAATTCAGAAAAGTTTGAGGTAGATCCACTTTTTATTATATCCATCGATTCAGAGTCACTTTCTGATTCCAGTTAAGCCTGTCTGTTCGCCTTTTTATCAAAGTACTTAGCGCAATTTTCATGATATTTTATTACGGCGGCGCACCATATGTTTTGTGAAAAATAATTACAATTGTGATATTTCTTGATAAAAATTTGTATAAAAATTGTATTCGTGCCTGCGGCTAAAGTCCACTCTCATGTAAAAAAATCATGTTTTTATTTTCTGGAATTTTAAATCACTTTTCAGCACTGCTAATCAAATTTGCTAAAGTGCTGTAGGGTATTTAAGAGTTGGCTCTGATTGATTACACTTACCTTTTTCATAATTTTGTGTAATTTTTACAGGGTATAGCTACTGGTAAATATCATGGTGCTGTATTGACAAATTCTGAAGAATGGGAAACTAAATCGTTAGAAGCTGGGCGCAAATCTGGCGATTTATTGGCACCAATAATTTTCTGCCCCGAATTACATTTCTCTGAATTTGCATCATCTGTTGCCGATATGAAAAATTCCGTAGCGGTAAGTTTAGCACATATTTAATAGATTTATGTTCCCTTGCTCGATATCTTTCTCAGTATTTGTGATTGATTATAATTGATTGTAAAGCATATAGGCGGCTAGCGCATCTGTTCTATATGTTTCTTACATGCAGACATTTTTGTGATATCTGTAAAGATTTATTTAGCAACTATTTATTCTAAGAAAAGGGAACAATTTAAAATATTTTATAAAAAAAAATTTAATATTCTGCTTTACGCCAATCTTAATTATAAAAAGATAAGTTTAAGATAATGTTAGGGGCATCCACATAAAACTGGTATATTGTACCACAAATAATGTAAAACGTAAATACTCAATCAAGTAAGAATGTTACAGTCGATCGGAGATGATTCTTAAATACCATACACCACTTGGCTTAACGTGATTAAAAAATGATTAATCACAAGTCAAGGATGTAAAAAATTGCAATTTTTAAATGATTTGAAAAGTTCGTTGTAAGGATGAAGATCCAAAAAATTGTTTAATTTGGACCAAACTTTGTACACGTACTTTTTATGTCAAAATGCAAGGTAATGCTAACTTCAATGAAAACATATTCAAAATTTTTTTTTAAAAAGGTGCTGCATGACGAGTGGGCGTAAAAGTTGTCCGATTCTAACAAACTTATGTAAAAAAATTTATTAAGACAGACGGACGGATAGACTCTTAAATCGAATCAGGAAATGATTTTTAATCGATCGTTATACTAAAAGTTGGATCTATCTCAGATTCTCTTGGGTGTTAGAATTCGGACACGTTTATATATAAAAATGATAAAAGAAAAGCATCTCAAGAAATTGTAAAGTTAATTTATGGTATATCGGGAAATTTGATTAACTAGCTTCAAATGGAAATGAATTGAATACGAATGGTGTGTATAATGAAATTTTAAGACACAGAAACTGAAACATCATGAAAAATAATAAAGATGGCAGAGTAAGGAGAAAGAAACAAGAAAATTACAAATGGTTAGATATCCATTATCCAGACATGGCCGATTTTCACAATTTCCGATTCCCATTTCCTATAGACATTGCAAATTAACGGTGTTAATAATTGTACAAAATTTCAGCTTTATGTATGTTTCAGTCTTCAGGTTGCGAGCGAAAAACTATAAATTTTTCGTTAAACAAAAATTGATGCGATCTCAGTTTACGTTGTGTGAGCACAATTTTTGACCGTCTTGGACCATTTCCAACGTCCATCAATGTGTTTGAATTTACCCTACTCTTGTCAAATTTGAAGTTAATATCTCATTTTTTGCGACCACGATAACATTTACCACATATGGACACATGGACACTTACGGACAGACTTGTCTAAATCGAATCAAAATTGAATGCTACTTTGATATTTTCTAGGGTCTCAGACGCTTTCTTTTGGGTATTACAAAACAACGTCTGGGGGGTATTGGCTATTAAGATACATTTGCATTTCGTTTCAGTTGCTCTCATTTGTTGATAGTCAAACAATTTATAATTGTCTATTATTTTTGTTATTATTATTACTATAAATTTTCCTTTTCAAAAGCAACATCAATAAATAAGAAATTGGCAAATTGTTTTTTTTTCTTTAGTGAATGTACAAAAATTATAAGCGTCTAAGATTTATTCCTAATTTAGAAATAATTTTCAAGATATCTTTGAATGTATATTTTATTATTCCCATATTTTTTTATATCATTTATTATATATGGGACAGGTACTTTATCACATATAACAAAATCTATTTTTGTATCCATCATCTAAAGGTTGGGGGTATATTCATTTTGTCATTATGTTTGTAACACTTGGAAGGAAGCGTTGGAGATTCCATAAACTATATATATTTTTGAGCAGCAGGAAATTCTGAATTCATTTAGATATGTCTGGCCGTCTGTCCATCTGTTCGTTTTACCCCTATGTGGTAAACATATTTCTGATAGCAAAAAATAAGATTTCGAATTCAAATTTGGCAAAAACATCGGCAGGCAGGATGGTATTGAAAATAAGCAAAATTGGTTCAAGGGTACGTCCACAATGCAACGCAAACTGTGACCACCTCAGTTTTTTTAAACAAAATTCTGGGGTATTGCTCATTCATTACTAGCAAATTGTAAAAAATAGAAGTTAGCTAGCACCTTTAGCTAATAAAGGTTTAACACTATTGGTCTACAATGTCTGTCCAAAAATCATGGAAATTGGCCATGCCTATTCAAAGTTATACAATACTAAATTTTCATTTCTTTATATGTACATTTTCCGTTTGTTACTCAAAAATTAAAGCAACAGTTACAGTAAAATTAAGTCAGAGTATTTTGGACGGTCGGTGTACAATATTGGGTCCTGGCCATATATAATTTACACACTAGGTTTTGTTAAAGGCAATATCAAGTTGCATTTGTTGTGTGAAAAGTAATCATTTTTGGCATTAGAGGGTCAAGGAAGAGAAGTTGATAATTGATCGCAGAGTTTGGGTAAATGACAAATGAAAAGAAAAATACACAAAATAAAATAAAAAATGCTCGAAATTAAGTTATTACTTCAATGCTCATCCATCCATCTATACATGACGAAAATTACGTGTGGTGCATTTTTTCTTTTAAACAATTTTAAGGCTGCCCATAAAATGGTATCTATTTTATATTTTATATACTACAGAGATTTGCAATCACTTTTTTTGGGAAACATTTTTCGTAAAGTTTTTCTTTAGTTTGCTTTTTAATTTTTTTATTTTGCACTTTTTTTACTGTTGCCTTCGTTCGTTTTTTTTGTTTGTTAAGTACATTTGTCTCGAGTTGCTATTCTTATTCTTACTTAGTTGAGAATTCACGTAACGAAATGCATTTGAGTATGCTGCTGCTATTACAATATCAAATCAAAATGGAACAAGAGATTTGAAAGTGCAAAAAAAAGAAAAAAAGTAGATGGGGAAGAAAAGAAATCATTTAACATTTCTTTTCTTCCCCATCTACTTTTTTTCAATTTAGTTGTTTTGTGTCATTGTTTATTTGTTATTGTTGTTAGAAAAGAGAAGAAACTAAAGAAAAAAAAAAGAAAAAAAGAGAAAAACCAAAACAAAACAAAACCAAATTCAAAAAAAAATCCAACTAATCGGACAATGCTGCCACGTAAAATTGTTTTTGTGACCATTATGCAAGAGTGGTAAATGAAGAAGAAGAACAATACATAATGAAATGTTGATGGTGTCAAATGCACATTACATGCCACAAAAAACATGCAGTAAAATCGTTTAACATGCAAATTGATGATGTAAATGGTTTTTTGTTTTTTTTTTGTTACACTGGAATACATTTTCAAAGGTTTCAATATATTAAATGAGTTACCTGGCCTTTCAATTACCTTGCTTAAAGTGAAAGTAAGATGTCAAAATACGTCATGTACTCCATTGACATTTAGTTTTGAAAATAAGTTGTAAAAAATGGCAAAAAATATTTGTTTTGTTTTTTGCTTTATTGGCTAAAAATTTTGAACAACATTTCTAATATCTCTAATCACAATTATTATAGCGTCGGTTGTAATAATATGTCAAAGTGTTCTGCTAGTGAAATTTTCAAAGCAAACTACAATACATCATCTGTTAAATGACAGTTAATCCTTTGAAAAAATATGTCACAAGCTTAACAAAGGCACTATTTTTTTGTTGTTGTTTTTTTTAACTGGCTTTTACCATGGTAGGCCATTTATTAGGTTTTGTTCAAAAAACAAAGACTTTGAGCTTAGTTGAATCTATGTTTTATGTTTATTGGCTTACAAAAAAAATCACTTAAAACGCTTGTACAAGAACCTTTTTTCATTAGTTCTTATAACAATAAATAGTAAGAGATTTATTTATGCCATTCTTTCAAAATTAACGAAAGTGTGGCATTCTTCGAAGCACAATGTGTACTAATAATTCGGCATATGAATTTGCTTGAGAAAATTTAAAGTCGATGAAGTAATTTTTTGAAGTCCCCTTTATAAAAGTTGCTTAATTCTTATTGAAGGAAATTTTTAAAAAAAGTGTAAAGTTCAGTAGAAAATTTACTTGATTCTTTCAAATTGCTCTTCTTCCTCTTTCCACGCTTCTAACGGCAACGTTTTTGAAAAACATTTATGGTACTGTAGCTTTCTGTAGCAACAGAAGAAGTCAGACCTCTGCATATTATATGGACAAAATTCTAAGGAAATCAAAAAAAGTAAACATAAGATTTTTTGAAGTTATAAATATCAAAATTTATCAAATATATTGTAAATGTCATGACCAAAATAATAAAATTTCATTAAATTAACTATCGTTTTTAGTTCCGAAAATTTACGATGCAATTGTGAAAATTTATACTTAAAAATTGTCCACTACTTTGATTCTTTCGAAATTCACAATTAACGCAAATTTGGCCTTTTATTTTATTACTTCAATCTATTTATGGTCATTTTTTTCTTGTAACTTCTCAAGTAATCAAAAATCGCTCATTTTTTGTCTGTAAAAGCAGAAATGTTTCCGCTTTTTTTTTGGTTAATGTTATTGAAATTTTAAAAGGGAATTTTTCCTCATAAAGTTGTGATTCAAGAATTTTGCTAAATGTGAAATTGTCAAGTAAATAAATTACAAAAAAATTCATATTGAAAAAATAAGGCTGAAGATTAAATTTAATTTATTAATTAATTCTAAAAATTAATGATGGATATAAAAAAATTGAAACTCTAAAAATTTCAAATAGATATTAAGGAAAAATATTTCTCTATAATTGCAGTAAAAATGTGAATGTATTCAAACACAATTTTTTCATAGTTTTGTTGACAGTTTCGTCCATAGCGAATATGGAGTAGTAAAACTAACACACACATTAAGCGCCTTCGCATTTATATTCTCGAAAATATTTGAATGTATTTCTATGCAAATGTAAAAATTTTATTGTGTTCGTTTATACTTTTTTTTTGTATTCATTTCATTTAAGAACTTGTAACAACAACGTGATAATGAAATCTGAAAGGTACATTTTGTGTTTTTTTCTTTACTTCAATTTGGTTGAAAGCAATAAACTGAATTTTGTTGTTGTTGTTGTCTTTGTATTGCATTGTGTTACATTGTAGTTTATTCTTAGATCAAACACCCAAAGTTTTGGGTATATATTCATTGTGTGATTATGTTTGTAACACGCAAAAGTTAATGTAGCAGACTCTGTAAGAGAAATCTATTCTTGATTAGCATTAAATTTTGAATCCATTTAGACATTTCGGTTCATCTGTTTGTTTATCCAATTGTCAGCGTGCTGTTAATATTCTCCCGGTCATAAAAGAGATATCGATTGTGATTGGCAGGGATATCGGAAGTTGGTATTGGAGACAAGCAAAATCGATCAAAAGGCTGGCCCCCATTGCAACGTAAACTGATTACACTTCTTTTAAGCAAAATTTGGTGGTTTATTTGGTTATTATTTGCAGATAGAAATATTTTAATGAAATTTGGCATAAAGGTGTATTTTAGCCTAAACATATGGACCATATTGAATATTGTTAAAATTGGATCATTTTATTTGGAACATGTCCCTTTCCTAAAAAAATTCATTATATGAAAAATTTTTAAAATATTTTAACGTAAATGGCAGCAAAATTGTATTTTAATGTTAAAAATGTGTGTATCAAATCGCTCCATTTTTACAAGTACTTCCCATTTAATGGCCTTTTTGAAAAAAAATTTTATTTGTAGAAAAGATTCAATTTTAGCGAGAATTGTTATTGCACAATATTTTAACGTAAAAAATGTATGCGCCAAATTTGGTTTAGATTTGTTCATTTTTTGAACCTTCTTTCACAAAATGAACACTTCACATACTTTAAAAATTACAATCTTTCCAATTCTAATTGATTGATTGATATTACAAGAATGAAATTTTCCACTTTCTGCTGCCTCAAATGACGCTACTCTTAGAAAAAGCTATTTAGAATTACTCTTTTAATACAGTTTGTCTATTCGTGTAATTTTTTTTTTTTTTTTTTTTTTTTGTAAAAAGTAATAAAAATCTTGTTTTGATACACCTCGAGATATATAGAATAACTTTTATATTTAGTAAACTCAGATCGTATACAAGAATGAAAAGTTGCAATTGAACAAATTGTAAATTTATCCATATTTAGAATTATCACAAATTTAAGAACGTACTTGAAAGAAGAATTATCAAGAATTTTTTTCTTCATTTCGACAATTAAAGTTTATTTTTTTTCGGTTAATTTTTTTGAATAGTTTTTCACAACACTCTTTAGAAATTCCATTTTGCAAAACATCATAAATTGTATTGTAAAGTTTTAAGAAGGTTTTAGTTTCGATATTTATTAAATTCGGAACATTCATTTGTTTTCTTGTTGAAATTTCAGTGATATTTTATGTTTTTCCATTTCTCATTTTCTATTTTTATCACATTTATTTAATTTATTTAACAATTTAACAATGAAAATGCTTTAGATTACTAAATAAGAAAACTTAACTATTTGTATTGTACAAGTAAGTTTATCAAGAAAACCAATTAATATGCTCTTAAATATGTAAAGAAAGAAACCTATGCTATTTGATTAGAATTATAATTCCATTTTATTTATAAAATCTCGGGTGCATATAATTTGGGCACTAGAGAGCATTTAATGTGAGTTATAATTTTATATAAATGTTTTCTCGTCATGTAGTTTTTCATAATTTTCATGATTCGCATCTAACAAGATATTTGTAAAGGCTGATACAGTAGAAGGACGTTTTAGGAGAGATTTGACTCTTTAAAGAGTGAATTTAAAGGACCAAAATTTAAGTTTATTACAGTCAATCTAGGCCAACAGCTAAATAAACATACACCACACTTTTATAAAGAAATATCTCCAATGGTTGGTTTTTTTTTGCATAAAAATATTTTGCAAATAACGTTGTATCGGGCGTGGCCCTATATTACTAATAATTACTTCGGCACGTCGTGTGCGCCTGTGTGCCAAATTTCATTCAAGTACCACCGAAAATGGTGCCCTGTTAACAAATTTACATGGACAGACAAATGGACAGATGAACATATAGATAGAGAACAGACACAGACAGGGCTAATAGGTTAAAATCGATTTAGAATTGATGAGTATACTAAAAGCTAAGTTCATCCGAGACCCTTCTGGGTGTTGCATGCATTCACATAAAGCACGTGCTTGCACAATTGATGTAGTGTATAAAAGCAACATTTCTTTATATAGAAATAGTAAAAATGTTTTCCTCTTCTTCACATTTACAATTTGGATACTTTATTGTCGATTTCCATTCCAATCATCTTGTGTGTTGTGCGTATGCTTCCATAAATTTTATACATGAAGAAAAAACCTCAAAAGTCCAAAAGTGCAATATCAAAAAAAGAGAAGTTGAACATGTAGATAAAGGTACATGCACACACACACACATCTATATATAAAATTTTTTTATTACTTAATATTGAGTGCCTAATACTTTCACTTTGACATTTAACTATCATTTCGATTGAAATGGAAATGTCAGTATTCTTTTTCTCAAGCTTTTTTTTTCTTTGGTATTCTCTCCCTTAAATCTCCCTAAGAAAAAGAGAAAAAGAAAAAGACAAACTAAAAACCATTGCTCTTCCTATTACAGTTAACGTAACAAAGAAAAAGAAAGGAAACTACAGGAATGTTGACAAAAAAAAAAAAGACTCTTTGTCATTGTATAAAAAAGAATGAAAATGTAAAAGAGTACTAAATGAAAGATAACTTTACTAGTTAAATAGAAGCATACAAAATTTTTTCTGTCCATTATTTATCTTCTCCTCCTGTTTTTTTACTTCTTATCCTACACAATCAACAACCACTGCACAACTACACAAAATTGGAGTAAGGTTAATTTAATAAGGATAATTTTTATATTATATAGAAGGTTCTAGAAAGATTGAAAGAAGATTCAGAAGCATTGTCTGCCTGTTCTTCTAACAAAGAGCAACAATTTTGTGATATTTTAAATCACGTGAAGGTAAAAGAGTATTGAAAATGTTTTGATGTAGAGCAATATTTGAGGGCATTCACCAGCTTGTTTTGAAGTAGATATTTTTTCCAGGAAAAAATCTTCAAATTCAGTACACATTCTTATTTTTAATTTAAGAAAGTTCAAATGATGATTTTCATATAATCAGTCTAACTCTAAATAGAAATTTTAACTGTGAAATGAGTCACTTTGGTGACCCTTTTCCATATGAAAACTTAAAAAGGCTTTTATAAAAAAATGATAAAAAAGTAGGGTGTCCTTAGCGTGGCAATTTTATTTAGTTTACTTCTTCAGTTCTCATTTGTCTTTAGATGATGCGATGCTTATATTGTAATGTCCACATGCTGCTGCTAACTAAATATTCTTGTCGAAGTCGAGTATGTACTTGAAATGTTTTCTCCAAATAAAAAGAAGAAAAAAAACCAAAAATAAAAACTAAAAGTGCAAATTTATACACATTTAATGGAAGAAAAAGACGAAGAAGAAAAAATCACTTAAATCGATTTAAAATGTTTTTCACATTCTGACATTTTATATAAAACTATCTAAACTCCCTTTTCCTCTTTCTCCTCATTCACACTGTTTCCCTTTGTCTTTTCCTCTCTTTTCTCTCTTTTCTCTCTTTTACTGACAATGTTTCAGCTTATTCTTCGTACTCTGTTTTATATTATTTGTAAAAGTTGTCTTTCAGAAAATGAAAAAAAAACCTGGTTGTTGTTGCTATTTTTACTATTAAATGTCAAAGAAATTTATTAAATAAAAAGTAAGTAAAACAGATAGAGAAGAAATGTTAGATAAAGATAGAAAGAGAATAAAAAGAAAAAAAATCTGTTACTGCAATCGTTTGTAAAATATTAGTTTCTTTTCTTTTTCATTTTGCATTTCATATAGAAATTTTTATTAAAGCGTAGCAATAACTATTAAATTTTCTTTATGATTCCAAAATTGATTGAAAAAGGTTTGCATTCACTTAGAGTGATCTGTAAATGAGTGATTTAAGAGAAAGTTTTAAGAGTTATAAAATTCAAAGATGAAATGTTTTATATGATGATTTATAAAGTTTTTTTTTGTATTTTTGTAAAATATTGTCTTTTAAGGAAATTCTTCTGCTTCTCCTCCCCCTCTGAATAGGATTCAGCCGGGACGCTAGGGTTTGATGGTCCCCCCTCATAGGCTAGATTAAATGTGTAAGGGTCAACCCGAAGAGATTTTTTTCTCTTTTTTTTCCAATTTACTTGGTGCGCCCATCAACCACTGGTGCTGTAATATACCTAATTGGCATGGCTAATTTTCTGTCAATTTTTATGGGTTCATATTTTAAACCTAGTGCTTCTAGGAACAAGTGAGAAAACTTTCAATTGCACATGACTAAAAATGTTTGCTTTAACAAGGGAGGTATTCTAAATTTATTGTTATACCTGAGGCGTGCCCCTTAACCAGTTTTGTTCTATTTTCAATACTAAACTAAGTGCAAGAATTTCCAAATTTTTATTCTTGTGAGCACTATTCACAATAGAATTGGGTAAATCGTTTCGATTAATTAATGCTAATCAAAAAAGAAATTTGCAAGATCTTTAGAAAACTCTACTGATTGTCACAAATGTTTTGATTTACTGTGAGCACAAGTGACCATTCCTTTGCGTGGCTGATTTTAAAAGTTATATTTAGTGAAAATGAAATGTGCCAAATGTAATAGATTCTACATAAAAAGCTCATGCATAATTAATAGAAATTTTGTTCGCTTGAAAAACAGACTTCATATATCTATATATCGATCTCTTTCAATTTTATATAAAACATAATATAGCAGGTAGAAAATGATAACGATTTATAACAGTCAGCAATATATTGAAATCCCCATGTAAAAATTGTTTTTAGATGGAGATTGCTTTTTACATTTCATTCATTTCATTTATTTTACATTTTATTTCACATTTTCTAAAATTGGGTAATTTTCACATTTTCATTTTTCACACAGAAATAATAACATGCCGCCAATAATTCTTCTCTCCTCACATTGCAATGTTATGTTATTTATTGTATTTTATTTAATACACGACTAAATGACAATTTATTCTTAATTAATTATAATTAAAATGAACTGAACGATTATATGATTATAAATTATGATTATGATAATGATAATAATGATAATGATGATAATGATGATAATGTTTATATTATTATAATGGTAACAATAATCGAATTAAGTAATATCCATAATAGAATGCTAGTCGATGAGATTGAAATAACCATAAAAGAGTACTTCACATATTTGATTAATATGAAATTAGAATGCATTTATAAATAAATGCAATGAGAAGTATTATTGTCCATTTATGAACAATGTATAAGGCATTGTTCTATGATGCATTAGGACACGATACGACACGATGCGACACGACACAACACGACACGACACGACATATGTACGTTAAAATATTACATATGATTTCTGGTAAAATTTATATTCTGTCATTGTGAATTTGTACTATAATATTTCAAACAAATATTAAAAGATTATAGAAATTTACAGAGTGAGAGACAGAGAGATAGCTTAAGTCTGATGCAGCATTTTAGCATATTAGAGAATCTCTATAAAAAGTCTATAAAATTTTGTAAATATAAATTTATTCAAGAAATAATCTAAAGAATTTTAATTATGTTAAATTAAACTAAAAAGAGTGTAAAAACTCTTATTGTAGAAAATGTAAAGCATCTTGGCCAGACTAAATCAGAAAGATCAAAGATAAAGATATTGAATTACAAAAATGAAATCATTATATCACTTAGATAATAAACCACTTGTGGTACAGAGTATTATAAGTTTATGCAGATGTTTGCAACATCGAAAAGAACTAGTTTTATTTACAAGTAAGTTTTTTTGCAGGATCGTAATAATGCTCAACCATCCTGTGCCGGTCTCTTTGTTGGTGCACATTTAGGCTTCGATTATCCTGGTGTATGGATGCATGTTGATATGGCTGGTCCAGTGCATCATGTAAGTTATAAATTATTACATATTTTTCATGTTTTCTTTTCGTTTTCTTATTGCCATATTTCTCGCAAATTTATTTTACAATTACTTGACAATTACATGATTTTTGTAAACAATAGAAATTTCATGTCATTTTGTTGTAGCATTAGATTTGTTGAAAATAATGTGAATAAAATAAAGCAAATAGAAGAAATAATTTAAAATCAAACTTAAATTGTGAGATTCTCTTCTCAATATTCACTTTGAATTTCACTTTGTTGTTTTTTCCTTTTTTGGCTTTTTTTTTGCATTTGTTTAATTTAAATAGGGCGAACGTGCTACTGGTTATGGCGTGGCATTATTACTTACCTTATTTGGCCATCATACTAATTGTAAACTATTGCAAATGGTATCATCTAATGATGTTGAGCCACCAACGAAACGTGTTTGCCGTGATTAAACATTAAAGACTGCTGACGATTTAATGGAGGAAACGGAAAAATTATTTAATAAAGAATAATACAGAAAGTGAAAGTAGAAATTTGTCATGTGGTTTTGTACAATGGAAGAGAAGAATATACTGCCAATGCTATTATTGTTGTTGTAGTAGTTATTGGCCTTGTTACTTATTATTTATCTTATTTAATTTAATTTAACTTTAACTTAATTTTAATTTAATTTAATTTATTTGGACTTTTTCTTATTGTTTGCATGTTAATTATATTTTGTTTATTTTATTTCATTTTACTTTCAATATTTTCTTTCAATTGTTATTTATATGTTTTTCTTTCCTTTCTTTTTTCGTTTTTTTGATTTTTTAGTATGACATTTTAGCATTATTTGTAATGATTCTTAATTATTAATATGCATTCAATATATATGATTGCTTTCCAGTGATTTATACCCAGATGAAATAAACATTACGAAATTAAAATACAGGATCCTTTTTATTGCTTTTATATATGCGAGTGTTTAAAATTTTGATTCATGCATGCTTCTTTCCATATTCTTTCCTCGTTTCATTCTTTACTTTATATACTTTATTACTCTCATCTTTGATTGGTCATGATTGATAGATAGATATACTGGTTAAAATCTATATATATATATGAAAAAGAAGGGGGGGGGGGGGGGGAATAATATATCAGTAGTCCTTCTTTTAAAAGTCAAATATACATAAAATGAAATGGCAATTAAAAAAGTTTTTACTTAGCTCTGTTATTAAATCTTGGATATTTTTGCAACATATTGGTGTATGTATTGTCCTTATTGTTGCAAGTGGACAGACAATACAATGCAACACATTGCATGTGCATATAAATTTTCAGTATTTATAAATACAACTGACAAGTAATGACAGGAATTTGAAATGAATGTGAAAAGAATTTGAAAATGTGATCATGCTAAACCATTTGGAATTATTCTAGGAGGGCGTAGTTGCTAATATACTTTCAATTATTCTAGGTGGGAATAAATTTTCAGTACTTACAATTACAACTGACAAGTAATGACAGAAATTTGAAATGAATGTGAAAAGAATTTAAAAATGTAATGATGCCAATCCATTCACATTTGGTTGATAATACGATTTTTTTTCTTTTTATACGTCACAGCGTTTACCTGGCTTGACTTACTTGTCAAGTTGCCTTCAAGTAAGTCAAGTGACAAGTGATCAGTTTTGCCTTTGTTATTGATCCAAAATTTATATAATGTCTATGCTTTTTGCGGTTGTCTTTCTCTTTCGACTGTTACAAGTATTTTAATAAAATGAATATACTTTTATTATGCGCTGGAGTTGAAAAGAAAAATTAAAAATAAATTTGTACTTTGATTTCCATTATTTAAAATTATATATTTGGTTTATCCATAATTTAAACAAATTGATTTATTACATTACGTTAATATTTCTTTAACACATTGTCCTAAAAATCTCCGATTTATGCCATTGATTTTGCTCTTTTTATATTTTATCATTCAAACGATGCAAGAATGCAGCAAAGGCAAATCTTATGGTAGAAGTCGCGGTATTTGTTTGTTATATGTGTTGTCATAAATTATAAATCGTTTACTTATTACTCATTACTACATAAATATTACTCATAAATAAAAAATCGTGGAGAATTGATATTAAAATTTAGAGAGATTTATGTTAAAAATTACATTTTACATTACCGTATTATATTTTAAAGCAATTGTTGTAATTGCAGGATGATTTGATGTTGCTACAAACAATTTATTATGATTAATGTTTCTAGCCGAAGAATCATCAAGACCGTTAGTGCTTGGGTGAGATTAAAAGGCACTACGGATCTAGACTTGAGATGTCGATAAATATCTCTTTCAGCGGCAGGTGGCTTATAAATTTTTGCCACAAAGCGCTGAAAACAATTAAAACAAACGATAAATAGGCAGACAGACTAAACGACTGACACAAAATGAAAGGAAGAGATTCAATGTGCTATTGTAGTGTAGAGTAAGAAGTTTTTTTTTCTTTTAGAGTGAAATCTTTTTAATTAAAGTGCCACATTTTTATTAAAGATTCAGATATAATTTAATAATTTAATTGCATGAATGTAAATGCCTTTTTATATTTCTTCTAATCATGTTTTTTATGGAATATAAATAATAAGAATTCCATGGTAGATTATCCAGAAAGATTGGAAATATTTTCAAATCTAAATTAAATCTAAAGTTGTTTACGCTTCCCCATTCTAATAATGAATAATCAGACGAAAAATTTCTAACGACCAAAAACCATTAGAAGTTGTTGAACAAAAAAAAAAGAAGTGAAAAGAAAGATTATAATAAAAATTTTGTTTCTTTAGATATCTTTTGTATCGTTCAACAGAAACGGCAACAAATATAAACGTAATGGCTAGAAATTGGATGGAAATTGGAGCCAAGCACTCCAATTTTTATTCTAATGATTGCCATTTCTTATAAGAAGTTTATAAAAAAAAATAAAGCCAGAAGACAGAGAGAGAGAGAGAAAGAGAAAGAAATAATAATTTTCTATAAAAATTTCTTTATTGAGATGATTAACTCAAGTTTCTTTTTATTTACTATTTGTTTCGTGTAGATTAAAAAAAATATTGCAAATGTAAACAAAATTTGAAAGAAACAAAAACAGAACGTGGTCAAAAAAAAATAAAAGAAAAGGAAAACAGGAAAGCGAAAAAACAGAAAACCAGAAAGAAATTACAAAAAAAAAGGAATCACATAAAAATGACAAATAGAAATAATCATCCTAATAATAATACTGGATGGTTAAATCAAAATCAATGGAATTGTTCGCCAACAAGTTTTGGTACAATAACTGGCATGGAAGTTGCTTCCACCAGCCGCGGTTTTAGAAGTGTTGGCTGCGACATCTATGGTGATGCTACTGGTGAAAATATTAGCGAAAGAAATGGTCGTGGCAGAGACCGCCGTATACGTCAACGGGATGATCGTAAAGATACTTCAAAATTTAAAAAACCAAAACCGCCAGTAGCAAAAAAATTTAATCCTGGCCCTGGTGAACCCGGTGGCCCCGGAGATCCACTTAAATTTGGATTGAATGGCTCTCTACAAAAATGGTATATACGTTTCTTAAAGAGAGGTTTCACACCAATCATTGCCCGACAAATGGCAGTAGATCGTAAAGCAGTACGCGCCCGCAGAAGATTGCGAAGGAAATTAGCTAAACAAGCTGCTTTAGAAGTTGAATTAAATGATAATGCAGCAGCAATAGGTAATTCGGGAGTACATTCTTGCATTAAGCAATTGGCTATTTTACCGATATCATATCCGAGGCATATGATAGCCGAAGATGAGTTGCCGCAACTACAAGAAATTATATTAGATGAAATTTTAAAGGGCAATTATAATTTTAAAGTGAAATTCAATGATGTGTATTTTAGACCGGGCATGATGATTGTCGATTGTTGCACAAATGAAACTTATAACTGGTTACAAACTATTGTACCTAAATTAGGTTCTGTTTGTTGTCCAGCATGGACAGGTCATAAACTTATTACATGTACTGGTCCAGCTGTACCCAAAACACCTTGTATTACCATGTTAGTACCGAATTGTACTAATAAAATTGAATTGAAAAAAGTTATGATGCTATTAGATGCACAAAATGATGCGTTAAATATACGCTATTGGAAAATTTTAACGCATAATAAGCAAGGTGATGGCATGGTTTTAACTGTTGCCATTGATGAATTATCATTAGATTCTATTAAAGCGAATAATTTGATAATTCATTATAAATTTGGTTCCATACCCATCCACATTAGTCGTAATTCCTTTGAGGATGTTTATAAAATGTGTAAAACAAATCAAAAAGTAAAAATGACGAAAAAAGAGATGAAAAAGAAACAGCTACAAGATATCGAAATGAGTATGAAGAGAAAATTCTCTGATAGTGATGATGATGATGGTGATGATAATGATAATGATAATAATAATCCATCATCTAATGAATCTAATTCAATGAAAATATAAGTATTAATATAAATGCCTAAGTGTATAATTGGAAGTTAAATCAATAAAAATGAGAATATGGAAACAATCACTGAGGGAAAGTTACAATTAAAATAATAAAATTAGATGAAACCTCAAAAGGGGGAATGGTATTTTAATATTTTGTACATTAATTTAAAATTATAATTTTCAATAGAAATATTATCCCTTTAAAGGTACTTGTACACAAAATTTAATCATTTAAATTTCATTTTTAATTTGATTCTACTTATTTTATATATTTATGGCCATTTTATTTAGGTTTGCTGTTGTTTGTTTACGCATTTTATTCAGCGAGCATAGTTATCGTTAGAATAAAGTATATCTCATAGTTAACTATTAAAAAATAAAAAACCAAAAATATGAAATGAAAATGTTTTGCTTATGCCTTGTTTGTAAAATTATCGTCATGGAGTAAGGTGCTTCTTTTTAATGCAGGTAAACATGGAAAGATTAAATTTTTATTTATTTTTTCTTTTGAATATTACATTTTTCTCTATTACAGTTCAAATTTTCTATGGGCCGAATTTTTCGAATTTTCTCATCACTTTATTTACTTGCTTCATTATTATGCTTTTTTTCACATTTTATTACAATCATTTCATTTGCCCATTCTATTGAGACTAAGCGATAACAAAAATATTCAAAAAAAATTTTTTTATATATTTAATATTTATTACATGGATTTACAAGAAGGGATTCACTGAATTATTAACTAATTAATTAACAGTAATTAAAAATTCAATTAACCAACAATAAATTTGCTTTCATGGAGATTATGTACATATACAAATTTTAGTTATATACATCGCATTATAATCAATCGAGCATAATTTTATTAATTAAAAATTTTACTATTTCCTTTTTGACCCTTTCATTATCACACTGTGTTTTATGTTTACGCCTTTTTAATTTATTAGAAATTTTAAATTTGAAATAAACTGCAATAAAATGAAATTGCATGGTTTTATTTAAAAGAAATTTTGGAATTACTTTGAAGCATATTTGAAGCAAACTTAATTAGAATACTAAACATTCAAAAGTTAGGAATCGATATATTTGAAGAAAATAAGAGATTCTTGAGTTCACCTTTAATTGTGAGTGGTTTTGTTTATCTATTTGTTTGTTTAGAAGGTTTTTGAGGGCAATACAATAATTCACACCATTCAACAAACATTTATGCCCACTTAAAATGTTAATACAAGATACTTTTACATTTTCCATTTATAATTTATGAGTTAATCTAGATATAATCTATCTAAAAAATGATATATAAAATCTGGGTGCTCGATTTTGTTTGCATTAGCCATTAAATTAATCAAAAATTTAAATACATGCAGGCAAAATAAAGAAATGATCATCATCAACTTTTTAGAGGTATTGGAAACCCTTTTAAATTGCAAAAATTAATAAAACATTAAAGTACAAATTTTAAACATATTTTTTAAAGAGAAAATTAACAAATTAGAATGGATGGAAAGCTGATTCTGCAATTTTAGGGGCAATAATGAAATGATACCGCTGTGCCTTCTAAAATTTATATAAAATTGTAAGTATTGGGGAAATATTATTATTAACTATTTATGGGTTATATAAGTTAGGCCTCTGACTTGTATCCTAAAATCAAAGTTATTGATTATTTTTGTACAAAATGTTTCACTTTTTTTACTTATACAAGACGTATGTAACAGTATAAAGTGGTCCATTAAATAAATTTAAAGAGGCAAATGGTAAAAAATGATGAATTTTGCATATGAACTTTCAAAATTCTGCTTCTATAAAAGTTGATATTTATATTTGGACATATGAATTTAAAAAACTCTTAAACATAAATATAAAAATATATTCAATAGTATGAACGGCTTATACAATAATTGAAACTTATTTTTGGCTGCATGCTTTTAACAAAGTGTTTTTGTTTATAAAATTTCTAAGTGGTCCGAAAAAAAGTGCTTCAAAAATATTTCCCATTGATTTTCACTTAGTACAACTTAAATCATAGAATTTAATGTAACTTTTAACTAATTTAAGCAAATTGTAATGTTTGTGTAATTTGATTAAAATAACACAAATTTTGTGGGCAATTTATAAATGTCAAATTTAAAAAATGCTTAAATCTTAAAGATATTCATATTTATATACAATTAAATAAAATGAATTGGAAGAAAATGCATTTAATTAACTCTCTTGATCAATTATTAAGAATTTAAATTATGTTAATATTTATTTGAAAATTCCGGTTATAAAATAATTGTCAACAATTGGTTGTAAAATTGATCATGAATGGTATTCGATTAAAAATTAATTAATAATAAGAATATTACAGATTTTATGCTGAAATAAATAAATAAACAGATTTATATTTATACAAATATGTTAAGAAGATTCATTGTAAAATAAATTGTAAAATAATTTGTGGAAATTTAATTGATATGATCGGATATGTATCCCTTGATATATTGTAGGAAATAATCCATTTAGAATAAATTTGTACAGTACAAATGCAAAATTGTATTATAAAACCCGTTAAAGGTGGACTCATGCCATTTTATTTAAGAAAAGTATAAAAAAGTCGAAAAAGAGAATTACAAATTAAAAAAGTGTAAAACACCAGCTTATCAGGGGATCAAAAATGTGAATGGGCTTGGTTTAATATGACTTGGCCTAAAATTTATATTTTTTTGACGATTTTCGTTAACAAATCTAAAAGGATATTAAATTTCATTACGAATAAAAATTTTCTTTAAAACAAGGCCGTATGAAATTTGGGCACAGCCTAAAGTGTATGGATTCAGCTTCAAATGTCATTAAATTCTCTCAAAATATGACAAATAAGCTTAAATCGAATGACAATATGATTCTGAGTCCTTAGGTATAGGTATTTCAAAACTTTTTTGATTTTACAAATCATCAAAAGTGGTTTAAAGTAATAATTTTAATATAAATCGAAATAAAATCATTGCACTATTTAAATTTCAATACGATATTTTCAATTTTTAATTTCTATTTTTTTCTTGCTTTCTTCGTTGTTATTGTTGTTGTTATTGTTGTTGTTATTGTTGCTGTTTTTATTATTATTACATTGAGCAAAAATTATATGTAAGTAATTTGTAATTGAAATAAAATTATATTAATAGAAACAACATTTCATTGGTTAGAATAAAAAGATTTATGTTTATTAATAAACACAAAATAATTTTATGCCGTTTTAGAAAATTGTTGGGTTTTTTTTAATTCTATATTAAAATGGCAACAACAATTACACATATATACACACGTTCATTTTAAATAGTATTTAATAAAAGATTGTTCAATGTTAACTTCTTTAATTTGATTAGAACTTTCTGTTTTGCTTTATGAAAATCTAAAAGAAAAATTTCAACTCCTAACGAATGTTTTGTGAAGTTCTTTTTATGCTTACAAGCTTCAAGGTAAAGTATTTACATAGCATAAGTAAGTAAGTTGTATTTCATGGTAGATCAAACTTGGTCAAAAGGTTTCTATTTTATTTCTTTAAAGTTTGAAAGTAGAAAACACTTTTTTACACCGTATAGAAGCAAGGGCACAAGGAAAGACGAAAGGAAAGAATCAAGCTCAAAAATTGCAATAAAAAACTGTCAAAATTTTAAATCAAAAGTTTACAAAAACGATTTTTAAAGAATTGCATATATGAGAGAATATTGTCGGGGATGTTAGTATTGATAGGTATATCACATTGGAGTAATTTTTTCGTTCTTATCTTATTGAAAATATTCTTATTTTCCAAAAAAAAAAAAAAATTACATTAATTTTGATATGTTCTAATAAAAATTGGCAAGAAATGTTAATTTGATTTCGTATAATCAACTTATAATTTAAAGCGTTAGATCTACTAAATTGTGTAGAATATTAAGGAAATTTTATACTTTTGTTACTATACTTTTGTTTTACTTTAATTATCAGTAAAGCACTTTCCTAAAGATTTGTACATAAATCAAATTATACCTTTTATATTTCATAATTATAAAGTTATTAAATTCGATAGACATCATATACATATTTTCTTTTACTAAACATGAAATTACGTACAAATGCATGTATAAGATTTTTATCAATACAAAATTAAACATGCACAACTTTTGATAAATATAAGCAAGCATATGTTTTTATGTAACAGTGAGAGAGACATGAACATATTCACTTTAATACAATGCAAAGTTGTAATTTACTTTAAGCTAAAATGCAAAAATTACTTTATAAGGCATTTAATATTGTAAAGGCTTTTTCAATGGACACTTTCTCTCTTAATGTTAAAAGCATTAAAATTTATGTAAAATTTATGTATACGTGTAAACTAGATTGACATGTATCAATTGATTTCATTACATTATCACAAATATTTAAGCAACGTTCTTGACAGTTCATTTTGTATTCAATTTTTACACCATTTGTGAATTTATGCTTGTCCGTTCATCTAATCGTCTGTCCATCGAATTTTTATCCAGGTAAATTCGTTATTAAGCTACAGGTCGAAATTTTTAAATTTTTTGCCCATGTGAATGTATTTGGGCCCAAATAGCAACTCTATGCAGCATTATTAAAATCGGAGCATTATTTCGACCAATCCCCATAAAACGCATTTTTTAAAACCACTTATTATATGGACTAAAATTTTAATTTTGAATATATTTTAGCGAGAATTGCCCTTGCTTTACATTTTATATCAAATTGGGTTCATTGATGGATTCACTTTTTGACCTTTCTCTCGCTTAACGAAGGGCTTACGAATAACTGAATTATTTTAATTTTTATTCGTTCGCAGTTCTCTTATTTGACTTAACTCACATTAAGCAAAGTGTTGTAGGATATTTAAGAGTCGTCAACACCAACTGTAAAGTTTTTTTTTTATTTTTATCAAAGTTTTTTCTTTTAAGAATACAAAATATTAATACGAAATATTAAAGAAAAATTGAATGAGTTGAATTTGGAAAATATTGCAATTAAAGAAATTGAAGAAAAGTTGATTAATTTTTAATGTATTGTAAACTAATTTTAATGTATTTCCTTGATTCTTAACTTCTTGATACAACAAAAAATTTGTAAATTTGACAAAATATTTAATAAATTTACTGAATTACAATTAATATAATTATTTTTCTCGTTTAAATAAACTTAAATGAATCACATTTTAAAATCACACTTTAAATAGTTAAGGGCTTTCAAAAATTTGTATATATAAAATAGACATTAATAGACATTTATGGACATAACGTAATGGTTAATAGGTTGTCGATTTAATTAAAGAAAATCATTTATTTCGTTTGATGTAACAACTTAATTTATAGATGCAGATTTCTTGTAGATTGTTTTGTGTATCTTCAGATTATAACTTTCTGTTTTTCACATACTTAATTTTTGATATGTATAAAAATGGATGATTTATGGGGGCCATATATTCATTCAATATGAGCATTCTTCTTTATTCGCTTGTACTACGTGTATTTTAAAGGTATAATACATTTTAATGTAGAGTAATGTCGCAACTCAGGAAGCAGACATAATTGGCTTTTTCGAGTTCAATAATACTTGACTTTTGATACCATAAGTGACAATTTGTTGTTGGTTTTCCTTTTAAATCCGTCTTTAGTGCACTGGCATTGCAAGACATCTCTTTTACTTCCTCTACAGCAAACAGAATTTATATCGGGGTATTCGCTTTAAAAGTATCAGGTGCATGCTCAACATCAAAGCATCGCATCAACGTGCTTAACATGTCAACATTTTGTTAATAGGATATTTTTTAAATTATGAAACAAGTCACTTGGAGCATATGGATTCATAACTGAGAAGAAAACAAATAAGAAAATTAACATTTGGCTAGGGCAAAACTTTGATTACCCAGACGCCATGATATTTTTATTTAAAACTTTTTAGTTTTTTCAGGAGTAAATTGAACGCTTTCTACTTTTCATAAAAAGTGAAAATACGCACATAAATACGCAAACTATAATAAATCTTTATGCATGCAAGCCACAGAAGATGCAAAAGGCTTCATGCATTACCACTTTATTCTCAATTTTATTTAACATATAACTACAATATTTCAGTCTTGTATTATATATTAATTTACTTCTATTAATGAAGTCTGTCATTTCATTCATTTCAATAATGAATGATAATTTTTGTAAAGCATAATTGAATTTTTTTCCAATAGTCAAAACAATTCATACTTTATAATAATAATAATTTGACTTCATAAGCACAGCGAATGACTTTGTTTAAACAAAACAGCCATCATTCGCTTTCAATTTGATATTGTGAGACTTTGTTATACTCATATTAATCCATTCATTTCAATATTATTAATAGTGTACACAATTATCAATGCTTTAATTTTAAACATTCTAAAGAAATATTTAAAGAATGTAAAAAGTCATTTTTCATCATCACTCGACTTTTTACTTAATCATAATATAGAAAATTTTTTCTTTTATTTTATATATCCTTATAAATATATTATAAGGTAATAAAATAATCAACTAGACAAACCTTTATTTCCTACATGGCAACATGCAGCCAAATAGGTGGTTCTATACTTTGAATAATATAAGTTTAAACTTATATATAATTTCAAATGAACTTTAAGCAGAACATTCAAAAGAAATGTTAAAAGAATGTAATCATACATTCTTTTATATCTTATTCGCTACCTTTTACATTTTACCTGTGTGCCCATGCAAAAGTTTTTCTTTTATTTTACATATCCTTATAAATATTTTATAGGAAACAAAATCGATCAATTAAACACGTTTAACTTTGTATAATCATCGTAAATTGTATGCTAATGCATACATCTTTGGATATGTAAAGTATAAAAGTTATTTAACGTCATTGACTTTTGACGCATATTTACACCATATAAATTCGCAGACTATACTAAATCTTTGTGCATGCAAGCCACAGAAGATGCTTCAGGCATTACCACTTTATTCTCAATTTTATTTAACATATAAATACAATATTTCACTCTTGTATTATATATTAATTTATTTCTATTAATGAATTCTATCATTTCATTCATTTTAATAATGAATGATAATTTTTGTAAAGCATAATTGAATTTTTTCCCAATAGTCAAAAAAATTCATATTTTATAATCATAATAATTTGACTTCATAAGCACATCGAATGACTTTGTTTAAATAAAAACATCATCATGGGCTATCACTTGGATATTGTGAGACTTTGTTATAATCATATTAATCCATTCATTTCAATATTATTAATTGTGTACACAATTATCAATTCTTTAATTTCAAACAGTCTAAAGAAATGTCTAAAGAATGTAAGAAGTCATCTTTCATCATTAATTCGACTTTCTACTTAATCATAATATAAAAAATTTTTTCTTTTATTTTATATATCCTTATAAATATATTATAAGGTAATAAAATAATCAACTAGACAAACCTTTATTTCATACATGGCAACATGCAGCCAAATAGGTGGTTCTATACTTTGAATAATATAAGTTTAAACTTATATATAATTTCAAATGAACTTTAAGCAGAACATTCAAAAGAAATGTTAAAAGAATGTAATCATACATTCTTTTATATCTTATTCGCTACCTTTTACATTTTACCTGTGTGCCCATGCAAAAGTTTTTCTTTTATTTTACATATCCTTATAAATATTTTATAGGAAACAAAATCGATCAATTAAACATGATTAACTTTGTATAATCATCGTAAATTATATGCTAATGCATACATCTTTGGATATGTAAAATATAAAAGTTATTTAACGTCATTGACTTTTGGCGCATATTTACGCCACATAAATACGCAGACTATACTATATCTTTATGCATGCAAGCCACAGAAGATGCAAAAGGCTTCATGAATTACCACTTTATTCTCAATTTATTTAACATATAAATACAATATTTCACTCTTGTATTATACATTAATTTATTTCTATTAATGAAGTCCATCATTTCATTCATTTCAATAATGAATGATAATTTTTGTAAAGCATAATTGAATTTTTTTCCAATAGTTAAAAAAATTCATACTTTATAATAATAATAATTTGACTTCATAAGCACATCGAATGACTTTGTTTAAATAAAAACATCATCATGGGCTATCACTTGGATATTGTGAGACTTTGTTATAATCATATTAATCCATTCATTTCAATATTATTAATAGTGCACACAATTATCAATTCTTTAATTTTAAAGAGTCTAAAGAAATGCTTAAAGAATGTAGGAAGTCATCTTTCATCATCAATTCGACTTTTTATTTAATCATAATACAAAAAATTTTTTCTTTTATTTTATATATCCTTATAAATATATTATAAGGTAATAAAATAATCAACTAGACAAACCTTTAATTTCCTACATGGCAACATGCAGCCACATAGGTGGTTCTATACTTTGAATAATATAAATTTATAACTTATATATAATTTCAAATGAACTTTAAGCAGAACATTCAAAAGAAATGTTAAAAGAATGTAAGCGTACATTCTTTTATATCTTATTCGCTACCTTTTACTTTTTACCTGTCTGCCCATGCAAAATTTTCTCTTTTATTTTACATATCCTTATAAATATTTTATAGAAGACAAAATCGATCATTTAAACATGAATAACTTTGTATACTCATTGTTAAGTCCAACTTAACATATCGTTAAATTTATAGCGACGTCCGTTTTTATTATTTATGCTTTTTGCCAATCAGAAGTATACTCCAATTACATTCTTGTGATTGGTCAGTCGATCATAAATTTTAATGAGCATTTTTGCATAATTGCATTTTTCTTTTGTAAAAAGTGCATTATGTGAAAGTGTAAGCAATTTTTATTTTTTATCATTAAGCTAAGTCATCATTTTTGCATAATTTCTTGTTAAGAATTTTAGTATATAAGAACGTTGATTTTGAATTAATAAAGCCAGACAAAAAGAAAAACACAAGGAAGCAAGATCACACCTTTGAATCATTATACATAGTGTCACTGTGGTTACAAGTGCCAGGGTGACAATTAGTAAAAATACAAATCCTCTACAGTTTGCTCTGGTTTATGTGCCAGAACAACTAACTACACTGAGGATCAAACACTCATAGTATATTGTATGTTAATGCATACATCTTTGGATATGTAAAATATAAAAGTTATTTAACGTCATTGACTTTTGACGCATATTTACACCACATAAATACGCAGACTATACTAAATAATTATGCATGCAAGCCACAGAAGACGCAAAAGGTTTCATGTATTACCACGTTATTTTCAACTTTATTTAATATATAAATACAATATTTCACCCTTGTATTATATATTAATTTATTTCTATTGATGAAGTCTATCATTTCATTCATTTCAATAATGAATGATAATTTTTGTAAAGCATAATTGAATTTTTTCCCAATAGTCAAAAAAATTCATACTTTATAATCATAATAATTTGAATTCATAAGCACATCGAATGACTTTGTTTAAATAAAACCACCATCATTGGCTATCAATTTGATATTGTGAGACTTTCTTATAATCATATTAATCCATTCATTTCAATATTATTAATTGTGTACACAATTATCAATTCTTTAATTTTAAAAATTTTAAAGAAATGTTTAAAGAATGTAAAAAGTCATCTTCCATCATCAATTCGACTTTTTACTTAATCATAATATAAAAAATTTTTTCTTTTATTTTATATATCCTTATAAATATAATATGAGGTAATAA
This sequence comes from Melophagus ovinus, assembly GCA_023089585.1. Taxonomy (NCBI): domain Eukaryota; kingdom Metazoa; phylum Arthropoda; class Insecta; order Diptera; family Hippoboscidae; genus Melophagus; species Melophagus ovinus. Next base: position 5,366,385 of record JAKKIB010000253.1, read on the forward strand.
AATAATCAACTAGACAAACCTTTATTTCCTACGTGGCAACATGCAGCCAAATAGGTGGTTCTATACTTTAAATAATATAAGTTTATAACTTATATATAATTTCAAATGAACTTTGAGCAGAACATTCAAAAGAAATGTTAAAAGAATGTAAGCATACATTCACTCTTTTATATCTTATTCGCTACCTTTCACTTTTTACCTGTCTGCCCATGCAAAATTTTCTTTCTAATTTTACATATCCTTATAAATATTTTATAAGAAAGAAAATCGTTCAATTAAACATGATTAACTTTGTATAATCATCGTAAATTGTATGCTAATGCATACACCTTTGGATATGTAAAATATAAAAGTTACTTAACATCATTGACTTTTGACGCATATTTACGCCACATAAATATGCAGACTATACTAAATCTTTATGCATGCGAGCCACAGAAGATGCAAAAGGCTTCATGCATTACTACTTTATTCTCAATTTTATTTAACATATAAATACAATATTTCACTCTTGTATTATACCTATTAATGAAGTCTCATTTCATTCATTTCAATAATGAATGATAATTTTTGTAAAGCATAATTGAATTTTTTCCCAATAGTCAAAAAAATTCATACTTTATAATAATAATAATTTGACTTCATAAGCACATCGAATGACTTTGTTTAAATAAAACCACCATCATTCGCTATGAATTTGATATTGTGAGACTTTGTTAGAATCATATTAATCTATTCATATCAATATTATTAATAGTGTACACAGTTATCAATTCTTTAATTTTAAAAACTTTAAAGAAATGTTTAAAGAATGTAAGAAGTCATCTTTCATCATCAATTCGACTTTTTACTTAATCATAGTATAAAAAATTTTTTCTTTTATTTTATATATCCTTATAAATATAATATAAGGTAATAAAATAATCAACTAGATAAACCTTTATTTCGTAGATGGCAACATGCAGCCAAATAGGTGGTTCTTTACTTTGAATTATATAAGTTTAAACTTATATATAATTTCAAATGAACTTTAAACAGAACATTCAAAAGAAATGTTAAAAGAGTGTAATCATACATTCTTTTATATCTTATTCGCTACCTTTTAGTTTTTACCTGTCTGCACATGTAAAATTTTTTCTTTTATTTTACATATCCTTATAAATATTTTATAGGAAACAAAATCCATCAATTAAACATGATTAACTTTGTATACTCATCGTAAATTGTATGTTAATGCATACATCTTTGGATATGTAAAATATAAAAGTTATTTAACGTCATTGACTTTTGACGCATATTTACGCCACATAAATACGCAGTAAATCTTTATGCATATAAGCCACAGAAGATGCAAAAGGCTTCATGCATTACTACTTTATTCTCAATTTTATTTAACAAATAAATCAAATATTTCACTCTTGTATTATATATTAATTTATTTCTATTAATGAAGTTTATCATTTCATTCATTTCAATAGTGAATGATAATTTTTGTAAAGCATAATTGAATTTTTTTCCAATAGTCAAAAAAGTTCATACTTTATAATAATAATAATTTGATTTCATAAGCACAGCGAATGAGTTTTTTTAAATAAAACAACCATCATTCGCTATCAATTTGATATTGTGAGACTTTGTTATAATCATATTAATCCATTCATTTCAATATTATTAATAGTGTACACATTTATCAATGCTTTAATTTTAAACATTCTGAAGAAATGTTTAAAGAATGTAAGAAGTCATCTTTCATCATCAATTCGACTTTTTACTTACTCATAATACAAAAAATTTTTTCTTTTCTTTTATATATCCTTATAAATATATTATAAGGTAATAAAATAATCAACTAGACAAACCTTTATTTCATACATGGCAACATGCAGCCAAATAGGTGGTTCTATACTTTGAATAATATAAGTTTAAACTTATATATAATTTCAAATGAACTTTAAGCAGAACATTCAAAAGAAATGTTAAAAGAATGTAAGCGTACATTCTTTTATAACTTATTCGCTACCTTTTAGTTTTTACCTGTCTGCACATGTAAAATTTTTTCTTTTATTTTACATATCCTTATAAATATTTTATAGGAAACAAAATCGATCAATTAAACATGATTAACTTTGTATAATCATCGTAAATTATATGCTAATGCATACATCTTTGGATATGTAAAATATAAAAGTTATTTAACGTCATTGACTTTTGGCGTATATTTACGCCACATAAATACGCAGACTATACTATATCTTTATGCATGCAAGCCACAGAAGATGCAAAAGGCTTCATGCATTACCACTTTATTCTCAATTTTATTTAACATATAAATACAATATTTCACTCTTGTATTATTCCTATTAATGAAGTCTATCATTTCAATAATGAATGATAATTTTTGTAAAGCATAATTGAATTTTTTTCCAATAGTTAAAAAAATTCATACTTTATAATAATAATAATTTGACTTCATAAGCACATCGAATGACTTTGTTTAAATAAAAACATCATCATCACTATCACTTGGATATTGTGAGACTTTGTTATTATCATATTAATCCATTCATTTCAATATTATTAATAGTGCACACAGTTATCAATTCTTTAATTTTAAAGAGTCTAAAGAAATGCTTAAAGAATGTAGGAAGTCATCTTTCATCATCAATTCGACTTTTTATTTAATCATAATACAAAAAATTTTTTCTTTTCTTTTATATATCCTTATAAATATATTATAAGGTAATAAAATAATCAACTAGACAAACCTTTATTTCATACATGGCAACATGCAGCCAAATAGGTGGTTCTTTACTTTGAATTATATAAGTTTAAACTTATATATAATTTCAAATGAACTTTAAACAGAACATTCAAAAGAAATGTTAAAAGAGTGTAATCATACATTCTTTTATATCTTATTCGCTACCTTTCACTTTTTACCTGTCTGCCCATGCAAAATTTTCTTTTTAATTTTACATATCCTTATAAATATTTTATAAAAAAGAAAATCGTTCAATTAAACATGATTAACGTTGTATAATCATCGTAAATTGTATGCTAATGCATACATCTTTGGATATGTAAAATATAAAAGATATTTAACGTCCTTGACTTTTGACGCATATGTACGCCACATAAATACGCAGACTATACTAAATCTTTATGCATGCAAGCCACAGAAGATGCAAAAGGCTTCATGCACTACTACTTTATTCTCAATTTTATTTAACATATAAATACAATATTTCACTCTTGTATTACATATTAATTTATTTCTATTAATGAAATCCATCATTTCATTCATTTGAATAATGAATGAAAATAATTGTAAAGCGCAATTGAATTTTTTCCCAATAGTCAAAAAAATTCATACTTAAAATAATAATAATTTGACTTCATAATTCACAGCGAATGACTTTGTTTAAACAAAACAGCCATCATTCGCTATCAATTTGATATTGTGAGACTTTGTTATAATCATATTAATCCATTCATTTCAATATTATTAATGGTGTACACAATTATCAATGCTTTAATTTTAAACATTCTGAAGAAATGTTTAAAGAATGTAAAAAGTCATCTTTCATCATCAATTCGACTTTTTACTTACTCATAATACAAAAAATTTTTTCTTTTCTTTTATATATCCTTATAAATATATTATAAGGTAATAAAATAATCAACTAGACAAACCTTTATTTCCTACATGGCAAAATGCAGCCAAATAGGTGGTTCTATACTTTGAATAATATAAGTTTAAACTTACATATAATTTCAATTGAACTTTAAGCAGAACATTCAAAAGAAATGTTAAAAGAATGTAAGCATACATTCTTTTATATCTTATTCGCTACCTTTTACTTTTTACCTGTCTGCCCATGCAAAATTTTCTCTTTTATTTTACATATCTTTATAAATATTTTATAGGAAATAAAATCGATGAACGAAACATGATTAACTTTGTATAATCATCGCAAATTGTATGCTAATGCATACATCTTTGGATATGTAAAATATAAAAGTTATTTAACGTCATTGACTTTTGAGGCATATTTACGCCACATAAATACGCAGACTATACTAAATCTTTATGCATGCAAGCCAAAGAAGATGCAAAAGGCTTCATGCATTACTACTATATTCTCAATTTTATTTAACATATAAATACAACATTTCACTCTTGTATTATATATTAATTTATTTCTATTAATGAACTCCATCATTTCATTCTTTTCAATAATGAATGATAATTTTTGTAAAGCATAATTGAATTGTTTTCCAATAGTCAAAAAAACTCATACTTTATAATAATAATAATTTGATTTCATAAGCACAGCGAATGACTTTTTTTAAAAAAAACAACCATCATTCGCTATCAATTTGATATTGTGAGACTTTGTTATAATCATATTAATTCATTCATTTCAATATTATTAATAGTGTACAATTATCAATGCTTTAATTTTAAATATTCTAAAGAAATGTTTAAAGAATGTAAAAAGTCATCTTTCATCATCAATTCGACTTTTTACTTAATCATAATATAGAAAATTTTTTCTTTTATTTTATATAAATATATTATAAGGTAATAAAATAATCAACTAGACAAACCTTTATTTCCTACGTGGCAACATGCAGCCAAATAAGTGGTCCTATACTTTAAATAATATACGTTTATAACTTGTATATAATTTCAAATGAAGTTTAAACAGAACATTCAAAAGAAATGTTAAAAGAATGTAAGCATACATTCATTCTTTTATATCTTATTCGCTACCTTTCACTTTTTACCTGTCTGCCCATGTAAAATTTTCTTTTTAATTTTACATATCCTTATAAATATTTTATAAGAAAGAAAATCGTTCAATTAAACATGATTAACGTTGTATAATCATCGTAAATTGTATGCTAATGCATACATCTTTGGATATGTAAAATGTAAAAGTTATTTAACATCATTGACTTTTGACGCATATGTACGCCACATAAATACGCAGACTATACTAAGTCTTTATGCATTCAAGCCACAGAAGATGCAAAAGGCTTCATGCACTACTACTTTATTCTCAATTTTATTTAACATATAAATACAATATTGCACTCTAGTATTATATATTAATTTATTTCTATTAATGAAGTCCATCATTTCATTCATTTCAATAATGAATGATAATTTTTGTAAAGCATAATTGAATTTTTTTCCAATAGTCAAAAAAATTCATACTTTATAATAATAATAATTTGACTTCATAAGCACATCGAATGACTTTGTTTAAATAAAAGCACCATCATTGGCTATCAATTTGATATGGTGAGACTTTGTTATAATCATATTAATCCATTCATTTCAATATTATTAATAGTGCACACAATTATCAATTCTTTAATTTTAAAGAGTCTAAAGAAATGTTTAAAGAATGTAAAAAGTCATATTTCATCATCAATTCGACTTTTTACTTAATCGTAATATAGAAAATTTTTTCTTTTCTTTTATATATCCTTATAAATATATTATAAGGTAATAAAATAATCAACTAGACAAACCTTTATTTCCTACATTGCAACATGCAGCCAAATAGGTGGTTCTATACTTTGAATAATATAAGTTTAAACTTATATATAATTTCAAATGAACTTTAAGCAGAACATTCAAAAGAAATGTTAAAAGAATGTAAGCATATCTTTTATATCTTAGTCGCTACCTTTTACTTTTTACCTGTCTGCCCATGCAAAATTTTCTCTTTTATTTTACATATCCTTATAAGTATTTTATAGGAAAAAAATCGATCAATTAAACATGAATAACTTTGTATACTCATGGTAAATTGTATATTAATGCATACATCTTTGGATATGTAAAATTAAAAAGTTATTTAACGTTATTGACTTTTAACGCATTCTTACGCCACATAAATACGCAGACTATACTAAATCTGTATGCATGCAAGTTACAGAAGATGCAAAAGGCTTCATGCTTTACTACTTTATTCTCAATTTTATTTAACATATATATGCAATATTTCACTCTTGTATTATATATTAATTTATTTCTATTAATGAAGTCTATCATTTCATTCATTTCAATAATTAATGATAATATTTGTAAAGCATAATTGAATTTTTTTCCAATAGTCAAAAAAATTCATACTTTATAATAATAATAATAATAATTTGACTTCATAAGCACATCGAATGAGTTTGTTTAAATATAACCATCATCATTCGCTATCAATTTGATATTGTGAGACTTTGTTATAATCATATTAATCCATTCATTTCAATATTATTAATGGTGTACACAATTATCAATTCTTTAATTTTAAAGAGTCTAAAGAAATGTTTAAAGAATGTAAGAAGTCATCTGTCATCATCAATTCGACTTTTTACTTACTCATAATACAAAAAATTTTTTCTTTTATTTTATATATTCTTATAAATATATTATAAGGTAATAAAATAATCAACTAGACAAACCTTTATTTCCTACATGGCAACATGCAGCCATATAGGTGGTTCTATACTTTGAATAATATAAATTTATAATTTATATATAATTTCAAATGAACTTTAAGCAGAACATTCAAAAGAAATGTTAAAAAAGTGTAATCATACATTCTTTTATATCTTATTCGCTACCTTTTACTTTTTACCTGTCTACCCATGCAAAATTTTCTCTTTTATTTTACATATCCTTATAAATATTTTATAGGAAACAAAATCGATCAATTAAACATGAACAACTTTGTATATTCATCGTAAATTGTATGTTAATGCATACATCTTTGTATATGTAAAATATAAAAGTAATTTAACGTCATTGACTTTTGACGCATTTTTACGCCACATAAATGCGCAGACTATACTAAATCTTTATGCATGCAAGCCACAGAATATGCAAAAGGCTTCATGCATTACTACTTTATTTTCAATTTTATTTAACATATAAATACAACATTTCACTCTTGTATTATATATTAATTTATTTCTATTAATGAACTCCATCATTTCATTCTTTTCAATAATGAATGATAATTTTTGTAAAGTATAATTGAATTTTTTTCCAATAGTCAAAAAAATTCATACTTTATAATAATAATAATTTGACTTCATAAGCACATCGAATGACTTTGTTTAACTAAAACCACCATCATTCGCTATCAATTTGATATTGTGAGACTTTGTTATAATCATATTAATCCATTCATTTCAATATTTTAATAGTGTACACAATTATCAATGCTTTAATTTTAAACATTCTAAAGAAATGTTTAAAGAATGTAAAAAGTCATCTTTCATCATCAATTCGACTTTTTACTTAATCATAATATAGAAAATTTTTTCTTTTATTTTATATAAATATATTATAAGGTAATAAAATAATCAACTAGACAAACTTTTATTTCCTACGTGGCAACATGCAGCCAAATAAGTGGTTCTATACTTTAAATAATATACGTTTATAACTTATATATAATTTCAAATGAACTTTAAACAGAACATTCAAAAGAAATGTTAAAAGAATGTAAGCATTCATTCTTTTATATCTTATTCGCTACCTTTCACTTGTTACCTGTCTGTCCATGCAAAATTTTCTTTTTAATTTTACATATCCTTATAAATATTTTATAAGAAAGAAAATCGTTCAATTAAACATGATTAACGTTGTATAATCATCATAAATTGTATGCTAATGCATACATCTTTGGATATGTATAATATAAAAGTTATTTAACATCATTGACTTTTGACGCATATGTACGCCACATAAATACGCAGACTATACTAAATCTTTATGCATTCAAGCCACAGAAGATGCAAAAGGCTTCATGCACTACTACTTTATTCTCAATTTTGTTTAACATATAAATACAATATTGCACTCTAGTATTATATATTAGTTAATTTCTATTAATGAAGTCCATCATTTCATTCATTTCAATAATGAATGATAATATTTGTAAAGCATAATTGAATTTTTTTCCAAAAGTCAAAAAAATTCATACTTTATAATAATAATAATTTGATTTCATAACCACAGCGAATGACTTTTTTTTAATAAAACAACCATCATTCGCTATCAATTTGATATTGTGAGAATTTGTTATAATCATATTAATTCATTCATTTCAATATTATTAATAGTGTACACAATTATCAATGCTTTAATTTTAAACATTCTAAAGAAATGTTTAAAGAATGTAAAAAGTCATCTTTCATCATCAATTCGACTTTTTACTTAATTTAATATAGAAAATTTTTTCTTTTATTTTATATATCCTTATAAATATAATATAAAGTAATAAAATAGTCAACTAGACAAACCTTTATTTCCTACATGGCAACATGCAACCAAGTAGGTGGTTCTATACTTTGAATAATATAAGTTTATAACTAATATATAATTTCAAATAAACTTTAAACAGAACATTCAAAAGAAATGTTAAAAGAGTGTAAGCATACATTATTTTATATCTTATTCGCTACCTTTCACTTGTTACCTGTCTGTCCATGCAAAATTTTCTTTTCCAATAGTCAAAAAAAATTCATACTTTATAATAATAATAATTTGACATCATAAGCACATCGAATGACTTTGTTTAAATAAAACCAACATCATTCGCTATTAATTTGATATTTTGAGACTTTGTTATAATCATATTAATCCATTCATTTCAATATTATTAATAGTGTACACAATTATCAATGCCTTAATTTTAAACATTCTAAAGAAATGTTTAAAGAATGTAAAAAGTCATCTTTCATCATCAATTCGACTTTTTACTTAATCATAATATAGAAAATTTTTTCTTTTATTTTATATATCCTTATAAATATATTATAAGGTAATAAAATAATCAACTAGACAAACCTTTATCTCCTACATGACAGAATGTATCCAAATAGGTGGTTCTATATTTTGAATAATATAAGTTTATAACTTATATATAGTTTCAAAGGAACTTTAAGCAGAACATTCAAAAGAAATGTTAAAAGAATGTAAGCATACATTCTTTTATATATTATTCGCTACCTTTTACTTTTTACCTGTCTGGCCATGCAAAATTTTCTTTTTTATTTTACATATCCTTATAAATATTTTATATGAAACAAAATCGATCAATTAAACATGATTAGCTTTGTATAATTATCGTAAATTGTATGCTAATGCATACATCTTTGGATATGTAAAATATAAAAGTTATTTAACATCATTGACTTTTGACGCATATGTACGCCACATAAATACGCAGACTATACTAAATCTTTATGCATGCAAGCCACAGAAGACGCAAAAGGCTTAATGCATTACCACTTTATTCTCAATTTTATTTAACATATAAATATAATATTTCACTCTTGTATTATATATTAATTTATTTCTATTAATGAAGTCCACCATTTCATTCATTTCAATAATGAATGATAATATTTGTAAAGCTTAATAGAATTTTTTTCCAATAGTCAAAAAAATTCATACTTTATAATAATAATAATTTGACTTCATAAGCACATCGAATGACTTTGCTTAAATAAAAGCACCATCATTGGCTATCAATATGATATGGTGAGACTTTGTTATAATCATATTAATCCATTCATTTCAATATTATTAATAGAGCACACAATTATTAATTCTTTAATTTTAAAGAGTCTAAAGAAATGTTTAAAGAATGTAAAAAGTCATATTTCATCATCAATTCGACTTTTTACTTAATCGTAATATAGAAAATTTTTTCTTTTATTTTATATATCCTTATAAATATATTATAAGGTAATAAAATAATCAACTAGACAAACCTTTATTTCCTACATGGCAACATGCAGCCAAGTAGGTGGTTCTATACTTTGAATAATATAAGTTTAAACTTATATATAATTTCAAATGAACTTTAAGCAGAACATTCAAAAGAAATGTTAAAAGAATGTAAGCATATCTTTTATATCTTAGACGCTACCTTTTACTTTTGACCTGTCTGCCCACGAAAAATTTTCTCTTTTATTTTACATATCCTTATAAGTATTTTATAGGAAAAAAATCGATCAATTAAGCATGAATAACTTTGTATACTCATGGTAAATTGTATGTTAATGCATACATCTTTGGATATGTAAAATGAAAAAGTTATTTAACGTCATTGACTTTTAACGCATTCTTACGCCAAATAAATACGCAGACTATACTAAATCTGTATGCATGCAAGTTACAGAAGATGCAAAAGGCTTCATGCATTACTACTTTATTCTCAATTTTATTTAACATATATATGCAATATTTCACTCTTGTATTATATATTAATTTATTTCTATTAATGAAGTCTATCATTTCATTCATTTCAATAATTAATGATAATATTTGTAAAGCATAATTGAATTTTTTTCCAATAGTCAAAAAAATTCATACTTTATAATAATAATAATAATAATTTGACTTCATAAGCACATCGAATGACTTTGTTTAAATAAAACCATCATCATTCGCTATCAATTTGATATTGTGAGACTTTGTTATAATCATATTAATCAATTCATTTCAATATTATTAATAGTGCACACAATTATCAATTCTTTAATTTTAAAGAGTCTAAAGAAATGTTTAAAGAATGTAAGAAGTCATCTGTCATCATCAATTCGACTTTTTACTTACTCATAATACAAAAAATTTTTTCTTTTATTTTATATATCCTTATAAATATATTATAAGGTAATAAAATAATCAACTAGACAAACCTTTATTTCCTACATGGCAACATGCAGCCATATAGATGGTTCTATACTTTGAATAATATAAATTTATAATTTATATAAAATTTCAAATGAACTTTAAGCAGAACATTCAAAAGAAATGTTAAAAAAGTGTAATCATACATTCTTTAATATCTTATTCGCTACCTTTTACTTTCTACCTGTCTACCCATGCAAAATTTTCTCTTTTATTTTACATATCCTTATAAATATTTTATACGAAACAAAATCGATCAATTAAACACGAACAACTTTGTACACTCATCGTAAATTGTATGTTAATGCATACATCTTTGTATATGTAAAAAATAAAAATAATTTAACGTCATTGACTTTTGACGCATATTTACGCCACATAAATACGCAGACTATACTAAATCTTTGTGCATGCAAGCCACAGAAGATGCAAAACGCTTCATGCATTACCACTTTATTCTCAGTTTTATTTAACATATAAATACAATATTTCACTCATGTATTATATATTAATTTATTTCTATTAATGAAGTCCATCATTTCATTCATTTCAATAATGAATGATAATATTTGTAAAGCTTAATTGAATTTTTTTCCAATAGTCAAAAAAATTCATACTTTATAATAATAATAATTTGACGTCATAAGCACATCGAATGAGTTTGTTTAAATAAAACCATCATCATTCGCTATCAATTTGATATTGTGAGACTTTGTTATAATCATATTAATCCATTCATTTCAATATAATAAATAGTGCACACAATTATCAGTTCTTTAATTTTAAAGAGTCTAAAGAAATGCTTAAAGGATGTAAGAAGTCATCTTTCATCATCAATTCGACTTTTTACTTAATCATAATATAAAAAATTTTTTCTTTTATTTTATATATCCTTATAAATATATTATAAGGTAATAAAATAATCAACTAGACAAACCTTTATTTCCTACATGGCAACATGCAGCCAAATAGGTGGTTCTATACTTTAAATAATATTAGTTTAAACTTATATATAATTTCAAATGAACTTTAAGCAGAACATTCAAAAGAAATGTTAAAAGAATGTAAGCATACATTCTTTTATATCTTATTCGCTACCTTTCACTTTTTACCTGTCTGCCCATGCAAAATTTTCTTTTTAATTTTACATATCTTTATAAATATTTTAAAAGAAACAAAATCGTTCAATTAAACATGATTAACTTTGTATAATCATTGTAAATTGTATGCTAATGCATACATCTTTGGATATGTAAAATATAAAAGTCATATAACGTCATTGACTTTTGACGCATATTTACGCCACATAAATTCGCAGACTATACTAAATCTTTATGCACGCAAGCCACAAAAGATGCAAAAGGCTTCATGAATTACCACTTTATTCTCAACTTTATTTAATATATAAATACAATATTTCACTCTTGTGTTATATATTAGTTTATTTCTATTAATGAAACCCATTATTTCATTCATTTCAATAATGAATGATAATATTTGTAAAGCTTAATTGAATTTTTTTCCAATAGTCAAAAAAATTCATACTTTATAATAATAATAATTTGACTTCATAAGCACATCGAATGAGTTTGTTTAAATAAAACCATCATCATTCGCTATCAATTTGATATTGTGAGACTTTGTTATAATCATATTAATCCATTCATTTCAATATAATTAATAGTGCACACAATTATCAATTCTTTAATTTTAAAGAGTCTAAAGAAATGTTCAAAGAATGTAAGAAGTCATCTTTCATCATCAATTCGACTTTTTACTTACTCATTATACAAAGAATTTTTTCTTTTATTTTATATATCCTTATAAATATATTATAAGGTAATAAAATAATCGACTAGACAAACCTTTAATTTCCTACATGGCAACATGCAGCCATATAGGTGGTTCTATACTTTAAATAATATAAATTTATAACTTATATATAATTTCAAATGAACTTTAAGCAGAACATTCAAAAGAAATTTTAAAAGAATGTAAGCATATATTCTTTTGTATCTTATTCGCTACCTTTTACTTTTTACCTGTCTGCCCATGCAAAATTTTCTCTTTTATTTTACATATCCTTATAAATATTTTATAGGAAACAAAATCGATCAATTAAATATTATTAAATTTGTATAATCATCGTAAACTGTATGCTAATGCATACATCTTTGGATATGTAAAATATAAAAGTTATTTAACGTCATTGATTTTTGACGTATATTTACGCCATATAAATACGCAGAATATACTAAATCTTTGTGCATGCAAGCCACAGAAGATGCATAAGGCTTCATGCATTAGCACATTATTCTCAATTTTATTTAATATATAAATACAATATTTCACTCTCTTATTATATATTAAATTATTTCTATTAATGAAGTCTATCATTTCATTCATTTCAATAATGAATGATAATTTTTGTAAAGCATAAGTGAATTTTTTTCCAATAGTCAAAAAAATTCATACTTTATAATAATAATAATTTGACTTCATAAGCACAGCGAATGACTTTGTTTAAATAAAACCACCATCATTCGCTATCAATTTGATATTGTGAGACTTTGTTATAATCATATTAATACATTCATTTCAATATTATTAATGATGTACACAATCATCAATGATTTAATTTTAAACATTCTAAAGAAATGTTTAAAGAATGTAAAAAGTCATCTTTCGTCATCATTTGACTTTTTACTTACTCATAATATAGAAAATTTTTTCGTTTATTTTATATATCCTTATAAATATATTATAAAGTAATAAAATAATCAACTAGACAAACCTTTATTTCCTACATGGCAATATGCAGCCAAATAGGTGGTTCTATACTTTGAATAATATAAGTTTAAACTTATATATAATTTCAAATGAACTTTAAGCAGAACATTTAAAAGAAGTGTTAAAAGAATGTAAGCATACATTCTTTTATATCTTAGTCGCTATCTTTTACTTTTTACCTGTCTGCCCATGCAAAATTTTCTCTTTTGTTTTACATATCCTTATAAATATATAAATATATATAGGAAACAAAATCGATCAATTAAACATGATTAACTTTGTATAATCATCGTAAATTGTATGCTAATGCATACATCTTTGGATATGTAAAATATAAAAGTTATTTAACATCATTGACTTTTGACGCATATTTACGCCACATAAATACGCAGACTATACTAAATCTTTATGCATGCAAGCCACAGAAGATGCAAAACGCTTCATGCATTACCACTTTATTCTCAATTTTATTTAATATATAAATACAATATTCACTCTTGTATTATATATTAATTTATTTCTATTAATGAAACCCATTATTTCATTCATTTCAATAATGAGTGATAATATTTGTAAAGCTTAATTGAATTTTTTTCCAATAGTCAAAAAAATTCATACTTTATAATAATAATAATTTGACTTCATAAGCACATCGAATGAGTTTGTTTAAATAGAACCATCATCATTCGCTATCAATTTGATATTGTGAGACTTTGTTATAATCATATTAATCCATTCATTTTAATATAATTAATAGTGCACACAATTATCAATTCTTTAATGTTAGAGAGTCTAAAGAAATGTTTAAAGAATGTAAGAAGTCATCTTTCATCATCAATTCGACTTTTTACTTAATCATAATATAGAAAATTTTTTCTTTTATTTTATATATCCTTATAAATATATTATAAGGTAATAAAATAATCAACTAGACAAACCTTTATTTCCTACATGGCAACATGCAGCCATATAGGTGGTTCTATACTTTGAATAATATAAATTTATAACTTATATATAATTTCAAATGAACTTTAAGCAGAACATTCAAAAGAAATGTTAAAAGAATCTAAGCATACATTCTTTTATATCTTATTCGCTACCTTTTACTTTTTAGCTGTCTGCCCATGCAAAATTTTCTCTTTTATTTAACATATTCTTATAAATATTTTATAGGAAACAAAATCGATCAATTAAATATGATTAAATTTGTATAATTATCGTAAACTGTATTCTAATGCATACATCTTTGGATATGTAAAATATAAAAGTTATTTAACGTCATTGACTTTTGACGTATATTTACGCCATATAAATAGGCAGAATATACCAAATCTTTGTGCATGCAAGCCACAGAAGATGCAAAAGACTTCATGCATTACCACATTATTCTCAATTTTATTTAATATATAAATACAATATTTCACTCTCTTATTATATATTAAGTTATTTCTATTAATAAAGTCTATCATATCATTCATTTCAATAATGAATGATAATATTTGTAAAGCTTAATTGAATTTTTTTCCAATAGTCAAAAAAATTCATACTTTATAATAATAATAATTTGACTTCATAAGCACATCGAATGAGTTTGTTTAAATAAAACCATCATCATTCGCTATCAATTTGATATTGTGAGACTTTGTTATAATCATATTAATACATTCATTTCAATATAATTAATAGTGCACACAATTATCAATTCTTTAATTTTAAAGAGTCTAAAGAAATGTTTAAAGAATGTAAGAAGTCATCTTTCATCATCAATTCGACTTTTTACTTACTCATTATACAAAGAATTTTTTCTTTTATTTTATATATCCTTATAAATATATTATAAGGTAATAAAATAATCAACTAGACAAACCTTTAATTTCCTACATGGCAACATGCAGCCATATAGGTGGTTCTATACTTTGAATAATATAAATTTATAACTTATATATAATTTCAAATGAACTTTAAGCAGAACATTCAAAAGAAATGTTAAAAGAATGTAAGCATATATTCTTTTATATCGTATTCGCTACCTTTCACTTTTTACCTGTCTGCCCATGCAAAATTTTCTTTTTAATTTTACATATCCTTAAAAATATTTTATAAGAAAGAAAATCGTTCAATTAAACATGATTAACGTTGTATAATCATCGTAAATTGTATGATAATGCATACATCTTTGGATATGTAAAATATAAAAGTTATTTAACGTCATTGATTTTTGACGTATATTTACGCCATATAAATACGCAGAATATACTAAATCTTTGTGCATGCAAGCCACAGAAGATGCATAAGGCATCATGCATTAGCACATTATTCTCAATTTTATTTAATATATAAATACAATAGTTCACTCTCTTATTATATATTAAGTTATTTCTATTAATGAAGTCTATCATTTCATTCATTTCAATAATGAATGATAATTTTTGTAAAGCATAAGTGAATTTTTTTCCAATAGTCAAAAAAATTCATACTTTATAATAATAATAATTTGACTTCATAAGCACAGCGAATGACTTTGTTTAAATAAAACCACCATCATTCGCTATCAATTTGATATTGTGAGACTTTGTTATAATCATATTAATCCATTCATTTCAATATTATTAATGATGTACACAATCATTAATGATTTAATTTTAAACATTCTAAAGAAATGTTTAAAGAATGTAAAAAGTCATCTTTCATCATCAATTCGACTTTTCACTTAATCATAATATAGAAAATTTTTTCTTTTATTTTATATATCCTTATAAATATATTACTAGGTAATAAAATAATCAACTAGACAAACCTTTATTTCCTACGTGGCAACATGCAGCCAAATAAGTGGTTCTATACTTTACATAATATAAGTTTATAACTTATACATAATTTCAAATGAAGTTTGAACAGAACATTCAAAAGAAATGTTAAAAGAATGTAAGCATACATTCATTCTTTTATATCTTATTCGCTACCTTTCACTTTTTACCTGTCTGCCCATGCAAAATTTTCTTTTTAATTTTACATATCTTTATAAATATTTTAAAAGAAACAAAATCGTTCAATTAAACATGATTAACTTTGTATAATCATTGTAAATTGTATGCTAATGCATACATCTTTGGATATGTAAAATATAAATGTTATTTAACATCATTGACTTTTGACGCATATTTACGCCACATAAATACGCAGACTATACTAAATCTTTATGCATGCAAGCCACAGAAGATGCAAAAGGCTTCATGCATTACTACTTTATTCTCAATTTTATTTAACATATAAATACAATACTTCACTCTTGTATTATATATTATTTCTATTAATGAAGTCTATCATTTCATTCATTTCAATAATGAATGATAATTTTTGTAAAGCATAATTGAATTTTTTCCCAATAGTCAAAAAAATTCATACTTTATAATAATAATAATTTGACTTCATAAGCACATCGAATGACTTTGTTTAAATAAAACCACCATCATTGGCTATCAATTTGATATTGTGAGACTTTGTTATAATCATATTAATCTATTCATTTCAATATTATTAACAGTGTACACAATTATCAATTCTTTAATTTTAAAAACTTTAAAGAAATGTTTAAAGAATGTAAGAAGTCATCTTTCATTATCAATTCGACTTTTTACTTAATCATAATATAAAAAATTTTTTCTTTTATTTTATATATCCTTATAAATATAATATAAGGTAATAAAATAATCAACTAGATAAACCTTTATCTTTTACATGGCAACATGCAGCCAAATAGTTGTTCTTTACTTTGAATTATATAAGTTTAAACTTATATATAATTTCAAATAAACTTTAAACAGAACGTTCAAAAGAAATGTTAACAGAGTGTAATCATACATTCTTTTATATCTTATTCGCTACCTTTCACTTTTTACCTGTCTGCCCATGCAAAATTTTCTTTTTAATTTTACATATCTTTATAAATATTTTAAAAGAAACAAAATCGTTCAATTAAACATGATTAACTTTGTATAATCATTGTAAATTGTATGCTAATGCATACATCTTTGGATATGTAAAATATAAATGTTATTTAACATCATTGACTTTTGACGCATATTTACGCCACATAAATACGCAGACTATACTAAATTTTTATGCATGCAAGCCACAGAAGATGCAAAAGGCTTCATGCATTACCACTTTATTCTCAATTTTATTTAACATATAAATACAATATTTCACCCTTGTATTATATATTAATTTATTTCTATTAAAGAAGTCTATAATTTCATTCATTTCAATAATGAATGATAATATTTGTAAAGCTTAATTGTATTTTTTTCCAATAGCCAAAAAAATTCATACTTTATAATAATAATAATTTGACTTCATAAGCACAGCGAATGACTTTGTTTAAATAAAACAGCCATTATTCGCTACCAATTTGATATTGTGAGATTTTGTTATAATTATATTAATCCATTCATTTCAATATTATTAATAGTGTACACAATTATCAATGCTTTAATTTTAAACATTCTAAAGAAATGTTTACAGGATGTAAAAAGTCATCTTTCATCATCATTCGACATTTTACTTAATCATAATATAGAAAATTTTTTCTTTTTTTTTATATATCCTTATAAATATATTATAAGGTAATAAAATAATCAACTAGACAAACCTTTATTTCCTACATGGCAACATGCTGCCAAATAGGTGGTTCTATACTTTGAATAATATAAGTTTAAGTTTATATATAATTTCAAATGAACTTTAAGCAGAACATTCAAAAGAAATGTTAAAAGAATGTAAGCATACATTCTTTTATATCTTATTCGCTACCTTTTACTTTTTACCTGTCTGCCCATGCAAAAATTCTCTTTTATTTTACATATCCTTATAAATATTTTATAGGAAACAAAATCGATCAATCAAATATGAATAACTTTGTATACGCATCGTAAATTGTATGTTAATGCATACATCTTTGGATATGTAAAATGTAAAAGTTATTTAACGCCATTGACTTTTGACGCATATTTATGCCACATAAATATGAAGAATATATTAAATCTTTATGCACGCAATCCACGGAAGATGCAATAGGCTTCATGCATTACCACTTTACTCTCAATTTTATTTAACATATAAATACAACATTTCACTCTTGTATTATATATTAATTTATTTCTATTAATGAAGTATATCATTTCAATAATGAATGATAATTTTTGCAAAGCATAATTGAAATTTTTTTCAATTTCAAAAACATTCATACTTTATAATAATTATAATTGGACTTCATAAGCAAATCGAATGGCTTTGTTTAAATAAAACAACCATCATTCGCTATTAATTTGATATTGTGAGACTTTGTTATAATCATATTAATCCATTCATTTCAATATTTTTAATAGTGTACACAATTATCAATTCTTTAATTTTAAACATTCTAAAGAAATGTTTAAAGAATGTAAAAAGTCAACTTTCATCATCATTTGACTTTTTACTTAATCATAATATAGAAAATTTTTTCTTTTATTTTATATATCCTTATAAATATATTATAAGGTGATAAAATAATCAACTAGACAAACCTTTCTTTCCTACATGGCAACATGCAGCCAAATAGGTGGTTCTATACTTTGAATAATATAAATTTATAACTTATATATAATTTCAAATAAACTTTAAGCAGAACATTCAAAAGAAATGTTAAAAGAATGTAAGCATACATTCTTTTATATCTTATTCGCTACCTTTTACTTTTTAGCTGTCTGCCCACTCAAAATTTTCTCGTTTATTTTACATATACTTCTAAATATTTTATAGGAAACAAAATCGATCAATTAAACATGATTAAGTTTGTATAATCATCCTAAGTTGTATGCTAATGCATACATCTTTGGATATGTAAAATATAAAAGTAATTTAATGTCATTGACTTTTGACGCATATTTACGCCACATAAATACGCAGACTATACTAAATCTTTATGCATGCAAGCCACAGAAGATGCAAAAGACTTCATGTATTACCACTTTATTCTCAACTTTATTTAATATATAAATACAATATTTCACTCTTGTATTATATATTAATTTATTTCTATTAATGAAGTCTATTATTTCATTCATTTCAATAATGAATGATAATTTTTGTAAAGCATAATTGAATTTTTTTCCAATAGTCAAAAAAATTCATACTTTATAATAATAATAATTTGACTTCATAAGCACAGCGAATGACTTTGTTTAAATAAAACCACCATCATTCGCTATAAATTTGATATTGTGAGACTTTGTTATAATCATATTAATCCAGTCATTTCAATATTATTAATAGTGTACACAATTATCAATGGTTTAATTTTAAACATTCTAAAGAAATGTTTAAAGAATGTAAAAAGTCATCTTTCATTATCATTCGACTTTTTACTTAGTCATAATATAGAAAATTTTTTCTTTTATTTTATATATCCTTATAAATATATTATAAGGTAATAAAATAATCAACTAGACAAACCTTTATTTCCTACATGGAAACATGCAGCCAAATAGGTTGTTCTATACTTTGAATAATATAAGTTTAAACTTATATATAATTTCAATTGAACTTTAAGCAGAACATTCAAAAGAAATGTTAAAAGAATGTAAGCATACATTCTCTTATATCTTATTCAAATAATCAACTAGACAAACCTTTATTTTCTACTTGGCAACATGCAGCCAAATAGGTGGTTCTATACTTTGAATAACATAAGTTTCAATTTATATATAATTTCAAATGAACTTTAAGCAGAACATTCAAAAGAAATGTAAGCATACATTCTTTTATATCTTATTCGCTACCTTTTACTTTTTACCTATCTGCCCATGGAAAATTTTCTCTTTTATTTTACATATCCTTATAAATATTTTATAGGAAACAAAATCGATCAATTAAATATGATTAAATTTGTATAATCATCGTAAATTGTATGCTAATGCATACATCTTTGGATATGTAAAATATAAAAGTTATTTAACGTCATTGATTTTTGACGCATATTTACGCCATATAAATATGCAGAATATACTAAATCTTTGTGCATGCAAGCCACAGAAGATGCAAAAGGCTTCATGTATTACCACTTTATTCTCAAGTTTATTTAATATATAATTAATTAATTAATTTATTTATTTCTATTAAAGAAGTCTATCATTTCATTCATTTCAATAATGAATGATAATTTTTGTAAAGCAAAATTGAATTTTTTTCCAATAGTCAAAAAAATTCATACTTTATAATAATAATAATTTGATTTCATAAGCACATCGAATGACTTTGTTTAAATAAAACCACCATCATTCGCTATAAATTTGATATTGTGAGACTTTGTTATAATCATATTAATCCATTCATTTCAATATTATTAATAGTGTATACAATTATCAATTCTTTAATTTTAAACAGTCTAAAGAAATGCTTAAAGGATGTAAGACGTCATCTTTCATCATCAATTCGACTTTTTACTTAATCATAATATAAAAAATTTTTTCTTTTATTTTATATATCCTTATAAATATATTATAAGGTAATAAAATAATCAACTAGACAAACCTTTATTTCCTACATGGCAACATGCAGCCAAATAGGTGGTTCTATACTTTAAATAATATAAGTTTAAACTTATATATAATTTCAAATGAACTTTAAGCAGAACATTCAAAAGAAATGTTAAAAGAATGTAAGCATACATTCTTTTATATCTTATTCGCTACCTTTTACTTTTTACCTGTCTGCCCATGCAAAATTTTCTCTTTTATTTGACATATCCTTATAAATATTTTATAGGAAACAAAATCGATCAATTAAACTTGAATAACTTTGTACACTCATCGTAAATTGTATGTTAATGCATACATCTTTGGATATGTAAAATATAAAAGTCATTTAACGTCATTGACTTTTGACGCATATTTACGCCACATAAATTCGCAGACTATACTAAATCTTTATGCACGCAAGCCACAAAAGATGCAAAAGGCTTCATGAATTACCACTTTATTCTCAACTTTATTTAATATATAAATACAATATTTCACTCTTGTGTTATATATTAGTTTATTTCTATTAATGAAACCCATTATTTCATTCATTTCAATAATGAATGATAATATTTGTAAAGCTTAATTGAATTTTTTTCCAATAGTCAAAAAAATTCATACTTTATAATAATAATAATTTGACTTCATAAGCACATCGAATGAGTTTGTTTAAATAAAACCATCATCATTCGCTATCAATTTGATATTGTGAGACTTTGATATAATCATATTAATACATTCATTTCAATATTATTAATAGTGTACACAATTATCAATTCTTTAATTTTAAACATACTAAAGAAATGTTTAAAGAATGTAAAAAGTCATCTTTCATCATAATTCGACTTTTTACTTAATCATAATATAAAAAATTTTTTCTTTTATTTTATATATCCTTATAAATATATTATAAGGTAATAAAATAATCAACTAGACCCTTTATTTCCTACATGGCAACATGCAGCCAAATAGGTGGTTCTATACTTTGAATAATATAAGTTTATAACTTATATATAATTTCAAATGAACTTTAAGCAGAACATTCAAAAGAAATGTTAAAAGAATGTAAGCATACATTCTTTTATATCTTATTCGCTACCTTTTACTTTATACCTGTCAGCCCATGCAAAATTTTCTCTTTTATTTAACATATCCTTATAAATACTTTATAGGAAACAAAATCGATCAATTAAACATGATTAACTTTGTATAATCATCGTAAATTGTATGCTAATGCATACATCTTTGGATATGTGAAATATAAAAGTTATTTAACTTCATTGACTTTTGACGCATATTTACGCCACATAAATACACAGACTATACTAAATCTTTATGCATGCGAGCCACAGAAGATGCAGGTTGCATTACCACTTTATTCTCAATTTTATTTAACATATAAATACAATATTTCACTCTTGTATTATATATTAATTTATTTCTATTAATGAAGTCTATCATTTCATTCATTTCAATAATGAATGATAATTTTTGTAAAGCATAATTGAATTTTTTTCCAATAGTCAAAAAAATTCATACTTTATAATAATAATAATTTGATTTCATAAGCACATCGAATGACTTTGTTTAAATAAAACCACCATCATTCGCTATCAATTTGATATTGTGAGACTTTGTTATAATCATATTAATCCATTCATTTCAATATTATTAATAGTGTACACAATTATCAATGCTTTAATTTTAAACATTCTAAAGAAATGTTTAAAGAATGTAAAAAGTCATCTTTCATCATAATTCGAATTTTTACTTAATCATAATATAAAAAATTTTTTCTTTTATTTTATATATCCTTATAAATATATTATAAGGTAATAAAATAATCAACTAGACAAACCTTTATTTCCTACATGGCAACATGCAGCCAAATAGGTGGTTCTATACTTTGAATAATATAAGTTTATAACTTATATATAATTTCAAATGAACTTTAAGCAGAACATTCAAAAGAAATGTTAAAAGAATGTAAGCATACATTCTTTTATATCTTATTCGCTACCTTTTACTTTTTACCTGTCTGCCCATGCAAAATTTTCTCTTTTATTTTACATATCCTTATAAATATTTTATAGGAAACAAAATCCATCAACTAAACATGATTAACTTTGTATAATCATCGTAAATTGTATGCTAATACATACATCTTTGGATATGTAAAATATAAAAGTTATTTAACGTCATTGACTTTTGACGCATATTTACGCCACATAAATACGCAGACTATACTAAATCTTTATGCATGCAAGCCACAGAAGGTGCATTATACTTTCATTTTCAATTTTATTTAACATATAAATACAATATTTCACTCTTGTATTATATATAATTTATTTCTATTAATGAAGTCTATCATTTCATTCATTTCAATAATGAATGATAATTTTTGTAAAGCATAATTGAATTTTTTTTCAATAGTCAAAAAAATTCATACTTTATAATAATAATAATTTGACTTCATAAGCACATCGAATGACTTTGTTTAAATAAAACCACCATCATTCGCTATCAATTTGATATTGTGAGACTTTGTTATAATCATATTAATCCATTCATTTCAATATTATTAATAGTGTACACAATTATCAATGCTTTAATTTTAAACATTCTAAAGAAATGTTTAAAGAATGTAAAAAGTCATCTTATATCATAATTCGACTTTTTACTTAATCATAATATAAAAAATTTTTTCTTTTATTTTATATATCCTTATAAATATATTATAAGGTAATAAAATAATCAACTAGACCTTTATTTCCTACATGGCAACATGCAGCCAAATAGGTGGTTCTATACTTTGAATAATATAAGTTTATAACTTATATATAATTTCAAATGAACTTTAAGCAGAACATTCAAAAGAAATGTTAAAAGAATGTAAGCATACATTCTTTTATATCTTATTTGCTACCTTTTACTTTTTACCTGTCTGCCCATGCAAAATTTTCTCTTTTATTTTACATATCCTTATAAATATTTTATAGGAAACAAAATCGATCAATTAAACATGATTAACTTTGTATAATCATCGTAAATTTTATGCTAATGCATACATCTTTGGATATGTAAAATATAAAAGTTATTTAACGTCATTGACTTTTGACGCATATTTACGCCACATAAATACGCAGACTATACTAAATCTTTATGCATTCGAGCAACAGAAGGTGCATTACTACTTCATTTTCAAATTTATTTAACATATAAATACAACAATTCACTCTTGTATTATATATTAATTTATTTCTATTAATGAAGTCTATCATTTCATTCATTTCAATAATGAATGATAATTTTTGTAAAGCATAATTGAATTTTTTTCAATAGTCAAAAAAATTCATACTTTATAATAATAATAATTTGACTTCATAAGCACATCGAATGACTTTGTTTAAATAAAACACCATCATTCGCTATCAATTTGATATTGTGAGACTTTGTTATAATCATATTAATCCATTCATTTCAATATTATTAATAGTGTACACAATTATCAATGCTTTAATTTTAAACATTCTAAAGAAATGTTTAAAGAATGTAAAAAGTCATTTTTCATCATTATGCGACTTTTTACTTAATCATAATATAAAAAATTTTTTCTTTTATTTTATATATCCTTATAAATATATTATAAGGTAATAAAATAATCAACTAGACAAACCTTTGGCAACATGCAGCCAAATAGGTGGTTATATACTTTAAATAATATAAGTTTATAACTTATATATAATTTCAAATGAACTTTAAGCAGAACATTCAAAAGAAATGTTAAAAGAATGTAATAATACATTCTTTTATATCCTATTCGCTACCTTTTACTTTTTACCTGTCTGCCCATGCAAAATTTTCTTTTTTTTTACATATCCTTATAAATATTTTATAGGAAACAAAATCGATCAATTAAACATGATTAACTTTGTATAATCATCGTAAATTGTATGCTAATGCATACAACTTTGGATATGTAAAATATAAAAGTTATTTAACGTCATTGACTTTTGACGCATATTTACGCCACATAAATACGCAGACTATACTAAATCTTTATGCATGCAAGCCACAGAAGATGCAAAAGGCTTCATGCATTACCACTTTATTCTCAATTTTATTTAACATATAAATACAATATTTCACTTGTATTATATATTAATTTATTTCTATTAATGAAGTCTATCATTTCATTCATTTCAATAATGAATGATAATTTTTGTAAAGCATAATTGAATTTTTTTCAATAGTCAAAAAAATTCATACTTTATAATAATAATAATTTGATTCATAAGCACATCGAATGACTTTGTTTAAATAAAACCACCATCATTCGCTATCAATTTGATATTGTGAGACTTTGTTATAATCATATTAATCCATTCATTTCAATATTATTAATAGTGTACACAATTATCAATGCTTTAATTTTAAACATTCTAAAGAAATGTTTAAAGAATGTAAAAAGTCATCTTTCATCATAATTCGACTTTTTACTTAATCATAATATAAAAATTTTTTCTTTTATTTTATATATCCTTATAAATATATTATAAGGTAATAAAATAATCAACTAACCTTTATTTCCTACATGGCAACATGCAGCCAAATAGGTGGTTCTATACTTTGAATAATATAAGTTTATAACTTATATTAATTTCAAATGAACTTTAAGCAGAACATTCAAAAGAAATGTTAAAAGAATGTAAGCATACATTCTTTTATATCTTATTCGCTACCATTTACTTTTTACCTGTCTGCCCATGCAAAATTTTCTCTTTTATTTTACATATCCTTATAAATATTTTATAGGAAACAAAATCGATCAATTAAACATGATTAACTTTGTATAATCATCGTAAATTGTATGCTAATGCATACATCTTTGGATATGTAAAATATAAAAGTAATTTAACGTCATTGACTTTTGACGCATATTTACGCCACATAAATACGCAGACTATACTAAATCTTTATGCATGCAAGCCACAGAAGATGCAAAAGGCTTCATGCATTACCACTTTATTCTCAATTTTATTTAACATATAAATACAATATTTCACTCTTGTATTATATATTAATTTATTTCTATTAATGAAGTCTATCATTTCATTCATTTCAATAATGAATGATAATTTTTGTAAAGCATAATTGAATTTTTTCAATAGTCAAAAAAATTCATACTTTATAATAATAATAATTTGACTTCATAAGCACATCGAATGACTTTGTTTAAATAAAACCACCATCATTCGCTATCAATTTGATATTGTGAGACTTTGTTATAATCATATTAATCCATTCATTTCAATATTATTAATAGTGTACACAATTATCAATTCTTTAATTTAAACATTCTAAAGAAATGTTTAAAGAATGTAAAAAGTCATCTTTCATCATAATTCGACTTTTTACTTAATCATAATATAAAAAATTTTTTCTTTTATTTTATATATCCTTATAAATATATTATAAGGTAATAAAATAATCAACTAGGCAAACCTTTATTTCCTACATGGCAACATGCAGCCAAATAGGTGGTTCTATACTTTGAATAATATAAGTTTATAACTTATATATAATTTCAAATGAACTTTAAAGCAGAACATTCAAAAGAAATGTTAAAAGAATGTAAGCATACATTCTTTTATATCTTATTCGCTACCTTTTACTTTTTACCTGTCTGCCCATGCAAAATTTTCTCTTTATTTTACATATCCTTATAAATATTTTATAGGAAACAAAATCGATCAATTAAACATGATTAACTTTGTATAATCATCGTAAATTGTATGCTAATGCATACATCTTTGGATATGTAAAATATAAAAGTTATTTAACGTCATTGACTTTTGACGCATATTTACGCCACATAAATACGCAGACTATACTAAATTTTCAATTTTATTTAACATATAAATACAATATTTCACTCTTGTATTATATATTAATTTATTTCTATTAATGAAGTCTATCATTTCATTCATTTCAATAATGAATGATAATTTTTGTAAAGCATAATTGAATTTTTTTCAATAGTCAAAAAATTCATACTTTATAATAATAATAATTTGATTTCATAAGCACATCGAATGACTTTGTTTAAATAAAACCACCATCATTCGCTATCAATTTGATATTGTGAGACTTTGTTATAATCATATTAATCCATTCATTTCAATATTATTAATAGTGTACACAATTATCAATGCTTTAATTTTAAACATTCTAAAGAAATGTTTAAAGAATGTAAAAAGTCATCTTTCATCATAATTCGAATTTTTACTTAATCATAATATAAAAAATTTTTTCTTTTATTTTATATATCCTTATAAATATATTATAAGGTGGTAAAATAATCAACTAGACCTTTATTTCCTACATGGCAACATGCAGCCAAATAGGTGGTTCTATACTTTGAATAATATAAGTTTATAACTTATATATAATTTCAAATGAACTTTAAGCAGAACATTCAAAAGAAATGTTAAAAGAATGTAAGCATACATCTTTTATATCTTATTCGCTACCTTTTACTTTTTACCTGTCTGCCCATGCAAAATTTTCTTTTTTTTTACATATCCTTATAAATATTTTATAGGAAACAAAATCGATCAATTAAACATGATTAACTTTGTATAATCATCGTAAATTGTATGCTAATGCATACATCTTTGGATATGTAAAATATAAAAGTTATTTAACGTCATTGACTTTTGACGCATATTTACGCCACATAAATACGCAGACTATACTAAATCTTTATGCATGCAAGCCACAGAAGATGCAAAAGGCTTCATGCATTACCACTTTATTCTCAATTTTATTTAACATATAAATACAATATTTCACTTGTATTATATATTAATTTATTTCTATTAATGAAGTCTATCATTTCATTCATTTCAATAATGAATGATAATTTTTGTAAAGCATAATTGAATTTTTTTCCAATAGTCAAAAAAATTCATACTTTATAATAATAATAATTTGACTTCATAAGCACAGCGAATGACTTTGTTTAAATAAAACCACCATCATTCGCTATCAATTTGATATTGTGAGACTTTGTTATAATCATATTAATCCATTCATTTCAATATTATTAATAGTGTACACAATTATCAATGCTTTAATTTAAACATTCTAAAGAAATGTTTAAAGAATGTAAAAAGTCATCTTTTTCATCAATTCGACTTTTTACTTAATCATAATATAAAAAATTTTTTCTTTTATTTTATATATCCTTATAAATATATTATAAGGTAATAAAATAATCAACTAGAACCTTTATTTCCTACATGGCAACATGCAGCCAAATAGGTGGTTCTATACTTTGAATAATATAAGTTTATAACTTATATATAATTTCAAATGAACTTTAAGCAGAACATTCAAAAGAAATGTTAAAAGAATGTAAGCATACATTCTTTTATATCTTATTCGCTACCTTTTACTTTTTACCTGTCTGCCCATGCAAAATTTTCTCTTTTATTTTACATATCCTTATAAATATTTTATAGGAAACAAAATCGATCAATTAAACATGATTAACTTTGTATAATCATCGTAAATTGTATGCTAATGCATACATCTTTGGATATGTAAAATATAAAAGTTATTTAACGTCATTGACTTTTGACGCATATTTACGCCACATAAATACGCAGACTATACTAAATCTTTATGCATGCAAGCCACAGAAGATGCATTACTACTTCATTTCAATTTTATTTACATTAAATTAACAATATTTCACTCTTGTATTATATATTAATTTATTTCTATTAATGAAGTCCATCATTTCATTCATTTCAATAATGAATGATAATATTTTTGTAAAGCATAATTGAATTTTTTTCAATAGTCAAAAAAATTCATACTTTATAATAATAATAATTTGACTTCATAAGCACATCGAATGACTTTGTTTAAATAAAACCACCATCATTCGCTATCAATTTGATATTGTGAGACTTTGTTATAATCATATTAATCCATTCATTTCAATATTATTAATAGTGTACACAATTATCAATGCTTTAATTTAAACATTCTAAAGAAATGTTTAAAGAATGTAAAAGTCATCTTTCATCATCAATTCGACTTTTTACTTAATCATAATATAAAAAATTTTTTCTTTTATTTTATATATCCTTATAAATATATTATAAGGTAATAAAATAATCAACTAGACCTTTATTTCCTACATGGCAACATGCAGCCAATAGGTGGTTCTATACTTTGAATAATATAAGTTTATAACTTATATATAATTTCAAATGAACTTTAAGCAGAACATTCAAAGAAATGTTAAAAGAATGTAAGCATACATTCTTTTATATCTTATTCGCTACCATTTACTTTTTACCTGTCTGCCCATGCAAAATTTTCTCTTTTTTTTTTACATATCCTTATAAATATTTTATAGGAAACAAAATCGATCAATTAAACATGATTAACTTTGTATAATCATCGTAAATTGTATGCTAATGCATACATCTTTGGATATGTAAAATATAAAAGTTATTTAACGTCATTGACTTTTGACGCATATTTACGCCACATAAATACGCAGACTATACTAAATCTTTATGCATGCAAGCCACAGAAGATGCAAAAGGCTTCATGCATTACCACTTTATTCTCAATTTTATTTAACATATAAATACAATATTTCACTCTTGTATTATATATTAATTTATTTCTATTAATGAAGTCCATCATTTCATTCATTTCAATAATGAATGATAATTTTTGTAAAGCATAATTGAATTTTTTTCCAATAGTCAAAAAAATTCATACTTTATAATAATAATAATTTGATTTCATAAGCACATCGAATGACTTTGTTTAAATAAAACCACCATCATTCGCTATCAATTTGATATTGTGAGACTTTGTTATAATCATATTAATCCATTCATTTCAATATTATTAATAGTGTACACAATTATCAATGCTTTAATTTTAAACATTCTAAAGAAATGTTTAAAGAATGTAAAAAGTCATCTTTCATCATAATTCGAACTTTTTACTTAATCATAATATAAAAAATTTTTTCTTTTATTTTATATATCCTTATAAATATATTATAAGGTAATAAAATAATCAACTAGACCTTTATTTCCTACATGGCAACATGCAGCCAAATAGGTGGTTCTATACTTTGAATAATATAAGTTTATAACTTATATATAATTTCAAATGAACTTTAAGCAGAACATTCAAAAAAAATTTTAAAGAATGTAAGCATACATCTTTTATATCTTATTCGCTACCTTTTACTTTTTACCTGTCTGCCCATGCAAAATTTTCTCTTTTATTTTACATATCCTTATAAATATTTTATAGGAAACAAAATCGATCAATTAAACATGATTAACTTTGTATAATCATCGTAAATTGTATGCTAATGCATACATCTTTGGATATGTAAAATATAAAAGTTATTTAACGTCATTGACTTTTGACGCATATTTACGCCACATAAATACGCAGACTATACTAAATCTTTATGCATGCAAGCCACAGAAGATGCAAAAGGCTTCATGCATTACCACTTTATTCTCAATTTTATTTAACATATAAATACAATATTTCACTCTTGTATTATATATTAATTTATTTCTATTAATGAAGTCTATCATTTCATTCATTTCAATAATGAATGATAATTTTTGTAAAGCATAATTGAATTTTTTTCAATAGTCAAAAAAATTCATACTTTATAATAATAATAATTTGATTTCATAAGCACATCGAATGACTTTGTTTAAATAAAACCACCATCATTCGCTATCAATTTGATATTGTGAGACTTTGTTATAATCATATTAATCCATTCATTTCAATATTATTAATAGTGTACACAATTATCAATGCTTTAAATTTAAACATTCTAAAGAAATGTTTAAAGAATGTAAAAAGTCATCTTTCATCATAATTCGACTTTTTACTTAATTATAATATAGAAAATTTTTTCTTTTATTTTATATATCCTTATAAATATATTAATAAGGTAATAAAATAATCAACTAGGCAAACCTTTATTTCCTACATGGCAACATGCAGCCAAATAGGTGGTTCTCTACTTTGAATAATATAAGTTTAAACTTATATATAACTTCAAATGAATTTGAAGCAGAACATTCAAAACAAATGTTAAAAGAATGTAAATATACATTCTTTTATATCTTATTCGCTACCTTTTACTTTTTACCTGTCTGCCCATGCAAAATTTTCTCTTTTATTTTACATATCCTTATAAATATTTTATAGGAAACAAAATCGATCAATTAAACATGATTAACTTTGTATAATCATCGTAAATTGTATGCTAATGCATACATCTTTGGATATGTAAAATATAAAAGTTATTTAACGTCATTGACTTTTGACGCATATTTACGCCACATAAATACGCAGACTATACTAAATCTTTATGCATGCAAGCCACAGAAGATGCAAAAGGCTTCATGCATTACCACTTTATTCTCAATTTTATTTAACATATAAATACAATATTTCACTCTTGTATTATATATTAATTTATTTCTATTAATGAAGTCATCATTTCATTCATTTCAATAATGAATGATAATTTTTGTAAAGCATAATTGAATTTTTTTCAATAGTCAAAAAAATTCATACTTTATAATAATAATAATTTGACTTCATAAGCACATCGAATGACTTTGTTTAAATAAAACCACCATCATTCGCTATCAATTTGATATTGTGAGACTTTGTTATAATCATATTAATCCATTCATTTCAATATTATTAATAGTGTACACAATTATCAATGCTTTAATTTAAACATTCTAAAGAAATGTTTAAAGAATGTAAAAAGTCATCTTTCATCATAATTCGATTTTTACTTAATCATAATATAAAAAATTTTTTCTTTTATTTTATATATCCTTATAAATATATTATAAGGTAATAAAATAATCAACTAGACCTTTATTTCCTACATGGCAACATGCAGCCAAATAGGTGGTTCTATACTTTGAATAATATAAGTTTATAACTTATATATAATTTCAAATGAACTTTAAGCAGAACATTCAAAAGAAATGTTAAAAGAATGTAATAATACATCTTTTATATCTTATTCGCTACCATTTACTTTTTACCTGTCTGCCATGCAAAATTTTCTCTTTATTTTACATATCCTTATAAATATTTTATAGGAAACAAAATCGATCAATTAAACATGATTAACTTTGTATAATCATCGTAAATTGTATGCTAATGCATACATCTTTGGATATGTAAAATATAAAAGTTATTTAACGTCATTGACTTTTGACGCATATTTACGCCACATAAATACGCAGACTATACTAAATCTTTATGCATGCAAGCCACAAAAGGTGCATTACCACTTTATTCTCAATTTTATTTAACATATAAATACAATATTTCACTCTGTATTATTATATATTAATTTATTTCTATTAATGAAGTCCATCATTTCATTCATTTCAATAATGAATGATAATTTTTGTAAAGCATAATTGAATTTTTTTCAATAGTCAAAAAAATTCATACTTTATAATAATAATAATTTGATTTCATAAGCACATCGAATGACTTTGTTTAAATAAAACCACCATCATTCGCTATCAATTTGATATTGTGAGACTTTGTTATAATCATATTAATCCATTCATTTCAATATTATTAATAGTGTACACAATTATCAATGCTTTAATTTTAAACATTCTAAAGAAATGTTTAAAGAATGTAAAAAGTCATCTTTCATCATAATTCGACTTTTTACTTAATCATAATATAAAAAATTTTTTCTTTTATTTTATATATCCTTATAAATATATTATAAGGTAATAAAATAATCAACTAGACCTTTATTTCCTACATGGCAACATGCAGCCAAATAGGTGGTTCTATACTTTGAATAATATAAGTTTATAACTTATATATAATTTCAAATGAACTTTAAGCAGAACATTCAAAAGAAATGTTAAAAGAATGTAAGCATACATTCTTTTATATCTTATTCGCTACCTTTTACTTTTTACCTGTCTGCCCATGCAAAATTTTCTCTTTTATTTTACATATCCTTATAAATATTTTATAGGAAACAAAATCGATCAATTAAACATGATTAACTTTGTATAATCATCGTAAATTGTATGCTAATGCATACATCTTTGGATATGTAAAATATAAAAGTTATTTAACGTCATTGACTTTTGACGCATATTTACGCCACATAAATACGCAGACTATACTAAATCTTTATGCATGCAAGCCACAGAAGATGCATTTTCTACCTTCATTTTCAATTTTATTTAACATATAAATACAATATTTCACTCTTGTATTATATATTAATTTATTTCTATTAATGAAGTCTATCATTTCATTCATTTCAATAATGAATGATAATTTTTGTAAAGCATAATTGAATTTTTTTCAATAGTCAAAAAAATTCATACTTTATAATAATAATAATTTGATTTCATAAGCACATCGAATGACTTTGTTTAAATAAAACCACCATCATTCGCTATCAATTTGATATTGTGAGACTTTGTTATAATCATATTAATCCATTCATTTCAATATTATTAATAGTGTACACAATTATCAATGCTTTAATTTTAAACATTCTAAAGAAATGTTTAAAGAATGTAAAAAGTCATCTTTCATCATAATTCGACTTTTTACTTAATCATAATATAAAAAATTTTTTCTTTTATTTTATATATCCTTATAAATATATTATAAGGTAATAAAATAATCAACTAGACCTTTATTTCCTACATGGCAACATGCAGCCCAATAGGTGGTTCTATACTTTGAATAATATAAGTTTATAACTTATATATAATTTCAAATGAACTTTAAGCAGAACATTCAAAAGAAATGTTAAAAGAATGTAAGCATACATTCTTTTATATCTTATTCGCTACCTTTTACTTTTTACCTGTCTGCCCATGCAAAATTTTCTCTTTTATTTTACATATCCTTATAAATATTTTATAGGAAACAAAATCGATCAATTAAACATGATTAACTTTGTATAATCATCGTAAATTGTATGCTAATGCATACATCTTTGGATATGTAAAATATAAAAGTTATTTTTCATTGACTTTTGACGCATATTTGACCAATAAATAAGACTATACTAAATCTTTATGCATGCAAGCCACAGAAGATGCAAAAGGCTTCATGCATTACCACTTTATTCTCAATTTTATTTAACATATAAATACAATATTTCACTCTTGTATTATATATTAATTTATTTCTATTAATAAAGTCTATCATTTCATTCATTTCAATAATGAATGATAATTTTTGTAAAGCATAATTGAAATTTTTTCCAATAGTCAAAAAAATTCATACTTTATAATAATAATAATTTGACTTCATAAGCACAGCGAATGACTTTGTTTAAATAAAACCACCATCATTCGCTATCAATTTGATATTGTGAGACTTTGTTATAATCATATTAATCCATTCATTTCAATATTATTAATAGTGTACACAATTATCAATGCTTTAATTTTAAACATTCTAAAGAAATGTTTAAAGAATGTAAAAAGTCATCTTTCATCATCAATTCGACTTTTTACTTAATCATAATATAGAAAATTTTTTCTTTTATTTTATATATCCTTATAAATATAATATAAGGTAATAAAATAATCAACTAGACAAACCTTTATTTCCTACATGGCAACATGCAGCAAATAGGTGGTTCTATACTTTGAATAATATAAGTTTATAACTTATATATAATTTCAAATGAACTTTAAGCAGAACATTCAAAAGAAATGTTAAAAGAATGTAAGCATACATTCTTTTATATCTTATTCGCTACCTTTTACTTTTTACCTGTCTGCCCATGCAAAATTTTTTTTTATTTTACATATCCTTATAAATATTTTATAGGAAACAAAATCGATCAATTAAACATGATTAACTTTGTATAATCATCGTAAATTGTATGCTAATGCATACATCTTTGGATATGTAAAATATAAAAGTTATTTAACGTCATTGACTTTTGACGCATATTTACGCCACATAAATACGCAGACTATACTAAATCTTTATGCATGCAAGCCACAGAAGATGCAAAAGGCTTCATGCATTACCACTTTATTCTCAATTTTATTTAACATATAAATACAATATTTCACTCTTGTATTATATATTAATTTATTTCTATTAATGAAGTCTATCATTTCATTCATTTCAATAATGAATGATAATATTTGTAAAGCATAATTGAATTTTTTTCCAATAGTCAAAAAAATTCATACTTTATAATAATAAAATTTGACTTTATAAGCACATCGAATGACTTTGTTTAAATAAAACTGCCATCACTCGCTATCAATTGGATATTGTGAGACTTTGTTAAACTCATATTAATCCATTCATTTCAATATTATTAATAGTGTACACAATTATCAATGCTTTAATTTTAAACATTCTAAAGAAATGTTTAAAGAATGTAAAAAGACATCTTTCATCATCAATTCGACTTTTTACTTAATCATTATATAGAAAATTTTTTCTTTTATTTTACATATCCTTATAAATATATTATAAGGTAATAAAATAATCAACTAGACAAACCTTTATTTCCTACATGGCAACATGCAGCCAAATAGGTGGTTCTATACTTTGAATAATATAAGTTTATAACTTATATATAATTTCAAATGAACTTTAAGCAGAACATTCAAAAGAAATGTTAAAAGAATGTAAGCATACATTTTTTATATCTTATTCGCTACTTTTACTTTTTACCTGTCTGCCCATGCAAAATTTTCTCTTTTATTTTACATATCCTTATAAATATTTTATAGGAAACAAAATCGATCAATTAAACATGATTAACTTTGTATAATCATCGTAAATTGTATGCTAATGCATACATCTTTGGATATGTAAAATATAAAAGTTATTTAACGTCATTGACTTTTGACGCATATTTACGCCACATAAATACGCAGACTATACTAAATCTTTATGCATGCAAGCCACAGAAGATGCAAAAGGCTTCATGCATTACCACTTTATTCTCAATTTTATTTAACATATAAATACAATATTTCACTCTTGTATTATATATTAATTTATTTCTATTAATGAAGTCCATCATTTCATTCATTTCAATAATGAATGATAATATTTGTAAAGCATAATTGATTTTTTTTCCAATAGTCAAAAAAATTCATACTTTATAATAAATAATATTTGACTTCATAAGCACATCGAATGACTTTGTTTAAATAAAACCACCATCATTCGCTATCAATTTGATATTGTGAGAATTGTTATAATCATATTAATCCATTCATTTCAATATTATTAATAGTGTACACAATTATCAATGCTTTAATTTTAAACATTCTAAAGAAATGTTTAAAGAATGTAAAAAGTCATCTTTCATCATCAATTCGACTTTTTACTTAATCATAATATAAAAAATTTTTTCTTTTATTTTATATATCCTTATAAATATATTATAAGGTAATAAAATAATCAACTAGACAAACCTTTATTTCCTACATGGCAACATGCAGCCAAATAGGTGGTTCTATACTTTGAATAATATAAGTTTATAACTTATATATAATTTCAAATGAACTTTAAGCAGAACATTCAAAAGAAATGTTAAAAAATGTAAGCATACATTCTTTTATATCTTATTCGCTACATTTTACTTTTTACCTGTCTGCCCATGCAAAATTTTCTCTTTTATTTTACATATCCTTATAAATATTTTATAGGAAACAAAATCGATCAATTAAACATGATTAACTTTGTATAATCATCGTAAATTGTATGCTAATGCATACATCTTTGGATATGTAAAATATAAAAGTTATTTAACGTCATTGACTTTTGACGCATATTTACGCCACATAAATACGCAGACTATACTAAATCTTTATGCATGCAAGCCACAGAAGATGCAAAAGGCTTCATGCATTACCACTTTATTCTCAATTTTATTTAACATATAAATACAATATTTCACTCTTGTATTATATATTAATTTATTTCTATTAATGAAGTCCATCATTTCATTCATTTCAATAATGAATGATAATTTTGTAAAGCATAATTGAATTTTTTCCAATAGTCAAAAAAATTCATACTTTATAATAATAATAATTTGACTTCATAAGCACATCGAATGACTTTGTTTAAATAAAACCACCATCATTCGCTATCAATTTGATATTGTGAGACTTTGTTATAATCATATTAATCCATTCATTTCAATATTATTAATAGTGTACACAATTTCAATGCTTTAATTTTAAACATTCTAAAGAAATGTTTAAAGAATGTAAAAAGTCATCTTTCATCATCAATTCGACTTTTTACTTAATCATAATATAGAAAATTTTTTCTTTTATTTTATATATCCTTATAAATATATTATAAGGTAATAAAATAATCAACTAGACAAACCTTTATTTCCTACATGGCAACATGCAGCCAAATAGGTGGTTCTATACTTTGAATAATATAAGTTTATAACTTATATATAATTTCAAATGAACTTTAAGCAGAACATTCAAAAGAAATGTTAAAAGAATGTAAGCATACATTCTTTTATATCTTATTCGCTACCTTTTACTTTTTACCTGTCTGCCCATGCAAAATTTTTTCTTTTATTTTACATATCCTTATAAATATTTTATAGGAAACAAAATCGATCAATTAAACATGATTAACTTTGTATAATCATCGTAAATTGTATGCTAATGCATACATCTTTGGATATGTAAAATATAAAAGTTATTTAACGTCATTGACTTTTGACGCATATTTACGCCACATAAATACGCAGACTATACTAAATCTTTATGCATGCAAGCCACAGAAGATGCAAAAGGCTTCATGCATTACCACTTTATTCTCAATTTTATTTAACATATAAATACAATATTTCACTCTTGTATTATATATTAATTTATTTCTATTAATGAAGTCTATCATTTCATTCATTTCAATAATGAATGATAATTTTTGTAAAGCATAATTGAATTTTTTTCCAATAGTCAAAAAAATTCATACTTTATAATAATAATAATTTGACTTCATAAGCACATCGAATGACTTTGTTTAAATAAAACCACCATCATTCGCTATCAATTTGATATTGTGAGACTTTGTTATAATCATATTAATCCATTCATTTCAATATTATTAATAGTGTACACAATTATCAATGCTTTAATTTTAAACATTCTAAAGAAATGTTTAAAGAATGTAAAAAGTCATCTTTCATCATCATTCGACTTTTTACTTAATCATAATATAGAAAATTTTTTCTTTTATTTTATATATCCTTATAAATATATTATAAGGTAATAAAATAATCAACTAGACAAACCTTTATTTCCTACATGGCAACATGCAGCCAAATAGGTGGTTCTATACTTTGAATAATATAAGTTTATAACTTATATATAATTTCAAATGAACTTTAAGCAGAACATTCAAAAGAAATGTTAAAAGAATGTAAGCATACATTCTTTTATATCTTATTCGCTACTTTTACTTTTTACCTGTCTGCCCATGCAAAATTTTTTTTTATTTTACATATCCTTATAAATATTTTATAGGAAACAAAATCGATCAATTAAACATGATTAACTTTGTATAATCATCGTAAATTGTATGCTAATGCATACATCTTTGGATATATGTAAAATATAAAAGTTATTTAAAATTTTGACGCATATTTACGCCACATAAATACGCAGACTATACTAAATCTTTATGCATGCAAGCCACAGAAGATGCAAAAGGCTTCATGCATTACCACTTTATTCTCAATTTTATTTAACATATAAATACAATATTTCACTCTTGTATTATATATTAATTTATTTCTATTAATGAAGTCCATCATTTCATTCATTTCAATAATGAATGAAATTTGTAAAGCATAATTGAATTTTTTTCAATAGTCAAAAAAATTCATACTTTATAATAATAATAATTTGACTTCATAAGCACATCGAATGACTTTGTTTAAATAAAACCACCATCATTCGCTATCAATTTGATATTGTGACTTTGTTATAATCATATTAATCCATTCATTTCAATATTATTAATAGTGTACACAATTATCAATGCTTTAATTTTTTCTAAAGAAATGTTTAAAGAATGTAAAAAGTCATCTTTCATCATCATTCGACTTTTTACTTAATCATAATATAAAAAATTTTTTCTTTTATTTTATATATCCTTATAAATATATTATAAGGTAATAAAATAATCAACTAGACAAACCTTTATTTCCTACATGGCAACATGCAGCCAATAGGTGGTTCTATACTTTGAATAATATAAGTTTATAACTTATATATAATTTCAAATGAACTTTAAGCAGAACATTCAAAAGAAATGTTAAAAGAATGTAAGCATACATTCTTTTATATCTTATTCGCTACCTTTTACTTTTTACCTGTCTGCCCATGCAAAATTTTTTCTTTATTTTACATATCCTTATAAATATTTTATAGGAAACAAAATCGATCAATTAAACATGATTAACTTTGTATAATCATCGTAAATTGTATGCTAATGCATACATCTTTGGATATGTAAAATATAAAAGTTATTTAACGTCATTGACTTTTGACGCATATTTACGCCACATAAATACGCAGACTATACTAAATCTTTATGCATGCAAGCCACAGAAGATGCAAAAGGCTTCATGCATTACCACTTTATTCTCAATTTTATTTAACATATAAATACAATATTTCACTCTTGTATTATATATTAATTTATTTCTATTAATGAAGTCTATCATTTCATTCATTTCAATAATGAATGATAATTTTTGTAAAGCATAATTGAATTTTTTTCAATAGTCAAAAAAATTCATACTTTATAATAATAATAATTTGACTTCATAAGCACATCGAATGACTTTGTTTAAATAAAACCACCATCATTCGCTATCAATTTGATATTGTGAGACTTTGTTATAATCATATTAATCCATTCATTTCAATATTATTAATAGTGTACACAATTATCAATGCTTTAATTTTAAACATTCTAAAGAAATGTTTAAAGAATGTAAAAAGTCATCTTTCATCATCAATTCGACTTTTTACTTAATCATAATATAAAAAATTTTTTCTTTTATTTTATATATCCTTATAAATATATTATAAGGTAATAAAATAATCAACTAGACAAACCTTTATTTCCTACATGGCAACATGCAGCCAAATAGGTGGTTCTATACTTTGAATAATATAAGTTTATAACTTATATATAATTTCAAATGAACTTTAAGCAGAACATTCAAAAGAAATGTTAAAAGAATGTAAGCATACATTCTTTTATATCTTATTCGCTACATTTTACTTTTTACCTGTCTGCCCATGCAAAATTTTCTCTTTTATTTTACATATCCTTATAAATATTTTATAGGAAACAAAATCGATCAATTAAACATGATTAACTTTGTATAATCATCGTAAATTGTATGCTAATGCATACATCTTTGGATATGTAAAATATAAAGTTATTTAACGTCATTGACTTTTGACGCATATTTACGCCACATAAATACGCAGACTATACTAAATCTTTATGCATGCAAGCCACAGAAGATGCAAAAGGCTTTATACATTACCACTTTATTCTCAATTTTATTTAACATATAAATACAATATTTCACTTTTGTACTATATATTAATTTATTTCTATTAATGAAGTCCCTCATTTCATTCATTTCAATAATGAATGATAATATTTGTAAAGCATAATTGAATTTTTTTCCAATAGTCAAAAAATTCATACTTTATAATAATAATAATTT
Source organism: Melophagus ovinus (assembly GCA_023089585.1). NCBI lineage: Eukaryota > Metazoa > Arthropoda > Insecta > Diptera > Hippoboscidae > Melophagus > Melophagus ovinus. The sequence goes on from JAKKIB010000253.1 coordinate 5,407,330, forward strand.
GACTTCATAAGCACATCGAATGACTTTGTTTAAATAAAACCACCATCATTCGCTATCAATTTGATATTGTGAGACTTTGTTATAATCATATTAATCCATTCATTTCAATATTATTAATAGTGTACACAATTATCAATGCTTTAATTTTAAACATTCTAAAGAAATGTTTAAAGAATGTAAAAAGTCATCTTTCATCATCAATTCGACTTTTTACTTAATCATAATATAGAAAATTTTTTCTTTTATTTTATATATCCTTATAAATATATTATAAGGTAATAAAATAATCAACTAGACAAACCTTTATTTCCTACATGGCAACATGCAGCCAAATAGGTGGTTCTATACTTTGAATAATATAAGTTTATAACTTATATATAATTTCAAATGAACTTTAAGCAGAACATTCAAAAGAAATATTAAAAGAATGTAAGCATACATTCTTTTATATCTTATTCGCTACCTTTTACTTTTTACCTGTCTGCCCATGCAAAATTTTTTCTTTTATTTTATATATCCTTATAAATATTTTATAGGAAACAAAATCGATCAATTAAACATGATTAACTTTGTATAATCATCGTAAATTGTATGCTAATGCATACATCTTTGGATATGTAAAATATAAAAGTTATTTAACGTCATTGACTTTTGACGCATATTTACGCCACATAAATACGCAGACTATACTAAATCTTTATGCATGCAAGCCACAGAAGATGCAAAAGGCTTCATGCATTACCACTTTATTCTCAATTTTATTTAACATATAAATACAATATTTCACTCTTGTATTATATATTAATTTATTTCTATTAATGAAGTCCATCATTTCATTCATTTCAATAATGAATGATAATTTTTGTAAAGCATAATTGAATTTTTTTCCAATAGTCAAAAAATTCATACTTTATAATAATAATAATTTGACTTCATAAGCACAGCGAATGACTTTGTTTAAATAAAACCACCATCATTCGCTATCAATTTGATATTGTGAGACTTTGTTATAATCATATTAATCCATTCATTTCAATATTATTAATAGTGTACACAATTATCAATGCTTTAATTTTAAACATTCTAAAGAAATGTTTAAAGAATGTAAAAAGTCATCTTTCATCATAATTCGACTTTTTACTTAATCATAATATAGAAATTTTTTCTTTTATTTTATATATCCTTATAAATATATTATAAGGTAATAAAATAATCAACTAGACAAACCTTTATTTCCTACATGGCAACATGCAGCCAAATAGGTGGTTCTATACTTTGAATAATATAAGTTTATAACTTATATATAATTTCAAATGAACTTTAAGCAGAACATTCAAAAGAAATGTTAAAAGAATGTAAGCATACATTCTTTTATATCTTATTCGCTACCTTTTACTTTTTACCTGTCTGCCCATGCAAAATTTTCTCTTTTATTTTACATATCCTTATAAATATTTTATAGGAAACAAAATCGATCAATTAAACATGATTAACTTTGTATAATCATCGTAAATTGTATGCTAATGCATACATCTTTGGATATGTAAAATATAAAAGTTATTTAACGTCATTGACTTTTGACGCATATTTACGCCACATAAATACGCAGACTATACTAAATCTTTATGCATGCAAGCCACAGAAGATGCAAAAGGCTTCATGCATTACCACTTTATTCTCAATTTTATTTAACATATAAATACAATATTTCACTCTTGTATTATATATTAATTTATTTCTATTAATGAAGTCTATCATTTCATTCATTTCAATAATGAATGATAATTTTTGTAAAGCATAATTGAATTTTTTTCAATAGTCAAAAAAATTCATACTTTATAATAATAATAATTTGATTTCATAAGCACAGCGAATGACTTTGTTTAAATAAAACCACCATCATTCGCTATCAATTTGATATTGTGAGACTTTGTTATAATCATATTAATCCATTCATTTCAATATTATTAATAGTGTACACAATTATCAATGCTTTAATTTTAAACATTCTAAAGAAATGTTTAAAGAATGTAAAAAGTCATCTTTTCATCATAATTCGACTTTTTACTTAATCATAATATAGAAAATTTTTTCTTTTATTTTATATATCCTTATAAATATATTATAAGGTAATAAAATAATCAACTAGACAAACCTTTATTTCCTACATGGCAACATGCAGCCAAATAGGTGGTTCTATACTTTGAATAATATAAGTTTATAACTTATATATAATTTCAAATGAACTTTAAGCAGAACATTCAAAAGAAATGTTAAAAGAATGTAAGCATACATTCTTTTATATCTTATTCGCTACATTTTACTTTTTACCTGTCTGCCCATGCAAAATTTTCTCTTTATTTTACATATCCTTATAAATATTTTATAGGAAACAAAATCGATCAATTAAACATGATTAACTTTGTATAATCATCGTAAATTGTATGCTAATGCATACATCTTTGGATATGTAAAATATAAAAGTTATTTAACGTCATTGACTTTTGACGCATATTTACGCCACATAAATACGCAGACTATACTAAATCTTTATGCATGCAAGCCACAGAAGATGCAAAAGGCTTCATGCATTACCACTTTATTCTCAATTTTATTTAACATATAAATACAATATTTCACTCTTGTATTATATATTAATTTATTTCTATTAATGAAGTCCATCATTTCATTCATTTCAATAATGAATGATAATATTTGTAAAGCATAATTGAATTTTTTTCCAATAGTCAAAAAATTCATACTTTATAATAATAATAATTTGACTTCATAAGCACATCGAATGACTTTGTTTAAATAAAACCACCATCATTCGCTATCAATTTGATATTGTGAGACTTTGTTATAATCATATTAATCCATTCATTTCAATATTATTAATAGTGTACACAATTATAAATGCTTTAATTTTAAACATTCTAAAGAAATGTTTAAAGAATGTAAGAAGTCATCTTTCATCATCAATTCGACTTTTTTACTTAATCAATATAATATAAAAAATTTTTTCTTTTATTTTATATCCTTATAAATATATTATAAGGTAATAAAATAATCAACTAGACAAACCTTTATTTCCTACATGGCAACATGCAGCCAAATAGGTGGTTCTATACTTTGAATAATATAAGTTTATAACTTATATATAATTTCAAATGAACTTTAAGCAGAACATTCAAAAGAAATGTTAAAAGAATGTAAGCATACATTCTTTTATATCTTATTCGCTACCTTTTACTTTTTACCTGTCTGCCCATGCAAATTTTTCTCTTTATTTTACATATCCTTATAAATATTTTATAGGAAACAAAATCGATCAATTAAACATGATTAACTTTGTATAATCATCGTAAATTGTATGCTAATGCATACATCTTTGGATATGTAAAATATAAAAGTTATTTAACGTCATTGACTTTTGACGCATATTTACGCCACATAAATACGCAGACTATACTAAATCTTTATGCATGCAAGCCACAGAAGATGCAAAAGGCTTCATGCATTACCACTTTATTCTCAACTTTATTTTATATATAAATACAATATTTCACTCTTGTATTATATATTAATTTATTTCTATTAATGAAGTCTATCATTTCATTCATTTCAATAATGAATGATAATTTTTGTAAAGCATAATTGAATTTTTTTCCAATAGTCAAAAAAATTCATACTTTATAATAATAATAATTTGATTTCATAAGCACATCGAATGACTTTTTTAAATAAAACAACCATCATTCGCTATCAATTTGATATTGTGAGACTTTGTTATAATCATATTAATCCATTCATTTCAATATTATTAATAGTGTACACAATTATCAATGCTTTAATTTTAAACATTCTAAAGAAATGTTTAAAGAATGTAAAAAGTCATCTTTTCATCATAATTCGACTTTTTACTTAATCATAATATAGAAAATTTTTTCTTTTATTTTATATATCCTTATAAATATATTATAAGGTAATAAAATAATCAACTAGACAAACCTTTATTTCCTACATGGCAACATGCAGCCAAATAGGTGGTTCTATACTTTGAATAATATAAGTTTATAACTTATATATAATTTCAAATGAACTTTAAGCAGAACATTCAAAAGAAATGTTAAAAGAATGTAAATACATTCTTTTATATCTTATTCGCTACCTTTTACTTTTACCTGTCTGCCCATGCAAAATTTTCTCTTTTATTTTACATATCCTTATAAATATTTTATAGGAAACAAAATCGATCAATTAAACATGATTAACTTTGTATAATCATCGTAAATTGTATGCTAATGCATACATCTTTGGATATGTAAAATATAAAAGTTATTTAACGTCATTGACTTTTGACGCATATTTACGCCACATAAATACGCAGACTATACTAAATCTTTATGCATGCAAGCCACAGAAGATGCAAAAGGCTTCATGCATTACACTTTATTCTCAATTTTATTTAACATATAAATACAATATTTCACTCTTGTATTATATATTAATTTATTTCTATTAATGAAGTCCATCATTTCATTCATTTCAATAATGAATGATAATTTTTGTAAAGCATAATTGAATTTTTTTCCAATAGTCAAAAAAATTCATACTTTATAATAATAATAATTTGACTTCATAAGCACATCGAATGACTTTGTTTAAATAAAACCACCATCATTCGCTATCAATTTGATATTGTGAGACTTTGTTATAATCATATTAATCCATTCATTTCAATATTATTAATAGTGTACACAATTATCAATGCTTTATTTTAAACATTCTAAAGAAATGTTTAAAGAATGTAAAAAGTCATCTTTCATCATCATTCGACTTTTTACTTAATCATAATATAGAAAATTTTTTCTTTTATTTATATATCCTTATAAATATATTATAAGGTAATAAAATAATCAACTAGACCTTTATTTCCTACATGGCAACATGCAGCCAAGTAGGTGGTTCTATACTTTGAATAATATAAGTTTATAACTTATATATAATTTCAAATGAACTTTAAGCAGAACATTCAAAAGAAATGTTAAAAGAATGTAAGCATACATTCTTTTATATCTTATTCGCTACCTTTTACTTTTTACCTGTCTGCCCATGCAAAATTTTCTCTTTTATTTTACATATCCTTATAAATATTTTATAGGAAACAAAATCGATCAATTAAACATGATTAACTTTGTATAATCATCGTAAATTGTATGCTAATGCATACATCTTTGGATATGTAAAATATAAAAGTTATTTAACGTCATTGACTTTTGACGCATATTTAATAGACTATACTAAATCTTTATGCATGCAAGCCACAGAAGATGCAAAAGGCTTCATGCATTACCACTTTATTCTCAATTTTATTTAACATATAAATACAATATTTCACTCTTGTATTATATATTAATTTATTTCTATTAATGAAGTCCATCATTTCATTCATTTCAATAATGAATGATAATATTTGTAAAGCATAATTGAATTTTTTTCCAATAGTCAAAAAAATTCATACTTTATAATAATAATAATTTGACTTCATAAGCACATCGAATGACTTTGTTTAAATAAAACCACCATCATTCGCTATCAATTTGATATTGTGAGACTTTGTTATAATCATATTAATCCATTCATTTCAATATTATTAATAGTGTACACAATTATCAATGCTTTAATTTTAAACATTCTAAAGAAATGTTTAAAGAATGTAAAAAGTCATCTTTCATCATAATTCGACTTTTTACTTAATCATAATATAGAAAATTTTTTCTTTTATTTTATATATCCTTATAAATATATTATAAGGTAATAAAATAATCAACTAGACAAACCTTTATTTCCTACATGGCAACATGCAGCCAAATAGGTGGTTCTATACTTTGAATAATATAAGTTTATAACTTATATATAATTTCAAATGAACTTTAAGCAGAACATTCAAAAGAAATGTTAAAAGAATGTAAGCATACATTCTTTTATATCTTATTCGCTACCTTTTACTTTTTACCTGTCTGCCCATGCAAAATTTTCTTTTATTTTACATATCCTTATAAATATTTTATAGGAAACAAAATCGATCAATTAAACATGATTAACTTTGTATAATCATCGTAAATTGTATGCTAATGCATACATCTTTGGATATGTAAAATATAAAAGTTATTTAACGTCATTGACTTTTGACGCATATTTACGCCACATAAATACGCAGACTATACTAAATCTTTATGCATGCAAGCCACAGAAGATGCAAAAGGCTTCATGCATTACCACTTTATTCTCAATTTTATTTAACATACAAATGCAATATTTCACTCTTGTATTATATATTAATTTATTTCTATTAATGAAGTCTATCATTTCATTCATTTCAATAATGAATGATAATTTTTGTAAAGCATAATTGAATTTTTTTTCAATAGTCAAAAAAATTCATACTTTATAATAATAATAATTTGACTTCATAAGCACATCGAATGACTTTGTTTAAATAAAACCACCATCATTCGCTATCAATTTGATATTTGAGACTTTGTTATAATCATATTAATCCATTCATTTCAATATTATTAATAGTGTACACAATTATCAATGCTTTAATTTTAAACATTCTAAAGAAATGTTTAAAGAATGTAAAAAGTCATCTTTCATCATCAATTCGACTTTTTACTTAATCATAATATAAAAAATTTTTTCTTTTATTTTATATATCCTTATAAATATATTATAAGGTAATAAAATAATCAACTAGACAAACCTTTATTTCCTACATGGCAACATGCAGCCAAATAGGTGGTTCTATACTTTGAATAATATAAGTTTATAACTTATATATAATTTCAAATGAACTTTAAGCAGAACATTCAAAAGAAATGTTAAAAGAATGTAAGCATACATCTTTTATATCTTATTCGCTACATTTTACTTTTTACCTGTCTGCCCATGCAAAATTTTTCTTTTATTTTACATATCCTTATAAATATTTTATAGGAAACAAAATCGATCAATTAAACATGATTAACTTTGTATAATCATCGTAAATTGTATGCTAATGCATACATCTTTGGATATGTAAAATATAAAAGTTATTTAACGTCATTGACTTTTGACGCATATTTACGCCACATAAATACGCAGACTATACTAAATCTTTATGCATGCAAGCCACAGAAGATGCAAAAGGCTTCATGCATTACCACTTTATTCTCTATTTTATATTATAAATATTTAAACAAAATTATCAATTAAACATATTACTTTGTATAATCATCTAAATTGTATTATTCATATATCTTTTATTTGTAATATATAAAGTTATTTAACGTCATTGATTTCATATTTCAAATAATGCAATATACTAATCTTTTGCATGCAAGCCACAGATGATGCAAAATTTCATGCATTAACTTTGTCAATTTTTTTCATATAAATACAATATTTCACTCTTGTATTATAATTAATTTATTTCTAATAAAGAAGTCTATATTTCATTCATTTCAATAATGAATGATAATATTTGTAAAGCTTATTGATTTTTTCCAATAGTCAAAAAAATTCATACTTTATAATAATAATAATTTGACTTCATAAGCAACATGACTTTGTTTAAATAAAACCACCATCATTCGCTATCAATTTGATATTGTGAGACTTTGTTATAATCATATTAATCCATTCATTTCAATATTATTAATAGTGTACACAATTATCAATGCTTTAGTTTTAAACATTCAAAAGAAATGTTTAAAGAATGTAAAAAGTCATCTTTCATCATCATTCGACTTTTTACTTAATCATAATATAAAAAATTTTTTCTTTTATTTTATATATCCTTATAAATATATTATAAGGTAATAAAATAATCAACTAGACAAACCTTTATTTCCTACATGGCAACATGCAGTCGAATAGGTGGTTCTATACTTTGAATAATATAAGTTTAAACTTATATATAATTTCAAATGAACTTTAAGCAGAACATTCAAAAGAAATATTTAAAGAATATAATCATACATTCTTTTATATCGTATTCGCTACATTTTATTTTTACCTGTCTGCCCATTCAAAATTTTTTTTTATTTTACATATCCTTATAAATATTTTATAGGAAACAAAATCGATCAATTAAACATGATTAACTTTGTATAATCATCGTAAATTGTATGCTAATGCATACATCTTTGGATATGTGAAATATAAAAGTTATTTAATGTCATTGACTTTTGACGCATATTTACGCCACATAAATACGCAGACTATACTAAATCTTTACGCATGCAAGCAACGGAAGATGCAAAAGGCTTCATGCATTACTACTTAATTTTTAATTTTATTTAACATATAAATACAATATTTCACTCTTGTATTATATATTAATTTATTTCTATTAATGAAGTCTATCATTTCATTCATTTCAATAATGAATGATAATTTTTGTAAAGCATAATTGAATTTTTTTCAATAGTCAAAAAATTCATACTTTATAATAATAATAATTTGATTTCATAAGCACATCGAATGACTTTGTTTAAATAAAACCACCATCATTCGCTATCAATTTGATATTGTGAGACTTTGTTATAATCATATTAATCCATTCATTTCAATATTATTAATAGTGTACACAATTATCAATGCTTTAATTTAAACATTCTAAAGAAATGTTTAAAGAATGTAAAAAGTCATCTTTCATCATATTCGAATTTTTACTTAATCATAATATAAAAAATTTTTTCTTTTATTTTATATATCCTTATAAATATATTATAAGGTAATAAAATAATCAACTAGACCTTTATTTCCTACATGGCAACATGCAGCCAATAGGTGGTTCTATACTTTGAATAATATAAGTTTATAACTTATATATAATTTCAAATGAACTTTAAGCAGAACATTCAAAAAAAATGTTAAAGAAATGAAATAATACATCTTTTATATCTTATTCGCTACCATTTACTTTTTACCTGTCTGCCCATGCAAAATATTCTCTTTTATTTTACATATCCTTATAAATATTTTATAGGAAACAAAATCCATCAATTAAACATGATTAACTTTGTATAATCATCGTAAATTGTATGCTAATGCATACATCTTTGGATATGTAAAATATAAAAGTTATTTAACGTCATTGACTTTTGACGCATATTTACGCCACATAAATACGCAGACTATACTAAATCTTTATGCATGCAAGCCACAGAAGACGCAAAAGGCTTCATGCATTACCACTTTATTCTCAATTTTATTTAACATATAAATACAATATTTCACTCTTGTATTATATATTAATTTATTTCTATTAATGAAGTCCATCATTTCATTCATTTCAATAATGAATGATAATTTTGTAAAGCATAATTGAATTTTTTTCCAATAGTCAAAAAATTCATACTTTATAATAATAATAATTTGATTTCATAAGCACATCGAATGACTTTGTTTAAATAAAACCACCATCATTCGCTATCAATTTGATATTGTGAGACTTTGTTATAATCATATTAATCCATTCATTTCAATATTATTAATAGTGTACACAATTATCAATGCTTTAATTTAAAACATTCTAAAGAAATGTTTAAAGAATGTAAAAAGTCATCTCTCATCATCATTCGACTTTTTACTTAATCATAATATAGAAAATTTTTTTTATTTTATATATCCTTATAAATATACTATAAGGTAATAAAATAATCAACTAGACAAACCTTTATTTCCTACATGGCAACATGCAGCCAAATAGGTGGTTCTATACTTTGAATAATATAAGTTTATAACTTATATATAATTTCAAATGAACTTTAAGCAGAACATTCAAAAGAAATGTTAAAAGAATGTAAGCATACATTTTTTATATCTTATTCGCTACATTTTACTTTTTACTGTCTGCCCATGCAAAATTTTTTATTTATTTTACATATCCTTATAAATATTTTATAGGAAACAAAATCGATCAATTAAACATGATTAATTTGTATAATCATCGTAAATTGTATGTTAATGCATACATCTTTTGATATGTAAAATATAAAAGTTATTTAACGTCATTGACTTTTGACGCATATTTACGCCACATAAATACGCAGACTATACTAAATCTTTATGCATGCAAGCCACAGAAGATGCAAAAGGCTTCATGCATTACCACTTATTCTCAATTTTATTTAACATATAAATACAATATTTCACTCTTGTATTATATATTAATTTATTTCTATAATGAAGTCTATCATTTCATTCATTTCAATAATGAATGATAATTTTTGTAAAGCATAATTGAATTTTTTTCAATAGTCAAAAAAATTCATACTTTATAATAATAATAATTTGATTTCATAAGCACATCGAATGACTTTGTTTAAATAAAACCACCATCATTCGCTATCAATTTGATATTGTGAGACTTTGTTATAATCATATTAACCCATTCATTTCAATATTATTAATAGTGTACACAATTATCAATGCTTTAATTTTAAACATTCTAAAGAAATGTTTAAAGAATGTAAAAAGTCATCTTTCATCATAATTCGATTTTTACTTAATCATAATATAGAAAATTTTTTTTTTATTTTATATATCCTTATAAATATATTATAAGGTAATAAAATAATCAACTAGAGACAAACCTTTATTTCCTACATGGCAACATGCAGCCAAATAGGTGGTTCTATACTTTGAATAATATAAGTTTATAACTTTATATAATTTCAAATGAACTTTAAGCAGAACATTCAAAAGAAATGTTAAAAGAATGTAATAATACATTCATTTATATGTTATTCGCTACATTTTACTTTTTACTTGTCTGCCCATGCAAAATTTTCTCTTTTATTTTACATATCCTTATAAATATTTTATAGGAAACAAAATCGATCAATTAAACATGATTAACTTTGTATAATCATCGTAAATTGTATGCTAATGCATACATCTTTGGATATGTAAAATATAAAAGTTATTTAACGTCATTGACTTTTGACGCATATTTACGCCACATAAATACGCAGACTATACTAAATCTTTATGCATGCAAGCCACAGAAGATGCAAAAGGCTTCATGCATTACCACTTTATTCTCAATTTTATTTAACATATAAATACAATATTTCACTCTTGTATTATATATTAATTTATTTCTATTAATGAAGTCTATCATTTCATTCATTTCAATAATGAATGATAATTTTTGTAAAGCATAATTGAATTTTTTTCCAATAGTCAAAAAAATTCATACTTTATAATAATAATAATTTGATTTCATAAGCACATCGAATGACTTTGTTTAAATAAAACCACCATCATTCGCTATCAATTTGATATTGTGAGACTTTGTTATAATCATATTAATCCATTCATTTCAATATTATTAATAGTGTACACAATTATCAATGCTTTAATTTTAAACATTCTAAAGAAATGTTTAAAGAATGTAAAAAGTCATCTTTCATCATAATTCGAATTTTTACTTAATCATAATATAAAAAATTTTTTCTTTTATTTTTATATATCCTTATAAATATATTATAAGGTAATAAAATAATCAACTAGACAAACCTTTATTTCCTACATGGCAACATGCAGCCAAATAGGTGGTTCTATACTTTGAATATATAAAGTTTATAACTTATATATAATTTCAAATGAACTTTAAGCAGAAACATTCAAAAGAAATGTTAAAA